>OY770264.1:62640517-63878826 GCA_963669355.1 Chorisops tibialis | reverse complement strand
AAGTTCGTCGTTGGAGATCACTTCTGGCCAGAATATTCCTAAAATGCGTCGGACGCATTGGTTTACGAAAGTCTGTAGTTTCTTGGTAAGTCGAACGGTCACTTTCCACGTAGTACAACCATATAACAACACGGATTTGACGCATGCGTCAAAAACTCGCAGCTTCGTGCGAAGGGAGATCTCTCTTAACCTCCAGAAAGGGGAAAGGATACCGAAGGCCTGACGAGCTTTATTTAGCCGAGCCTCAACATCCTTTTCGGCTCCGCCGTCCATGCTGACAATGCTTCCGAGATAGCAAAAATCTTGCACCTCTTCCACATCCTGTCCATTAAGAACAATCGGTGTGCTTGGGTTCGAACCCATGTGCATGTACTTGGTTTTACGCACATTTATTTTCAGTCCCGCCTCTTTGCATTTAGAATGCAACGAGCGAACATTTGACTCTAAGTCCGAACGGGTATGTGCAAGCAAACACACGTCATCAGCATAATCAAGGTGACTTAAGATGTTAAATAGTCTCCATTGAAGACCTTTACCTTCCCCACCTTCCAGTGCAGCTTTCAAGATGTCATTTATTACCACCAGAAACAGGGCTGGTGATAATATGCAGCCTTGTCTGACACCCGTTCGCACAGGAAAGCTCTCGGACAGCTCTCCTCTATGCAAGACGCGACACCTTGCATCTTCGTAGGATTCTTTAATCATAGCTATGACCTTAGTTGGAATACCTCTCCTACGCAAAGCATTCCATATGTAATCTCGCTTAACGCTGTCGAAAGCCTTCTCGAAGTCCACAAACATGAGATGTAGTGGCGAACCCATTTCGGCTGACTGCTCTAATATTATCCGTAGGGTATTTGTGTGGTCGGTACAAGACGACCCTTTACGGAATCCAGCCTGATAAACTTCGAGAGTGCTCTCGACGACATCACTAATCCTGTTGAGAATTACCTTAGCCATAATTTTTGATACGGCAGTAAGTAGACATATACCACGCCAATTGCCACAATCCCGAAGGTCGCCCTTCTTCGGAATTTTCACAATGACGCCCTCCTTCCATTCAGTCGGATATCTTCATTCCACACCTTAGTGAAGAGTGGGAGGAGTATATCGGCTGTTATTAGAATAATAAAGTAAAATTAATAATACTAGAAAAACTTATAATAAAACAACAACCCACAGAATTATTTTTGCTCCAAACGATAAGATTAGAATTAGAGAAGCTGGAAAATGGGTAAAGGGTAAAATTGTTAAAAAAATGGCACACACGTCGGTCTTATGTAGTGGCAAATGAACTGAATACAGAAGAAACAGTTATGATATCAGAAAAGATACTAGCAACTGAACTCCAGTATCAAATCGCACATTCAATAATAATAATGAAAAAGGAAAGACAAGAAGTGGAGAAGTTTATCGTTAGCAAAGTTTTATTAAATGAATAAAAATTTATTAGAGAATTAAGGAATACAATACAAAACAAATAAACTAAAGATATAAAGAAGTATTCTATCGTAATTTTATATTATATAAAAAGACTAAAAAAATAATGAATTAACATAATTTCTTCATATATGAATGTTATAAAATGAATTCCGAAGAATAAGAAAGAACTTTGTGGTTATTTAACATAAGAATTATTATAAATTAGATTATAAGAAATATGTTTATTCATTATTCTGTGAAAAGGGAGATGTAGAGAATATATCAGTTTTAAGCCAACAGTCAAGCCCATCAGTCATAGCCGTCCCATAGCCTGTCACATAACAGAACACAACATTAAGTAAAATTATATGTTGTAACAATTGGGGGTGAGTATTCACGGAGTTTATTTGGGAAGCTAGTTATCGCATGTTATATTTTCTTGTTTTTCCTTTAGTTTTATAATTGAATTTTTATATTAAGTAAATCATGGGTCATTACATGTTCTTGAATACAGCGAGTGTTCACTAAGTGTTGTTTCGGTATTTTTAGTAACATTTTGTTAAGCTCTTTTCTTGATAATCGAGTAATAATGAGTTTTTCGAGTTGAAAGTTAACGGTTACCTTGAAATCCAGGTAGCATTACACATAATTGCAAAAACGCTGACACTATGTCTACAGATGACATGCGCATCCAGGCATCGTGGGAATCGGTGTAACAGCAACGAAGTCACGCGGCAAGGCAGGTGACAGCATTAGCATAAGATAACATAATTCTAGTTTAAGATTCGTTTTGTAAATTAGTCTTAAGGAGGTATTAATAAAGTTTGGACGCGCTCCAATAAAGAAAAAATGTTTTTTTTAGAACTCGTTTAAAATAAAGGCAAAGGCCCTTAAGTAGTGTCGCGAATTAACAAATTTTGCTTAGCAGTAAAACGTCCCTCAAGTAGTGACTAAGGAAAAATCTAAAAGCCCAGTGATTGTGCAAAAAAAGCATAAAAATTAGCCCTTAAAAAGTGCATTCTCCTGTGTTCCGGAACCCAGCAGCTAGTGGAAGTGCGAAATCCTTAGAACTAGCACTCATCAATGCAGTACTGTAACCTGGAGCCCGAGTCACCGTAAAGGACAAAAGGGAAGCATCCGCTACAGTCGCAGAACGCCAAGTCCGCCAGCATGCGTATGCTAGTATTGTAAGTTATTACGATTATAAAAGTGAAAATTTAGTTGAATCAAAATATATATGAAACGTAAAATCATTTGAATTAAAAGTGCGGAAATTTTAGAAATAAAATAGACCTTAAAAGTTGAGCGAGCGAGCTTTTTTAAATAAAAAATCTATCGACAATCATCGAAACTTATTTTTACATAAGCAATTTTTTAGGTTTTGATTTTAATTATTATTCTTAATTATTTTTCGGTTCGATACAAATTTCCTAAACAATAAAATGACGACTCCAAACAATTTAATTAGACCACCGGTATTAACCCAAACACAATCAACCCTCCAAGCACCAGCAGACCCAAGTAACGCAAATGCAAATCAATTGCCTAACACCACTCCTGAGCTACAATCTCTAATTTCATCCATTGTCACTCAAGTTCTTGTTTCACAAGGCCCAGCCTTAGTGTAAAGCTTTATGAACCCGAATGCCGAATTAACAAAGGCCACCGATCAGACCATAGACCCACAATATCGTGAAAGCCTGACTGATTTAGACAAAATCCCAGACATCGTTAGGTGCCTTAGAGAATTCTCAGGAACTCCTGGCGAGTTCTCTTCCTGGAAGAAGAGTGTAGATAGAGTTCTACGCATCTACGAACACACAAAAGGAACACCTAAATATTACGGAATTCTTAGTGTCATTAGAAACAAGATTATAGGCAACGCAGACATAGCGCTTGAATCCTATAATACCCCCTTAGATTGCAAAGCAATTGCACGTTGTCTCACTATTCACTACGCAGACAAACGCGACCTAGGTACGTTAGAGTACCAGATGACCGCTCTCATCCAAGGGAAATCCTCCACTCAAGAATTTTACCAAAGAGTTTATTCTCATCTATCCCTAATGCTAAACAAAATTGCTTGTATGGAAATCAGTACCGAATCAATGCGATTATTAACTGAAACATACAGAGATAAAGCACTCGATACCTTCATACGTGGATTGAATGGAGATATACCGAGACTTCTGGGAATCAAGGAGCCAATAGACCTGCCCCAAGCACTACATTTTTGTCTTAAACTCGAAAATCAAAATTTCAGAGCCAACCATGCTAATGACCATCATGTCAATTACAGAAAACCACCAAATAATCCTCCACCAACGCCACCCTTTGGAAACTACCACAACCCTCGTCGACAAGAACAATTTTACCCAGAACTAGCTTACATTCCGAACTTTGAACATAGACCGTTCCCGAATCAACAACAATTATTTACCCCCAACAGACCTCAATATCAAGGCCAACAATTTTCATTTGCTCCTCAGAGGCCTAATGCCCCAAAACCATTACCCAAACCTGAAGCAATGGATGTTGACCGGAACATTCGGACAAACATGGTCAATTATGCGAATAGGGCAACACCTTTCAAGTATGCAGGGAAAAGAGGACCATTTGATAATTTCAATTCCAGACCACCTCAACCTCAAAAAATGCAAAGGAACTATCATCTGACCACAGATGTTCCTGATTGCCAGACAATTCCACAAGAATACGAAGAATTTGCAAACTACCAACAAGCGCAACAAGACGATGAAATCAAGAACACTTATGACCAAACCCTGATCGAGTATAGCGATCAATATCCCAATGATATACAAATCTCAGAAAACGACACAGACAATCTAGCTGATATTCATTTTTTAGGATGAGGAACTCTTCGCTTCCATATTTCGAATGTAAGACGGTTAGCGGAGAGATAATAAAAATATTAATAGATACAGGCTCTAATAAGAATTACATGCAACCAAGATTTGTAAAAAATCCAATCCCCAATAAAAAGCGCTTTTTCGCAAATTCAGTAGGAGGTCAAGTTCAAATCACCCACCATACCTTTGTTAATCTATTCAATTTAAAAGACCACAAAATTAAGTTTTTCCTGTTACCATCGCTAATATCATTCCACGCAATATTAGGAAATGAATGTCCGCCGTTATTCATACCAAACACAACTACGTGGTTATTAAGGACTCCTCAAAAATCACAATTAAACAACTTACTGCACAGGCAGTTAATTCAATCAATATAAGAGATAACCATATGACTGGAAAGCAAAAGCATTACATTAGTGAGCTGGCAAGAAAACATCATGAATTATTTCTTTATCCCAACAAGAAACTCATGTTCACCACCAATGTCGTAGGCGAGATCCGAACAACGTCAGACAATGCAGTTTACACAAAATTCTATCCATACCCCATGTCTTTAAAAGGTTAAATAGAAAAGGAAATAGTCCTGATGCAATTAGGCAAAAATAAATGGTTCTCAGTCCTAGACCTTAAAAGTGGATTTCATCAAATTCCACTCAAAAAGGCAGATATCGAAAAAATCGCCTTTTCAATTAACAATGGCAAGTACGAGTTCACTAGACTGCCATTCGGACTTAAAAATGCTCCAGCCATCTTTCAGAGAGCATTGGACGATATTTTAAGAGAACACATCGGGAAAAATTGTTTCGTCTATATAAACGACATTATTATCTTTAGTAAGGATGAAAGCGAACATGTCAAAGATATAGAAAAATTCCTTAAAACCCTTAATTCACCCAACATGAAAGTCCAATTGGACAAGTGCGAATTTTTTAAACAGGAAGTAGAATTTCTAGGCTGCATAGTCCCTTCCGACGGAATTAAGACTAATCCAGCCAAACTTGACGCGGTAGTAAACTTTCCGCAACCACAAACACTAAAAGACCTCAGGTCATTCCTAGGGTTGTCCTGATATTACAGACGCTTTGTTAGAGATTATACAAAACTTGCAAAACCCCTAACAAAACTTTTAAGAGGGGAAGGCGGGCTTATGCCCAAAAATGCTTCAAAAAATATAAAAATCTCTTTAGACGATGATGCTAAAAAGGCATTTACAAAAATTAAAAGCGTGTTAACATCAGAGGAAGTAATCTTAGCCTATCCAAATCTGAACCATGACTTTCATCTAACAACGGATGCCTCTCAATACGCAATCGGTGCAGTATTAGAATAAAATGGCAAACCAATAACCTTCATTTCCAGAACGCTCAATAAAACGGAAGAAAGTTACGCGGCAAACGAAAAGGAATATAATCTGGGCATTAACATCACTAAGAAATTACTTGTATGGCAAATCTAAAGTCAAGATATTTACTGACCACCAACCGCTTACCTATGCCTTAAGTCATAAAAATAACAATGCAAAAATGAAACGGTGGAAAGCAATCCTTGAAGAATATAACTACGAACTTTCCTACAAACCAGGTCGAACGAACGTCGTAGCCGACGCACTTTCACGACCACCACAAGGTAAACTTTCGTCGCAAATCAACTCAATGAAGGTACAGTACATAGTGACGACAGCTCAGGACAAGAACTTATCCCAGCGATCGAAGCACCCATCAATGTGTTTAAAAACCAATTATGGATCCTTACAGGCGACGAAAATGACAAGTTCAAGATACCGTTTCCAACATACCACAGACACGACATTACTCGCACAAGTTACTCCAACGAAGACTTAATCCAACTATTCAAAAAGCACCTCGACCCATCAATAACAAACGGACTCTTTACATTGGAAAGAATAATGGGAATGATTCAAGATTTCTACCCTCTTCATTTCAAAAATTACAAAATTAAATTTACTCAATCAAAAGTCACAGACCTAACATCAGATGAGGAACAAGAAGAACAAATCATCTTAGAACACAAAAGAGCCCACCGGAATGCTAGAGAAAATAAAATCCAACTGATCGAAAAATTTTACTTTCCGAGAATGATGAAGAAAACAGAACAAATAGTAAAACAATGCACCACCTGTATGAAGCACAAATATGATAGACATCCCGAAATTGGTAAAACACCGATCCCTGAGTATGCAGGACAAATCTTACACATAGACATCTACAGAACAGAGAGAAAAATTTGGTGCTCACCGCAATAGATAAATTTTCCAAATACGCACAAGCAAAACCCCTTCAATCACGATCCGTAGAAGATGTGAGAGAACCCTTAAGACAAATCCTCTTCACTTTTGGTGTCCCGCAGACAATAGTCATGGACAATGAGAAATCTTTAAATTCTAGCTCCGTAACCTTCATGGTAGAAGACCAGTTAGGTATCAAAATATATAAAACCCCACCATATCACAGCACTGCCAACGGATAAGTGGAAAGATTCCATTCCACATTGACCGAAATAATGAGATGTCGAAAAACGGATAATATACATATGTAGATCATTCGAGGAATTACTTGACCGATCAGTATATGAGTACAATTACTCAATACATTCAACAACGGGAAAAAGACCAATAGAATTACTTTTCGGAAGAAATGTTCGTGTTAGTCCGGAAACTTATGAAAAAGCTAGACAGGACAACATACAAAGGTTAAAAAACATACAGGCACGAGACCTTAGGACACACAACAAAGATAGACAAATCCCCAAAATATATTCCCCAGGTCAAACAGTCTACGTCAAAATCCATAAACGACATGGCACAAAACTCACGCCAAGATACAAAAAAGAAATTGTAAAAGAAGACAAAAACAGTCTAATAATTACAGAGTCAGGCAGGGTAGTTTACAAAAGCCATATAAAAACCTAACATTTTTCTCTCCTTTTTCGCTTCTAGGACATTTCTTGCAAGCTGCTTAGCTGATACGCAGATATTGGATTACTCCCACTCCCAATCAGTCCAAATAAATACAGGAACAGTAAGACTGCAAACTGGAACCTTCAAAATAATTCACGTTATCAACATTGCATTATACCAGAAACTTATCCAAGAAATAGAGATCAACGTTAACCAGCAGATCAACAAATCCCACATCCTATATCCATACCTTTCCAACGAAATAACCCAGACTAAGGAAGTTTTGTACAGACTCAAAATTAAAGAAAGAACTAGACGCTCACTCAATTTTATAGGAAGCGCATGGAAATGGATAGCAGGAAATCCTGACCATGACGACTTTGAAATTCTAAAAAGGAAAAATGAATAATCAATTAGAAAATAATAATAAGCAAACCATCATTAATAAATTAACCGCACAAAAGATTAATGAAATAAGAGGCGTAACTAATAGAATTATAAAAGCAATAAATGATGACAAAGAGATAGATAATAGTTTAATACTAAGTTATAAATACAGATTAGAAATGTTAAAAGAGGAAATAAGAAATGTTGAATACGCCATTAATTGGGCAAGAAACGATATAGTAAATGCTTATGTTCTATCAGAAGAAGAAACAAAAATTACTGAGGAAATTTTTGACAAAAATAATATTCCTTATTTAAATCTTGATGAAGCTCTAGAATTTTCAAAAATAAAAATAGCTTTAAGTAATAACACAATTTTATATATTATAAGTTTACCAACGACAGATAATGAACCATGTTCCTCATTTCTAATAAAAACTGTCAAGAAAGATAACTTAATAAATAAATTAGATTATGAAAATATCATAGAATATAAAGAAACATTATATGGAGTTAAGGTAGGTTGTAAGAAATATAACAATCTAGCTATATACAATGCTAACGACTTGTAGGACATCACCAATTCTACGTGCATACCACGCCTAATGAAAAGCCGGAAACCATCCTGTACCACGATCAACAACCAACATGTCCCATCAGTGGAATTATTATCACCTGGACTATTATTCCTGAATCAATACAAGGGAATAATCAAGATAGACAACGAGGATGTCAACCTAACCGGAACCTATTTAGTACGCTTCCACAATACATCTTTAACAGTAGACGGCAGATCATACAGATACAACGAAAGGACATATTTAAAACCTCTACCAGCCATCTTGCAGATGTCCAGCCAACAGAAAGAAATTCAAGAGATCCTATCCCTAGAGATGATCAGAGAACTTCAGGTAAACAACACAAAATTCCTGAACTTAATAGGAAGCAAGAGCGAACTTAGTATCATCACCAACTACAGTTTAGGCTCCATAGTAGTCATCCTTGTCATCTGTGCAGCAGTAATGGGCTATCTTCATAGAAGGACCAAACTCACCACCATCAACATTACCACATCTGAAAAGATAAAGGAAGATCCTCCAGCATCAGGGAACAGTACCACCGAATCAGTATCAGAGAACAGTACCACCCCTAAACCATCTAGGGTCAACCAAATCCCTTATTTCTAAAAGGATGCCAAACGAGGACGTTCGGATTTAAGAGGGGAGGAGTTAACGGACCATTTTATGTTACCTTGAAATCCAGGTAGCATTACACATAACTGCAAAAACGCTGACACTATGTCTACAGATGATACGCGCATCCAGGCATCGTGGGAATCGGTGCAACAGCAACGAAGTCACGCGGCAAGGCAGGTGACAGCATTAGCATAAGATAACATAATTCTAGCTTAAGATTCGTTTTGTAAATTAATGTTAAGAAAGTATTAATAAAGTTTGGACGCGCTCCAATAAAGAAAAAATGTTTTTTTTAGAACTCGTTTAAAATAAAATTTTAACTTGTACAAAGCGGACGTTTTTTTGCGCACGTGTATTCCCTGCCATTGCACGCTTGACAATTCATAAGGATATCAAGAATGGAGCAGATACAATGTGCGCTATTTCCCCTTGTGTCATTGTACGCGCGGCTTGATATTCAAGGAGTTGGGGCAGGTTATCTCGTGCGTCATTTCCCTTGATGTCATTACATGCTCGCCTCCGTATTTTGTAACACTATGAAAACCCACATGACCATCAAGAACGGGGCAGATAAATTGCGTGTTATTTCCCCTTGTATCATTGTACGCTCGGCTTGGTGATGACGGTCGGTCGGGGCGGCATGACTCGTGCGGTACTTTCCCTTGTCATCCATTGCACGCTCGCCCCCGTAAGGATTAAACGACTCCTATATAATTTGAGTGTAATAATAGTGCAAAGACTGTAATACTAGTTGACCAAATTGTTCACCATTGCTTCCTATTATTTACAGATTCGCGGTAAGAACTCGAGCCCGAAGGTATGGTAGTTTATATAAATAGTAATAAAAATATAAAAATAAATAGAAGAACAATAAATGTTACACAAAAAGAACTTTGTTGTTGTATTTTTAAATTCTGCCTTACAGACGTTTTGGTATCAATTGATCGACATGGATCAATAAAAATAATGTAATTGGTGTCTTATAAAATTCATTAATATTGTCACTCAGCTGGTGTAGTACTTAATTAGAATGATGAACAAATTACTTTAATTAAAAGCAAACCAATTTATTAATTTCAGTTCACTAAGCAATAAGATCTCAATTACATCGGTACTATCATGAAGTTGGTAACGCGGTTTGCATTAGGTCTTTTATCGGCGGGGTTCTTTTTTATAAAAATTCTTTGTTTATTAGAATTCAGCGTGAACATAAAAAATAGAAAAGTTATTTCAAATAGGCACATAGAAATTCGCAGTCTTTTCAATAGTTTATCTATAGCCGTATTGTTGTTAGTTAGTTTGTATTTTGTAGCGAATGACTTTTTACTGTACCAGCGTAAAGTTATGATAACATCAGGTCTCATTTCAAATATTTGTTTATATTTTACGATAATACTGATCCTTGTTACGAAATGGTGTAAAAGAAAAAAATTGATTGCAATTACTCGTGAAATATTTTTAGTAATTCAAATTGTGTTAAATTATGGCAGTATTGATGATATTTTC
This sequence comes from Chorisops tibialis, assembly GCA_963669355.1. Taxonomy (NCBI): domain Eukaryota; kingdom Metazoa; phylum Arthropoda; class Insecta; order Diptera; family Stratiomyidae; genus Chorisops; species Chorisops tibialis. The sequence continues at coordinate 63,868,525 of OY770264.1, read as the reverse complement.
AATACTTCGTTTGTTTTTTTGATTCTAATAAAAATTTTGAACACCAATTTAATTATAATAAATGCAGTATTGTCGATATTTTCATACGGGCTGGTAGGAAATAGACTAATTTTTTCATGGATTTACATGCATTACACTCTTGTTGTAATCATGATTTGTTTGAATTCCTTCACCTTTATACTAATGACTTCAACCGGGTGCTATAGGATTTTGAACAAAAGCCTTATTTTGGTGATAAAAAAAATTGATGAATTAAACGACGGTTGTCATAAAACTTTCATATCTTATGAAATAAGCGAACAATTAAATAAATTAAAAGAAATTTGGATGAAAACTTCGAATATAGTTCAAGAAATTAACACATTAAGCACATCGCAACTAATATGTTTGTTGGCCAATACTTATTGTATGTTCGTTTTGCGAATGTATTTAATTTATATTGCATATGCAACAAGTCCGGTATTTGATTACATTCAAACGCTCACTGAAATATTAGCAATAGCTGCGGCTTTTTTAGACATTTTATTAGTAATTTATGTTTGTAATCAGACTACAATTGAATCAGAGAGGTATACGCTTATGTTTGATCAGTTAAATCATTCAATTGGCTTGGATCAGCGACTCCAAAAAAGTGTAAGTACATTATTTATAAGTAAATTGACTTATGTATATTTGAAAATGCTATCCTATAATGCACAAAGGAGCATTGTCATTGGTGTGAAAAAATTTTGACATTGCTCTAATTGACCAATCAGTAGCCCATAATCCGATATGTATTTAAAAACATTACAGAGTTATTTTTGAGCGTATGAGTGCGCATATGGGGAACTGACGTATCCGCAATAACGAACAACTAGTTTTATGAGTATTTGTATAATGTAATTGGCATTTCCTTAAGTTAGTTATAATTAAGATCGATTAAATTATTAATTTCAGTTCAGTAAGCAGTAATATCTTCATTACTCCGCTATTGTCATGAAGTTAGTTACGCGTTTTGCACTTGCCCTCCTAACCATGGTATACTATTTTGTAAAAATCCTTTGCTTACTGGAATTTGATGTTGATTTACGCAATGGAAATGTTATTTTAAATAGGCACGCTGAAATTCGCTGTGCTATTAATAGTATCTCAATAGTCGTACTATTGTTAATAAGTTTGTATTATGTGATTTACGACTTTTTACTGAATCTGCAAACAGTTCTATTGACATCTTCCATCTTTGCAAATTGTTGCTTGTATCTTTGCGTAATAATGTGCAATGTATCGAAATGGAGGAATCGAAAAATTTTTTTCGCAATTTCTCGAGATATTTTTTTGGTAATACAACTTGTGTTAAACTATGGTTGTGTTGAGGATATTTTCAACACATCCTTTGTTATATTGATGTTTATGAAAATTGTGTGTGCAAATTTGGTTATGGTGAATGCAGTGATGGCAGTATTTAACTACGAGATGACGAAAAAACTAGTAATCCTTTCATGGATTTATTTACATTACGTTATTGTTACAACCATGATTACTTTGAACTTTTTCACGGTGGTACTAATGATTTCAAACGGATGCTACCGAATTTTAAATAAGACGTTTCATTCAACAATGAGAAGCCTCGAAGATTTAAATGGCGGTAGTGGCAAAGCTTTAACGTCTTACGAAATAGCTGATCGATTGAATAAACTGAAGGATATTTGGATGAGAATTTCGAAAATAGTTGAAGAAATCAACGTGGTATTTGGTTCGCAACTTATCCATTCATTGGCCAGTGCTTATTTTATGTTTGTACTTCAAATGTATTTAATTTATATTTCATTTATAACAAGCCCGGTATTCGATTATTTCAAAATTTTGACTGCACTAGCAGGAACTTCTGCAGCGCTTTTAGACATATTACTGATAATATACATTTGTAATATGACTACTATTGAATCGAAAAGGTGCACATCTATGCTAGATCAGCTCAACCATTTAACAGGCATGGATAATCGTTTGCAACAAATTGTGAGTACCTACGTATATCCTCTATATGTACATATGTGTATAAGGACTTTTTTTTGAAAACAACAGTTTGGATGATTGCGCGCAATAGTTTTGAGCGTAATTGTGCGAAATAGATTTTGCGAATGGAAACTATGATGAGTTTAGAAGACTTCTCGACAATCAGGATTATTTAACTTTAATAATTTTAACTTTTTTGAGTCATTTGACAATATATATTTATTTATTTGGGCTTTTGAACAAAAAGATTACAATTTCAATTAAACAAAAACGGAAAACAAAAGAATAGCAAAGAGGAAAATTTAAACATTGAAGATGATAGTTTATAATATACGCTAAAAAATAGATGAATAGTAAAGATAAAAATTTAAACATTAAATATAATAGATTTAACTCTATTCTTAAATAATGGAAAAGAAGAATCTAAAGAACCAAATTGGAAGTCTGCCATTGTAGTCGATATGAGGCTTCCTTAATCTGTAGAAAAGGGTTCGAGTAATCTACGCTGAACAGATTCGATGGTCCGAACATGGCAAGAATGGTGTGGGTTCCAGACGGTGGAACAGTATTCCAAAATAGTTCGGACGAGTGTGGAAAATAGGAGAGCAGCTGTTCCTGGACGGTTAAACTGGACTGTCGTGCGGAGGACGAAGCCAGCAAGTCTGTATGCCTTATTAGTAGTCTCGGAGAAATGATTGACGAATTTAAGTTTACGATCAAAGACCACTCCTAGATCCTTTATTGTCGTTACTGTTGTAAGGACGGATCCATTAATAGATTAAGAGAGAACAGAGGAGGTAGTGTTATACGAGTACTCCATAGTAAAACACTTTTCTATGTTCAAAAAGATATCGTTGTTTGAACACCAACGAGAGACAGCAGACAAATCAGCCTGGAGAATCATGCCATCAGAAACGGAGGAAATTTCCCGGAACAATTTGAGGTCATCAGCGAATAAGAGGCAGTTCGAAGATACAAATTGGGGCAAATCAATTATGAAGAGAGTAAATAATAGAGGACCAAGGATCGATCCCTGTGGGACACCAGAGTTAGCAAGAAACTCAGTAGAGGAGTATCCATTGAACGTAATTCAGAGACGACGGTCCGTAAGATACGAACTGAACTGGTTCAGGAGAGAGCCAGAGACACCGTACCTTTCAAGTTTTGAGATTAGAATTTTACAATTAACAGTATCGAAAGCTTTTGAAAAATCGGTATATATGACTTGGACAGTATTATGACGATCTAAGGATTGAGCAACGAAATTAGTGAATTCACATAAATTAGTAGAAGTAGATCTACCTTTTACGAATCCATGTTGGGCTGGTGATGTCAAGTGATAAAGTTTTTCTTATATTATATTTTGAACTAATCTTTCAAAAACCTTCTAAAACAGTTCAGGGTGGAAATCGGGCGATAATTCAAGGCATTTTCGGTATCTCCTTTCTTTAAAATGCATGCATGAAACGAGCCTTCTTCAAGAGGCTTATTGAACAAAATAAATAGTGGCATTGGCAGCTCCGAGGAGAGAGCTTTCACAAAAAGGTTCGGGATCCCATCCGGTCCGCCACCGATTTTTGAATCTAGAATTGATGATTGATATAATGTCCCTTTCACTAATGGATATCTCAGAGATCAACTCCTGGGGTGGGATGAAGAAGTCATAAGACAGATCATTACTCGAGTGGCTAAACACAGAGGAAAAGTATTTGACTAAAGCTCACACATTTCTCGTGTAGAGGTAGTAGCAGTATCACCAAACTTAAGTTGTGAAGGAAAAAATTGTTTATTTCCACGCTTTCTAACATGCGACCAAAACGGTTTGGTCTCATTGCGAAACAGTGCTGCCTCTAGCTGAGAAATACATGCAGAGAAAGCCTTCTTGATGCCCGATTTGACCCGCTTACGCTGAAGGGAATAGCTATGGTAATCGGATAGAAGAGACGAACGCTTATACTTTTTATACAAACGCGCTTTTTTACGAAGAGCGCAAATAATAGAATGGCTAAACCATTCAGGGTAGTCACGACTAGAAATGACATGATAGGGAACATTGTGATGAATTACATCATCAAGGATGGAGTGTAGTTGCGTCGATGATTCATTAGAGGTTTTGCTGCTAAAAAGTTCAAACAAGTTAATATTACCAAGGTCACAACTCATTTGCTCGTAGTTTCCCTTATAGAAATTGTATTTTTTATCCGTACAAATAAGAGATGGATTACATAGCTCTATTTACAGGTTGATCTGAAGGAGGGGATGATAAGGGTCGGGTGGCACTAATCCTCTAAAGGTGTCAACATTGATCCGAGAATCAGTGAAATTGGAAAGAATCAAGTATAGGATCTTCCCCCGACGATTTGTGTCAGTATTTTGTTGAGTAAGTGAACACAGGTTCATAAAGTGATCAACACTATGCCAGATAAAGATAATGTAGGGTGTGACCAGTCTGGTTTCCATTGTATGTTGGGGAGGTTGAAGTCACCACAGATAAGAAATGTCGAGGTAGCGCCAGCTGAGCTGACAGTTTCCGAAAGGCTGTCAAAAAACTTATCAATAATTTCCACTGCACAGCAACAAGGAATATAGACACAGCATATATATAGGTACCGAACATGAGAGACTTTAATTTTGAGGAGAAGGTGCTCTATGGGAAAAGCATCAAAGTCGGGACAACGCGACGTTGACAGGGTATTTCTAACCGCGATGAGGACATCGCCACCATCCTTTTTGATAGAGCGATTAAGATCACGGTCTTGCTTGTGAACAGTGTAGCAATTCGGGGTAAATTCAGACTTATGAATTGAATGCATTAACCACGATTCAGTGATACAAAGAATATCAGGCATACTCTCCAGAAGGGATACCATGAAGTCATCCAACTTGGTTCTAAGGCCACGCACATTTTGGTAGAGAATAGTGAGATTATTATTACTTACTTACTTACGATGGCGCTACAGCCCAAATCGGACTTTGGCCTCCTGAATGCTTTGCCTCCATCCATCTCGGTTCAGTGACCGCGTCCTCCAGTTTGAAAATCTTAGCAGTGATTTGCTGTCTGCGTCAATCGAATCCTCCCAGCGCTTTCGTGGTTTTCCGACCGGTCTTTGTCCGTTGACTTTCCCTTTTAGTGTGCGTTTGGGAATTCTTCCGTCATCCATCCGCTCCACATGACCAGCCCATTGTAATTTTTTAAATTTTATGAGGGTTGACACTTCTGGATTTTCGAAGATGGCATACAATTCTCTATTGTATCGTATTCTCCAGATTGAGTCTTCCCCTTATTATTAGATGATTATTATTAGATGTCCTACAAAGTCGCGTCATAAATACAGCCATCCCTCTGAAAATATTCAAAGATAATGGCTACTCCAGATGGCTTCCCAAAACACCTCTCAAACTTTTAATAGATAGCACAAGCTCATGAAGAATTACAATACCAAATACTGTAATTATTATACTCTAGATGAAGTCTGAGAGTATTATAAGTTTGGTCCAAAGTTTGTTATGCCAAGAAATACTGTTCGCACAGAGTCGCCAAGGGTTCAAAAATATTTGTTGTCGCTCAAATATCTCGAAACCGGATGTCCGTCTGTCCGTCAGTCCGACCGCCTGTCTGTTTGTTCGCTGTCTAATTTTGAACACGTTATTTTTGTTAAAAAATTAAGGTCAAGTTCTTGAACGGTCCAAATCGCTCCACTCCTACCAACCCCTCCCATTAAAAATTACTCAATTTTGGAATTTGACAATAAACGGATTTTCGCGAAAAGTATGAAAGCTATTGATCTGCAATTTGGAACATATTATTTTTATGATGATTTCAATCTACTGTATAACAATTACTTGAATCTCCCCATTCCGTCCACCACCTCCCATACAAACTAAACTTTTTCATGAAAATTTACTCAGTACGTATAAAATTAATCGAGCTCAAATTCTGAACAAAATATTTATTTAAAATTATTAGTAAGACCGGAAAAAGCATCTTTTTTTCTAGCAGGTTCAGTTGATTTCCCGAATTAGTGTTTTAAAAACTACACTTTAGTGTTATCAATATCTCTAGTCAATTTATTAAATAAGTCTTTATAAGCGAAAAGTCAAATATATGTAAACGGTAACGCGTTTAGTATAAGTAGGAGAACTCGGGGCAGAAGTTAAAAAACACAAAATGGTTAATTAAGGAAGCTGCAAATTTGTCTATAAACTCATTGTAATGTAATAATCAAAAAAGTACTTTAATATTCTACAGTATTTTTGTTTTTAGAAACAGAAAATAATGTCATTTGCCCATTCTTTCCCGAGTACGGGGCAGAACGGGGTGGTAAGGACAAGTAATTATAAAAACATATAAACCTAGTCTAAATGCAGAAAAAATAAGTTTGCTCTATATTTATTTAGTTTCAAAAGGCTTTACTACACTTTTAATTGATAGTATCCTTTTCTTAAACTTATTCACAAAATCCATACACTACGGCATACTCATCATTTTCGCTATCTATTCCCGCACAGAAATTGTGTGCCAATTTCTCGCAGATTCTGTATATATGTCCCTAGTATAGCTTAATATAAGTGGCAAGTTTCAATTACATAGCTTAATAGATAGTTGAGATATTAGTTTTGAAGCGTTTCCTTTGCACCCCCCATGACTGTCCCCCTTATAATGATTCACATTCCTTTTAGTTGATTATAGTGGACCTGTATGCCACCTAATTGGTCTCTACCTTTAACGATCTCGGAGATATGAGTCCTTATGTACGGCGTACGGCGAAACCGAAAAAAACAAGCCAAAGCTGCTCAAAAATCAAGACGATGCTCATTGTTTTTTTTCGATATTCGAGGTTTGATACATCATGAATTCATTCTGGAGGGACAAATGGACAATAAGGAGTACTATTTAACCATATTGAAGCGTTTGCGTGGTCAAATCCTTGAAAACGGCCGGAATTTTGGAATGGATTTTTCGCGATGAAAACGCGCATTGAGCCTCAATTGTGAAATTGAGGCCATTCAACCATCGTGTTCACCACATTTGCCCCCGTGTGACTTGTTTCTATCCTCGAAGCTGGAATTATGTTCTCAGTCGGTCGAGGACTTAAAACAAAAAACGCCGTGGACTACTTTGGTGTACCCATTCAACCAGCTGCTGTAAACAAACTGATTAACAGACCTCGCTAATTTTTGGGATAGTAATTAAAGACAGTCCTACCTCCTTACCGAAATTTTTTTTTTTAAATATCATTTTCCAGACTAATTTTAATTACAAAGTGCCCTTACTTTTTTGTCACAATATATACTCAGTAGATAGTTTCTGATCGCTTTTCTATCATTCAGTCCCCATAACATTTGCGAATATTTGTTAGTAGCAGCCAGTACAACTGAAAAATATACCAGCTTCTCCGCTCGTTACGGTCGTTCTCACTCCCTTCCCCTACCTTCTTCTTCTTCAATGGCGCTACAGCCCAAATCGGGCCTTGGCCTCCTGACCTTCAGGTTTCTTAACATTTTCATTATTTATTGCGGAAGAGTTGTTAGCTCTTCGCACAACCCTCTATCTACGAATTTGTCATTTTCATAGATTGAGGTAACCAAGGTATATTCAAGCAGGTAGAGTGCTGGAACTATGCGTCGACCAGGATTTGAACTCACGACCTTCGCATTTTACAACAAACACGCTACCCACTAGACTACATCCTAGCTTCCCTTACCTTCCCAATCCCATTTCATCCCTCCATGACTGTGTTTGTGCATTGCACATAATGACAGAAATTGCCTATAACACAGGTCATTCTGTAAAGAAAAAATCTTTCAGTATCTTTTTCAAATCAAATATAGGAACTGTTTTCAAATGTGGTAGTATAGTGTGGGATTGAGCATGTTCAATGAAAGTTTTCACGTCTGCTGCATTTTAAGTTTAACATTGCATATATTGAGGATGACCATAAGCTGAGTTATCTGCTTGAAAGAATAATGTATGTATGATTTGATGCACAAACTTTTTACTCAGAAAATGAAATTTTCTTATTTATTACAAGCATATGCATCCGAGCTTCGCACCCGTATTTTGCACGCAAAGAAAGGATTGGTATTGCTGAATAGGTCGAAAAATAAATAATAAAATAATTCTCCTTTAAGAAATATTTGTTTTTATATTAAAATATATGTATTTCGTTTTTAATTATTTCCGGTCTCTTTAAAGACTCCTGATTTGATAAACTCAGACCAGAATTTGAAATCTGTGTAATGTAATGAAAGAAGTTTTATGTTGAGGTCTCCTTAAACGCAACATTCTTTGTAATGCATTTTCCATTGCCTTTATTATATTCAAGGTGAAATCTGAGAGTATTATAAGTCTGCCACAAAGTTTGTAACACTACGTAATAAGGCTCGGAGAAATGATACAGAAGTTCATATAATCACTCAAAAATTTCAAAACCGGATGTCCGTTCGTGTCCTCTCTAGTTTGAGAACGCGTTGAGTTAGGAAGTTAAAATTTTTTACACATCGTAGGTCAAGTTGGCGAACTTGCCAAATCGCTCCACCCCTTCAACCTCCTCTTATACAAAATGACACAATTCCGCAATTTGACAATAAACGGATTCTCTCGAAAAGTATAAATGCTATTTATATAAAATTTGAAAAGTAATACTTTTATGATGATTTCATTTTACTACATAAAAATTATTTGTGTCGTCACCCTCCTTCAATCGCCTCCCATACAAACTGCACTTTTTCGTGAAATGCTTTAATCCAATTTGTTCAGTGCGTAGAAAAATTATCGAGCTGAAATTGTGAACTAATTATTTATTTAGAATTATTAGTAACACCAAATAATTAGGCAATCAGCTTCATTTCTTCTACCCCTTCCCATACAATCTGACACTATTCAATAGCTCCACAAAAAGTCAATTTTCTTAAAAGTATGAATTCTACTGATCTGAAATTTAAAGCATGCCAAAATCATACTGTTTGTAGTTATTTCTGAAAAAGTCATTGAGAATTCGCTGCTCCTTCTACCACCTCCCATACAAACCACAAATTTTCTCAGTATCTATAAAATTTTTGATTCCCAAATTTTGTATAAAACATTTTGATAGCAACCTTAGCGTGATGTGAAAAAATTAGTTCAATGTCGTCACCCACTCTATCACTTCCCCTGCAAAATTTCTTAATTTAAAAAATATTTTCTTTCATCTAGAGTATCGCACGATTGGACTTTACGCTTAATCGTAGTCCTGTTATGTTTATACTCTAGATGAAATCTGAGAGTATTATAAGTTCGCTCTAAAGTTTGTAACGCCAAGAAGTAAAGCTCGGAGAAAAAAATGAATGATACGGAAGTTAATATTATCACTCAAAAATCTGAAAACCAGATGTCCGTTCGTCCGTTCGCTCTCTAGCTTGAGAACGCGTTGAGCTAGAAAGCTCAAATTTCGTACACGTCGTTTTTGACAAAAAAGTAAGGTCAAGTTCGCAAACATGCCAAATCGCTCTACCCCTTCTACCCCCTCCCATACAAAATGACACAATAGCGCAATTTGACAATTAAAGGATTTGCTCAAAAAGTATAAGAGCTATTGGTCTGAAATTTGGAACCTGTTACTTTTATGATAATATTAATCTACCGTACAAAAATTATGCGTCTCTTCCCCCTGCTTCTTCCGCCTCCCATACAAACTGCACTTGTCATGAATTATTCTAAGCCAATTTACTCAGTGCGTATAAAATTTAGCAGGCTGAAATTGTGCACCAAATATTTGTTTAAAATTGTTAGTAAGACTAAAAAAAATTAGACAATTAGCTTCACCCATTCTACCCCCTCCCGTACAAAATGACACAATTTCGCAATTTGATAATAAATGGATTTACTCGAAAACTATAAAAGCTATTAGCCTGAATTTTGGGATATATTACATTCATAATGATTTCAATCTACCGTAGAAAAATTATTTGCGTCCTCCCTCCCCTTCCACCCCCTCCCATACAAACTACACTTTTTCATGAAATGCTCTAAGTCGATTTTCTCAGAACATATAACATTTATCAAGCTCATATTTTGTAGTAAATACTTAATTAGCATTTTCACTAAGATCAGAAAAAAATATTTGATTAGCTTCACTGCTTCTACCCCCTCCCATACAATATGACACAGTTTCACAACTTCACAAAAAATCGATTTTCTTGAAAAGTATGAATAGTACTAGTCTGAAATTTCAGGGATGTCAATTTTATAATATTCCTAGTTATTTCTGAAAAAATCAATAAAATCCCCCCACTCTTACTACCACCTCCCATACAACCTGCACAGTTTCACTAAATTTAACTCACTAATTTTCTCAGTTCCCATTCAATTTTTGGAGTAAGCATTTTGTACAAAACATTTTTATAGCTTTTTTAGCATGATGGGGAAAAAATTAGTTCAATGCTATCATCCCTTCTAACACTCCCCATACAAAATTTCTTGGGATCACAAAAAATTCTATTTCATCTAGAGTATCGTAGCCCTGTTATGTTTTTTATAAGGTATATGTGCACTTCAATATTTTCAGATTTTTAATTAGTGTTGTTTATGGTCTTTTTTTTTTTTTTGGTTTTCTGTTTATCATTACACAATCCTCTGCAGAAGAAATATTAGTATATTAACTTAGCTTGGATAAAAAAATTAAATTATTTTTAAAAGTTTGTGCCTCAAATCACTATATGTATAAGTTGATTTTCAGCTTCCTAGCTAGAACAATGAGATTTTTGAATTCTTAATTTTTAGTCTTAGCGCTCCCTCCGCCTCCCCCTTAACCCATACACCCCCAAAATGGGTGTCCGCCTAAGAACCGCAACCATCTGCAATTCACCGAAAACTGGACTTTCTATCTTGAAAGGCTTGGGAGCTAATGTGCGCTGAGCGTACACGTACGGCGTACAGACAGAAGGATTGTTTTTGCATTTTTAGACTATTTTAGTCATGAAACGCGAAAAAACAAAATTTCAGGGTATCCAATTTTTTTTCGAGACGATCACGAAACTTTATTATCAAAATAATATAGTAAAACTATAAAAATTCAAATGTGGCAATTTCGGCCTTTATGTACAATGCACAAACACAGTCATGGATGAAAGGAATCGGATTAGGAAGGAAGGGAAGAGGAGTGAGAACGACCGTAACGAGTGGAGAAGCTGACATATATTTTTCGGTTGTACTGGCTGCTATTGACAAATATTTGCAGATGTTATGGGGTATTGAATGATAGCAAGCGAACAGAAACCATCTAATGAGTATCTAGGCCTTCTTTAATGAAATGGAATTGTTTCACTTTTACACCGTTTGCCCATTTTATTTCGAATAATTTTTCATCACCAGAACTCGCGCTTAAGAAAAATCCCCTGTCTGGAGTGGGAATCGAACCCACGGCCTATTGACTGAGAAGCAAGCATGCTGCCGACTATGCCACGGAAGCCTCAAGGTGTACTTCTTGCGGAAGGACTTGTCCCCATTTTTTATCCAGTGCTCCTTACTCCTTAAGTACGCAAGAGTACTCCATTACAAATTTAACAGAAACATTTAATTTCTTTATTTAATCGTGTGCCCCCATTAAAAAAACCCATATAAGAAATTTGGAGATAGAGGGCAAACCGAAGATAATATATTTATTTACATTCTGAATGTCATATAGGAATTACTTTCGAAATTTGTATGGTCCAAACTCATAACTTTAAGCAAAAAATGGTAAAAAATTTATAGATTTTTACAATGCCACGATTTTGTTGGAATTCATTTTACTTAAGGGTTAATTCAGAAAAGAGCGCGTTAAGTAATGCATTATCTAAAATTCATGTGCTTACGAGTATTTGTAATGATATTTCGTAAAGTTCGTTATTTCGATTACTTGAAGTGTGTATAGCCTAATTGAAGTGATGGCTTTTATTTCGATTAATTTTATTTCAGTGTGCAGTAATATCTCTATTACTCCGCTATTGACATGAAGTTTGTAACGCGTTCTTCACTTGCCCTCCTAACCGTGGTATACTATTTTGTAAAAATCCTTTGTTTACTGGAATTTGACGTTGATCTCCGAAATAGAAAGGTTATTCCAAATAGGCATACAGAAATTCGCTGTGCTATTAATAGTATCTCAATAGCCGTACTATTGTTACTAAGCTTGTATTGTGTAATTTACGACTTTTTACTGTCTCTGCAAACAGTTCTATTGACATCTTCCATATTTGCAAATTGTTTTTTCTATTTTTGTGTAATAATGTGTCATATTTCGAAATGGAGGAATCGAAAAAAATTTTACGCAATTTTTCAAGACATTTTTCTGGTAATACAACTTGTGTTAAATTATGGTTGTGTTGATGATATTTTCAACACATCCTTTGTTATATTGATCTTTATGAAAATTTTGAGCGCGAATTTGGTTTTAATGAATGCAGTGCTGGGAGTATTTAGGTACGGAATGACGAATAAACTACTCATATTTTCATGCATTTATTTACATTACGTTATTGTTACAATCATGATTACTTTGAACTTCTTCACGTTGGTACTTATGATTTCAAACGGATGCTACCGAATTTTAAACAAGACATTACATTCAACAATAAGAAGCCTCGAAGATTTAAATGGCGGAAGTGGCAAAGCTTTAACGTCTTACGAAATAGCTGATCGATTGAATAAACTAAAGGATATTTGGATGAGAATTTCGAAAATAGTTGAAGAAATTGACGTGGTATTTGCTTCACAACTTATCCATACATTGGCTAGTGTTTATTTTATGTTTGTACTTCAAATGTATTTAATTTATATTTCATTTATAACAAGTCCTGTATTCGATTACTTCAAACTGTTGACTGCACTGGCAGGAGCTTCTGGAGCGTTTTTAGATATATTATTGACAATTTATATTTGTAATCTGACTATTATTGAATCGAAAAGGTACACATCTATGTTAGATCAGCTAAATCATTTAACTGGCATGGAAAATCGTTTGCAACAAATTGTGAGTACTTATGTATGTATGTACATATATATTACGTATAAGAATTTATTTAAAAAAAAAAAACTTACAGTGAAACGATTTCGCGCAAGACCCAATCGAGATAAACTAACTATTTTTGTAACTTTATTATTGTATTTTGTATTAAGCGGAAGAAAGGAATTCGAGAGTAAACTAAATTTTTAACTTCTTACTGCAGATGTAATGCTTCACACCAAATTTGAGCTTCATTGATTTTAAAGAAGTTGAAAAATTTATATATTTTAAATTGTGTAACTACTGTGGAAGGTGGTAGATGGGTTACGATAGGTCCTAAAAAAAATAACTGCTGAAATGACACAGGCGATATCAGATCATTAATTCTTACAAACGGAGAGAAAAATGTACTAATTTTTGACAAAAATGAAATGGTTTCTGACCCCATTACATACAGTCTGTCAAGAATGAGTTTACACATAGGAAAAAAATTAAATTTTTGATCTTTCTATATAAAATACTACTTTTTATTTATGTATATGAATTTTTTTCTTAATTATAGTTATTTACATTATTTCCAACCGATATATAGAAAAAAAAGTACAACTTCAATGCAAAAAAAGAACGAAAAGAACAACGAAAACAATTATTACAATTCTTGAAGTGTCAAGAAACTCTTTACACAAATTATTATTTTATTTAATATTTATTTTACAGAATATTTAAGATTTATTATTTGGTATATTTAATATTTGGTATGGCCACCTTTGGCATCCACCACGCATTGCAACCGATTTTTCATTGAATGAATCAACTTTTGCAGGTCATACGTGGTTGGTATTTTTTGCCATTCTTCGAGAATCGCAGTTTTTAAGGCAGTTCGGTTTTTGGGTTTGCCTTTTAGCGACTTGTTTCTTTAAGTAGGCCCATAAATTCTCGATGGGATTTAAGTCAGGACTCTGGGCTGGCGTATCCATTACTTTTCCACAGTTGTATAAGAGCCACATTTGCACCATTTGCGCCTTATGTTTGGGATCGTTGTCCTGGTAAAACTTAAAATTTGGTTTGTTGTTATGCATAAACCCGAATTTCTGCGCACTGCTTGTCAAATATGTTTTCAATCAATCAATCAAATTCCTGTTAAGACCCCCTATAGGGGCATAGGACAGAAACAACTCTCTTCCACAAGGCGCGATCCTGCGCATCGGCTTTAAGCTGTTGCCAGGACTTGTTTATTCCTCTGGCCTCCTGCTCAACTGCTCGCTTCCATGTGTTACATGGTCGACCAACCCGACGTCTTCCTTGAGGGTTATAATCCAGAGCCTGTTTTGCGATGTTTTGCTCTGGTTTCCTCAAAGTATGACCGATCCACTGCCACTTTCGCCGTTGAATCTCAATACCTATTTTAGTCTGGCGAGTTGTACTCCAAAGTTCGTCGTTGGAGATCACTTCTGGCCAGAATATTCCTAAAATGCGTCGGAGGCATTGGTTTACGAAAGTCTGTAGTTTCTTGGTAAGTCGAACGGTCACTTTCCACGTAGTACAACCATATAACAACACGGATTTGACGCATGCGTCAAAAACTCGCAGCTTCGTGCGAAGGGAGATCTCTCTTAACCTCCAGAAATGGGAAAGGATACCGAAGGCCTGACGAGCTTTATTTAGCCGAGCCTCAACATCCTTTTCGGCTCCGCCGTCCATGCTGACAATGCTTCCGAGATAGCAAAAATCTTGCACCTCTTCCACATCCTGTCCATTAAGAACAATCGGTGTGCTTGGGTTCGAACCCATGTGCATGTACTTGGTTTTACGCACATTTATTTTCAGTCCCGCCTCTTTGCACTTAGAATGCAACGAGCGAACATTTGACTCTAAGTCCGAACGGGTATGTGCAAGCAAACACACGTCATCAGCATAATCAAGGTGACTTAAGATGTTAAATAGTCTCCATTGAAGACCTTTACCTTCCCCACCTTCCAGTGCAGCTTTCAAGATGTCATTTATTACCACCAGAAACAGGGCTGGTGATAATATGCAGCCTTGTCTGACACCCGTTCGCACAGGAAAGCTCTCGGACAGCTCTCCTCTATGCAAGACGCGACACCTTGCATCTTCGTAGGATTCTTTAATCATAGCTATGACCTTATTTGGAATACCTCTCCTACGCAAAGCATTCCATATGTAATCTCGCTTAACGCTGTCGAAAGCCTTCTCGAAGTCCACATACATGAGATGTAGTGGCGAACCCATTTCGGCTGACTGCTCTAATATTATCCGTAGGGTATTTGTGTGGTCGGTACAAGACGACCCTTTACGGAATCCAGCCTGATAAACTTCGAGAGTGCTCTCGACGACATCACTAATCCTATTGAGAATTACCTTAGCCATAATTTTTGGTACGGCAGTAAGTAGACATATACCACGCCAATTGCCACAATCCCGAAGGTCGCCCTTCTTCGGAATTTTCACAATGACGCCTTCCTTCCATTCAGTCGGATATCTTCCATCATTCCACACCTTAGTGAAGAGTGGGAGGAGTATATCGGCTGTTATTTCCGGGTCCGCTTTGAGGAGTTCGGTTGGTAGTCCGTCTATACCTGGAGCTTTTGTTACGAAATAGTTTTCTAGTTTTTTTATATTTTCTTATAATAATTTGTTTTTAATTAAAAGGAAAAGAGTAAGTTTTTATTTTTTTTTCTCTTTTGTTTTTTTCACTTCTTACTAGGTTATATATATTTTTTTTCTATTTTGTTTTGTATTTTCCATTTTTTTTTCTCGTTTTTGCATATATTGCTTGCACTATGTGGCACTCGCGCTGGCAATAGTGTTCTTTATCTGTCCTTTAAAAATATTGTAAAACAAAAAAAAAAAAAAAAAAAAAGAATATGAAATCGTCACACAGCCCTAATACTAATAAAAAATTGCTAACCTCTAACGTCTATCGCGCCGTCGGGGAGATATGGAATTAAAAATTTGCGGCGGATTTTGGCGGGCAAAAAAATAAAAGGTCGGGAAAAAAAAAGACGGTGGGGATTGAATAAGTCGGGGCTGAAGGCAGCAGACGTTATTTTTTTTTTGGGGAGTGATAAGTTCGCGAACGAAACAATCGCTACTAATTTCAAAGATAATAATTAAAAAAAAAGAAAAAAAAACTAAAAATAAAAATAAAAAGTGATAATAATAATTAGTTCAATTTTTCCTTAATAAATACAAAGAATACAAAAAGTGTGGGCGAAGTGTGCTGCAACGTACCCGGAAAGTAGAAAAAAAAATCCTGTACAGCATCATTGCTGGTGCGAGGGCTTTATAAATTCGCAGTAAGTATATATACACATAGTATGAAGTGCTAAAGAAAAATCTCGTGAGACCTCTCAACCCATCGTGTGCAGGGATACCCTTCGCGATGTAGTTCCCTAGTGCGTGAAGGAAAGCACCCGACAGCACCCTCTAGGATGATCGCACTCCAGGTCAATTTCCCACCCCAAGCTCCTGAGCGGCCGGCAAAAGTGCTGTCCAGACCTGGAGGAGCATCATTATTAAATTCTGTATGCGGAATGGGCCTCCAGAGGCTCCTTACGTATCAGTGGCGCCCAATCAAATGTTCCGGCATTTTATTAATTTAAATTAACTTCTTTTCTTCTTCTTCTTTCATCTGTTGGTCATTTGAATTTCGAGTTGCTGATATCTCGGTTCCGACGAGTCCCTGACGGAATTTCTGGGCAGTGCGTAAATTAATATATGATATTTAGATTTATTTTTTTTGTGCGTTGAAGTACGGCGGAAATTTCGCACGATTTTTGCGAATCAAGTACGTTGAACTTTGATTGGCCGGACCTGTTCATCAGATTGCGGGACGGAAAACTGTTCGTGGAACAGATCCGTGTTTTCCTGCGTATGGGAACGTCCGAGCGCCATCGTACGGTCGTCGAGGTGAACGCACTGCAAATTTTAATTCGGTACAGCTGATTCGTTTGATAGTTGATAATTTATCTCTCGACAATGATTTTTTTTTCTTTCCCGGAATTTTTGATTTTGGCTTTGGACCGCCCGTCCAAGGCCACACTTTTGTTTTATATTGTGCCACGATCGCCTCCCATCATTGGTAACGTCTTCGACTTATATTAAAAATATTAATTTTCTTTAAAAAAATCGTTGACTGACGGGGGAATCGATCTTCGGCTTCTGGTGTCGTGATCGGAGACAGCTGACACTAAGCTATCGTGATTATGCATTGTGCGGATTCCATTGCACAATGCTTAGTAAAGTATAGCAAATTTCCAAACCAGCAGTAATTGCATACAGCGTAAATTTCTTTTGGAAGTGCATTTGCTATTGTTTTAGCAATTGCATTTTCCAAATATGCAAACCATCTTTTTTATGCATAACTTGATAAGTTATTTTTAGGTTCAGCAACTCGTTATTTTTTTTTTCTCTATACATGAAACTTTCGTTCCATATTGTTGTTGTATTTATATTCTTTTCATTCATTTTTTTTTTTTTTTTTTTTCCTTTCATTTGCAAATGACCAGCAATAATATTTTTTTTTTTGATTTTAATTCTTAACCCTCATTTAGTTCTTCTTACTCAATTTCTGCTTTTCGGTTTTAATTTAATTAACTTTTCTTAATCGATAAACTGAATATTTTAATCCGTGTCGCGCGTTTTTTTTTGTTGTTCTTTTAATGATCATGCCGGTGCATCTTACATGCGAATTCACTTCGAATCCAATAAACCGAGTTATGCTTTTGATCTTACAGTAGCTCAGGTGATCGATGACTGTTCGTAGCGATTTATCCGCAATGTGCGTCGATGTTTTTTTTTCTCAACATCTTTCGAATATCGCTGTTCGTAGACATCATCGTTCACCTTCGCGTTTTAGCCGTCGATTTGGTCTCTCGCGAAATATTATCCGGATGCATTCCGTCGGTCGCAGCTGGAGTCTGGACCCATCGAATTATTTTGTTAGTTATAGGGACCACATCGAACCAGCTTCGTTAAAAATTTTGAATTGATGAAATACCCAGATTAGAATAGTTAGTTTATTGACAACCTTTCCCATTTCCTTTGCGGTGATGCTATAATTTTATATAGGTACAAATATCATTGTCTCAAATTATTAGTTCATTTTTTTTTCTTGCATTTTTTTTTATTATCTCTAAGGGAGAGTGATGGGGTTTTGCCTGGGCATGATGGGTGTCGAGGTCTCTTGTTCTATCTTGTGATTATCATATTTATTTATATCAATTTTTTTTTGTATTGGTTTTTATCATTATTCTTTTCCTTTTGATTATTTTTTATTATTCAGTCAGTATAGTGTCGCGGATTTAAATTCGGTATTTTTGGATTGAAAGCGTTTATATTATTCACCTACTTCATTTTTTTTTATTACTTGTGATCATATTGAAGTTATTATTGCATCAAAGTATATATTTTTTTTTCTATTATTGAATTTTTATTTCAACTTGCTGTGGTGAATTCTTTTTTATATATATCGTAATTTGTTTTTTTGATATATTTAAGGTTTCGGTTATTACTATAGTTATATATTGTATTCAACATATTTCTTAGTTATTGTTTTTTTTGATTATTTGCACTTTTGGCTTTGATTATGGCATTGAACGTTGACCATCTCGAACCAGATGAGTTCGACATGGAATGTAGCATTCGGCAGATTAGTGGAGATGCTCTAGCCCGGTTAGAACTTTTAGAGACACGACTCAAGATAGAATTAACACGTCCAGTACTAAAACCCAGTTCAGCCCTGCCTACTTGCGTACGAACTGACCTTCATGGAGAATTGGAAAGTTGCTACTCGGGGCTAGAAAATATCTCTTTAGCTTTGAAAGAAGGCGTCTTAGAAGATGACAATTTGTTAGCTCGCTGTTCTACACGCCTACAGCATTATTCAGACCGCCTAAATCGTTTCATTAAAAACAGCTCAGGAACCATCAAGTCTTTGGGACAAGAATATTTGCACAAGACTTCTGAGCTAAAAACAATAATTGCTGATATTACAGATAAGAGAACTCATGAAGAAGAAAGGGATACTTTTTACCGTAAATTGTCGGCTATTGACTTTAGTACGACTTCTGTTTTGCAAGCCCCAGCAGCTAATCCCGAACCAATTGCTGAACAACCAGACATGTCGTTAAATTTAGGTGAAGATGTAGTTCCGCCTTCTACACATTGGGTACCAACTAGTACCCGTCTCGAACCCGGAAACATTACTTATCCAGTAAATACGACCGCTACCGA
This sequence comes from Chorisops tibialis, assembly GCA_963669355.1. NCBI lineage: Eukaryota > Metazoa > Arthropoda > Insecta > Diptera > Stratiomyidae > Chorisops > Chorisops tibialis. The sequence continues at coordinate 63,849,314 of OY770264.1, read as the reverse complement.
GCGAAGGAAATTTGTCCCAGTATCAAAGTGGGGTATATCTTTTGATGGTTCAAACTCGAGCCTTCATGTGAATCGGTTTATTTTCAGGGTTGAAACTTTAGCGAAAGCTAATGGAATCTTGTATTCTGATTTAGTATCCGAGATCTATCTCATATTACGGGGCTCGGCAGCCGAGTGGTATTGGACTATTCGCGAAACATCACCCAATATTACCTGGCCACAGTTTTGTGTGTGGTTGAAGGAACGTTTCGAAAATCAAACCACCGATCTAGATGTTCGTAGGCAGATTGATTCGCGCCTGCAAAAACAAAGAGAGCCATACTGCGACTTCTCAGATGCAATCGACAAATTAGCATTGCAGTTACAAGTCCCATTAACTGATCAGAATCTCCAACAAATTCTCCTGCGAAATATGAGACCTGGGCTGCAAGCACATTTAGCGGGGTCCGAGTTTAGCTCCGTCCAGGACCTTAAGAAGATGTGCGTCTCGGTAGAGAATACCTGGAAAAGAATTGGCTTTGATTCGGAGATGAATTGTTCAATGCGACGCCAGGTGAGCGAGCTAGAAGAGGACCTCCGAGAATTTCGTCAGGAAGTTGCAGAGTTGAATCATAACAGAAACGCTGTCAATCCGCAGTCTCAAAACAATCAGTTAGCAATATGCTGGAATTGCTCTGATATAGGACACACTTTCAACAGTTGTCCAAAGACTTTCCGAAACACCTTTTGTTATGGATGTGGTGCTAAAAATATTCTTAAGAGAAACTGTCCCAAATGCCAAAAACGTTCGTCGGGAAACGATATGAGGAGTGCGGTGCAGCCTGGGACGAGCCGTACTCCCAATGTGAGAATTCCCACCCCAATACGTGGCAATCCACATATGAATGGAGATCGCGGACAAAGTCGCAATCAATAAATATCGATTCGTTTTCCGATAACTTCTCTTACCTGTGTCCATATGAAACATCTAAACCCAAATTAAAACAGCCATATATTTCCTACCGCCTATCCCGTGCCACTCGTTATTGGAAAATCCGTCAACATTTGAAGCAAGCTGACTTAGCATCCATTTTCCAGATAAACGGTGACAACCGTCCATATGCGCAGATATCTATCAAAGGACGAATTTACCAAGGATTGCTTGATAGTGGAGCAAGTTCGAGTGTACTTGGAATGGACGCATACACAGTTATTAAAGCTCTTTCTCTCCCCTTACATGCGTTGCAATCGCAAGTATCTACCGCTTGTGGTCAAAAATGTAATGTGGACGGGTACGTTCGAACTTTAGTCACCTTTAATGGAAAAACGAGAATGATGCGATTCTTGGTAGCCCCTTCTTTGAAATATACTCTGTATCTCGGAATTGACTTCTGGGATACTTTTGGAATTGCGCCTGTGCAAGTTAACGAAGTAGATTGTTCGTCGTCATTTCAAAAACTCATGGAGTTGTCATCCCAAAAGTCCAAACACCACAAATTAAATCCTGATGAACAGCAGGAGCTCGACTTGGTAATGAGTGAATTTCCGTCTTTCACTCAACAGGGCTTAGGGAAAACTAGTCTAGTTTCTCATCATATTGATGTTGGCTCCGCAACTCCGATCAAACAGCGGCATTATGCTGTTTCACCAGCCGTGCAAAAGCAGTTATATGAGGAATTAGACCGCATGCTAAACCTAGGAGTAATTGAGGAATGTTCGAGCTCGTGGAGCTCACCTGTTACATTAGTACGAAAATCCAATGGAAAAGTGCGTTTATGTCTTGATGCTAGGCGTGTGAACGTGGTCACGAAAAAGGACGCTTATGCACTCCCACTAATTGATGGTCTTCTTTCAAGGGTGCAAAATACTAAATATATTTCAAGTCTAGACTTAAAGGATGCCTTTTGGCAAATACCTTTGGATCCAGCTTCGCGTGATATGACAGCATTCACGGTGCCAGGTCGTCCCCTCTACCGGTTTACCGTCATGCCTTTTGGTCTGTGCAACGCTCCACAAACGATGTGTCGACTTATGCACAAAGTCATTCCCCACCAACTTCATGACAAAATATTCGTTTACCTGGATGATCTGCTCATCACGTCGAGTACCTTTGATGAACATATTCAACTTCTTCGTGAGGTCGCACGACTTCTCAAACTCGCAAACTTGACGATTAACGTGGAGAAAAGTCATTTTCTTATGCAGGAAATCAAGTATTTGGGATATGTGGTGGGTGACGGTGTACTTAAACCCGACCCAGAAAAAGTTTCGGGCATTACCGCATATCCGATTCCGAAAACTGTACGTGAAGTGCGCAGATTCATGGGCATGGCAGGGTGGTATAGAAGATTTATACCTAACTTTGCAACAGTTACTGGTCCATTGACCGACTTATTAAAGAAGAAACGTAACTTCGTATGGAGTGATACAGAAAACGAAGCCTTTGAAAAAACAAAGAGACTGTTGACTTCATCACCAGTCTTGGTAAATCCGGACTTCACCAAACCATTCTTTATACAGTGTGATGCCAGCGCAACAGGTATCGGAAGCGTAATTTTTCAAAAATCAGCGACAGGCGAAGAGAATCCTATTGCTTTCATGTCCGCAAAACTTAACGCAGCGCAACGCAACTATAGCGTCACTGAATTGGAGTGTCTGGCGGCAGTACAAAGCGTGAAACGATTCCGAGCCTATGTCGAGGGGCACGAATTCACCGTAATAACAGATCATGCAAGTCTTAAATGGCTAATGGAACAGAAGGATTTGGCGGGTCGCTTGGCACGATGGAGTCTAAAGCTCCAGGGATTTAATTTCCATATAGAGTATAGGAAGGGTACGCAAAATGTGGTTCCAGACGCTCTATCTCGAGTATTTTCCACTGAAGTTGCTCAGCTCAGTGATGCTCTGCCGTCTGTTGATGCTTTTCCCCATTTGGATTTGAATGCAGAAGCGTTCAGAGATCCAGAGTATCTCAATCAACGAGATCAAATCCTTAAGTCCCCCGAGAGCTACAAAAATTTGTGTGTTAAGGATGACAAAATCTTTATACACTTAGTGCATTCAGCATCCACTACCGCCACCGACATTCCCGAATGGAAGTTATGGATTCCGAAACCACTAATTCCTTCCCTTATCTCCGAAATGCATGCTAACCCTCTCACATCTCACAGTGGGATAGCCAAAACGTCGGAACTTCTGAGGCGATACTATTATTGGCCAAAATTACAGGAAGATGTTGCACATTACATTTCAACTTGCGAAGTGTGTAAAAGTAGTAAAGCGGCTAATTATTGTATGCGACCTCCAATGGGCAAACAAGTTGAAGTAGAAAGACCTATTCAAAGGCTGTACATTGACTTCCTTGGACCCTATCCACGTTCTCGTTTAGGGAATAAGTATATATTTGTCGTGCTCGACAACTATACCAAATTTTTGTGGTTGAAATCTTTGCCGGAAGCTACCGCGGATCGTGTCGTTCGATTCCTAGAGTCAGAAATTTTTCTTAACTACGGTGTTCCAGAAGTGGTCCACTCAGATAATGGGGTTCAGTTTACCTCAAAATCATTTGCGAACCTAATCAATAAATACGGCGTTAAGCACACATTTTCAGCCCTATATAGTCCACAAGCCAATGTTTCAGAACGAGCTAATCGTTCAATATTATCGGCCATCAGGTCCTACATAGTAAGGGATCACCGAACTTGGGATGAGCATTTAACCGAAATTCTAGCGGCCTTGCGGAATGTTACCCACGAGTCAACTAAATGTTCGCCCCATTTTCTCATGTTTGGAAATCACCTAATTCTACATGGTTCTGAATACGAGCTCTTACGAACCTTAAACTCCTTAAATAACCGTGACATACATACTATATCCCATATAGACCGGTTACGAGTCGTCCAGAGCGATATTGAAAGGCATCTAGATGAGGCGTACCGAAGAAGTGCGCACAATTATAATTTACGAAGTCGTGCGAGAGAATTCCAAGTCGGTCAAATAGTGTTCGTTCGCAATTTCATCCAAAGCAACGCTGTAAAGAAATTTTCAGCAAAACTGGCTCCGAAGTTTAACAAAGCAATAGTAAGAAAGCGAATAGGGCAAGTTACCTATGAACTGGAGAACGAGCAAGGAATTTTATTAGGAACATTCCATTGCAAAGATATCAAAACATAAAGTAGGAAGTGTATATTATCTTTTGAGTCGAAGTGTATCGTTGAATAATAATGAAAAAAAAAAACAACAATGAATTTTAAATTTTTACCCGGCTCATGAGACATCTCTCCTGGGTGTGAGTTTTCCCCACGATTGTTACGAAATAGTTTTCTAGTTTTTTTATATTTTCTTATAATAATTTGTTTTTAATTAAAAGGAAAAGAGTAAGTTTTTATTTTTTTTTCTCTTTTGTTTTTTTCACTTCTTACTAGGTTATATATATTTTTTTTCTATTTTGTTTTGTATTTTCCATTTTTTTTTCTCGTTTTTGCATATATTGCTTGCACTATGTGGCACTCGCGCTGGCAATAGTGTTCTTTATCTGTCCTTTAAAAATATTGTAAAACAAAAAAAAAAAAAAAAAAAAAGAATATGAAATCGTCACACAGCCCTAATACTAATAAAAAATTGCTAACCTCTAACGTCTATCGCGCCGTCGGGGAGATATGGAATTAAAAATTTGCGGCGGATTTTGGCGGGCAAAAAAATAAAAGGTCGGGAAAAAAAAAGACGGTGGGGATTGAATAAGTCGGGGCTGAAGGCAGCAGACGTTATTTTTTTTTTGGGGAGTGATAAGTTCGCGAACGAAACAATCGCTACTAATTTCAAAGATAATAATTAAAAAAAAAGAAAAAAAAACTAAAAATAAAAATAAAAAGTGATAATAATAATTAGTTCAATTTTTCCTTAATAAATACAAAGAATACAAAAAGTGTGGGCGAAGTGTGCTGCAACGTACCCGGAAAGTAGAAAAAAAAATCCTGTACAGCATCATTGCTGGTGCGAGGGCTTTATAAATTCGCAGTAAGTATATATACACATAGTATGAAGTGCTAAAGAAAAATCTCGTGAGACCTCTCAACCCATCGTGTGCAGGGATACCCTTCGCGATGTAGTTCCCTAGTGCGTGAAGGAAAGCACCCGACAGCACCCTCTAGGATGATCGCACTCCAGGTCAATTTCCCACCCCAAGCTCCTGAGCGGCCGGCAAAAGTGCTGTCCAGACCTGGAGGAGCATCATTATTAAATTCTGTATGCGGAATGGGCCTCCAGAGGCTCCTTACGTATCACTTTCCTTCCCGCCATTGACCGAATGGCGGAAACTATCTCTTCCTTATCTGGGGGATCGTCCCTAATAGAGGATTGTTGCGGTTGGATGTTTGGAAGTTGTTCTGTTTCCGGAATATCTTCATCTGACAAGATGTTTAAAATATCAGAGAAGTATTCCTTCCATCGTCGCAACTGGTGTTCACTCATATTAAGGAGAGTTCCGTTGACATCTCTCACCAGGTGGTTGGCGGTGAAATTCCTGTTCGTCAACTGTTTCATGATTTTAAATAGTGAACCCATATCCCCAAGGTAAGCCGCAGATTCTGCCTTGTTTGCCAGATCTTCAATGGCCTTTCTCTTGTCGCGTCTAACAGCCTTTTTAAGCTGTATATGAGCATCGCGGTAGTTCTGCCTCAAGTCGGGCGTTCGTTGGTTGACATCGGGTTGAGGGATGATTGCCAATTTGGCTTTTTTCCGATTGCCAACCTTGTCCCATGTGTCTTGCGACATCCAGGGTTTCTCACCGCTTTGCACATATCCCACAGATTCTTCAGCACTAGTTAGAAAAGTGTTTCTGGTTGCCTCCCAATTGGCGTCCAGTGTGCGCATTTCATGTTCACCCAATGTGGATGACTTTTCGCGTAGAATGGTGGTGTATTCGAGTTTTTTGTTGGGATCTTGAAGCTTGCGCTTCATTTGAAGAATTTGTGGTCGTCGGATAGCTGCTGTACACAATCTCAAGCAGGCAACCATCAAGTGGTGATCGCTCCCCACGTCAGCTCCACGTTTCGATTATGTTTTAAGGATATGCAAATATTGTTGGGCGTCCATGGTAGACTCGATGAACGCCAAGTCTCCTACTCCTCTGCTTGAGATGCACCCCCAAATCATAACAGATAACTTACCAAATTTTACAGTCGGAATGATATTTCGATTTTCCAACGATGTTAAAGGTTTGCGCCACACTCTAGTTGGTCCATCATTGTAGTACAACATCATTTTCGTCTCATCGCAGAATATGACGACGTCCCAAAAATCCACGGGTTGAGAAAGGTGCATCATTGCGAAGGAAAAACGCTTTTCGATGTTTAGTGCAGAAAGCAGTGGTTTCTTTCGTGCAGCTCTTGATGAGAACTTATTTCTTAGGATGACCTGTCGTACTATGTCATGGGAAACAGCAACATCACACTCTTGCTTGAGTTCCCTAGCAAGTGTTCTGGTCGAAATCCAGGGGTTTTTATCAAGTTTCCTTATTATAAGGTTTCCTTATTATACGTTAAGATATTTTTGGTTTTGGGCCACCTCCACACTTTGGCTCCAATCTATCCTCATTTTCATCACGATTTATAACGTTATAGACTGTCTTTCGTGCTACAGAAAACGTTTCAGACAGTTCCTGTGCACTTTTACCTAATTGGTGGTTATAATATATCAGCTGAACCAACTCATAATCTTTTGCCTGGCATTTTAAAACACAATATCTCACTTAATTATGCGTACTAGTCAAAAATTAATCACCAACTAATGATCAAATTAATAGAACTTTACAATACAGAGCAAAGATTACGGTAAATGTACCACATCGTTCCAGTAATGCAAACAAAAACAGTTGCGTAAAGAGTTTCTTGACACTTCCAGAATTGTAATAATTGTTTTCGTTGTTCTTTTTGTTCTTTTTTTGCATTGAAGTGGTCCTTTTTTGTATATATCGGTTAGAAATAATGTAAGTAACTATAATTTTAAGAAAAAAATTCATTTACATAAATAAAAAGTAGTATTTTATAATTAGAAAGATCAAAAATTGGATTTTTTTTCCTATGCGTAAACTCATTCTTGACAGACTGTATGTTGTATAGTTGATTATATTTGAAAGAAAAGATTTCCGGATTCTACACTGTTACGCTTTATTATTTGTGACGTTTCGGTCTGTGGTAAGACCTTCATCAAATTGATCTACAATTACAGAAGACTATTATTGAAGCAATGTCAGCATAGACGGCGCAGCCGAAAAGGATATTGTGGCTCGTCTGAATAAAGCTCGACAGGCCTTCGGTACTTTTTCCCCTTTCTGGAGGTTAAGAGAGATCTCCCTTCGCACGAAGCTTATGGTTTTTGACGCATGCGTCAAATCCGTATCGTTATATGGTTGTACTACGTGGAAAGTGACCGTATGACTTAACAAGAGGCTGAAAACTTTCGTGAACCAATGACTTCGACGCATTTTAGAAATATTCTGGCCAGAAGTGATGTCCAACGATGAACTTTGGAGTACAACTCGACAAACTAAAATAGGTATTGAGATTCAAAGGCGGAAGTGGCAGTGGATCGGTCACACTTTGAGGAGAGCCAAACAAGCTCTGGATTATAGTCCTCAAGGAAGACGTCGGATTGATCGATCATGTAGCACATGGAAGCGAGTAGTTGAACAGGAGGCCAGAGGAATAAACAAGTCCTGGCAACAGCTAAGAGCCGATGCTCAGGATCGCGCCTTGTCTTATGGCCCTGTAGGGGGTCTTAAGAGGAATTAGCGTGATTGATTTTTTTATGCAGAATGGGGTTAATTTTTTTTTAATTCAAGTTTTTAACATAATTTTGTTTTTTACAACAATTAAACATTGAACTTCCCCCCCTTGCAAGAAAAATTTTTGTGATAGGGGTGAAGATTTTGTTCTGACAAAATTTTAAGGCAGGTAGCTAAACTGCTGATGACTTGCATCCGGTGTCTCGGTTGAAGTTCTGTGGATGTTTGGAAATTTCAATGGCTTCTCGTACTGTTCGTTAAAAATATTGATTTGTCCTGGCTAGAATTTTCACATTGTCGAAATCGGTCTTATGATCCTCTGTTATTGCATGTTCCGCGATCGCTGATAATTGTATTTGGTTTTTCCATGCGCATCGTTGATGTTCGTTGATCTTTGTTTGGTCTGTGCGTCCCGTTTCTTCTATGTAAACTTTATCGCATGAGTCGCAAGGCACTTTGTACACTCCTTCAGTCTCCAGTTTTTTGTCCTAAAATTTCACGGAGAGTAGACGGTGCAGGGAATGTTGGATTTCCGGAGGATTTTCTTCATATCCGTCATGCCCTGGGTGTAAGGTAAGTTTCAACCATTCGTTTGTTTGTATCGTTTTGTTCAATGTCTCCCCGTTCATTTGTCTTTGGATGCTTCGGTTTCCACGCCTTTTTTATTTCGCTCACTTTGTATCCATTTGCTTTGAATTCCCGATTCAACTGTTCCTTTTTCTGTTCTGCGCAAATTTCCTACAGTTATGCAGCAGGTGTACTGAAGACCCTAATACACGGTCTTCAGTACGCCTGCTTTTGACTTGGGAGGTGATGGAAATGAGCGTGGAGATATTTGTTGGTGTTATTTCGTTTCCTGTGCACCCCGAAGCTTAACGACGTATCATTCCTTTCTACAAGTACGTCCAAGAATGACAGTTTCCCATTGCTTTTACTTTATTATTCTAATAATAAAGTATTGTGATCGACACAAAAAAAAAAAACTTTGCTACCCTGAAATTTTTTTTTTTCGCGTTTCATGACTAAATTAGCCTAAAAATGCAAAAAAAAAAATCCGTCTGTCTGTACGCCGTCCGCCGTACGCCGACGTGTACGCTCAGCGCACATTAACTCCCAAACCCTTCAAGATAGAAAGTTCATTTTTGAAGGGATTATAGGTAGTTGCGGATCTCAGGCGGATACCCATTTTGGGGGGTGTACGAGTTCAGGGGGAGGCAGGGGGAGCGCTTAAACCGAAAAATACGAATTCAAATATCTCAACCATGGTTACAGCTAGGAAACTAAAAATCAACATACATATAGAGGAGTTTGTAGGACAACTTTTAAAAATAATTTAATTTTTTTATCCATTGGGGTGCGAAAAGGGGGGGCTAAGAACCAATTGTCGGCCGAATTTTTTTTTCAAATGGTTATATCTTCGAAAGTACTTCCTATAAAAAATTGATATTTTGAGTCCATTAAGATAGCATAAGGATGTGCTAGAATCAGTTTAGATAGAAGCTAATTATTGTAAGGGGAAGCATCAGGGGGGCTGCAAAGAAAAACACTTAAAAATTAATATCTCGACTATCTCTTAAGCTATGTAATTGAAACTTAAAACGTGTACTAAGCTTTATTAGCATAATATAAAAAAAATACAACATGTGGACATAATAGTAGTGGGGGGAAATGGGGGGCATTTCAAAAATGGCGCACTTTCCAAAACTACAAATCACCAAAACTCAAAATTGAATACAGATATCAAATCAAAAATTTGTTAAACTGTAGAGCTATATAGTCTTTAATTTTGGTAAAAAATTTAAGCTGGGGGGTGTAAGGGGAGGGAGGTGGAAAGCAAAAATGTTGAAAATTTTGAGTGATTTTTTTATGGCTCTCGTAAAAGATACAAAGTTTAAATTTTGCACGTCGACATATCTATTTAATGTGCACAGAAAAAAAATAATAATTTGTTCCAAAATTGTTATGCACCGAAGTGGAGGTCTAACGTGCACAAAGTGTTTCATGTGCAATGAAAAAAACATATAAACTGAAAATTTTTGAATGAAATTTTTAGGTAGAAACTTGAAAATTTGCGAAATGCATTTAAAAAAAATCTGTAAGAGTTTGAAATATTAACTGGTTGAACATCTTCAAAACTTCTACCCCCTCCCGTACAAAATTATTTTTTCGACCATTTTTAAGAAATCAATTATCACCTAACTATTACATGCTATCAATTTGAAATTTTGCACAAGAACTTACAAAAATAATTGAAATAAAATTACGTTAAAAGTTTTGAGATCGCATTTGCCCTTCTACCCCCTCCCACACAAAAGTATGATTTCGACCAATTCCATTAAATCAACTATTAACTAACAAATTAAAAGCTACAAACTTGAAATTTTGTACAAGCACCTTACAAAAGAAACAAAATAAAACTGCATCACAAATTTTACGATTCCTCTACCTCCTCTACCCCCTCCCATACAAATGTTTGGTTTCGTGAATTTAAAATACACCGAATCCAATGAAAATTCTATGCAACTTCGTCTATGAAACTGACATTCTATACAAAGAATATTGGATTTGGTTCAAGCAATCACTTAAAAAACTATTTACATCCACCTACCCTTACTATCACCCTCCCCCCTCCCTTCATGAAAACTCAAACTTGTATAAATAAAGGAATGAAATATGGAGCGTTTCCGGAAAGTGTTAAATTGAGAACTGCCCTGCTCAAGAAGCTCCTTTCACTTAGTCTTCCCTAACCACTCTAACCTGCATATTGACTTTCTACGCATGCGCATTTTGTCCCAAAAATAATAAAGTTTCGCCCGACTTGTTGGCAGTTTATTTGTCTCCATGGTGATCTTAATTTTCTCGTGGTGTGATTTCAGGTGAGCTAAGAATTTGTCGAGCTCTTATTTCCCATGTTACCAAATGATGAAGGTGTTATCCGTATAACATAGATACAATCCTGGTTTTAATGGAGCTGAGTCCAGTGCATTCTTTTCGAATTTATTCATGAAAATTTTCTGCTACCCTTGGTAAAATTGGAGATCCTGCTGCTCCTTCCGTTTGCTTGTATAGTTTCCCTGAAAAGAAAGTATTATTTAAACCAAATTCTATTAAGTCATACTTGTTGTCTAGGATGAGTTTTCTGTGTCCTTAATCGGAACATTGGTGAATAGTGATTTCACGTCTAAGCTGACTAAAATATCCGTTGGTTCCAAGTTGATTTTCTGATGAATATCTACTAGATGAGCGGAATTTTTAACAGAACTGGATATGTTACCTACTAGTAGGCGTAACCTAGTCACGAGAGCCTTCGTCAGTTTTTGGGTAATTAATTATACCGAACTGACGATGGGTTGATTAAATTTGTAATTAAATTAATTACAAACAAACAATGTGTTGCTGAAAAAACAACGACACTGCAATGGAAATTATAATATTAATACATGTGCATCTAAAAGTTTCCGCGACTATTTTTTTATTTATTACAAGCACATGCACCCGTGCTTTGCACGTGTACGAAAGCAAGAACATTTTATAAGGCCCTTATTGTTAATGCTAAGTCAAAAAATAAATAAGTAAAAATAATTATTCCTTTTTGAAATATTTGTTTATATAATAAAATATACACAATTCATTTTTACTTCTTTCCGAACTCTTCAACCGCCCCTGATTTGCTAAAATAGTTTCTCGGCCGAAAATCGAACCCGCGTGGCAGGCGAGCATTCCACCACACAACCACCGATGCTGATGAACTTGTCTCGCTAAGCCACAATTTTTGAATCTTTGAATCTAAAAATAAATTGAAGTTATGATAATTTAACTGTATTCCAATCTTACAAAAATATTCGTAAAAAAGAATATCGGCCGGGACTCGAACCCGGGGCCGCCCGCGTGTCAGGCGAGTTTAGCTCTGAAACACCGATACGGACGAAATTATTTCGGCAAAACTTAGTAATCTACTTATGTGAGTCACGTGAATTCAAATATATGTATAGTTTTTTCTTATTTTAATATATAGATAAGGAGGGGAATGAAGCTGTTCATAAACTGAAAATCATGTTTTTATGTTGCTGTTAAGGCAGGTAAAATGAAATGGGAATATACAAGAGGGATCCCATTTCAGAACTACTCGCCGTTCAATGCTGCTTGACTTCGGCGATCGGACGAGTACAAGAAAATCCAGTGCTCTGCTGTAAGCTTACGCAAGCTCTTTTAAGCAGTAAATATGGAAATGGAAAAAGGTCTAATTAAACAATGCCTAATATTAGGCAAATTCATATTGAAAGTATGAATTTCATTATTTCACACACACTTAGTCAGGCGATACTAGTGAAAATTATTACATAAATAGTAAACTAGTTAGTAACAACTATTTATATATATATTTCAATGATATTTCATTATAGTTTTAAGATCTTTGTTAATATAATAAACATCAAAAACAAAATTATGATTATTCCATTATAAAATATAAGAGAATTATGATTGGGCGTAAGGCCCAATCGTATGATACTCTAGATGAAATAGGAAAGAGTTAATTTTACCGGAAAAAATGTCATCTCAAATTCTTTCGAACAGTGAATTTTGTATGGGAGGTGGTAAAAGCAGAGTTTATATAACACCGAAAATAGTATACAAAATTTTCATGCTGAATTTAAAGTTTGTAGTTTTTACAATTTTCGTGGATATTGAAAAATTTTTGTATGAATTTATGGCATTTGTATGGGAGGTGGCAGAGAAAGTGGGAGGTTTTGGATGATTTTGAATCTGCTTATGAACATCCTATTTACACTGCTTTGTGACTTATATGTTCGAAGGAGAACTTTTCTTGAAATTTGAACACAAAGAGAAGGAGTAAAGATCAGATCAATATTTTTTGACGTCAATGATATGTAATCAAATCTAAACTTTTCTGATATTAAAAAATTTTGTTTGGGGAGTGGTAGAAGGGTTGATTACATTGAAATATTTTTTTCTGCATCACGATAGAGTAGATACAAAAATGTTTAGTTTATTAAAAAATTTTTTAAATTTTAACTCAAGATTTTGAATTTCGAAGTATTAGATTTTGTTGTCTCCAAGAAAATTTGTTTATTGTAAATTATTGAACATAACGGAGTACAGACGAAAAACGGGATAAGTCAAATTTTTCCATTTCGAAAATAGTGTATCTTTGGCAAAAAGTGGGTAAGTCAGACAAAACTATGCAAGAAAGAGATAATTCAAGATAAGTTATCAGTTGACGAGCTGAGCCAGCTGACCCGGCTGAGGCTCAAGCAGGCCATGGAGGAATGGTGTCCTTCTCAAACCGTTCTATGTTGAGCTTTACTGAGCAAACAATGACTTTTTTCGAATGCTTTTCATTATTGAATCTCGTGTGGTTGTTGTCGCCCGGCATTTCGGAAATGTTGCTTGTTACCAAAGCCACTCATTCAGAAATGCACGTTATCGCTGAAATTGATGTTTCCTCCAGAGTCCAATAATCAAAGACACATCATGTATGATGCCTTAGTAACCATTACTGCCAAATTTGAAAGATATATCTTTCCAAAAAATAGTCATTATCTGCTGTCAAAGATCGAGCACCGCCGTTCCATTGAAAGCCCCTCCAAAACAAATTTGAGATAGAGAACAATCCAAACTAAATGCATTATTACTTACAATTTACCTATACATATAATATATATTTGTATTACTTTCGTCATTTATTTTATCCAAACTCATAACTTTGAGCATTTACGTATGGTAAAAAAAATTATTTATTTCTATAGTGCCCCAATTTGTTGGATTTTACTTAAGGGCTACTCCAAATAAGAGCGCGTTAAATAATGCGTTATCTAAAATTCATGTGGTTACGAGTATTGGTAATGATATTTCCTAAAGTTCGTTATTTTGATTATTTGAAGCATGCATAGCACAATTGAAGTAATATGTTTGCTTTTACTTCGATTAATTCATTAATTTTAGTTCAGTAAGCGTCTCAATTACATGGCTATTGTTATGAAGTTAGTAACGCGTTTTGCACTTGGCCTTTTAACAGTGATATTTTATTTTCTTAAAATCCTTTGTTTACTGGAATTCGACGTTGATTTACAAAATGGGAAGGTTATATCAAATAGGCGAACCGAAATTCGCAGTACTTTTAATAGTAGCTCTGTTGCCGTACTTTTGTTCTTAAGTTTGTATTTTCTGACTATCGACTTTCTACTGTATCAGCGTACAGTTTTGTTGGCAAGTGCCATCTTTTCGAATTATTGCATGTATATTTGCATAATGATGTGCAATGTTTCGAAATGGAGAAACCGCAATAAATTGTTCGCAGTTTCTCGAGAAATCTTTTACGTAATTGAACTTGTCTTAAATTATGGAAGTTTTGATGATATTTTCAACATATCCTTTGTTATACTGATGATTACAAAAATCGTGAATGCATGTTTGGTTCTTCTGAATTCACTGATGGCAGTATTTACTTATGATTTGGTGGGAAAAAGGTTAATTTTTTCGTGGATTTATTTCCATTATGTTATTGTTACACTCGTTATAACCTTAAATCTCTTCACGAGTTTACTTATGATTTCAAACGGATGCTATAGGATTTTGAACAAGGCATTTATTTCAATGATTAGAAGAATCGAAGATTTAAATGATGGGGATGCTCCAATTTTAACGTCGTACGAAATATGTGGACAATTCGATAATTTGAAAGAAATTTGGATGAGAATTTCGAAAATAGTTAAAGATCTCAACATGCTATTTGCATCGCAGAGTACCTACTCGTTGGCTAGTGCTTATTTTATGTTCGTTTTTCAAATGTATTTGATTTATATATCATATACTACAAGTCCATTTTTCGACTTTTGGAAAACTTTAACTGCGATCATAGGAACTGCGGCAGCCGTATTAAACATTTTAGTTACAATTTATATTTGTAATTTAACTATCATTGAATCAAAAAAATACGCATCTATTTTTGATCAGCTTAATCATTTTAAAGGCATGGATGATCGTCTCCACAAAATTGTAAGTATAAAATGGTTAAAAATTTACCACTTATTAACTGGTCAGCCGAAATTTTTTATTTTTGTTTTTATAATTTTTACTTCAGTTCGTGTAGTGCTCTGGTTGTTTTTCTCAAGTTGTGTCCATGCGCTGCAGTTTGGCAGTACTTGTGTTTCTTTTGCGCGGAGTGTTTGGGTTTTTAAAGTGTTTTCAGTTTCTTTTTCTTTTACCCAAGTTCTGCGAGGACTACCGTTATTCAGTGCACTGGCTGTAGATCAGACTGAAATTTTGGTTTTAGTGCGGACATAAACCTATTTTCATAAACCATTAACCAGCAGAAAATTGGTTTTAAAATTTAATACTGCTTAACTAAATTTTTGAATTTGTGTACTTTACTTTTTTTTTGAATTTTTTCACCATATATACTCCGAAGGGTCGACCTGGTATTTTGGTTGGTTAACATTTTTATTTATTTTTTATTTTTCGTTCTATAGAGGCGCAATGGCCACATCGTCAATTTCGCGTTCAGCCGCCGTCTGTGGTGCTTGCACCCTTAATTTCGCTGACGATCATCGTATTTTTTGTGATAGAATTTGCGACCGATATTTTCACATAGATTGTGTTAAAGCTTCGCGAAATTTGACTGCAGCGTGCGGCTTTACTTGTACGGAGTGCGCTGCCATAAAGTCGTGCCATATTTTACGGTTACTGAAAATTACCGCATCAAGACTCGACCAAAACACGAGCGCTTTTGATGATTTAAAAAGCGACTGCGCATTTATCGCCAATAAAGTGCACAAAATGTCGGATACCATTTCTATTTTGAACGACTGCATTGACGAATTCCGTGATTATGGAACGCAGTTTAATAAGCTACAGGCTTGTTGCAGTCTTATGCAGCACGACATTTCTAAACTGACCAAGAAATTTGCTCAATCCGACAATAAATTGAATGCTGTTCTTGACACTTTGGTTGATAATGACGCTAAGGCTAGCCTTCCAACGGACTCTAGCGATAATACACTCTTCGCGGGTGATGCTAATGCTATTGCAAATAAGCTTAATGTTATGCATCATCATCAATGGCGCGACAGCCCAAATCGGGTCCTGGCCTCCTGAAGTCGTCGCCTCCAATCGTCTCGATCCAAAGACCGCGTCGTCCAGCTGCTAATTTTTAGAATGGCTTTGCTGTCTTCATCAACCGAGTCTTCCCATCGCTTGCGTGGTTTGCCTACTGGCCGGTTACCACTCGCTTTGCCTTTAAGAGCACGTTTGGGGATTCTTCTGTCTTCCATTCGCTCTACATGGCCAGCCCACTGCAGTTTACGTAACTTGATGAACGTTGAAGCTTCTGGCTCGTCGTAGAGTTGATACAACTCATGGTTGTATCTTATTCGCCATTCCGTTCCTTCCTTCACAGGTCCCAAAATTCTTCGGAGGACCTTTCTTTCGAATGCGTTAACTGCTTTTTCGGAAGGTCGCGTTAATGTCCACGTCTCGCTGCCATAACAGAGCACAGGTCGTATAATAGTTTTATAAATCCGCAGCTTATTATTCCTGTGCACTTTCTTGGATTTCATTATTGGAAGTACCGAATAATACGTCTTATTTGCTAGTATTATCCGTCGTTTGATTTCGTCTGTTTCATTACCGTCCTTTGCTAGATTAGCCCCAAGATATATGAAGTTGTCCACACACTCCAAATTATATTCCGCAATTGTTATGTTTTGTCTGATTGGCGTTTTCCTTCTTGTTTGCGTCATTACTTTTGTTTTGCTTTCATTAATGCGCAACCCGACTTCTTTTGCGGCGGAGTCAAGATTGACAAATACCTCCTTAGCACTAGGGAAGGATCTTGCTAGAATGTTAATGTCGTCAGCGTATGCTACTAGTTGGGTGGACTTGAATAGTAGTGTCCCGTTGGTGTCGACTGGGATTTTTCGGACAACATACTCTAGTGCCAAGTTGAAAAGCATAGGAGCTAGACCATCTCCCTGCTTTAAACCACATTCCGTTCGAAAGCTGGTTGTGGAATCGGTTTGTATTCTCACTTGGGATTCAGTGTTCGTTATTGTGAGTCTTGTTAGTCGGACTAGTTTTGGAGGAATTCCAAAGTCAAGCATGATTTGGTACAGTACGCTCCTGTCGATACTGTCGTATGCTTGTTTAAAATCTACGAATATTTGGTGCACGTCTGTGTTATATTCCCAGCATTTCTCAAGCATCTGTTTCACCGAGAATATCTGGTCTGTTGTAGATCGTCCGGTTCTGAATCCGCCTTGGAATTCGCCAATTATTTGATTAGTATAGGGCTTAAGACGACGTTCAATTATTTTTGTCAGTATTTTATAGGACGTACACAACAATGATATACCTCTGTAGTTCTCACAGCAGAGTTTGTCTCCTTTCTTGTAAATTGGACATATAATGCTTTTTCGCCAGTCGTCGGGTATGATTTCCTCTGTCCAAATTTTGCATATCATACTGTGCAGTATTTCAGCGACACAGTTTCCACCGTTTTTCAGAAGTTCAACTGGTATTTCGTCAATTCCCGGCGCTTTGTTTCGTTTTTGGTCACATAGGGCTGCTTTGATTTCAGGAAGCGTGGGTGGTGTCGATGATGGTTCATCTTCGTCAGTTGAGGCTTGAATTGAAATGTTGTCTGTCGTTATCGGTGCTACTGGGATGGGATTCAAAAGATGTTCGAAGTATGAAGCCCTTCTCCTTTTGATTTCTTCTGTGTCGCTGATGATATTGCCCTCTGCGTCTTTGCAGAGACTGGTTTTTGGTTTATATCCCTTTTTCAAGTCTTTTACTATGGCGTATGCGTCCCGCGTATTATTTTTTCTCATGTCGTCGTCCATTTTTTGTATCTTGTCATTATGGTACTTCCTTTGTTTTCGTCTGCAGGTCTTTTTCGCATATCGCCTAAGCTCGTCATATTTTTCTTTTTTGGCTCGTGTTGGTCGTTCAGTAAAAATTTTTTAAGCTTCGTTCTTTCTATCTATTGCGTCGCGACATTCTTGGTCGAACCAATCATTACTTTTTCGTCGTGCTTGATATCCTAATACCTCTTCCGCGGAGGATTTGATGCCGTCTCGTATTTTCATCCACGCATTATCCACTGGCATATTTTGGATATTTTCATATATTTGTGTCAGGTGTTTATTACATGCTAGCATGTAAGCCTGCGCCACCGTTTCGTCGTTAAGCTTGTCGACATTGAATTTGCGAGCTCTACTCGTTTTCGAATACCCACGACACGCTATTTTGCATCGATACTTAGCTCTGACTAGATAGTGATCAGAGTCACAATTCGCACCGCGGAGAGTTCGTACATCAAGTATGCTGCAAGCAGCCCTTTTCTCAATAAGAACGTGGTCTATTTGGTTGAAGGTGTGACCATCTGGTGATGCCCACGTTCGTTTGTGAATATCGCGATGTGGGAAGCATGTAGAGCTTACTATGATATTTTTGCTGCTTGCGAAATCAATAAGACGTTGGCCATTGTCGTTGGTTATGTCATGGAGACTGTGCCCTCCTGTTGTTCCTCTATGAGCCTCCTCCTTTCCGACTTTTGCATTAAAATCCCCTAAGACAATTTTTAGGTCATTCGAGGGCAGTGAGTCATAGGTTGTCTCTAGGGTGGCATAAAATTCGTCTTTAGTTACATCGTCCTTGTCTTCTGTTGGTGCGTGAACGTTGATCAACCAAGTGTTGAAAAATTTAGTCTTTATTCGGATTGCACACAATCTTTCACTTATTGGTTTGAAGCTCGTGACCTGCTGTTTAAATTTTTTGTCAACGACAAAAGCGACTCCAAACTCTCTGCTTCCCGACAATTTTCCACTTGGATAGATTGTGTGTGATCTCATGTCCATGATTTCGCTACCGAGCCATTTCGTTTCTTGGATGGCAGTTATGTTGATGTTGTGTTTTGCCACTTCTTCGAGAAACTCTTTCAGAGCTCCTGTCCTAAATAAGGATCGAACATTCCAAGATCCAATAGAGTAGTCCATTTTTCGTTTGCGGGGTCGTTGCCGTTGAGTCCATCCTTTCCGAGGCTGTTCTTCAAGTTTCTGGACAGTGTTCTTTTTCCGGTGATGCGTTGTTGGCGCCTCGCCCAACCCCCGACCTGGAGGACCGGTCCTACTTATTTATTACACCCTAGTAGAAAAAGGGTGGGAGTTTTGAGCTAAATATGACCTGCTGGAGTTCTCACAGCTATGCTGCAAGTCCAACTATGTCATACTTTTTGCCTACTTCCTGAGACGCACTGGTGTTACTGGCCATTCAGGTTAACTCCATTTACCCTCCTCCTTTCTCAACTCGGGCTTGGGACCGTCTATGGCGGAGTTAATGTTATGCATGATGACATTAAAGCAACAAAATTGATTTCGGATAGCTCGGACAGAACTCTATCTGTCATATCTTCTCGTTTGTTGGAATCGAAAACCGTTTGTTCGGTAGCTCATGTCTCTTGCCAGACGGTTGAACCTTCTATTGTTCCGAATGCGCTAGTCTCCACACTCTTAATAAGGAAGAGCAATAGCGATAACGAGGAAAATTCTTCATGCTCTACTAGTTCCCAGACGGACTCCAACATGCTACGTTTACCAGCTACAAATGCACCTAACTCCGAGTCGCAAGTAGTAGATGCAAAATACCGGAAGACAACAAATAAAAATAAGAACTCTCGACGTAATGCCATGTCGAAGAACAGTTTACCAGCAACTTCAATAGCTGCTGAATTAAGAAATGTTGTCGATGAGGAAACTACGACCTCCGCGTCTGCGTCCACTGTTGCACCAATTGCTAAGTCGAAGGACAGTTTGCCAGCAACTTCAATAGCTACTTCCATACTAAATTCTGACAGTACTCGCACTGTACAATGCACATTAAGGGCTGTAGAAAGGCCTAATGTACTTTTTGTGTCACGGCTGGACCCAGTTACATCTGAGGTAGATGTCCTTAAAAACATCATGAGTATTCTGAATTGCGGTAAAATTAGCGTTCCTCAAAACGCTATCTCATGTAAAAAATTAGTGTCAGCTAATTTCCGTGGACCTGCTCTGGTGTCTTCATTTAGAGTCGTATTGCCGAGTTCCTGCTTCGATATAGTTTCTACATCCAACTGTTGGCCTACTTCAGCTATAGTAAGGGATTTCATTCCAAAGAGTCGACATATTTCTACACTACATCGGTCTGTCACTCAGTCAAAAAACGGAATAGCTCCATCTCAATATATATTATACCAACGTAAGTGGTATGCGAACCAAAACACGACAACTTTACATCGCTGCTGCTGGCTCTTGCTTTGATGTTATTTGCCTGACTGAAACTTGGCTCTGTGGTAGTTTCCTTGATGCTGAACTACTCGACTCGGAATACCAAATTTTTCGCCGTGATCGCCATCTTGAGCTTTTGGATGCCAATGTGGGTGGTGGAGTGCTTTGTGCGGTTCGAAGCCAATTTCCGACTGAAGTTGTGGACATCACTGAAGCTTCTTAAATTGAGATTTTATATGTCGTTCTTTCACTTACGGACAAACAAATATATATCGTTACGTTATATACACCACCCTTATCACCATATGTTGTATACGAGGCAGCCTACAAAGCGATTGAGTATGTCAGCAATCTTATGCAATCTCGAGATGAGCTACTAATTTTTGGTGACTTCAACATGCCTCTTGTTAATTGGTCTTATTCCGACAGTGACGATTGCCTACTTCCAGCGTTTTCAACCTGCTCACGACAAGATGAAAAAATTTTGGATAGTATGTTTTCAACAGGCCTACATCAATCCAATGCAATACCTAACTCTTTTGGAACATTCCTCGACCTGGTGTTCTGTTCGGATGTGAGTCACCTAACTATCAACAGATGCAACTCGCCTTTGCTTCTAGAATCAGCACGCCATCCTGCGTTCCACGTGATTTTTTCTTCAAATACTGCTGCTGATAATGTTAAGAATTTGAATACTAATATTTCTCATCGATTTAATTTAACAAAGCTGACTTTGTTGCCTTGAATGAAGATATCTTGAAATGTGATTAGTCGGGCGTACTTAACGAAACAGACATTGATACTGCTGTTAATAATTTCTACAATATCCTCTTCGGTTGCTTCACTAGGTGCGTGCCGGTTACGAGTAATAGTTCACCTAATAGATTGCCATGGTTTGACGACGATTTAATTAATCTGAAAAATTTGAAAACTAAAGCATGGAAGAGGTACTGTCTCTCAAAGAATGAATCTGACTATAGGTGCTACTCCGAGCTACGCGATTTATTTACTAATAAGTCAAAATTGGCCTATCAGTGATATCTGCTCGATATGAAGAAGTCTATTAAAGATAAGCCTAAGCTGTTTTAGAATTTTGTGAACTCTAAGAGGCGCGCAGATGGTTTCCCTGCGACTCTGTCTTTTGATGGTAAAGTTAGTGATGACCCTAAAAGGATTAGCAACTTTTTTGGCGATCACTTTCGGGCTGCTTTTGATGCCCGGGACTGTGGTATTGACTTTAATAATTTTCAATACTTGACAAAATTTCCCTCTACTACACTGGAGATGAAGGATCTTCTTATTGATGAACCCAATATCAAGGTTTATCACGAACATCACTGAGAGTTTTAATAGTGGTCCAGATGGAATTCCATCTGTTGTACTTAAAAGGTGTTCTTCTGAACTTTTATCTCCAATTAGGTCCCTATTTAATTCATCTCTTCGTTGTGGGGTATTCCCTAGTTTGTGGAAATACTCAACAATAACTTCTGTATTTAAGAAAGGTAAACGGAACGACGTATGCAATTACCGGCCAATAGCCAAGCTGTCTTGTGTTCCAAAATTATTCGAAGCAATTGTTTGTGACGCAATGTACTTTCATTGCAAATCAATAATAAGCCCAACCCAACACGGTTTCATCAAATGTAGATCCACAACAACAAATTTACTAGAATTTTTGAATTTCGCCATCCCAGCGATTGAAGCAGGCAAACAAGTTGACTGCATATATACAGATTTTAGCAAAGCATTTGATAAGATTAATCACAAAATACTGATTCACAAGCTTTGCATACTTGGATTTCCTACTATTTTTACTAATTGGATAAAATCCTATCTTTCTAGTCGCACCCAACAGGTGCAATTTCGAGATGCTTTTTCATCGGTTATTCCAAACACTTCTGGTGTACCTCAGGGTAGCCATCTCGGCCCACTCCTGTTTATTTTATTTATTAATGACGCGAGTTCGGTAATCTATAACTCTAATATTCTTTTATATGCTGACGATGCAAAAATATTTCGTACTATCACCTGTACGAATGATAATTTACTTTTGCAAAATGACTTAAAGCTATTTTTTGACTGGTGTACCCTAAACTGTATGCCTTTAAACATTGGAAAGTGCACCACTGCATCTTTTTCTAGGAAAAAGGATCCAATTGAATTTGTGTATGTTTTAGAGGAAATTACTTTGCATAAATTAAGCATAGTTCGCGATTTAGGCGTACTTTTTAATGATAAATTTACCTTCGACGACCATGTTGACTGTATTGTTATCAAGGCTAACTCCATTTGGGGCTTGGTAAAACGATGGTCTAAGGACTTTAATGACCCTTACATCACAAAGACACTTTACTGTACTTTTGTGCGATCAATTCTCGAATATGCCTGCCCGGTGTGGACTCCTTATTATGATATTCATAAGAATAGAATTGAGTCCGTGCAGCGAAGATTTTTGAGATTTGCTCTTAAGGGACTTCCCTGGTCAGACCCAATATGTCTCCCCCCTTACCAAGAACGACTTCAACTGCTTTCGTTGGATTCACTCGAAGATAGGCGATCTGTTCTTGGTACTGCAGTCGCAGTCAAATTAATTTCAGGCGAAATTGACTCCCCCATCTTGCTTGGAGCTCTCTCCTTCAAAATTCCTTGCCGTTCCTTGAGAGACTACGTACTCCTCGACATTCGTTTCCATCGAACTAATTACGGCCAGCACGAACCGATAACTTCTATTTCACGGGCTTTTAACGCTAATTATAGCAACATTGATCACAATCTAAATATTGCTCAGATAAAGTCAGCTTTGTTAAAAAATAAGTAATGTTGTAATTAATTTTTTGTAAGTAATCATATGTTGATGAAGTGATAAGATAAATTAAATTAAAAATTAAAATTAAATTATTTTCATAATAATTGCCCAAGCCAGCTGTAGATGAAATCTGAAATTATTATTAATTTGCACAAAGTTATTACGCTAAGAAATAAGACGCGGAGAAAAATGGATGATATAGAATTTCATATTATTATTCAAAATTTGCGCATTCGTGCGCTCTCTAGCTCGAGAACAAATTAGAAACCAAACAGAGAGTTCGAATTTTGACACGACACTTTTGACGACAAAATCTATATAATGTATGGAATAGTGAAAAACTTCTATATAATCTATAAAATAATGAAAAGCTGTGCGTATATTTGATGTCACGTGAAGTAGCTGACTAAATTTTGCCAAGATAATTTCGTGAGTATCGGTAGTTCAGTGGGCAAAATCACCT
Source organism: Chorisops tibialis (assembly GCA_963669355.1). Lineage (NCBI taxonomy): Eukaryota > Metazoa > Arthropoda > Insecta > Diptera > Stratiomyidae > Chorisops > Chorisops tibialis. The sequence goes on along the minus strand of OY770264.1, from coordinate 63,825,999 downwards.
GCTATGTGGACGATCCCGCGTTCGATTCCCGGCTGATGTTCTTTAACGAATTTTTTTTTACGATTTGACTACAGTAAAAATATCATAATTTCAAATAACTTTTTTTTTCATGCCTGTGTTCAAAATAAAATCAATTTTTTTAGTTCGAAACTAAAGACTTGATATCTAAAATGGAATCCATTTGAATCTAATTAAAGAAGATACAAAAATTGTTGCCATATTTTGGCAAAACGAGTTCATGAGCATCGGTGATTGTGTGGTGGAATGCTCGCGTGCTAAGTGGGTGCGATTTTCGGCCGAGAAATTTTTTTTAAAAATTTTAAATTTCCCAAAAAGACAAATTATTTTCACTCGTATGTCGCTATGACATGAGTCCAAACACAACTAGATTTGAAGTTACTTATAAGTAAAAAGATCTGAAGCTATTTAATAATAAAGCCAATGGGAAATTCATCACAAAGAATGTCGTTTATAAGGAAGCCTTAATATAAACCACCGACTTCTTTCATTACATTACACAGATTTTAAGTTCTGGACTGAGTTCGGCGGATCAGGAGTATTTGTAGGGATCAGAAATAATTTAAATTTAATTATATATATATTTTATTAAATTAACAAATATTTCTAAAGCTAGAAATTATTTTTATTTATTTATTTTTTGAATTATTCACCAATAACAATGATGCAACAGCGCCACAGCCCATATCGAGCCTTGGCCTCCCGGATGTACCTCCTCCAGTTGTCTCGGTTCAACGACCGCCTCCTCCAGTTTGAAAAATCGAGAAGCGATCTGCAATCTGCTTCGAATGAGTCCTCCCATCGCTTTCGTGGCTTCTCCTGCGATCGGGGTTGCATTGAACCTCGCCCTTGAGTACTCGTTTCGGGATTCGTTCCTCGTGCATTCGCTCTACTAGGCCAGCCTATAGTAGCTTGCGCAGTTTGATCACGATGAATGGTGGTGGATCGTCAAATAGTTGATACAGCATCTTTCTACAATGGCGCTACAGCCCAAAACGGACCTTGGCCGCCTGGTATTCAGGTTCCTAAACATTTTTATATTACTTATTGTGGAAGGGTTGTTAGCCCTTCGCACAACCCTCTTTCTACGAATTTTTCATTTTCGTAGATTGAGGTGACCAATGTATATCCAAGCAGGCAATGTGCTGGAATTATATATTGCGTCGATCGGGATTTGAACTCACAACCTTCGCATTACAAGATCAACACGCTACCTACTAGGCATGACCCTAGCTTTTGTTGTTGTAGTTGATACAGCATGGTTGTATCGAATTCGCCAATCATCTCCTTCCTTAACTGCTTCGTACACCTTCCGAAGAATTTTTCGATCGAATGTGCCGATTAACTTAACTAACAATGAGGTGCTCCTTATAAAATGTCCTTCCTATTCGTACAAAATATGCGTGCGAGGCACGTGTGCATGTGCTAGTTTCACAACAATCTGACGTCACAATTTACACATCACATATAAAGTTCATCATGCTCAAATCGAACACTAAACATTTTATTAGAATTAGTTATTAGTAAGTCCAAAAAACGCCTTCCTTACAAAATAAAAAAACTTTATAATAAGTCGATTCTATTGGAAAGTATTATGAAGAAGCTACTAATCTGAATTTCAACATCTCTGTCATTGAAAAAAAAATTCTAAAATTTCGCACTTCTTTCACTCACCACTTCCCATACAAACTGCGCTATTTCCCGATATATTCGAACAATAGACTAATTTTCACTGCACCTATCAAATTTTTGAAGCTTAAATTTTTTGTAAAGCATTTTGATTAAAACTGCTGTCCACCTTTTGACCATCGTCTCCCCGCCAAATAAACTATGATAAATTCTTGAGTCGCTAAAATATCTTTCTGAGCCCACTGCCGCTTTTGCCTAAAAATATCAATGCTTATCTTAGTCTCTCCAGTTGAACTCCAAAGTTCATCGTTGAATAAGACATATGGCTATAATATCCTGAAAATGCATTGTGGGTATTGGTCCACGAGAGTTTCCAGTTTCTTGGTAAGCTTAATGGTCATCCTTCATGTAGTGGAACTACATAATAACATGGATTTGTCAAACACTGCGAAGGTAGATCTTTCTTAACCTCCAGAAGGATGAAAGGATACTGAAAGCTTGATGAGCATTATTTATACGTGTCTTAATATCCTTCCTGGCTCCACCGAGGTAACAAAATTCCGCTTCCGCTTCTTTCAACGTCGGCTGTTTTTCGACAATGACCAACGCCTCGAGCTTGAAGTACGATTGATTTTGAAGGTTCAAAGTCTCCTCGTCAATTAACAAATTATCCCCAGTCAGAGTGATGTCGATACATGATGCCGCCAAGGAATATAATTCAAAGCTAGGAAAATAATTCAATTAAATTTTTCAAGTTTGTAATTGAACTTATAGGACAACATATTTTGAATATTACAAATACTGTTCGAGATTTGTGCAATGTACAATATCATTCATGATGAATTGCAAATATAATATTATTTTTTTGAAGGAGCTATTTATTTTTATTAAAACACACGTCATCAGTATAGTCAAGGTGACTTAAGTTATTAAATAGTCTCCATTGAAGACCGTTATCTTCCCCACCTTCCAGTGCAGCTTTCAAGATGCCATTTATTTTCACCAGAAACAGGGCTGGTGATAATATGCAGTCTTGTTTGACACCCGTTCGCACAGACAGCTTTCCTCTATGTAAGATGCGATACCTTGCATCTTCGTAGGATTTTTTAATCATAGCTATGACCTTATTTGGAATACCTCTCCTACGCAAAGCATTAAATATGTAATCTTGCTTAACGCTGTCGAAAGCGTTCTCGAAGTTCACAAACACGAGATGGAAAAGCGAAACCATTTCGGCGGACTGCTCCAATATTATCCGTAGCGTATTTGTGTGGTCGGTACAAGACGAACCCTTACGGAATCCTTCCTGATAGACTTCGAGAGTGCTCTCCACGACATCACTAATCCTATTGAGAATTACCTTAGCCATGATTTTGGATACGGCATTAAGTAGACATGTACCACGCCAATTGCCACAATCCCGAAGGTCGCTCTTCTTCGGAACTTTCACAATGACGCCCTCCTTCCATTCAGTCAGATATCTTGCTTCATTTCACACCTGAGGGAGGATTATATCGACAGTTATTTCCGGGTCGGCTTTGAGAAGTTCGGTTGGTAGTCCATCTGTACCTCGGGCTTTCCTTCCCGCCATTGACCAAATGGCGGAAACTATCTCTTCCTTATCTGGGGGATCGTCCCTAATGGAGAATTGTTGCGGTTGGATGTTTGGTAGTTGCTCTGTTTCTGGAATATCTTCTTTTAAAAAGATGTTTTATACATATATCAGAGATGTATTCCTTCCATCGCCGCAACTGGTGTTCATTCATATTAAGGAGAGTTCTGTTGACATCTCTCACCAGGTGGTTGGCGGTGAAATTCCTGTTTGTCAACTGTTTCGTGATTTTAAATGTTGTTCTGGTTGCCTCAAAATTGGCGTGCAGTGTGCGGATTTTATATCCGCCCAATGTGGATGACTTTTCGCGTAGAATTGTGGTGTACTAGCGCTTTTTGTTGAGGTCCCTAAGTCTATCTACATTAAGCTTGCACTTCATTTGAAAAATGTGTGATCATCGCATATTGTGCACAATCTCAAGCAAGCAACCATCAAATGGTGATCGCTCCCCACGTCAGCTCCACGCTTCGCTCGCACATCGAGGAGACATCTTCTCTATCGGCGGCTTATAGCCAAATGGTCGATCTGGTTCTGAGTAACATCATCATGGGAAACTCAAGATGTTTTATGGTGAATCTTGTGTGCAATAAGGGCCCTTCCCATAACCATTTGCCAAGTAATACAAAACTCCACAAATAATTCGCCTTTTTCGGGTATCTTAATCCAAGGTCATGACGCATCGACCCAAGAGTCACCATGCTTCCCCATGACGTGTTCTAGTCCAGTGTTTTCTGATCCAATCGCGTTCATATCTCCTGAGGTGATAATAATTTCACCTCTTGGAACACGATCAAAGGTGGCACTCAGTTGGTTATAAAACTCCTCTTTGTCACCAGGTGTTGCGGTATTAGTTGGTGCACTGCAAAATTGTGACGTTTCTGACACTGATCCTGACGACGTTAATCCTATTTGAGATTGGTTCCCAGCTGATAAAACTGTCTCGCTCCGGGTGTAAGGACAGCCGCCTCGCCATTTTTGGCTTCACTCGCAGGACCAACGTACGAAATGGTGTTTCCGCTCGGGGTTCGTTCTTCTCCTGATCCTATCCACCTGACTTTGCTCAAGACTAAGATTTGGATGTTATAGTGCTCCATTTTACGGTCGATCACTGACTGGCGGTGCAAGAACCGAGTGACCCCAGCCCCTCCCCCATCATAGTCCGTTTTCGAATGCCAAAAGTCGTTACCGTAGAATCCGTCCATATTCGAGGCGCTGTATCCGTTTCTAGTATCAGTTAGGTTTGAAGATCAAGCCCATGATCCAGTGAGTGTCCATTTGCCATTTTTAGGGCAAGCAGGACTAGGTGTGGGTGAATTCTACTGCCTCCATCTCACAGGAGGATGGTTATCTTAGGTCCGTCGCTATTCTCCAGGGATAGTTGCATGCATTAGTAAAACCTCATCCTACAACTACTCCCTGCGGGGACACGGACAATATACGTACTGCTAAATTAGGACAGATATGCGAAGTGTTCATACTCGACACTCATCAATCGTAAAAATTGAAGCGAACTGAAATTTCGTGATGAAAGCGATTGTGGCAGTGAATACGGCTTATTTGAGCAGCTCACCCGCCTTCTTTAAAAGTAACAAAAACCAATAGCAGGTAATTGTATCACTCAAAAACAAAAACGGAGTTTTCAATCTTACTCTAGAATTGCGGAATAAACACTAAACGAAGCAAAATTTCACGACGTAAATTGTGTGTTTTAAATATTAAATATCGTAGTTATGTTTTATCACTAAATATATACCAATAAGATAGTCGCAATTCTATTATTCTTGGAACAGTTTACGCAAAGAGCCAATATGGTGGTGGGTGTATTAGCTAAGGAGATAAGGTAGGGATTGGAGGGGGTGAGGGGACAGATACTAGAGAATACAATTATTTTAAATTATTAATTTCATTCGTTTATTTAATGTATCACATAATCAACTATTTGTATCATTTCGAAAATGCTATACACAAATTTTCTGGAATAATAGTAAATTTTAAGAAAATATTGACTTTAAAAGCTATTTCAAAATATTGGCTTTTAATATGTTTTAATTGAAATTGCACTTTTTTAAGGAAAAGATGAAGAAATTTTAATAGTCTTGATAGGTTTTTGTTTCGTGTTCATAACTTTTAATGTGTTAGTTGCAGGAGCGACCCAAGTTCTTCACCACTGGGGGGCGAAAGAGCTTATAACCACGAAGATATAAAATATAGATAGATATTACATTCGATCACTCTTAGATAATAATAATAATAATTTATTTCGTAAAATCATCCGTGAGCATAGCTCGTATGGATTATATTTATAAATTACATTTAGTGATTTGATGGCAAATAATGAATAAAGAGAAAATGCAAAGTGAGCAAGAAAAATTAGATATTAAATAGGAAAAAATAAAATAAAAATAAGATGTAATAGCAAGTGTTAAAAATGAAAGAAAGAAGTTAATGTAATTTAAATTTAAATTAGCTAAATTATGAGCTTAAGTTTAATAAATATTCTTTTAATTTAGATTTGAATTTATCTGGATCCGTCCTGATCGTCTGTGGAAGTTCATTGTAGTTTTTAATCGACCTAATCATTATCCCATTTGCGCCATATCGTGTAGTGCTCACAGTTTCAAGGTAGATGTCATCTGCCCGTCTGGTATTGTAGCCATGGTTATCGCTGTGATATTCCAGAATTAAGTTCGTATTTGTGAGATGATTTTTTATCAGATTTATTTGATTCGCGGATTCCAGATGGTGCAGTTCTTCTAAAGTAAGAAGATGATGAGACTGATGGATAGTTTTTGTTCGTTCTCTTTTGTTAATGCTGAATAAGTTTTTTATAGCTTTGTTTTGTAATCGTTGAATTGGGATAAGCTTAGATTTAAATGCCGAAATAACTATACCGTATTGAATGTGACTCAGAAATAGTGAATGCAATATAGCGCTCTTGTGTACGTCAGGAACGTTCTTGCTTATCCTTTTGAAGATATCGGAGCAATTTTTTTCCTGACGGATTGAATATGAGAATCCCAGGGGAGTTGCGAGTCTAAAATGATTCCGAGATATTTAAATTTATCGGTTTTTGCAATTTTTTCGTGGTTGAAGTTTATATCAAGCGATGATGAGTCGTTAAAAAGCATGTATTTTGTTTTCCTAACATTAACGACAAGGTTGTGTTTACTTGTCCATTGGTTTATTTGCTCGAGGTCCATGTTAATTTCTCGTTCTAAGGCGTCTAGACTTGTTGCTGCATAGGTTAGTACGATGTCATCTGCATAGAGGGATATGTTGCCATTTAACTCAAGTGTGGTTATGGAGTTTGATTATAGATTGTAAGAGAATGGTCCTAAGACACTTCCTTGCGGGACACCTGTGACAACTGGAAGTTTTGAGCTTTTTAAATTGTCGAGTCCAACATATTGCAACCTTCCAGTAAGATAAATCTTAAACCATGAATATGTTATACCTCTAACTCCTACAGCGAATAACTTTTTAAGTAAGATATCGTGATCTACCATGTCAAAAGCTCTTGATAAATCTATGAAGACAGCAGCTGTGTTGTGTTGGTTATCAATCGCAGATTGAATAGTGGAAATTATGTTAAAAAGGGCTGCTTTGGTGTCAGATTGAGGCTTAAATCCGTATTGGTTCTTAGATATTAGTTGATTATTTTGAAAGTATTCCTGGAGCCGGTTCTTCACAACTATATCAAGTATTTTTTCAATTGACGGTAGTATACTTATCGGCCTGAAATTCCCTAGGTCATGTATATCGCCAGATTTGTGGATTGGAACTACTTTACTAATTTTCCAATTAACGGAGACGACACCTGTGACTAGCGAAGAGTTGATGATTGCTGATATTGGTCCAGCAAGATGTTCCTTACATTCCTTTATAGTTTTAGTTGAAATGTCGTCGTAGCCTGTGGAAGCTATATTTTCCAGTTTGCTGATGATTTTTATTACTTCAATGTAGTTTGTTTTCTCAAAGTGAAATGGATTCACCGAAGCGAAACTTTCGTGAAATATGCTATTATTAGAGTTAGTTATTAAGAGTTGAACTACATTTGTAAAGTATTCATAAACATCATTTATTGCTTTAGTTTTCGATTCATCGTTATCGAGAGCGGGGATGGCTTTCTAGTAATATTTTTATCGTAAATGCATTGTTTGATAGTGTTCCATGTACCTTGGACACTGTCGATATTATTGCTAAATTTCGTCCCTTAGTATGTATCCTTAATATTTCTTTTTAATGATGTTACTTTATTTCTCCAGTATAAGTACTCGCATTTCAGTAAATCGTTAGTTTTGTCATAATTCCATTTGCTAAACCAGAAGTGTCTTGCCTTAATTGTTTATACTCTAGATGAAATCTGAGAGTATTATAAGTTTGCTCTAAAGTTTGTAACGCCAAGAAATAAGGCTCGGAGAAAAAAATGAATGATACAGAAGTTCATATAATCACTCAAAAATCTTAAAACCGGATGTCCGTCCGTCCGTCCGTCCGTCCGTCTGTGCGCGCTCTAGCTTGAGAAAGCGTTGAGCTAGATAGTTCAAATTTTGTACACGTCGTTTTTGCCAAAAAAGTAAGGTCAAGTTCGTTAACGGGCCAAATCGCTCCACCCCTTCTACCCCCTTCCATACAAAATGACACAATTGCTCAATTTGACAATAAACGGATTTGCACGAAAAGTATTAAAGCTATTGGCCTGAAATTTGAAATATATTACTTTTATGATAATATCAATCTACCCTATAAAAATTATGCGTGTCCTCCCCCTCCTTCTACCACCTCCCACACAAACTGTACTTGTCATGAATTACTCTAAGCCAATTTACTCAGTGCGTATAAAATTTAGCAGGCTGAAATTGTGCACCAAATATTTGTTTGATAAGCTTCACCCCTTCTACCCCCTCCCGTACAAAATGACACAATTTCGCAATTTGACAATAAATGGATTTACTCGAATAGTATAAAAGCTATTAGTCTAAATTTTGGAATGTATTACTTTCATAATGATTTTAATCTACAGTATAAAAATGTTTGGCGTCTTCTCTCTCCTTCCACCCCCTCCCATACAAACTACACTTTTTCATGAAATGCTCTAAGCCGATTTTCTCAGAACATATAACATTTCATCAAATTCCTGTTAAGACCCCCTATAAGGGCATAGGACAGAAACAACTCTCTTCCACAAGGCGCGATCCTGCGCATCGGCTTTAAGCTGTTGCCAGGACTTGTTTATTCCTCTGGCCTCCTGCTCAACTGCTCGCTTCCATGTGTTACATGGTCGACCAACCCGACGTCTTCCTTGAGGGTTATAATCCAGAGCCTGTTTTGCGATGTTTTGCTCTGGTTTCCTCAAAGTATGACCGATCCACTACCACTTTCGCCGTTGAATCTCAATACCTATTTTAGTCTGGCGAGTTGTACTCCAAAGTTCGTCGTTGGAGATCACTTCTGGCCAGAATATTCCTAAAATGCGTCGGAAGCATTGGTTTACGAAAGTCTGTAGTTTCTTGGTAAGCCGAACGGTCACTTTCCACGTAGTACAACCATATAACAACACGGATTTGACGCATGCGTCAAAAACTCGCAGCTTCGTGCGAAGGGAGATCTCTCTTAACCTCCAGAAAGGGGAAAGGATACCGAAGGCCTGACGAGCTTTATTTAGCCGAGCCGCAACATCCTTTTCGGCTCCGCCGTCCATGCTGACAATGCTTCCGAGATAGCAAAAATCTTGCACCTCTTCCACATCCTGTCCATTAAGAACAATCAGTGTGCTTGCGTTCGAACCCATGTGCATGTACTTGGTTTTACGCACATTTATTTTCAGTCCCGCCTCTTTGCACTTAGAATGCAACGAGCGAACATTTGACTCTAAGTCCGAACGGGTATGTGCAAGCAAACACACGTCATCAGCATAATCAAGGTGACTTAAGATGTTAAATAGTCTCCATTGAAGACCTTTACCTTCCCCACCTTCCAGTGCAGCTTTCAAGATGTCATTTATTACCACCAGAAACAGGGCTGGTGATAATATGCAGCCTTGTCTGACACCCGTTCGCACAGGAAAGCTCTCGGACAGCTCTCCTCTATGCAAGACGCGACACCTTGCATCTTCGTAGGATTCTTTAATCATAGCTATGACCTTATTTGGAATACCTTTCCTACGCAAAGCAGTCCATATGTAATCTCGCTTAACGCTGTCGAAAGCCTTCTCGAAGTCCACAAACATGAGATGTAGTGGCGAACCCATTTCGGCTGACTGCTCTAATATTATCCGTAGGGTATTTGTGTGGTCGGTACAAGACGACCCTTTACGGAATCCAGCCTGATAAACTTCGAGAGTGCTCTCGACGACATCACTAATCCTATTGAGAATTACCTTAGCCATAATTTTTGATACGGCAGTAAGTAGACATATACCACGCCAATTGCCACAATCCCGAAGGTCGCCCTTCTTCGGAATTTTCACAATGACGCCCTCCTTCCATTCAGTCGGATATCTTCCATCATTCCACACCTTAGTGAAGAGTGGGAGGAGTATATCGGCTGTTATTTCCGGGTCCGCTTTGAGGAGTTCGGTTGGTAGTCCGTCTATACCTGGAGCTTTCCTTCCCGCCATTGACCGAATGGCGGAAACTATCTCTTCCTTATCTGGAGGATCGTTCCTAATAGAGGATTGTTGCGGTTGGATGTTTGGAAGTTGTTCTGTTTCCGGAATATCTTCATCTGACAAGATGTTTAAAATATCAGAGAAGTATTCCTTCCATCGTCGCAACTGGTGTTCACTCATATTAAGGAGAGTTCCGTTGACATCTCTCACCAGGTGGTTGGCGGTGAAATTCCTGTTCGTCAACTGTTTCATGATTTTAAATAGTGAACCCATATCCTCAAGGTAAGCCGGAGATTCTGCCTTGTTTGCCAGATCTTCAATGGCCTTTCTCTTGTCGCGTCTAACAGCCTTTTTAAGCTGTATATGAGCATCGCGATAGTTCTGCCTCAAGTCGGGCGTTCGTTGATTGACATCGGGTTGAGAGATGATTGCCAATTTGGCTTTTTTCCGATTGTCAACCTTGTCCCATGTGTCTTGCGACATCCAGGGTTTCTTACCGCTTTGCGCATATCCCACAGATTCTTCAGCACTAGTTAGAAAAGTGTTTCTGGTTGCCTCCCAATTGGCGTCCAGTGTGCGCATTTCATGTTCACCCAATGTGGATGACTTTTCGCGTAGAATGGCGGTGTATTCGAGTTTTTTGTTGGGATCTCTGAGTTTATCCACATTAAGCTTGCGGTTCATTTGAAGAATTTGTGGTCGTCGGATAGCTGCTGTACACAATCTCAAGCAGGCAACCATCAAGTGGTGATCGCTCCCCACGTCAGCTCCACGTTTCGCTCGCACATCGAGGAGACATCTTCTCCATCGGCGACTTATAGCCAAATGGTCGATCTGGTTCTGAGTAACACCGTCAGGGGAAACCCAAGATGTTTTATGATGACTCTTGTGTGGAAAAAGGGTCCCTCCGATGACCATTTGCCGAGTACTACAGAACTCCACAAATAATTCGCCGTTTTCGGGTCTCTTAATCCAAGGTCGTGAAGCGTCGACCCAAGGGTCACCATGCCTCCCCATGACGTGTTCTAGTCCAGTGTTGTCTGTTCCAACCTGGGCGTTCATATCTCCCGAGATGATAATAATATCACCTCTTGGAACACGTTCGAAGGTGGCACTCAGTTGGCTATAAAACTCCTCTTTGTCACCAGATGTTGCGGTATTAGTTGGTGCGTAGCACTGCAGAATTGTGACGTTTCTGACACTGGTCCTGAGCCTGACGACGATAATCCTATCCGAGATTGGTTCCCAGCTAATGAGACTGTTTCTCGCTCTCGGCGTAAGAACGAACGCCACGCCATTTCTGGCTTCACTTTCAGGGCCAATGTACAGAATAGTGTTTCCGCTAGGGGTTCGTTCTTCTCCTAATCCTGTCCACCTGACCTCGCTCAAGCCCAAGATTTGGATGTTATAGTGCTCCATTTCACTGTCGATCACCGATTGGCGGTGCAAGGACCGAGTAACCCCAGCTCTTCCCCCGTCATTCAATGTTCGAACGTTCCAGAAGCCAATCATAGTCCGTTTTCGAATGCCAAAAGTCGTTACCGTAGAATCAGTCCGTATCCGAGGCGATGTATCTGTTTCTCGTATCATTTAGGTCTTAAGATCACGGGTGATAAGCCCATGATCCAGTGAGTGTCCATTTGCCATTTTTAGGGCAAGCAGGACTGGCTGTGGGTGAATTCTACAGCCCCCATCCCAGAGGGGGATAGTTAGCTCAGGTCCGTGGAGTCGCTAACTCCAAAGATAGTTGCAGGAATTGGTAAAACCTCATACTACAACTACCCCCTTGCGGGTATAAACATATAACATTTATTGAGCTCATATTTTGTAATAAATACTTAATTAGTATTATCATTAAGATCAGAAAAAAATATTTGTTTAGCTTCACTGCTTCTACCCCCTCCCATACAATATGACCCGGTTTCACAACTTCACAAAAAATCGATTTTCTCAAAAACTATGAATGGCACTAGTCTGAAATTTCAGGGATGTCACTTTTACAATATTTCTAGTTATTCCTGAAAAAATCACTAAAATCCCCCCACTCTTTCTACCACCTCCCATACAAACTGCACATTTTCACTAAATCTAACTCACTAATTTTTTCAGTTCCTATTCGATTTTTGGAGTAAGCATTTCATATAAAACATTTTTATAGCTACTTTAGCATGATGGGGAAAAAATTTGTTCAATGCTATCATCCCTTCTAACACTTCCAATGCAAAATTTCTTGGGATCACAAAAAAACTCTATTTCATCTTGAGTATCGTAAGATTGCGCTTTACGCGCAATCGTAGCCCTGTTATGTTTTTAATAACTTTTCATTCATCCATGATTTTGTATATTTTGCTGTTGCAGGGAGTTCAGGTTTTCTTGACGTGCTACTACCAATGCGATCCTGCAGTTCATTGACAAACGATGACAAGATAATAGAGGTCGATTTCGTAGTGTTTATCGCAATTGGACTATTGGCAATAATTTGCTTTAATTTGTTGTAGTCTACCTTTCTGCGATATCGCTTTATGTTGCCACCATTCTCCGTATTGTGTTGGAAGGTAGTATTTTCTAGTTCAATGAAAATAACTTTGTGGTCGAGTAGTTGATACGGGACTAGTTGTAAGTTTAGTTGTTGTGTGAGGTCATTCGTTAGCACATGGTCGAGGTTAGTATTGGTAGGAATTCTAGTAGCAATTTTGTAATTACAGAAGTAGAAGTTGTTTGTGTTGACTCTGTCCATATAGTTTTTTGTCGGATCAAGTAAATTAAAGTTCATATCGCCAACAATGAGTGTGGGTGTATTATTTGACATTAGGATTTCCTCGAATTTGCTTAGGAAATAGTTTATTTCAGTAGTGGTCGTAATTGGTTCTCGATAAATTCCTATCACACTCAAAGGTTTTGTGTTGGAGAGTAATTTTATTCCAATGAAGCTGTCGTTATCGTTACTATTATTGAGAATTAGGCTATGGTGTAAAGAGTTGTGAACAAAAATAGCTGCACCACCTCCATCTCTGTTTGAATCTGAAAAGAAGTTACCAACTTCCTCTCTGCTCTCCGTCATACTCATTTCACATCGGTTGACACGCCTTATGATAATGATATTTCATTTAATCTAACGCTCGAAAAAATGCTTTTGGATGGCATAGAAGAAGTTCAGCTAATATATGTATGCATTCACATAATATACTCGTATATACATATAAACTGTCGTTCTAAACTCACTTTCTTTTATGCAAAATATGAATTCCAAATTTTTTTTCGGATTCATTCAACATTTCAGCCCCACATGCTTCCCCTACACACATTCTCCTCCCGCAATTAAATTTTTATGCTCCAAACGAAATCTGAGATTACTATAAATTTTCCACAAGGTTGGTGACGCTATGAAATAAAGCTATTACTCAAAAATATCTCTCTATTTCAATAAAGCGCTTAGTCTCAACGTTCTTCAATTTTGCGTAGGTCTTTTTTTGACGAAAATGAAAAACCAACATGAAAGAGGCAACTCCTTTACCCCTTCCCATACAAAATAACGCGTTTTCAAAATTTCGATATAATTATGATATGAAATTCATTATTCACTTCGGTATTCTTTGGCTTAATTTTCAAGTCGATAGCTTCAATAGTTTCGTAATTCCGTGAAATGGGGAAGAAGGAATGGTTCACAAACTTAAATTTCTTTTTTGCTAAAACTAACCTAAAAAAAATAATTTAGCTCGATATCTCTAAGCGTTCGAGAGTTATGTTTTAAACTGACCGACACACTCTCGTTCGGAATCGAGTTTGAGAGTGGGAAGCAGGTGCTTACGTAAACCATCTACATAATGAAAGAGGTTTAGAAAGAGAGTAGAAGATTGAAGTTATAGATTTATTGAAGTAAATTTAATTCGACTCTAAGTGAATATATGGTATAATAAATTAATTTATCCATCTAGCTATCTACCTACATATCCTCATTTACTACAATTGAACGCAGGAAAATAAATCAATATCACGGTAAAACATGCTACAACTTCCTGGAAAAATGTTAGCAAATGAAAGAGAAGCGAAATTATGATTGGGTGTAAGACGCACACATGCGATACTCTAGATAAAATAGGAAAAAGTTTAATGCTCCAGAAAATACGATATGCCATCTCAAATTCCTTATACATAATAGTGACTAGTAACATTTGTATGGTAAAGAAAAACATTTAATATCTCGACTGTATCTCAAGATACGTATCTTTTAAACGTCAACCATATACTAAGATATACTAGTGAAATTTGGAAAAAAAAAGATTTGTAAATAACAGTAGTGGATGGAAATGGGGGAGGTTTTCAGAAATAGACCAATTTTCAAAATTTTACAATTGGCTAGAAATTTCTCATCTTTCTACCTTCTCTCATATGGTTTCATAAGTGTAAATTACTTTGAATTTCTTAGAATTTGCTTCATCACTTTACCCAACACTTTCAAACTTGCTTAAAAGAATGAAATATTGAATCTATGCACTGAAAATAAATGCAGTTAAATAATAAATAAATGATACTGCCACTTTCATCTACACATTGATTTCCCACGCATCCCCCACTTGTCCCAAGAATAATAAAATTGCGCCAGATATTTTGTAATTATATTAAAAAAAAATTGTGGAAAAAAAAACTCCTGTTTCTATTAGTAATTGATGCAATCGAATGATAAGAATGAATTCAATAATCGAATGGTCATTCGAATATCAAATCACTCGGATTTCAAAATTTGACTCGAAGATTCGAATGTTCATTTGAAATCTCGAATATGGCACGGTTTACAAATACATATCTCGTTATCGTTAATCGTATTTCCTTTGCTTCAAGTGTAGTTCTTGTTTTATTTAATAAATGAAAAGTATGAAAAATCATTCGAATGATTGCTAGCGACTACTAGAGAAATAATTCGACTATTTTCGTAATCGAAATGTTCAATTATTTTCATTCGAATCGAATTTTTCGATTATTTTCGTTCGAATTATCCTACCACTAGTTTCTTCCTTGTCGAGTTATGTAGGAAACTGACCAAATTAGAAGTTTTTAAAGAAAAACGTATCAGAATTAGGATTTGAGGCTAAAGCCCAATCATGAGATATTCTAGATGTAATGGAAAGGAGTAGTACGCAAATGTTTCGTGCTGAATTCAATGTTTGTAGCTTTAATCAATTTCACGGATCGTATATTGCCTTTCTGAAATTGTGGCATTTGTATGGGAGGTGGTAGAGGAAGTGCGAGGTTTTGGACGATTCTTTAACTATTTAACATTCTTATCGCCATGGTTTGCTCCAATTTTAAGATCGATAGCTCTCATATGTTCGAAGGTGAAATGCATTTTTTTTGAATTTCTAATAAAACAATTTATATGGGAGAGGGTAGAAGAAGTCTGGCGTTGATAATATTTTTACCATTTATTTTAACTATTAAAAGACAAAATCTGGCAGCACTTCCAGATTCTACCTTTCCTAGTTCGAATCGATACGATATATTTTTCGAAATTATTTATTTATAAAGGAAGTGGTAGAAGGAGTGGGGTGAAGTCGTTCATTTTTTAGCATTTATTGCAATTATTAAAAGACTAATTCGGGTAATTTTTTTTTAATTTTCACCCTACAAGTCACCAAATGCGAAATTCGGATTCAGCACCGCAAAAAACGTAAAGATCCGCTGTGAAAAAAATGTCTGCATTTTTGTTACGAAAACGGCAGCTTTGAACACCGATTGAATGGGCTATAACGCTATGGAACTCAGTTTTTAGTTAAATACCTCAGGGCTGTGAAAACCTGGAAATGGGCTTGAGTAAGGTAGAAAGGAAGATTTTCTGAATTAATATCTGTGACAATTTCTGTGATTTTCAGCTACAAATTAGTATGTGCTAGTATCTATGCCAGGAAAATATTATTATTTGATTTTATGATAGCGCGAGACTGTTGTGCGCAACAATTTTTTAATAATAATAATTTTTTCTGGTTCCGGCATTTCTCTAGAGTTTGAGCTTATTTTTATATTCTAGATGAAATTTGAACGTATATTGTGTTTGCCTTAACGTTAGTAGCGCTAAGAAATAATGCTCGCACAGAGTTGCCAAAGGTACGGCAATATTTTTTGTCGCTCAAAAACCTCGATTGACTGTCTGTCTGTTCCTCTGTCTACAAAAAAACTTTCGAACGCTTTGAGCTATTGTGCTGAAATTTCTTGGATGTCATTTTTAGCAAAACAAGAAATGGGCTACATCTCCCACTCCCGAAATTTCAAAACGTTAAGAAATTGATTTTCCTTTGAAAATATTTAAGCTATCGACTTGAAATTTGGCTCAAAACATATCGATGTATATTTCATTAACATAACAAAATAGTGATCCGATAGCCTTATTCTCCCTACACATCACTCTTCCCTCCCATACAAATTCACAATTTTGAAAAATTCATTTAGGCGATTTTCATTGAAACTAGCAAAGCTGAAAAACGAATTTTTGCCAGAATAAATTTTATTATAATTGCAAACAGTTTTGAAAAAATTACAACAATCCTTCTACCCCCTCCAATACAAATTTAACGAAATTTTAAAATTTCAATTAAATAACTTTACTTAGAAACTGCCAAAGCTATCGACTTGAAGTTTTGTGGAAAATATGTATAATAATAAAAATGTCATTGACGATGTTTTGACTTGTATACTCCTTCCCTCCCATACAAATGATTGCATACAATCTTTCACCTACTGTTTTGAGAGTCGTGATCTGCCGTAGAAATTTTTTGTCAACGACAAAAGCGACTTTAAGCCCTATGCTTCCCGACAATTTTCCAGTTGTAAAGATTGTGTGTGATCTCATTTTTTTTTTTCTTGCGGCACCGAGTATAAATTAGGGGATCACCCTTTACTGCAATGCACAGTTATGTCGGTATAGAAAGTGAACAGGAAGTGGAGGTATTATGGTGGAGAGAGACGAAAATGACGGTGGACATTGTTCTTGAAGCACTGCAGGTTGTACTTGTTGGGAAACAAACTAGCTGGCAAATTGTTCCAAAGTCTTGACGTTCGGGAAATGAATGACTGCCTATATTTCACTGTACAAGAAGGCAAAGGTTTGACCGTCAGCTTGGCGAGTATTCCGGGGAAAAGTATGCAGTGGAGGAATGAGTGCGCTTAGTTTCGTACTGCATTTAGCATGAAAGTATCAATAGTAAATGCTGACTACTCCGATATTTCTGCGATGCTCGAGAGAATCTATAGAAGACGTGATGGTATCGTCTCCAATTACGCATGTTTTTGAATACGATCGAGCAACGCGAGCCCAAATATGCGAGTTATACTCTAAACGTAGTCTGGGTGGTGTGAAATATTTTTTGCATTTTCGGAGAACACCTAGACGTAATATCAAAGATATGCTGGGCCCAATTCAGGTGGTTATTAACTTTGATGCCTAATAGTGTGAAGTTCTCCGTGCACCATCAAAGGTTACATTGTGAACATCACGTTCGAGGGATAGATGACAGGACTGTGCTTTGCATGCGTTGGACTCTACTCTATTTTTCCTGCCCCATTCCAGAATTAAGTTAAGATCCAAGTTCAGCGAACTGAATAACTCCCTGCGATTGGAAGCAATAGAATGATTGTTAGAGTTAAATTCATGTCCATAATTTCGTTAATGTGCCATCCTGATTCATGTAGGGCAATCATGTTTATGTTGTACTTTGCCACTTCCTCGAGGAACTCTTTCACAGCTGTAGGACAGCAATAACTATCGAACATTTCAAGATCCAAAACGGTAGTCCATTGCACAGGTTGTTCTCAGGTTTCTGGACAGTATTTTTTCTGGTGATGCGTTGTCGGCGGCTGGCCCAACCCCCGATCTCGAGGACCACTTTTATTTATTAACTAGCAAACGCCCGCGACTTCGTCCGCGTAAAAATAGCAATAATAAGTAATTTTTGAGAGTGTAGTTAGTAATACATTATGTGGGATATATAATCTGCTTACTTTAATGGCTCTTTGAAGAAAATGGTTTGTATATTGTTGGAATCAGAACCATAAATTATTAAGAATGAAAGCATGATACTCCCATTTTTATGGGACAGGCTCGTGATCAAATCAAACCCGTGATCCGAGATCATATACGTGTTGAAGAGCATTAAGGACATGTGAATAATTGTAGCTGGTGTTATTAAAAAAAAAACAAATAAAATAACATTAAGCTTAAAAACATAATAGGACTACGATTGTGCGTAAAGCCCAATCATACGATACTATGTATAGATGAAATCGAAATTTTTGCGGTGTTAAGAAATTTTGTGTGGGGAGTGGTAGAAGGGGTGACAGCACTGAACTAATTTGTTTCACATCATGCTAGAGTAGCTATAAAAATGTTTTGTACCAAATTTAAGCTTCAAAAATTGAGTAGGTACTGAGAAACTTAGTGCATTGAATTTAATGGAATTGTGCAATTTGTATGGGAGGTGGTAGAAGGAGTGGGGGGTTTTTGGTGATTTTTCGAGAATCAACTATAACTATCATGCAATTAATATACTTTAAATTTCAGATCTGTATCATTCTGCATTCTAAATGCAAACAGGCGGGACTGAAAATAAATGTGCGTAAAACCAAGTACATGCACATGGGTTCGAACGCAAGCACACCGATTATTCTTAATGGACAGGATGTGGAAGAGGTGCAAGATTTTGCTATCTTGGAAGCATTGTTAGCATGGACGGCGGAGCCGAAAAGGATGTTGAGGCTCGGCTAAATAAAGCTAGTCAGGCCTTCGGTATCCTTTCCCCTTTCTGGAGGTTAAGAGAGATCTACCTACCTTCGCACGAAGCTGCGAGTTTTTGACGCATGCGTCAAATCCGTGTTGTTATATGGTTGTACTACGTGGAAAGTGACCGTTCGACTTACCAAGAAACTACAGACTTTCGTAAACCAATGCCTCAGGCGCATTTTAGGAATATTCTGGCAAGAAGTAATCTCCAACGATGAACTTTGGAGTACAACTCGCCAGACTAAAATAGGTATTGAGATTCAACGGCGAAAGTGGCAGTGGATCGGTCATACTTTTAGGAAACCAGAGCGAAATATCGCAAAACAGGCTCTGGATTATAACCCTCAAGGAAGGCGTCGGGTTGGACGACCATGTAACACATGGAAGCGAGCAGTTGAGCAGGAGGCCAGAGGAATAAACAAGTCCTGGCAACAGCTTAAGGCCGATGCTCAGGATCGCGCCTTGTGGAAGAGAGTTGTTTCTGTCCTATGCCCCTATAGGGGGTCTTAACAGGAATTTGATTGATTGATCATTCATACTTTTCAAGAAAATCGAATTATTGTATAGTCGTGGAATGTGTCTCATTGTATGGGAGGGGGAAGAAAGAGTGAAGCTACTCGGTTAAGTTTTTTCCCGATATTAATAATAATGCCAATTAAGGATTAAGTTCAAATTTTTACCTCGATGAAATTTAAATGTTCTGAGAAAATTCGTTTAGAGTATTTCATGAAAAAGTGCGGTTTGTATGGGAGGTGGTGGAAGGAGAAGGGGGTTTCTGGTGATTTTTTGAAAAACAACTATAATCATCATGCAAATGATATATTTGAAATTTCAGATCAGTAACATTCAGACTTTTCAAGAAAATCAAATTCTTGCGAAGTCGTGGAACTGTGTCACATTGTATGGGAGGGGGTAGAAGGAGTGAAGCTAATCGGTTAATTTTTTCCCGATATTAATAATAATGTTAATTAAGGATTTAATACAACATTTTAGCTCGATGGAAGTCACAGGCACTGAGAAATTTGGTGTAAAGTAATTCATGAAACATAACAGGAGTACGATTGGGCATAAAGCCCAATCGTGCGATACTCTAGATGAAAGAGAAATTTTTGTATATTAAGAAATGTTGTAGGGGAAGTGGTAGAGGGGGTGACGACATTGAACTAATTTTTTCACATGACGGTAAGGTTGCAGTCAAAATGTTTTATACAAAATTTAGGATTTAAAAATTTAATAGGTACTGAGAAAATTAGTGTATTGGATGTAGTGAAGTAGTGCTGTTTGTATGGGAGGTGATAGAAGGAGGGGCGAGTTTTTAATGAATTTTCAGAAATAACTATAAATATCATGCTTTTGACATCCCTTAAATTGCAGATCAGTAGTATTCATACTTTTCATGAAAATCGACTTTTACTTTATTATTTTAATAATAAAGTATTGTGATCGACTTGGAAAAAAAAAAAAATTAGCTACCCTGAAATTTTGTTTCTTCGCGTTTCATGACTAAATTAGCCTAAAAATGCAAAAAAAAAAACATAAAAGAATTATGATTGGGCGTAAAGCCCAATCATATGATACTCTAGATGAAATGAGAAAGAGTTCAATGTACCGGAAAATATGTCACCTACAATTCTTTTCAGTAATTAATAATGACTTTTGTAAGGGAGGTGGTAGAAGGAGAGAAGGAGTGTTTGTAATTTTTGGATATGACACCTAATGTGGTATGCAAAATATTTCGTGCTGAATTTAAGGTTTGTAGCTTTCATTATTTTCAATTGAACATAGTTTTCCTGAAATTGAGGCATTTGTATGGGAGGTGGCAGAGGAAGTGGAGCGTTTAAGATGATTTTGAAACTGCTTATCATCATCCTTATCACCACGCTTTGATTTAATTTCAAATTCAATAGTTCTAATATATTTGAAGGAGAAATGCTTTTCTTGAATTTGTAATACAAATATTTGTATGGGAGGGGGTAGAAGGAGTGAAGTGGAGCTGATAATTTTTTTATCATTTATTTCAATTATTAAAAAACAAATTCTGGCAAAATTTCAAGTTTATACTTTTTCTAGTTTTAATGGAAATCGATATAATGTACCTAACAAAAATTGTACATTTGTATGGGAGGGGTTAGAAGGAGTGTACGGATCAAAACACATTTTTTTCTCGTTATTGTTATTTTTATTTTTATACTTTATGCAAAATATCAAGTTGATAGCTTAAACAGTTTCGGAGAAAAATAATTTAATTTAAATTTAAAAATTTCGTGAAATTTGTATGGGAGGGGGTAGAAGGAGTGAGGTGAAGTTGATAATTTTTTCACTACTGATTGGAATTATAATAAAATTTATTCTGGTCAAAAAGTCCTTTTTATAACTTTGTTAGTTTCAATAAAAATCGAAAAAATGCATTTTTTAAAAATTATCCATTTGTATGGGAGGGGGTAGAAGGAGTCAAGAGGAGCTGATAATTTTTTTTATAATTTATTGCAATTACTAAAAAACAAATTCTGGCAAAATTTCAAGTTTATACTTTTTCTAGTTTTAATGGAAATCGATATAATGCGCCTAACAAAAATTATACATTTGTATGGGAGGGGGTAGAAGGAGTGTACGGATCAAAACACATTTTTTTCTCGTTATTGATATTTCTATTTTTATACTTTATGCAAAATATCAAGTTGATAGCTTTAACAGTTTCGAAGAAAAATAATTTAATTTAAATTTAAAATTTTCGTGAAATTTGTATGGGAGGGGTAGAAGGAGTGAGGTGAAGTTGATAATTTTTTCAATGCTGATTGGAATTATAATGAAATTAATTTTGGCAAAAATTCGTTTTTATAACTTTGTTAGTTTCAATAGAAATCGAAAAAATGCATTTTTCAAAATTATGCATTTGTATGGGAGGGGGTAGAAGGAGTGATGGGATCGGATCAATATTCCGTCATATTAACGACATCTTTATCATAATACTTTGATCTAAATTTCAAATCTATAGCTTAAATAGTTTCAAAGGAAAATCAATTTCTGAAAATTTCGGAATTTCGTGAAATTTGTATGGGAGGGGGTAGAAGGAGTGGGGGGATGTGGCCCGTTCACGAACTTAAAGTTTCTTTTTTGCTAAAAATGATACACAACAAATTTCAGCACGATAGCTCAAAGCATTCGAGAGTTATGCTGTAGACAGACGGACAGACGGACAGACGGACAGACAGCAACTCGGAATCGAAGTTTTTGAGCGAAAACAAATATTTCTGTACCCTTGGCGGCCCTGTGCGAGCGTTATTTCTTAGCGTTACAAACGGTAAGGCAAACACAATATACTCTCAGATTTCATCTAGAGTATAAAAACCGTCTGTCTGTACGCCGTCCGCCTTACGCCGACGTGTACGCTCAGCGCACATTAACTCCCAAACCCTTCAAGATAGAAAGTTCATTTTTGGGGGGATTGTAGATAGTTGCGGATCTCAGGCGGATACCCATTTTGGGGGGTGTGGGGATTCAGGGGGAGGCGAAAGGAGCCGAAAAATACGAATTCAAATATTTCAACCATGGTAACAGCTAGGAAGCTAAAACTCAACACACATATAGAAGGGTTTGTAGGACAACTTTTCAAAATAATTTAATTTTTTTATCCATTGGCGTCCGAAAAGGGGGGGCTAAAAACAAATTGTCGGCCGAATTATTTTTTCAAATGATTATATCTTCGAAATTACTTATCGTAAAAAATTCATATTTCGGGACCGTCAAGGAGGCATATAGTTCCATCGGAATCAGCTTAGAGATTGGTTAATTATTGTAAGGGGGAGGGTCAGGGGGGTGCAAAGAAAACCACTTAAAAATTAATATCTCAACTATCTCTTAAGCTATGTAATTGAAACTTAAAACGTACATTAAGCTATACTAGGCAAAAAAAAAAAAATATAAGATCTTGAAATAATAGTAGTCGGGGGAAATGGGGAGCATTTCAAAAATGGCGCACCTTTCAAAATTACGAATCCTTATATCTCAAAAAAGAGTACAGATATCAAATCAAAAATTTGTCAGATTGTAGAGCTACATAATAGTTAATTTTGGTAAAAATTTGAAGTTAGGAGGTGTAAGGGGAGGGAGGTGATAAGCAAAAATGTCGAAAATTTTGAGTGATTTTTTTAGAGCTCTGGTATAAGATACAAAATTTAAATTTTGCATGTGGATACGTCTATTTAATGTTCATAGAAAAATAATAATAACTTCCGTAATTGTTATAAACCGACCCCCGTGGTCTAACGTGTACAAGGTGTTTCATGTGCATTGAAAAAACACATAAACTGAAAATTTTTGAGTGAAATTTTAAGGTAGAAACTTGAAAATTTGCAAAATGCGTTTAAAAAAAATCCCTAAATATACGAAATATTAACCGGTCGAAAACCTTTAAAACTTCTACCCCCTCCCATACAAAACTATGATTTCGACCATTTCCTTAAATCAACTAATAACCAACAAAGTAAAAGTTACGAACTTGAAATTTTATACAAGCACCTTACAAGAGAAGCAAAATAAAGCTACATATCAAATTTTACGATTCTCCTACCTTTTCTACCCCCTCCCATACAAATGTTCGGTTTCGTGAATGTAAAATACACCGAATTTTATGAAAATTCTATGCAACTTCGTCTATGAAACACATTCTATACAGAGAATATTGGACGTGATTCAAGCAATTAATTAAAAAACTATTAACACCCACCCACCCTTACTATTAACCCTGCTCCTCTCCTCATAAGAACCGAAACTTGCAAAAACGAATGAAATATTGTTAAATTGACAGCAGCCCTGCCCAAGAAATCCTTTTCACTTAGCCTTCCCTAACCACTGTAACCTGCATATTGACTTTCCACTCATCCGCAACTTGTCCCAAGAATAATAAAGTTTCGCCCGACTTGTTGGCAGTTTATTTATAAAGTTGTGAAATTGTGTCATTTTGTATGGGAGGGGGTAGAAGGGGTAAAGCTAATCGCCTAATTTTTTTTGGTTTTACTAATAATTCTAAATAAATATTTAGTGCACAATTTCAGCTCGGTCAATTTTATACGCACTGAGTAAATTGGCTTAGAGCATTTCATGAAAAAGTGCAGTTTTTATGGGAGGGGGTGGAAGGAAGAGGACGACTCAAATAACCTTTGTACAGTAGATTTATATCATCATTTAAGTAATATATTCCAAATTTCAGATCAATAGCATTTATATTTTTCGAGCAAATCTGTTTATTATGAAATTACGAAATTGTGTCATTTTGTATGGAAGGGGGTAGAAGGGGTACAGCTAATCGTCTCATTTTTTTTGGTCTTAATAATAATTTTAAATAAATATTTCGTGCACAATTTCAGCTCAATAACTATTATACGCACTGAGTAAATTGGTTTAGAGCATTTCATGAAAAAGTGCAGTTTGTATAGGAGGTGGTGGAAGGAGGGGGAAGACACAAATTTTTTTTTTAGAGTAGATTGGAATCATCATAAAAGTATTATGTTCCAAATTTCAAATCAATGACATCTGTACTTTCCGAGCAAATCCGTTTATTGTCAGATTGCGAAATTGTGTCATTTTGTATGGGAGGGGGTAGAAGGGGTGGAGCGATTTGGCTCGTTCACGAACTTGACCTTATTTTTTGTTAAAAACGACGTTTACAAAATTTGAACTTTCTAGCTCAACGCGTTCTCAAGCTAGAGAGGACACGGACGGACAGACAGACAGACGGACAGACAGACAGACGGACAGACGGACGGACGGATGGACGGACGGACATCCGGTTTTGAGATTTTTGAGTGATTATATGAACTTCTGTATCATTCATTTTTTTCTCCAAGCCTTATTTCTTGGCGTTACAAACTTTGTGGCAAACTTATAATACTCTCAGATTTCATCTAGAGTATAAAAAGTGTAGTTTCTATGGGAGGTGGTGAAAAGAGTGAGGAAACTCAAACAATTTGTAGACCAAAAGACTGCATTTTTAATAGAAATAATATATTCCAAATTCCAAATTAATAGTTTTTATGGTTTCCAAGATAATTTGATTAATATATACATATTTTGAAAATGAGTCACTTTGTATGGGAGGGGGTAGAAGGCGTGAGGGGAGTGAAATGAAATCAAAAGCAGATTTCATTCCGATGGACACCTAACAAACTGTGCAAGTTTCATTACAATCGGTTCAGCCGTTTGTGCGTGAAAAGCGGTCGGACAGACAGACAGACAGACAGACAGACAGACAAAAATTTCAAAAATGTGTTTTTATGCTTAGTTAGTGCTAAAATAACTCAAAAAACTAACTTATAGTCATTTATAAGCAAATAACAGACAGACACTACAATTATATTACTATGTATAGATTACTTCCTGGAAGAAAAAGAGTTTGAGTTCTCAGCTAAATATGACATGCTGGAGGTACTTTTTCCTACTTTCTGAGACGTTCTGGTGTTACTGGTTATTTTGGATAACTCCATACTCACTTCTCCTTTTTCAACCGGGCTTGGGATTGGCTATGGTGGAGCTCAGAGTCAATTATACCGGAAATAATTTTGAAACTTAAAACAACTCTAGAATGAATCCACCTTTACTCAAGGGAATCACCAGACAAGAGATTTAAACGATCAACATATGGCGGTAACCTAAGTGGATTGGATCAGGGAAAGATTTAAAGAAAAAACTTTAAGAGCCGACACTGCTTTCATTTTTTCTATTTGAATGAAGTAAAATGGCAACCTTGGACTTGCATATTCAACGATTGAGCGGACGAATGCACAATACAATACCTTCAAAACTTCTACCCCCTCACATTCCAAAGTTCTACTTCGACCATTTATATTATAATAAATCAATTATGACGAACATACATATAGAAATTCCTCTTCACCCTCCCATACATATGTATGTTTTCATGAATATAAAATACAGCGAATTTCATAGAATTTACTTCGCCTATGCAGAGAATTCAGAACGTGATTCAAGCAATCAATTGGACAGTTGTTAACAACCACTTACCCCTTATACCTTCTTCTCTCCCAACAAATTCAAACTTGCATAAATAAACCTATGAAATAATGATTCTAAGTACTGGAGTAATAGCTCGAGTAATAAAGTAGTCGCAGTTAAGTGTTAAATAATTCAAAACAGTCCTGCCCTTGAACCCTTTTTCTAGTCTTCGCTATCTGCTACAACCCTAACCTGCATATTAACTTCCCACGCTTCCTCAACTTGTCCCAAAAATAATAAGATTCCGCCCGACTTGTTGGCAGATATTTGCATTTAGAATTATTGAAAAATAAATGTTTGTAATTTTCGGGTACAACCAGAAAATATTTCAATTGTTGACGGATTAGCTTAGTCCAGTGTTAATTCAATTACCTAACTAGACTAAATTCCCTGTAACATCACCTGCGTCTTGTGTGAAACGCTATACCGATTTTAATGTAACTATTAATGTGTGAGAATTATTGCACTTGACATATCTCGCACGAATTCGAGAATTGAGCGGGAGAACGCATAACAAATTACAATCACAAGGTTGGTTAAAGTGCGATCCACAACGGAAAGGTGGTTAGTATGTCGTCAATTGGAAATTGAAACATCGCATGTGGTACGATACCATAATGAAACATAAACTTTAAATTCAGTGGCGACGATAAAGGGGTGGTGAGCTATGGAGGCTTCACTTTATGTAGGCAAATTTCGGAGGTGAAAAAAAAGTGTTTGCTAAGAAATACAGTCGCTAAGCATAGAGAATTATTTGTTGTCACTCGAGTGACCATCTGTCTATTTACTAAATACCGCTCGAACATTATCGTTATCGAGCTTTCTACGTAATTTGTAGCAAAAAAGGAAGCTCGCGAACGGGCAAAATTTTTTTACTACTTCTATCGTATAATCTCCCAAGCAAATTTCACGAAATTTGGAAAAGAAAATTTATTACAAATTTATTTTAATATGAATATAATTAAATTTGAAAAAAAGTTGTTTCGATCCGGACCCTTCTTCTACGCCCTCCCGTACAAATGTATAATTTTAGAAAATATAATATAATTATTATTTCGATTTCTTTAAAAACAAAACAGGGTAGAAACATGAAGTTTCGGCAAAATTGATCTTCCGAATAATTGTAAAAAACGGTTAAAAAATTATTAGATTCACTGCGCTACTTATAGGGAGTACAAGTATAGGTATAGATTTGTTAAATTTGAAGAATTTTTCCTTCAAACATGTTTAAGTTGATAAAAAATTGGTGCAGATGCTAAAAGGAATTTTAAGAAATAGTTTGAAAATCATCTGAATCCTTTCACTCCTTCTATCACATCCCAATCAAATGCTAAAGGCTTAGTAATAATCATTAAAAATTATTCCAGTTACAATTATGAAATTCAGAAAAAACAATTTTTTACACCAATTGCAATTACATGCTCAAAAATTATATATAAACTTAACCCTACTCCTTATACTACTTACTATACAAATGTTAGTATCCAGAAAGAATACTTTAAGATGACATTTTTTCTAGTGTATTAAATTCAACTTAATTTCATTTAGAGTATTGCATGATTGGGCTTTACAGTCAATCACAATTCTGTTATGTTTATTGAAGTTTTGCCTAAATTGCGATGTTTACAGAGCAATTTTCAATTTGATTAATTTAGAATGTCCCTCGCTTAAGCCGCAGTTTAAATCAATTGTTTGGTTTAAACTTCGAATTTGAAACTGAATCATAGTAGATAGAAAGAAAATCGCGTGAATTTCCTAAATTAATTCAGTATAAATTTTTAAATGTGTAACAAATATTAACAACAGAATCCATGCAACCTCCCCAGTATCAATTGAATTCATCGGAAAATGTTGTAATACCTTACATAAATATTCTGTGTAAATTTAGTAGCGAGCATTAATTACTTTCTCTATGTAAAGGAAAAAGTTTCATTGCACAGGAAAATTCACATTAGCTAGTTTTAGATATTTGAAATTTTCGTAAGCAAACTTAAGTTTAAATCATGTCTCAAAAACTAAGAGTTTTCCATTAAAACCTTTTATATAATAATTGAATAATTTTTGACGTTTCCTTTTTCAGATTGAATTATTTCGATTTCAAAATGCTCTGAAGAAAGTACATCTACACGCTTTTGGATTATTCATATTCAATCATGAGTTGATTTTTGCGATTATTTCATCAGGAATTTCACATTTGGTCATTCTTATTCAATTTGATATGTCAAATATTCAAAAGTGAAAGACATAATAATATTACGTATTTTGGAATAATTATTGTTTAAGCAAATGCAATTAAAAAGTATTAAATGTTTTCTAAATGTATACTCAAGTTTTTAATTTTATATTAATAAATATTTTCTTTTCAAAATAAAAACAATGCAAAAAATAAAGTTTTATTGAAGTTAGTTGAATGTGCAAGTGTTTCTCTTATATAATTTTATTTGAAGCATTTTATGTCTAAGCTTGCACTGAAATATAAAAGGACCGAAAATCCATAATTCCAGGCAAAAGGATCCCCATTTTTTTCAGCAATCCTCAAGCCCTGAAGCACACAAACGAGCTCAGTTGTTTGGGAGGCGGAAATCCATTATCCCCATTCCTTTTGGCGCCCCACTGTGAATGGAAAATGCTACGTGGGTATAGCTATAGTTTGTGTGTATCCTTGGTGTGCCAGGATTAAAATGCTCAGTCACTCTGTACCCAAGCTTTATTCAGGCGTCCTGGGTACATTTGGGACTGGTTGGGTTGGGCGTTAGGGGATGTTCGGGGCTTTGGTATAATACAGTTTTATGGTGAGGGTCTTGTGAAGCGTAGATCGATAAAATTTTCTCTGGTGCGCTGTGGGGAAACATAAATCTTGATAGAGCTGAAGCAATTTTCTACAGAAGTTCTAGAGTAGAATTAATGGTAATATGGAAGAATAATAATTAATTATTATTTGCAATTATGTTTGGAGAAGAATTTTGTTATGGAAAAAAAATTGTATACTATTAAGTATTAGTGCAATAGGCAATTCTACAGGAAAGGTTACCAATATAATTTTCGATTCAAAACCACTTTTCAGTGCTATACAGTAATAATGTTTTTGAAGAATAATTGTTTCATTTTCTTTTGGATATAAGGAAATGCTTGAAAATTTTCACTCAGTTTCTTTTCGCTTTTTTGACGCGTTTAAGGTAGAGTAAGAGTAAATAAACTGCCAACAAGTCGGGCGAAACTTTATTATTCTTGGGACAAGTTGCGTATGTGTGGAAAGTCAATATGCAGGTTAAAGTGGTTAGGGAAGACTAAGTGAAAGGGGGTTCTTGGGCAGGGCAATTGTCAATTTAACACTTTGCGGAAACGTTCAAAAGCTCCAGTACATATAATCAATATTTTGTTCGTTTATTTATGCAAGTTTGAGTTTTTATGTGTGGGTGGATGTTAATAGTTTTTTTAATTGATTGCTTGAATTACGTCCAATATTCTCTGTATAGAATGCCAGTTTCATAGACGAAGTTGCATAGAATTTTCATAGGATTCGGTGTATTTTACATTCATGAAACCAAACATTTGTATGGGAAGGGGCAGAGGAGGTAGGGGAATCGTAAAATTTGTGACGCAATTTTATTTCCTTTCTTTTGTAGTGTGCTCGTAAGAAATTTCAAGTTCGTAGCTTTTAATTTGTTGGTTATTAGTTGATTCAATGAAATAGGTCGAAATAATACTTTTGTATGGGAGGGGGTAGAAGAGCAAGCGCGATTGCAAAACTTTTAAAGTAATATCATTTCAATTATTTTTATAAGTTTTTATGCAAATTTTGAAATTGATACCTTTTAAGAGTTAGCTGATAACTGATTTGTTAAAAATGCTCGAAAAAATAATTTTGTATGGGAGGGGGTAGAAGAGGTAGGGGAATCGCAAAATTTATGACGCAATTTTCTTTTTTTCTCTTTTAAATTGCTCGTACAAAATTTCAAGTTCGTAGCTTTTCATTTGTTGGTTAGCAGTTGTTTTGTTGAAATTGGTCGAAATCATACTTTTGTATGGGAGGGGGTAGAACGGCAAATGTGATCTAAAAATTTTTGACGCAGTTCCATTTCAACTATTTTCAAATGATTTCGTGCAAAATTTCAAATTGATAGCTTTTACTAATCAGGTGATAATTAATTTCTTAAAAATGTTCGAAAAAATAATTTTGTATGGGAGAGAGTAGAAGCTTTCAAGGTATTCGACCAGTTAATATTTTATTCTTTTAAAGATTATTTTTAAATGCATTTCGCAAATTTTCAAGTTTCTACCTTCAAATTTCATTCAAAAATTTTCAGTTTATGTGGTTTTTTCATTGCACATGAAACACCTTGTGCACGGTAGACCAGGGGGGTCGGTGCATAACAATTGTGGAATTTTTATTATTTTTTCTATATGTAAAACAAATAGATTTATCCACGTGGAAAATTCAAATTTTGTATCTTTCACCAGAGCACTTAAAAATCACTCTAAGCTTTTGATATTTTTGCTTACCACCTCCCTCCCCTTACACCTCCTGACGTAAAATTTTCATCAAATTTAAAAATTACTTAGTTCTTCAATTTGACAATTGAATTTGATATCTGCACTCAATTTTGAATTATAATGGTTTGAAATTTCGGAAAGTGTATCATTTTTGAAATGCTCCCCATTTCCCCCCACTACTATTTTGTACAAATGTTATATTTTTCCCGTATTTCTCTAGTATAGCTTAATATAGCTTCTTAGATTCAATTACATAGCTTAATAAATCACCGAGATATTGATTTTTAAGTGTTTTTCTTTGCACCCCCCCTGACCTTCCCAATACAATACAATAATTAGCTTTTATCTAAACTGATTCTAGTGGACCTATATGCCACCTTAATGGTCTCAAAATATTAATTTTTTATGGTATGGGATTTCGAAGATATAATCATTTGAAAAAATAATTCGGCTGACAATTGGTTCTTAGCCCCCCCTTTTCGCACACCAATGGATAAAAAAAATTAAATTATTTTTAAAAGTTGTTCCACAAACCTCTCGATATGTGTGTTGAGTCTTAGCTTCCTAGCTGTTACCATGATTGAGATATTTGAATTCGTATTTTTCTGTTTAGGCACTCCCCACGCCTCCACCTGAACCCGTACACCCACCAAAATGGGTACCCATCTGAGATCCGCAACTATCTACAATCCCCCCAAAAATGAACTTTCTTTCTTGAAGAGTTTGGGAGTTAATGTGCGCTGAGTGGACGGATTTTTTTTGCGTTTTTAGGCTAATTTTGTCATGAAACGCGAAAAAACAAAATTTCAGGGCATCAAAGTCGATCACAATACTTTATTATTAAAATAATAAAGTAAAATATCTGCTAACAAGTCAGGCGCAACATTGTTATTTTTGAGAAAAGTTAAGCTGATAGTAAATTAGGGGTCCAGAGAAGTATAAATTATTTAACACTTAACAGCAACTACCATCTATGGGTTTACGTGTGCAAGCTTAGATTTGTTTGGGGATGTTAGAAGGGGCTGGTTTGAAGTTACTTATTTTTTATCCGATCATTTGAATCGCGTTTCAAATGTTCTGTATAAAATATCAGTCGCGCAGTAAATATATATTCATGAAAACATACATTTATATGGAAGGGCTTGGAAGAATTGGAGGAATCGTAAAATTTGTAATTTACTATTTTACTTTATTATTCTAATAATAAAACATTGTGATCGACTTGGGAAAAAAAAAAAAATTGCAACCCTGAAATTTTGTTTTTTTGCGTTTCATGACTACATTAGCCTAATAATGCAAAAAAAATCCGTCTGCTTGTACGCCGCACAGTGGAGCCGGAGCGAATTTTCGAAAGCGCTGATTTCGATTATTTAGTTTGTGATTCTCACACTATATAAGCTACAGGATCTAGGAACAGCATGTTTTTTTTTCCTGTTTCAAGGGTATTCCCATTAATTTAGGCTCACTGTCAGAATAATGGAAGTTTGACCAAATTACACACAACTCTAAATGAGTGATATATAACTGTAAAAGAGGGAGAAAAAAATTATCAAATTTTTTCCCTGCTCTACGATGGCCAAGTAAGCCACATATGAGTCGAACTGGGCAAAAAACACATAAAAGAATTATGATTGGGCGTAAAGCCCAATCATATGATACTCTAGATGATATGAGAAAGAGTTCAATGTACCGGAAAATATGTCACCTCCAATTCTTTTAAATAATTAATAATGACTTTTGTATGGGAGGTTGTAGAAGGAGAGGAGGAAGGTTTGTAATTTTTGGATATGACACCTAATGTGGTACGCAAAATATTTCGTTTTGAATTTAAGGTTTGTAGCTTTCATTATTCTGAATTAGACCTAGTTTTCCTGAAATTGAGGCATTTGTATGGGAGGTGGCAGAAGAAGTGGAGCTTTTAAGATGATTTTGAAACTGCTTGTCATCATCCTCATCACCACGCTTTGATTCAATTTCAAATTCGATAGTTCTAATATATTCGAAGTAGAAATGCTTTTCTTGAATTTATAATACAGATATTTGTATGGGAGGGGGTAGAAGGATTGAAGAGGAGCTGATCATTTTTTTACCATTTATTGTAATTAATAAAAACAAATTTTTGCAAAATTTTAAGTTTATACTTTTTCTAGTTTTAATGGAAATCGATATAATGCACTTAACAAAAATTATACATTTGTATGGGAGGGGGTAGAAGGAGTGTACGGATCAAAACACATTTTTGTCTCATTATTGATATTTCTATTTTTATACTTTATGCAAAATATCAAGTTGATAGCTTTAACAGTTTCGAAGAAAAATAATTTAATTTAAATTTCAAAATTTCGTGAAATTTCTATGGGAGGGGGTAGAAGGAGTAAGGTGAAGTTGATAATTTTTTCAATTCTGATTGGAATTATAATAAAATTAATTTTGGCAGAAATTCGTTTTTATAACTTTGCTAGTTTCATTGAAAATCGAAAAACTGCATTTTTCAAAATTATGCATTTGTATGGGAGGGGGTAGAAGGAGTGACGGGATCGGATCAATATTACGCTATATTAATGACTTTTTTATCATAATACTTTGACCCAAATTTCAAACCGATAGCTTAAATAGTTTCAAAGAAAAATCAATTTCTGAAAATTTCGGAATTTCGTGAAATTTGTATGGGAGGGGGTAAAAGGAGTGGGAGGATGTGGCCCATTCACGAACTTAAAGTATATTTTTTGCTAAAAATGACACACAACAAATTTCAGCAAGATAGCTCAAAGCGTTCGAGAGTTATGCTGTAGACAGACGGACAGACGGACAGACGGACAGACGGACAGATGGACAAACGGACAGACGAACAGACGTACAGACGGACAGACGGACAGACGGACAGACAGCAACTGTGAAAATTTTGAGCGACAACAAATATTTCTGTACCCTTGGCGGCTCTGTGCGAGCATTATTTCTTAGCGTTACAAACGGTAAGGCAAACACAATACACTCTCAGATTTCATCTTGAGTATAAAAATAGAGCGCTTTAGAACGTTTCAAGTTACGAAATTTCGTGAAATTTGTATTGGAGGGGGTAGAAGGAGTGGAGGGATGTGGCCCATTCACGAACTTAAAGTATATTTTTTGCTAAAAATGACACACAACAAATTTCAGCAAGATAGCTCAAAGCGTTCGAGAGTTATGCTGTAGACAGACGGACAGATGGACAGATGGACAGACGGACAGACGGACAGACGTACAGACGGACAGAGGGACAGACGGACAGACAGCAACTGGGAAAATTTTGAGCGACAACAAATATTTCTGTACCCTTGGCGGCTCTGTGCGAGCATTATTTCTTAGCGTTACAAACGGTAAGGCAAACACAATATACTCTCAGATTTCATCTTGAGTATAAATAAACTGCCAACAAGTCGGGCGAAACTTTATTATTTTTGGGACAAAATGCGCATGCGTAGAAAGTCAATATGCAGGTTAGAGTAGTTAGGGAAGACTAAGTGAAAGGAGCTTCTTGGGCAGGAAACGTTCAAAAGCTTTATATTTAATTCGTTTATTTATGCAAGTTTGAGTTTTCATGAAGGGAGGGGGGAGGGTGATAGTAAGGGTGGGTGGATGTTAATAGTTTCTTAATTGATTGCTTGAACCAAATCCAATATTCTTTGTATAGAATGTCAGTTTCATAGACGAAATTGCATAGAATTTTCATTGGATTCGGTGAATTTTAAATTCACGAAACCAAACATTTGTATGGGAGGGGGTAGAGGAGGTAGGGGAATCGTAAAATTTGTGATGCAGTTTTATTTCTTTTTTCTTGTGAGGTGCTTGTACAAAATTTCAAGTTTGTAGCTTTTAATTTGTTAGTTATTAGTTGATTTAATGAAATTGGTCGAAATCATACTTTTGTGTGGGAGGGGGTAAAAGGGCAAGTGCTATCTCAAAACTTTTAACGAAATTTTTTTTCAACTATTTTTGTAAGTTCTTGTGCAAAATTTCAAATTGATAGCATTCAATAGTTAAGTTATAATTGATTTCTTAGAAATGGTCGAAAACAAATTTTTGTATGGGAGGGGGTAGAAGTTTTAAAGATATTCGACCAGTTAATATTTTAAACTCTTGGGGATTTTTTTTAAAAGCATTTCGCAAATTTTCAAGTTTCTACCTAAAAATTTCATTCAAAAATTTTCAGTTTATGTGTTTTTTTCATTGCACATGAAACACTTTGTGCACGTTAGACCCCCACTTCGGTGTATAACAAATTTGGAACAAATTGTTATTTTTTTTCCATGTACATTAAATAGATGTGTCGACGTGCAAAATTCAAACTTTGTATCTTTTACCAGAGCCATAAAAAACTCACTAAAAATTTTCAACATTTTCGCTTTCCACCTCCCTCCCCTTACACCCCCCAACTTAAATTTTTTACCAAAATTAAAGACTATACATATAGCTCTATAATCTGACAAATTTTCAATTTGATATGTCTACTGAATTTTGAGATTTGGTGATTTGTAGTTTTGGAAAGTGCGCCATTTTTTAAATGCTCCCCATTTCCCCCCACTACTATTATATCCATATATTATATTTTTTCCATATGTCACTAGTAAAGCGTAGTATTCGTTTCAAGTTTCAAATACATAGCTTAAGAGACAGTCGAAATATTAATTTTTAAGTGTTTTTCTTTGCACCCCCCTGACCCCCCCCCTTACAAGAATTAGCTTTTATCTAAACTGATTCTAGTAGATCTTGATGACATCTTAATGGTCTCGAAATATCAATTTTTTATGGGTAGTAATTTCGAAGATATAATCATTTGAAAAAAAAATTCGGCCGCCAATTGGTTCTTAGCCCCCCCTTTTCGCACCCCAATGGATAAAAAAATTAAATTATTTTTAAAAGTTGTCCCACAAACTCCTCTATATGTGTGTTGATTTTTAGTTTCCTAGCTGTAACCATGGTTGAGATATTTGAATTCGTATTTTTCGGTTTAAGCGCTCCCCCTGCCTCCTCCTGAACCCGTACACCCCCCAAAATGGGTATCCGCCTGAGATCCGCAACTACCTACAATCCCTCCAAAAATGAACTTTCTATTTTGAAGGGTTTAGGAGTTAAAGTGCGCTGAGCGTACACGTCGGCGTACGGCGTACAGACAGACGGATTTTTTTTTTTTGCATTTTTAGGCTATTTTAGTCATGAAACGCGAAAAAAAAAAATTTCAGGGTAGCAAATTTTTTTTTTTTCCCAAGTCGATCACAATACTTTATTATTAAAATAATAAAGTAAAATAGAGCGCTTTAGAACGTTTTAAGTTACGAATTTGAAATAAGCATTGATAACAACTATGATTACAAAAAAAGCTCCGGCTTCTTCCGATATGTGGAAGGTCACTTTTCAAACTAGACGTGTTAAAGTAAAGATTAGAACAAAAATCATCTGCCTTTATCTGCCTATCCGATCATAACACCGCAAAGAAAGGAAAGGATTAGAGCACCTTTGTTTGTTGCACTGTCTTGTTTACCCAATTGGCTCGAATAATGCATGCAGCTTGATTAACGCAGCTGCGACACATGAAGTTTCTTGAGAAAGTCGGCATCAAAGTGGACTTCGTTAAGCAGGGTTACGGAACTTCAAATATTGGCAACACTGTCAGACGTTTTTTCAATGATTGCAAGGTCACAAGTGCAATTACGGGAGTCGACGAAACTCTAATCCACCGGATCGCTACCATACTAGATGTCATAAATAGCAATGCAATGATCGACCCAGAAAAATTCCGGCTCTTCTCAAAAGAAACAGCAGAGATGACCATTGAGAAGTATTCATTGTATTACATACCATCCACGGTACATAAGATTTTGTTGCGTGGTGATGAAATAGTGCAGAAGTCGATTCTCCCAGTCGGAATTTTGTCGGAAGAGGCACAAGAAAGTCGAAATAATGATTACAAGACTTTCAGGGTCAGAAACTCGCGGAAAATGTCTCGTTTATCTACCAACGAAGACGTGTTCCACAAGCTACTGGAGACTTCGTATACTTTTATCACGAACATGAGACGCGAACCAAAGAAAAAGCACCTGGAAATCAGTGATGCAGCTAAGGAACTGTTAATCTAATTTCCTTGAATTTGAAATCGTAAGTATCTTTTCAATTTGAACTACCTTTGACTTTGAATCCCTAGTTTTATTATTTACCGAATTCTCGAGTCTTTTAAGCTTTCTTGAATTTTTAATTGTAAGCATTATTTAATTTAAATATACACTCAAAATATTTGTTGCTACTTGTTTTGATGAGTACAACCTATTCCGAAAATTTCAGAAATTTCTATCTTGCCAAAAGGCTTTCATTTCCTCATTAGTTCTTTAATTTTCTTCAAAATTTCAATAAAAACAGTTGAACTTGTATTTTTTTTTTCTGAGTCGAATGAGATAGGCCCCAGGTTTCTATGTTAATCCGTTCTCGAGATATTGAATTTGTTCCGCTTTTTCGCCGTTTGGCCCCTCTGCGCGCCGTCTGCAGTACCCCGTCCGCGTGTGCTCAACGCACATTAACTCCCAAAACCTTGAAGATAGAAAGTTTATTTTTGGGCGGATTGTACCTAGTCGTGCCATAAGTTCTGTCACACGTATATGGGCAATTTTTGTATAAATGAAAAAGAGTTTTTGACAAAGGAAAATATATTTTATTTTGGCATACTAATGGAAGTAAAATAAGCAACAAATTATTCAAAGTGGCCGCCTTTAGCCTTAACACAGCTCTTTAATCTGTTGGGCCAGTCATCGATAGCAGTACGCACTGTTTCTAGCGGAAAATTAGCTACTGCTTCTGTCAAAGATCGCTTAAGGCTCTCGATATTTGGGTGTCGTCTCGTGCACACCATGGACTCTAACTCCGCCCACAGTTTGTAGTCCAGGGGATTCAAATCTGGGCTCCCAGAAGGCCATTCCGTCGCCCTTATAAACTGTGGAATATTGGTTTCCAACCACGCTTGTGTGGTTAGAGCTTTGTGGGCTGGCGCAGAATCTTGCTGGAAAACCCAATGTCGATTGTTGAATAGCGTAGAGTTCAGCGGCTTCACACATCCCTCCAGGATGCCCGTTTGATAATTTTTCGCTGCAGTTTTTACGCCTTTTTCGCAAAAATGAAGCTCGGTGACCCCTTCGTAGCTGACACCCCACCATACCATGACTGATGCTGGATGATGTCCTCGCTGTACCCTAGTGGCAACTTGTCGGGCTTCTATGGAGCTGTGGGCATACACCTTATCATTTTGGCGGTTGAAATGTTCCTCCACCGTAAAAATTTTTTCATCGGTAAATAAAATTTCTCGATGTTTTTTGTTGCCGTACCGCCGAAGGAGCTCTTTCGATCTGGTGCTCCTAATTTGCTTCAACTGCTCAGTCAGCAAATGTCCCGTTGATCGTCGAAAGGCACTCATCCCGAGGTCAGATTTTATGATGCGAGACATACTTCGGGTGGAGATGTTCATCTCTCGAGCCATGATTCGTTGTTTACGAAGCGGATTTCGACGAATTCGACTCTCGACCGCTTTGATGGCAGCAGAAGAACGTACATCACGCGGACGTCCAGAACGAGGTCGATCTTCAATAGTCTGGATCGCGTTATATCTCTGGATCGCACGATACACAAATCTTTGCGTTATTGTTAACGGGCACAACAACTTGAAAATTTCACTCGCGGATTTTCCACACTTATGTAGTGCAATCACTGCAGTTCGGTTTTCTATTACACCCCATTCCATCTTCATACGTTAACGAACACACTTTAAATGACCATCAACTGTCAACAACATTATGACGTTTATAAAACTGGCCGATATTGAAATGTCACTCATAAAATAAAGTTGTTGCCAATGTGAGAAATTATGTGACAGAACTTATGGCAGGACTAGGTATAATAGATGGGTGCCGATCTCAGGCGGACACTAAATTTGAGAGGTGTTGAGCTTAAGGCGTAGGCATGGAGAGCGATGGACGAAAAAAACCTAATTCGGATATTTCAACCATGATTCTAGCTAGAAATCTGAAAATCGACACACATGAAGAGGGGTTTGTGGGACAAACTATAAAAATGACTTTTTTTTATCCATTGAGGTACGAACTGGAGAGGCTAACGGCAAATTGAAGGACGCATTTGTTTTTCAAATGGTAATACCTTCGGAATCGGTTACCATACAAAAATCATATTTTAGGACCAATGAGGTGACATACAGAGTTCCCATAATCAACTTCAAAAGAGGCGAATTATTGTAAGGGGGATGGTCAGGGGTGTGCAAAGAAAAACACTTGAAAATTAATATCTCAACTATTTTTTATGCTATGCAATTGAAACTTAGAACTTATATTAACCAATGCTAGGAATATGAAAAAATATAACATTTGGACATATTAGTAGTGGGGGGAATAGAGAGCATTTCAAAAATTGCTCTCTTTTCAAAACTTCAAACTGTTATATCTTAAAATCTAATACAGGTATTAAGTTGAAATTTTGTCTGATTGTTGAGCTATGTGACTTATAATTTTAATAATTCTTAAGTTGGGTCGTGCAAGGGGAGGGAGGTGGTGGGCAAAAATATTGAAAATTTTCACTAATTCTTTTAGGGCTCTGGTAAAAGATTCAAAGTTGAAATTTTGCACGAAAAACGAAATAATACTGCATCACAAATTTTACGATTCTCTCAACTACTCTACCTCTTCCCATACAAATGTAAGGTTTCAAGAATATAAAAGACACTGATTTTCATAGAATTTACTTTTTTATGAAACTGAAATTGTGTAAAGTGAATTTTAAGCGTGATTACGCAATTAATTAATAAATTATTAACATTCACCCACCCCTTTTATCTCCCCTCACTATATACAAAACCAATCTTGCACAAATTAACGAATGAGATATTGATTCAATGTACTGGAGCTATTAATCGTAATTGCTGTTAAGTGTCAAATAATTGACAATAGCGCTACCTTAGTGGGGCTCTAGGGCAGGGCTTTTCTTCACTTAGTATTTCCTAATTCCTAGCGGCTAGGGCCTAGCCTAAACTTCATATTGACTGTCCATGCATCTTCAAAGTCTCCCAAGAATAGTAAAGTTACGCCCGACTCGTTAGCAGATATTTTTTAATTATTTTGAAAAGTGTATTGTAAAATTCGTAGATTTTAATATCTTTATACTCTAAATGAAATCTGAAATTATTAGAAATTTGTTCCAAAATTTGTAAAGCTATAAAATCTTAAAACCGGATATCCGTCCGATTGTCCGTCTATCCGGCTATCCGTCTGCCTGTCTGTCCGTCCGCCTTTTTGATCTCTAGGTTATGAACGCGTTGGGTTGGAAAGTTAAAATTTTGTACAGCTTATTTCTGACGATAAAGTAAGGTCACGTTCGTGAACGGGCCAAATCGCTCTAACGTTTCTACTCCCTCCCATACGAAACTACTCCTTTTCAATAATTTGCAATAAACGGATTTTCTTGGAAATTATGAGAGCTCATAACTTGAAAAACAGAGTATAAAATTTTCATTATAAATAAAAAATTACTTGAATCCCTTCACTCCTTCGAACACCTCCCATACAATGTGCTCTTTTTCATGAAATAATTTGAGCCGATTTTCTCAGTACGTGTACCATTTATCAAGCTCGAATTTTGTAGTGAATGCTAGATTAGCTTTATTATTAAGATCGAAAAATTAACTAGCTTCACTCCTTCTAAAAGTGACACAATTTCACAAATTTACAAAAAATCTTTTTTCTTGGAAAGTATGAATGTCGCTGATGTAAGATTTGAAAAATATGAATTACATACCATAATATTTGTATTTATTTCTGAAAAAGAAAATACTAAAAACCCCCACTCCTCCTATCACCTCCCAGGCAAACTGCACAATTTAACTAAATCGAATACACCAATTTTCTCAGTACCCTTGTAATTTTTGAAGCCCAAATTTTGTTAATACGTTTTCATAGTAATTCATGCATGATATTAAAAAAGGAGTACAATGGTGTCATCTCTTCTATCACTCCCCATACGGTTTCTTAAGATCACAACAATTTCTATTTCATCTAGAGTATCGTATGATTGGGCTTTACGCGCAATCGTATTCCTGCTATATTTATACTCTAGATGAAATCTGAGAAAATATTGTGTTTGCCTTATCGTTTGTAACGCTAAGAAATATTCTCGTACAGAGTCGCCAAGACTACAGTAATAATTATTGTCTATCAAAAACCTCAATTCCCAGTGACCGTCTGTCTGTCAATCCATCCTTCTGGCTAGAACATAACTCTCAAACGCTTTGAGCTGTCGTGCTGAAATTTTTTGAATGTCATTTTTAGCAAAACAGAAAATACAAGTTTTTGAATGGGCTGCATTCCCCCACTCCTTCTATCCCCTCTCATATAAATTTAATGAAATTTCGAAATTTAAAGAAATTGATTTTTCTCCGAAACCATTTGAGCCATCAACTTGGAATTTGGGTCTAAGTAAAACGATGCACATATCATTAACATCGTTAAATATTGATCCAATCTCCTTATTCCTTAGAAATGCACAATTTTGAAAAAAATAATTTTTTTGATTTTCATTGAAACTAGCAAAGCGGAAAGGAAGCATTTTTATCAGTTTTAATTTTATTATAATTCTAATCAGATTTAAAAAAAATATCAACTTCACCTCACTCCTTCTACTCCATCTCATACAAATTTCACGAAATTTTGAACAACCATCTTATGCCCTCCGCTTACTCTGTCCAATTTCTTTGAAAATAATAAAAACTATAAACTTTAAATGCATCAAGAAACATTTTGCATATCACTGTCGATATCATATACAAATAAACTGCCAACAAGTCCGGAACAACTTTATTATTCTTGGGACAAATTAAGAATATACGCGTTGGGGTGTCTAAGCGAATGGGGATTCTAATGCAGAGCTGCTGTAAGTTAAATAACACTTAAGTGCGATTACTTTCAATAGCTCCAATATTTATTTATTTCAAAATTCATCAAAATAATGATTACTTACAAAATATTACTACAAAAAAAAGTACGTAAAAAATACATCATACGAGTATCCAATTTAAAACAATTAACAATAACAAAATATTTGTTACATAATGCTCACTTTAACTGCATGCTAGATAAATTATAGTCAATTCGGCAGTACATATTGTTGAAAATACGCGAAAGAGATGCGATTGTTTCTTTTTGTCCGTAGTTGGTGCGATTATGAGGAATATGGAGTGTCATTTAGTTTCTCGAGGATCGACGCGAGATACTAAAAGTTATGACTTCGGGCAAATGTGGGGAATCAATTTCTCCTAAAATTAATTTAAATGCAAAAGCAGCCCCAAGGATAATCCATCTATTCTCAAGCAACTCTAGAGAAAGGAGTTTTAGGCGTTGTTCGTAAGGAGGAAGACGCAACGTATTAGAACAGGGAAGGTCCCTTAGAGCGAACCTTAAGAGCCTTCGCTATAGATACTCGATCCTACTCTTACGTTCCACGTAATACGGAGCCCACACCTGACAAGCATACTCAAGAATAGAGCGTACAAAAGCACAGTATAAAGTCTTAATTATGTGATCGTCAAACGTTAATGCGGTTATAAAATATACACCGAGATCTAGTACCTTGTCTGTCTGTTGTAGTGTGCTACCGTCTAGGACATAATCGAAATGTCTGGGAGATTTGGTTAGTCACTTTGAA
Organism: Chorisops tibialis; assembly: GCA_963669355.1. Taxonomy (NCBI): domain Eukaryota; kingdom Metazoa; phylum Arthropoda; class Insecta; order Diptera; family Stratiomyidae; genus Chorisops; species Chorisops tibialis. The sequence goes on along the minus strand of OY770264.1, from coordinate 63,784,137 downwards.
GCAGTGCGCAATCATTCTGATTCGAAATATAACGAAACAATTCCGCCACCATAGAGCAAAATTTTCGTGTGGCAAATAATCAAACTCACGTCGTTAATAAATAAAATAAATAACACTGGTCCTAGATGGCGTCCCTGTGAAACATCAGAGGTGTTGGGTATAGCAGACGAATAAACTCCTCGAAAAATCACTTTTTGAGTACGATTAGATGTGTAAGATCTGATCCAATCTATAAGAGTAAAAGGGAATCCAAGTGCGTATAGCTTGTAAGCAAGAATAGTATACTTACTTACTTACTTGCGATGGCGCTACAGCCCAAATCGGGCTTTAGCCTCCTGAATGCTTTGCCTCCATCCATCTCGGCTCAGTGACCGCGTCCTCCAGTTTGAAAATCTTAGCAGTGATTTGTTGTTTGCGTCAATCGAATCCTTCCAGCGATTTCGTGGTTTTCCGACCGGTCTTTGTCCGTTGACTTTCCCTTTTAGTGTGCGTTTGGGAATTTTTCCGTCATCCATCCGCTCCACATGACCAGCCCATTGTAACTTTTTAAATTTTATGAGGGTTGACTTTTCTGGGTTGTCGAAGATGGCATACAATTCTCTATTGTATCGTATTCTCCAGATCGAGATTTCCCTCACAGGTCCGAGGATTCTTCTGAGGACCTTTCTTTCAAAGGCGTTAAGGAGTTTTTCGGACGCCTGAGTTTATGTCCACGTTTCGCTGCCATAGCATAGCACAGGTCGTATAATTTTTTTATATAACTTAAGTTTTGTTTTCCTGTGTACGTTCTTGTTTTTAGAAAGAATAGTATGGTCCACTTTATCAAAAGTTTTGCTAAAGTCGGTATATATGAAGTCTACTTGCTTACCGCATTCAATTACTGGAATAGAGAAATTGAAAAATTAAATTAAATTTGTTGTAGTCGACCTTCCTTTGGTACACCCGTGCTGGACTGGACTAATGATTGATTTACCACGAAAATTCATTACATCACAAACAACAGCCTCGAACAACTTAGGAATACAAGAAAGATTAGCAATAGGACGATGGTTACACACATCAATTGTTTTACCTTTTTTGAGCAATGGTCTAAAAGAGGAGTATTTCCACAAACTAGGAAATATCCCCGATCTAAGAGAAGCGTTAAATTTATGACATAAAGGCCGAACCAGAGAAGTACTACAATACTTTAATATGGCAGCAGGGATGCCGTCTGGACCTTTAGAAAAACTAGCCGCGATGCTTGAAATAAACTTTAAAACGGTCACTTTCTGAATATGAAGATTTTTCATCTCTAATGAGGTAGAAGGAAACTTCGACATGTGATGGAAATCCTCAGGACTAATAATACGATTTGAGGTAGTAAGAGCAGTACGGAAATGATCGGCAAAAAAGTGGCTTACAGCTAAGGGGTCATCACTGACTACACCGTCGAAGGACAAGGAGCGAGATAACTGTCGGTACGCATTTTTGAATTCACAAAATTTCAGAACTGCTTAGGCTTATCCTTGATTGACCGCTTGATTTTACAGATGTAATTATTATACGATGCAGTAGAATGACTATTTATTTATTTATTTATTGAAGGACTTGATGAACAGAAAGTAAAATATTCCAATTATACAAGAGGTCCAAAACAAATATAAGTGAATTACAATATTAATAATAGAAAAAATGAAAGTTAAATAGAAATTCAATATATGTACAAAGTTATTTAATAGAAAACTTGAATTTTAAATATACCTTGAAAGATTGTAGACTGAAGTCATGAAAACTAAGGCAAGATTGATTGAACATTCGAGGCAGCCTGAGTAAGGAAGAGTAAAAATATACGTTCAGCCGCGCATGTGGTACAACGAATAGAGTATGTGATCTAGTATTACTTATATTAGAACGCAATTGAAGTTCACGTTGAAGATTAGTATTGAAAACGAAATTTACTTTAAATAAAAATAACATGTCAAAATAAATTCTTCTGTCCTTTAAACTAGTTAGGCCAAGTAATTGTAATCGACTCTTGTAGCAAGTGTCAGATAAGTTCAGTTTTCGGAAAACAGATTTGGTAAAACGTCGTTGTACTGATTCCAATGCAGTCTCAAGATATTGGTAGTGAGGGTTCCAGACAACAGAACAATACTCTAGACGAGACCGAACCAAACTATTAAACAAATTCGTATAAACATGCATATTATGGAAAGTATGGGCAGTTCTTAATATAAAACCACATAATCTAAATGCGTGTTTGCAGACTTTGACTATGTGGTGATCAAACCTTAATCTGCTGTCAAACATTACTCCTAAATCCTTTATGCGTGAGACTTCAACGAGGAGAGCATTATCAACATGGTAGTCAAAGTTCAGGCTACAATCCGTATTTGTATATATCATTTTAAAACATTTTAGAGTGTTCAAACGGAGATTATTCAGCTTACACCATTTAATTTATTAATGTCATCTTGAAGGATTTTACAGTCAGAAATAGACTTCACTACTCTGAATAGTTTGAGATCATTGGCATGCATTAAATGATCAGATTGAAAACCCATAAGAAGGTCATTCACAAGCAAAACAAAAAGTAGGGGGCCCAAGGTGGAACCTTGGGGAACACCAGACGATGCAGAGTAAGGATAGGATTAAGCACTATTAAATATGACATATTGTTTACGATCACTTAAGTACGAAGAGAACCATTGCAACAAAGCAGAATATATTCCAAACGATTGCAGTTTATTAAGCAGTATAGAGTGATCAACAGAGTCAAATGCTTTAGAAAAGTTAGTATAAATCGTGTGGACAGAGAAACGATTTTTGAGCGCATCTGAGACTGAGTTAGAGAAGGAAACAAGATTCGTCACAGTGGAGCGTAGATCACGTAGCTCATAGTAAAAAACGTAATCCGCATCGGTTCTGGAGAGACAGTACGACTTGCATGCTTTAATTTTTAATTTTTTCAAATGAGTAAAATCGTTATCGAACCATGGAAACCGTCTTACCTGCTTGTCATGGGTGACCGACCGATCAGTAACACAAGTACACACAAGCGAAATGCGTATTCTAAATATATGTATGTACATAATCAATCTTTCATTCCTTTATTTATTTAAGTGTGGGTCAGTATGGAGGATGCATTGAGGGATGGGTAGAAAGAACGGGTGGATGTTGAGCAGTTTTTAAATGATTGCTTGAATCACGATCAAAAATTGTCTGTATTGAATGTTAGTTTTATAAACAGAGTTGCTTAGAATTCCTATGAAATTTGGTGCATTTTATAAGGAAGGTGAGGGAATTGCAAAATCCTTGATGCAGTTTTATTAAGTTTCTCTTGAAAGATATTCGTTCAAAATTTCAAGTTCGTAGCTTTTAATTTGTTGGTTATTAGTAGATTTATTGACATTGGTTGAAACCATACTTTTGTATGGAAGGTGGTAGAAGGGCATGGGTGATTTTAAAACCTTTGATGCAAATTTGATTTAAATATTTTTAAAAGTGTTTGTAAAAATTTTATGTTGATAGCTTCTAGTGGTTTGGTGACAAATAATTTCTTAGAATTGGTAGAAAAAATACTTTTGAAAGGGAGTGGGAAGAAGTTTTAGAAGTATTTGACCAGTTAAAATTTTAAATTTTTAATGACTTTTTAAATGAGTTTCCCAAATTTGAAGTTTCTAGCTTAAAATTTCAATCAAAAAGTTTGAGTTATTGTGTTGTTATTCTAATAATAAGGTATTTTGATCGAAACAGAAAAAAAATTGATACTCTGAAATTTTGTTTTTTCGCGTTTCATGACTGAATTAGCCTAAAAATTAAAAAAAAAAATCCGTCCCACCGTACGCCGTCCGCCGTATAAATGGACTCATATCTCCGAGGCCAAAGTTAGAATGTTCGTCTTTGGGTGGATTGTTAATTAGGAAAGTGAGCTCCATTATCTAAATTATGGGGAATGTTAGGTGGAAGGCGGGGGGAGGGCAAGAGCCAAAAACCACACTTGCTAATATCTCCACCAGGAATGCAGATAGGAAGCTGAAAATCAGCAGAGATATAGAAAGGTTGCGGGACAACTTTAAAAATAATTTCATTTTTGTATCTATAAGCGTCCGAAAAGAGGGGGAGGAGGGATCTAATATTCACAAGGTGTTTCATGTACAATGAAAAAAACACGAAAACTGAAAATTTTTGTGTGAAATTTGAAGGTAGAAACTTGAAAATTTGCGAAATGCATTAAAAACAAATTTCCAGAAATTTGAAATATTAATTAGTTGAATACCTTCAAAACTTCTACCCCCTGCCATACAAAATTCTTTTTTCGATAATTTTTAAGAAATCAATCACTTAACTAGGTTTTAAGCTTATAAATTTAAAATTTTGCATAGAAACCTTTGAAAATAGTTGAAACAAAACTGCGTCAAAAGTTTTGAGATCGCTGCTGCCCTTCTATCCTCTCCCATACAAAAATTTAATTTCGACCAATTTCTATAAATCAACTACTTACCTACAGTAAAAGCTAAGAACTTGAAATTTTGTGCGAGCACGTTATAATAGAAACCAAATAAGATTTCATCACAACTTTTACGATTCTCTTACACCAAATCTTCTGAAAATACTATGGGATTCCACTTGTGAAAGGGGGTCCGACTTAATATTGTTAAATTGCGCCCGACTTGTTGGCAGTTTATTTTTTATTTCACATGAAACACCTTGTGCAGTTTGGGGCCTCTTTCGGTGGATAATAGTTATGGTTCAAAATGTTCTTATTATTTTTCTTAGTGTGTATCAAATTGATGTATGCAATGTAAAATTTGAATTTTGTATATTTTACCAGAGCCCTAAAAAAATACTCAAAGGTTTCTAGTTTGCGGCTCACCACCTCCCTCCTTTCACACAAACTGAAATTTTTTTTCCCAAAATTATAGGTCATACATTTCTACAATTTGACAAAATTCCAACTTAATATCTGCATTGGGTCTTGAGATATACCTGTTTAAAAATTTGAAAAGTGCACCAATGCTCTCCATTTCCTCTCACTTCACTTCTGTCCAAATTTTTATACTTTTTCGATATTTCGCTAGTATAGCTTAATATATGTTTCAAGTTTCAATTGAATAGCTTGTGAGATAGTCGAGATATTAATCTTAACTGTTATTTTTTGCACACCCTTAACCCTCCCCTTTAAAAATATTTCCCTCCCTTTAAGTTGATTATGATTGACCTCAGAGCCACCTATGGAGTTGGGAAATATGAACTCATTCTGTTAAGTAGTTTCAAAGATATAGCCATAATTTTGTGAATAAATTTTCATGTTACAAATAATTTTGTTAAAATGTTTTTTGCTTTTAATTCCTTTGCTTTAAATAAATTGTGTTAACTTTATTATTGGGTATTTTAAGGACATAAGTCGCTACCTTTCCCTGTAAACATATTTTTCCCTAAAGCTGTAAACCGCACTTTAAACATGGCTTAACTTGAAGATTGGGAATTTTTTCCATGGTATAAATAATTTTGTGATGCATAGTATTTCCGGCCTGTATTAAATTTTTTTCGCATTTCTCTGAGAGTATTGCATGATTGGGCTTTACGCTCAATCATAATTCTATATTTATTCTATCTACTTCTGGGACTTGATGACTATTCGGTTTCAAATTTCTTCCATATCGTTCGAAAATAATGATTTTTGTCATTGTATCATTAAGAAAAGGTTTACTTTAATTCGACTTTGTTCGGAATAAACTCTATTAACATATATACATACATGTACACTCGAACGTTAAACTTCTAGATGTGACCACTACGGATGCAGTGACTATGAAAAAACATACTTAGATCGTTTTCATTTAAGATTATGCATTAAATTGTTGCACTTTAATTCGAATTAATTAATGGTATATTGATTCATTACATATAAGCCATATCGAATTGAACTATAATTATGATATACAGAAAAATCGAATGAATAATCCCCAAACTGACTGCTTGATTTAACGTATACAGTCCACAAACTCTAATCGAAACATCTTGTAGCTCCAGGTTTAATAAGAAATCGTCTATCTAAAATTCATAAAAATGAAAATATTATTATTTTTCTGCTTATAATAAAAACAGTATAAACTTAACACTTCGATGCAAACGATCATCTAATCCATCGATATGAAAACATTTCTCCAAAATAAATTTCGAACATTTCGATTCTTTTTCGACTAATTCGCATACGTAAAAGGTATACGCTGTGTCCGCGAAAAGCGTTACAGCTCTCCAATATTCCGAGAAAAGGAAATCGAAGGCGCTTAAATTGTCAGTCTCCTTGAATGCACCGTAACTAAAGTAGAACTCTAAAATTGCAATACCGTAAATACTGACAATAAACGAAAGTAATGGAGTTTCGAATATCCGGTTGATTTCTTCCGTTAATCTTCTTATCTTACACCACTGAATTGCTAATTTATCCAATTCGTCGCTCAAATCGCAGCATTTTTGCATGTTTTTTTTAACGCGCAGCATTTCTAAAACCATTCCTGACAGATAATGATTTAACGATCGGTAACAGCTTTTGATAATGAGCAAGGAAATGTAAAAAATACTCAGGCAAATTGTCATACCGAACGTGACCAAACGTAAGAAGGTCCATGCAAATAGTAGGGGTCTAATTCGTATGGTTTCATATAAAAGTATCGGCCAAACATATGACATGATAGCAACCGCCGGACTCATTAATTTCCACAAGAGCGAGTTGAAAAGCCAGTTATCCATTAGTTCGTCCTCGCTGGAGTGTTTGACAGCATAGCGCATCATTTCCACCAATTCCTTTAATGCAGTTGATAGCTCTTCATGATAAATCCATCGTGACCAAAGACAAACTACCGCGAGGAAATATATCGCTAAGTCGCAGTATAAAGTCACAATTGCAACGAATTTCCGATTGTAAAGTTTCAAATCCTCCGATATCAAATGTAAGCAAAAGCCTAGAATAGCTATAGTACTAAGGAAAGATATTGCACTATAGCGCGCTAAGACCTTACTAAATTCTATGGAATTGCGTTTATAGTTGATTTTGAAAGAAATGAATCCTGTAACACGATTACAGTAATAAAAAAATATTACGAGGAAATATCCGAAACGCGTTTGAATTTTGGCCATGGTAAAAGGAAAAGACTGCGACAATAAATATTTTACATTTGAAATGGAAATTTATAAATGGAAGGTAACTTCAAAGGACATCAACTAATTAAGACGACCATTACAACGGGCATTATGATTGAATACATTAATTTAATTTAATGTGAAACATAAATGATGTAATTTAATCCAATTAAATAAAGCGCTATATTTAATCTGAGCCGAATCTAATTTCAGTACAATGCATTTTGGTGTTTCAATAATAAAACTAATTTCTGACTCTCAAGCGAATTAGCGAACGATGTACGAGTAGGAGTTTAGTTCCAAAATTAGTTTGTCGTATTTTTATAAGATTGAAAGCTAAGATTGTGTTATACCTATGATGCACTGCTGGTGTACAATACCTGGTATTGATAATACCATCAGTGTATCCCCTAATACCACGTGTATACGTGGTTTACAACTTAATAAAACGTGGTATTGAGACCTTTTGTGGTATACGAAATTTTTCATGGCATACCATGAAAGGAAGGGCTTAGGTTCATAATATACCTAGCATGTACTTAAATCTTTTTGCGCCGCTGTGATTATATTTGGTGAATATCTAAACTAAATTTCTCCGTGCATTTATCAAATGTCAAAATTTCGAATATAAGTTCATGAAAATCATTGCCATCATCAGAAAAACCGAACTTTGCCATGTGAAATAGTGATTTAATTTATTTGGCGAATATTTCAATGCAGAAATTGCGTACAATCGTGCACACTTTTTATGAAATATGGTGCGACGTTTCAGTTTCATGAACAGCTGATGTTAAGCCATACCACGTATGGGCAGTGTATTCGTAGTATGCTATACCATGTTTGCAATACCAGGTATTGTATACGAGCAGTGTATCATAGGTATTACGGTTCGCACTTAGAGTACTCACGCTATACACCGTGAGCAGTATTAGCGCCGTAGTCTGTGTGAATGTTAGCTGTGAGCTCAATTAGGAGCACTCGATTGCCCATTTGCAGCGTTCATTGCGTGGATTGAAAGATAGCCTTCCTTTGATTGGTATTCCTGCAAAGTTCATTAGAAAGCATCTTATTCGCTTTTGGGTTACGGAAGGAAGAATAAGAACCTTTTCGATACCAAAAATCTGAAAATGTTAACAGTTTCGTCTGAATTGCCGAATTGAGCGACCTCAGTGTTTCGGAGAGACCTGAAAGACGCCAACCTAATGAAATTGGTGGGTTAATACTTCATAGGGAATACGGCAGTTATACACAAGACCTCAGGTCTTCGTCCCCAACAAGTGAGAAATTCTAGGCCTGAAATATGATACGAAATGCGAAGTTCATTAATTTTTTGGTCTCTTTAAATAACACTTCATTTTCCTTTTGTATTATTTTTGTTTTCTTTAATTATTTCATTTACATGGATTTTTTTTATTCCTCCGTCCGTACTTGGACTAGTGTCATATCTTCTTTCTTTTCTATCTATTTCTATTTTGTAAGATAATGTTTTTTTTTATAATAATAAAAACAAACAAAAAAATTTAATAAGAACACCGACATCTAGTGCTTCAAAAAAAACTACAACTAAAATAATGATTGATGCTGACCTGCTGCAATTTGGCGCGAAGAAGTTTTCGAGATGGAAAGAAAAAAACCGTTGAGTGGGCTATATAAGGCTGACGTGAACGAGAATCGAGGCTTTTTGGTCTTTTGGCTTTTTGTCTTTTGGTTTTGGCTCGGGAGTTAATTTTGGGAAAATTCAGAAAAAAAGTGAAAATTTAACTTGCGATTATTGTTCTAAAATTGAACTGTGTAAATTGAACTGTGAATATGAACTTTTGATTGTTTAAAAAAAAAAAAAAAAGTGAAAAAAAGTAAGAAACAGAAAAAAGAAAAAAATTGAACAAGAATAATAATAAAGAGTGGAGTGCTACGAGTCAGCAATCAACCGAAGGCAGCATCAACCAGCAAACAATGAGATCTTCAACCAGCAGAACACAAAAAGAAGAAAATTAGAAAAATGGAGAACAAAGGTACCCAACGTTTTTTTTTTGTTAATGAATTTATATTAGGGAATTGATAAAAAAAAAAAAAATTTAATATAATATTAGACAAATTTTCTCCTTAGTAATGTTTTTTTTTTCTATATATGTATTTCTTTTGTAAGATATAGGTACTGGTACGGACGAAAAACGTAAGTCTTATCGATCAATTATATATATTCTTTTGGGAAAACAAAAATAATAATGTCTAAAGTAGAAATGAAGTGCTGAGCGGCCCAGTTGTGGCCTCGGTGCTCCCCATGACAGGTATTCTCCTCACCATATATTTTCGCTCCTTTGCTCGCGTCATAACATCCTGGAGCCCGTATAGCCTAGGTGGCCATATGCGGAGCCCCGGGCCAAAATGATCGGTATTCTAGTGGAGCACACACCTCCTTAGCTACAGCACCCTCTAGGATGAGGATCCTCCAGGTCGAATTCCCCACACCCACGCTCCTGAGCAGCCGGCAGGAAGTGCTGTCCAGACCTGGGGGACTTCATTAAAATTCTGCATGCGGAATGGGTCTCAGTATGCAGGTTAGAGTGGTTAGGGAAGACTAAGTGAAAGGGGGTTCTTGGGCAGGGCAATTGTCAATTTAACACTTTGCGGAAACGTTCAAAAGCTCCAGTACATATAATCAATATTTCGCTCGTTTATTTATGCAAGTTTGAGTTTTTATGAGGGGAGGGATGATAAGAGTGGGGTGATGTTAATAGTTTTTTAATTGATTGCTTGAATTACGTCCAATATTCTCTGTATAGAATGCCAGTTTCATAGACGAAGTTGCATAGAATTTTCATAGGATTCGGTGTATTTTACATTCACGAAACCAAACATTTGTATGGGAAGGAGTAGAGGAGGTAGGGGAATCGTAAAATTTGTGACGCAATTTTATTTCCTTTCTCTTGAAGTGTGCTCGTACAAAATTTCAAGTTCGTAGCTTTTAATTTGTTGGTTATTAGTTGATTCAATGAAATAGGTCGAAATGATACTTTTATATGGGAGGGGTAGAAGGGCAAACGCGATTGCAAAACTTTTAAAGCAATATCATTTCAATTATTTTTATAATTTTTTGTGTAAAATTTGAAATTGGTAGCTTTTAAGAATTAGCTGATAACTGATTTCTTAAAAATGGTCGAAAAAATTATTTTGTATGGGAGGGAGTAGAAGCTTTTAAGGTATTCAACCAGTTAATATTTCATTCTTTGAAAGATTTTTTTTCAATGCATGTCGCAAGTTTTCAAGTTTCAACCTTTAAATTTCATTCAAAAATTTTTAGTTTATGTGGTTTTTTCATTGCACGTGGAACACCTTGTGCACAGTAGACCAGGGGGGCCGGTGCATAACAATTGTGGAATTTTTATTTTTCTGTATGTACAACAAATCGATGTATCCACATGGAAAATTTAAATTTTTTATCTTTCACCAGAGCCGTTAAAAAATCACTCAAAATTTCCGACATTTTTGGTTACCACCTCGCTCCCCTTACACCTCCCGACGTAAAATTTTTACCAAATTTTAAAACTACTTAGTTCTACAATTTGACAAAATTTTAGTTGATATCTGTACTCAATTTTGAATTATAACGGTTTGAAATTTTGGAAAGTGTATCATTTTTGAAATGCTCTCCATTTCCCCCAACTACTATTTTGTCCAAATGTTATAGTTTTTACGTATTTTTCTAGTGTAGCTTAATATAGGTTCTAAGATTCAATTACATAGCTTAATAAATAGCCGAGATATTGATTTTTATGTGTTTTTCTTTGCAATGGGAAAGAGTTCAATGTACCGGAAAATATGTCACCTCTAATTCTTTCGAATAATTAATAGTGACTTTTGTATGGGAGGTGGTAGAAGCAGAGGAGGAAGATTTGTAATTTTTGGATATGATACCTAATGTGGTATGCAAAATATTTCGTGCTGATTTTAAGGTTTGTAGCTTTCATTATTTTCAATTGGACTTAGTTTTCCTGAAATTGGGGCATTTGTATGGGAGGTGGCAGAGGAAGTGGAGAGGCTTAGAATATTTTGAAACTGCTTATCGAAATCATTAACGCCAGGCTTTGTTTCAATTTCAAATTCGATAGCTCTCATATGTTCGAAGAAGAAATGCTTTCCTTGAATTTATAATACAGATATTTATATGGGAGGGGGTAGAAGGAGTGAAGAGGAGCTTATATTTTTAGCATTTATTGCAATTATTAAAAAACCAATTCTGGCAAAATTTTAAGTTTATACTTTTTCTAGTTTTAATGGAAATCGATCTAATGCACTTAACAAAAATTATGAATTTGTATAGGAGGGGGTAGAAGGAGTGTACGGATCAAAACACATTTTTTTCTAGTTATTGATATTGATATTTTTATACTTTATGGAATATATCAAGGTGATAGCTTTAACAGTTTCGAAGAAAAATAATTTCATTGAAATTTCAAAATTTCGTGAAATTTGTATGGGAGGGGGTAGAAGGAGTAAGGTGAAATTGATAATTTTTTCAATACTGACTGCAATTATAATAAAATTAATTCTGGTAAAATTTTGTTTTTATAACTTTGCTAGTTTCAATGAAAATCGAAAAAATGCATTTTTCAAAATTACGTATTTGAGAGGGGGTAGAAGGAGTGACTGGATCGGATTAATATTCAGTCATATTAATGACATCTATATTGTCATACTTTGACCCAAATTTCAAGTTGATAGCTTAAATAGTTTCAAAGAAAAATCAATTTCTGAAAATTTCGAAATTTCATGAAAATTGTATGGGAGGGGGTAGAAGGAGTGGGGGGATGTGGCCCGTTCACGAACTTAAAGTTTCTTTTTTGCTAAAAATGACACACAAAAATTTTTAGCACTATAGCTGAACGTTTTAGAGAGTTATGCTGTAGACAGACGGACAGACGGACCGACAGCAACTCGGAATCGAAGTTTTTGAGCGACAACAAATATTTCTGTACCCTTGGTGGCTCTTTGCGAGCATTATTTCTTAGCGTTACAAACGGTAAGGCAAACTTTATATACTCTCAGATTTCATCAAGAGTATAAAAAGGCACCTTTCTCCAATTTTAAATTAAATCTTCTGCATATACTTACCTGGTGATACTAAGGGTGGGTTAATATTTTTTTAATTGATTGCTTGAATCACTTACAATATTCTCTGTACAGAATGTCAGTTGCATAGACGAAGTTGCATGAAATTTTCATAAAATTCGGTGCATTTTACATTCACGAAAGCAATCATTTGTGTTGGAGAACGTAGCGGAGGTAAGGGAATCGTAAAATTTGTGATGCAGTCTTATTTCATTTTCTTGTCAGGTGCTTGTACAAAATTTCAAGTTCTTGGCTTTCAATTTGTTGGTTAGTAGTTGATTTATTGAAATTGGTCGAAATCATACTTTTGTATGGGAGGGGGTAGAAGAGCAGTCTGACTTTTGGTTTTTATACTCTAGATGAAATCTGAGAGTATATAAAGTTTGCCTTACCGTTTGTAACGCTTAGAAATAATGCTCGCACAGAGCCGCCAAGCGTACAGAAATATTTGTTGTCGCTCAAAAGCCTTGATTCCGTGTGACTGTCAGTCTAAAACATAACTCTCGAAAGCTTCGCGCTATTGTGCTAAAATTTTGTGTTTGCCATTTTTAGCGAAACAGTAACTTTAAGTTCGTGAACGGGGTACATCCACTCACTCCTTCTCCCCTTTCTCATATAAATTTCATGAAATTTTAAGAAATTGATTTTTCTTTGAAATTATTTAAGCTACCAACTTGAAATTTGGGTCAAAGTATTACGATGTAGATGTCATTAATGTCCCGGAATATTGGTCCGATCTCCTCACTCCTTCTACCCACTCTCATACAAATGGACAATTTTGTAAAATACATTTCTTCCATTTCCTTTGAAACTAGTAAAGCTGAAAAAACGAAATTTTGCGAAAATTAATTTTATTATAATTCCAATCAGACGAAATTTTGAATTTTCATTTAAATTACTTTTCGTCCAAACTGTCAAAGCTATCGACTTGAACTTTTGTGCAAAGTATAACAATAGAAATATCATTAATGCAAAAAAAAATTTGTTTGATCCATATACTCCTTCCAACCCCTCCCATTTAAATGCATAATGTTTGTTAAATGCATTATATCAATTTCCATTAAAACTAGAAAAAGTATAAACTTAAAATTTTGCCTGAATTTTTTTCTTAATAATTGAAATAAATGCTAGAAAAAATTATCAGCTCTCTGTATTATAATTTCAAGAAAAGTTGTCTTCTTCGAATAAAGCCTGTAACAAAACGTTCTGTCGCATATATTCGTGTGTAGATAATGGTACTTTCTGTACCAAGAAAGACAAAAATTTGTTTACGTGATTCTCAGAAATTCTTTACTCATTTACAAAGGATTTAATCTGCTTGACTGATCAATTTAGTGAAAATACAGCGTTCTAGTGGTTCGGTTTGGGAACAAGTTATGCCAGAATGGCAAAAAAATCAACTAGTATTGCTTTCAACATTGGGAAAAAGTATAAAATTACAACATGGACTGTATAAAGATAAATCAAACGGTTCAGGAAAGAGCTGAGTGTATCTGAGAAAGCGAGGTCAAGTCGTCCTAAATCCTGTTCTCGAAAAAAGGATTCTTAACGCTTTAGAGAGAAATCTGTCGATGTCTACAAGGGATTTGGCTAAAGATCTTAGAACCAGCCATCAAATGGTATAAAGAGCTAAACAACGGAATGGTTTAAAGACTTTCAAAAAGTAAAAAGCACCGAAAAGAAGTTCTGATCAGGAAAAACGAGCAATTAGGCGCTCAAGAAATCTCTACCGAAAATTGTTGACGAAAAAATTGTGCGATTATAACGCACGAAACATATTGCAAAATGAACTTTTTTTTTCTACCGGGTCCCCAGTTTTTTACAGTAAATGACAAAAGAAATGAATTAGTGAATCGGATAGGACAGTTTGCGTTGAAAAATTTGAAAAAAAAATCATAGTTTGGCAATCTCTTTGTGAATGTGGGATGAAGTCAACAGAGTTTTTTACAATAGGAAACATAAAAGCCGAAATCTACCGTAAAGAATGCGTGCAGAAAAGATTATTGCCTATGATTAAAAGGCACTAGACTCCAGTTCTGTTTTGGGCCGATTTGGCAACTAGTCACTATGCTTCAGCAACGGTAAACTGGTTAAATTCCAAAGGCATTGCATATGTACAGTAAGCAGACAATCCTCCGAATACGCCGACACTTCGCCCAATCGAAAAATGTTGGGCAATTATGAAGGGTAAATTAAAAAAAAAAGGAGGAAGTGTAAAAACCATGGATGAATTCAAAAGACGTTGGGCATTAGCATCGAAAGCAGCCACAAAAAAGCTTGTGCAGCACTTGATGAGAAACATGAGAATATGATGGTAAGCACTTTCGAAATCGTCGTACGCGCTCCATTTCCTCTGCCACCTCCCATACAAATGCCCCAATTTCAGAAAAACTATGTCCAATTTCTTTAAAAATAATGAAAACTAAGAGCTTTAAATTCAGCATAAAACATTTTGCATGCCATGTTCGATGTTATATACGAATACAAACCTCCCCTTGTGCTTTTACCACTTCTATGCTAAAGTTACTATAGACTATTCGAAATAATTAGAGATGACATATTTTCCGGTACATTAAACTCTTTCCCATTTCATCTAGAGTATCATATGATTGGGCTTTACCCCCAATCACAATTCTGTTATGTTTTATTCTTATTAACGATGATTTAATCTTAAGAATATTTTAATACTTACCTATAGCGATTGGAATTTAGTGGATGTCGTTGTTTCCCTACTGAAAGTAACAATAAATTTATTTAGCCAATCTGTTATATTGGATTCCATTGAAATTATGCTGCTGTTACTATTAACTAAAATTTATTTTTTAAACAGAGCAATTACAGTAAAAAAAATTTGAATGATCATTTGCATCATCAGCTCATCCATTTTAATATCGCAATGAGAATTCAGCGGCGTAATAAGGGTACTAGATGATATGCAAAACATAACAGAATTATGATTGGGCGTAAAGCCCAATCATATGATACTCTAGATGAAATACTTACTTACCTTTTTTTTGGGAGGTGGTAAAAGCAGAGGGGGAGGTTTGTAATTTTTGTATGTAACATTGAACGTAGTATATAAAATATTTCATGCGGAATTTAAGGTTTCTTACTTTCATAATTTTCGAGGAAATTGAACAATTTTTGTCTGAACTTATGGTATTTGTATGGGAGGTGGCAGAGAAAGTGGGAGATTTTGGATGATTTTGAATCTGCTTATCAACATCCTAATCACACTGCTTTGTTACAATTTTAATGTCGATAGCTCTCATAGGTTCGAAGGAGAAAAACTTTTCTTGAACTTCCAATACAAAAAATTTGTATGGGAGGTGGTTGAAGGAGTGAGGTGAAGGCGATATTTTTTTAGCATTTATTACAATTATTAAGGGATAAATTCTGGCAAAATTTTAAGTTTTTACTTCTTCTAGTTTCTATGAAAATCGGTTAAATGCATTTACCAAAATTCTGCATTTGTATGGGAGGGAGTAGATGGAATATCCAAATCAAAGCCAAATTTTTTTTCATCAATTATATTTAAAAAAGTATACTTTTCTCAAATTTTAAAGTTGATAGCTTTGATGGTTTTGAAGAAAACTAATTTAATTAAAATTCCGAAATTTCGTAAAATTTGTATGAGAGGGGGTAGAAGCAGTGAGGTAAAGTTGATAGTTTTTCCAAAACTAGTTGTAATTATAATAAAATTAATTATGACAAAAATTGGTTCATTTAGTTTCGCTAGTTGCAATGCAAACCCAATAAATGCATTTTTGAAAATTGTGCATTTGTATGGGAGGTGGTAGTAAGGAGGTCAGATCAATATTTCTTTAGGTAAACAATATTTATATCATAATAGTATGACCTAATTTTTAAGTCAATAGCTGAAATGGTTTCGGAGAAAAATCAATTTCTTTAAATTTCGAAATTTCATGAAATTTGTATGGGAGGAAGTAGAAGAAGTTTGGGGATGTGGCCCGTTCACGAACTTAAAGTTACTTTTTTGCTAAAAATGACACAAAACAAATTCAGCACGATAGCTCAAAGCGTTCGAGAGTGATGTTGTAGACAGGCGCAAAGACGGACAGACAGCAACTCGGAATCGAGGTTTTTGAGAGACAACAAATATTTCTGCTCCCTTGGCGGCTCTGTGCGAGCAATATTTCTTAGCGTTACAAACGGTAAGGCAAACACAATATACTTTCAGATTTCATCTAGAGTATAAAAATCTTAAATCCGAAAATTACTATTTTTTGCGCCAAATTAGCAATTTCTCGCGGAATTCTGCCCGGACTCCAATATTTGGAATTGCACCTAAACAATTTTCTGATTTGACTTAAACAGACTGTTAAATGTTAAATAAAAATAAACTGCCAAGAAATCGGGCGCAACTTAAGTATTTTTGTGACAAGCGGAGGATGCGGATAAAGTCAATATGCAGGTTATAGTGGTTGGGGATGCCTAAGCTTAAGGCCAATGCTCAGCTTGCAATAGTTAGGTGATAATTGATTTTTTAAAATTGGTCGAAAAAATAATTTTGTATGGGAGGGGGTTGAAGTCTTAAAGATATTCAACCAGTTAATATTCCATACTTTTAAGGATTATTTTCGAATGCATTTCACAAATTTTCAAGTTCCTAGCTTAACATGTCATTCAAAAATTTTTATTTTTTGAGTTTTTTTCATTGCACTTGAAACACCTTGTGCACGTTAGACCCTCCCTTCGGTGCATAAAAATTGTGGAACAAATTATTGTTTTTTCTCTACATATATCAAATAGATGTATCTACATGGATAATTTAAACTTTGTATCTTTCACCAGAGCCCTAAAACCACCTTCCCCCTCTTACACGCCCCATCTTAAAATTTTTATCAAAACTAAAAACTATGTAGCTCTGCCAAATTTCAATTTCATATCTATACTCAGTTTTGAGATATTACGGTTTGAAATTTTGGAATGTGCGCCATTTTTGAAATGCTCCCCATTTACCCCCACTACCATTATGTCCATTATGTTCTCGTATTTTGCTAGGATAGATCAATGTGTTCCAAGTTTGAATTGCATAGCTTAGGAGATAGTTGAGATATACATTCTCTTCTCCGAGCCTTATTTCTTGGCGTTACAAACTTTGTGGCAAACTTATAATACTCTCAGATTTCATCTAGAGCATAACAAGTTAAGTCCTATAAGCTTCGTAGTAAAAACTGTATCAGGTAAATCTTATCGATCAGCAAACTTATTAGGCATATTGTGCTAATCAGTTTGGGTTATAACTCAAATTCCTTGCAAAATTCTCAGTTAATACTTTTTCGACTTGTCCTGCTCTTAATCAATCGAAACATCATACTCCATCGAGTACATCCCTAGAGAAATAGTAAAAAAATAAATCTTAACCTTGTTGTATCGTACATATATATATTAGCTTCTAGTTTAATTAAGTTCGTGTCACTCGTCGCTATTGTAAAAAATATGGAGTATGTATTGTTAGGCTATCAAGATAAATATATAAAATAAATATTATGACCTATTAGACGATTGAATCTAAAAAATTCCAGCACGTGCATCTCAAGTGTGTACTACTGCTAGTCATCGATAACTGCCAAAAGCATTCAAAATGTCGTCCCTTACCAACTACATCGGGTGCAATTTAATAACACTAGGATACTATCACTTGCAAATAATCGGCTTAGCTTCTTTTCGATATGATAAGAAACGTTGTCTGGTCACTATATCTAGATTTTGGGCGCACTATAGTTCAGCAGCGCATCTAATTATGGTGATTTTTACAATAACCTGCATAACAAGCATAATTGGTGAACTTACATATGACGATTTCATAATAACGGCTATTCAAATCGGTACTATAACAATATATCTCTCGACCGCGATTTCAATAGTAGTACAGTGGCGTGCGCGGAATGCCATAATCCAAGTGTTGAATGAAATGATTGGTTTGGTTAAGATTTTACGTCAGCATACCAAGATTACTAATATCATGGATAAACGATTTCTATTTCTGTTTAGTTTAAAGTGTATCGTTGTTTTAACGCAAAAATTAATCGAGACTTATTTTATAGTGTTCGTTTATTTGAGTATGGATTTATATACTTTCATATTCTGGGTTTCCAATAGTTTAGTAATTTACATATCGACAACTCCTTTGAATATGTTTTATCTGGCAATTTTGATAGTGATGCGCTTTTTCGAAATGTTCAATGACGAAATGAAAGCACTGATGCTTCGGATTAAGAACGTCAGTGCCAATGATGCACGCAAATGTTACAAGATGCAGAAATTCTGCGAATTCAGTGATCAATTGGATAAATATGCGCTTGTGCTTAGCGATATTCACAAAGTTGCCATTAAGATTTCAAGGATTTTTCAAATTCAAATTTTGGTCAGCATATCGGATACTTACTTGAATACAATCTTACAGTTGTACAACATTTACTTAAGCGTTGAAAAATCAACGCATTATAATGTTAGAGGACAATTTTCAACGGCTATTATTTACACATTATTTTTGCTTTTGAATGCCCTTCTAGTAGTTCATGCCACCACATTGGTCAGTCAAGAGGCAAAAAGAACTGGAAAGGTACTAAGAATGGTACTGGAGATTGTCGATCTTGATGAACGTCTTCGGAGAAATGTAACTTAATTTGTAATCATGTATTTCCAAAAATTTAATAGTTTCATCGAAAATTTTCAGGTTGAAGCATTTTCTTTATTCCTGAATTTAAAACAGCTGAAGATCAAATTTTGCGGAATGGTTAGCTTCGACCGAGCATTTATGTTATCATTTATGACGTCAACTATTCTTTATTTAATTTTATTAATTCAATACCACCAAGCTCTGTGAGTTAAGTGTTAAGGGTTACTAATTATTGTATTCTTATCTAGAAAATATTATATGAATTAAATGAAATATGGTTTGGTGAATGTTTTCACAGTGTATTTTGCAATAAAATGAAAGATTTCCGGATTTTACATTGTTTGATTTATTATGTTTGATGTTGCGATCTCTGCTGAGACCTTCATCAAACTGTTTGATAAAAGTCTCAGCAGAGACCGAAACGTCACACATAATAAATCAAACATTTTAAAATCCGGAAAACTTTCGTTTTAATAAAAGAAATATTTTAATAAAAATGAGAATTGTTATATTTTGTGTAAATGTTAAAGATTAACATATCATCAGAACTGTTATTGCGGATAAGCCTCAATGCGATATTTTATATGAAATAGAGATTAAAGAAATGATTTCGTTTTTGTAGACAGAGAGATTTTTTTTGTTAAGGTAAAGAAAAGAAAAGAACGAAAAATGGGATCATCATTTTAAGAATAACATCTCAATAGAGAAGTTGCATTCGGTGAAAATTGATCAACGGCAATCTGAATCAAACCCAAAAATGTGGAGGATCCTATCGACCCGTAAAGGTATTTACTCTTCGCAATCGAGTAGCTAAGCTCTAATAAGAAATAAAGTAAAATAAAAACATAACAGAATTATGATTGAGCGTAAAGCCCAATCATATGATACTCTAGATGCAATACTTACTTACCTTTTATTTGAGAGGTGGTAAAAGCAGAGGTGGAGGTTTGTAATTTTTGTATGTAACATTGAACGTAGTATATAAAATATTTCATTCTGAATTTAAAGTTTCTTGCATTCATAATTTTCGAGGAAATTAAACAATTTTTGTTTGAATTTATGGTATTTGTATGGGAGATGGCAGAGAAAGTGGGAGATTTTGGATGATTTTGAATCTGCTTATCAACATCCGAATCACATTGCTTTGTTACAATTTTAAAGTCGATAGCTCTCATATGTTCGGAGGAGAGAAACTTTTCTTGAATTTCCAATACAAAAATTTGTATGGGAAGTGGTAGAAGGAGTGAGGTTAAGGCGATATTTTTTAGCATTTATTACAATTATTAAGGGACAAATTCTGACAAAATTTCAAGTTTCTACTTCTTCTAGTTTCTATGAAAATCGGTTAAATGCATTTACCAAAATTCTGCATTTGTATGGGAGGGGGTAGAAGGAATATCCGAATCAAGAACAAATTTCTTGACATCAGTTATATTTAAAATAGTATACTTTTCTTAAATTTCAAAGTTGATAGCTTTGACGGTTTTCAAGAAAACTAACTTAATTGAATTTCCGAAATTTCGTAAAATTTGTATGGGAGGTAGTAGAAGGAGTGAGGTGAAGTTGATAGTTTTTCGAAAATTAGTTGCAATTATAATAAAATTAATTATGACAAAAATTGGTTCATTTAGCTTTGCTAGTTGCAATGCAAACCGAATAAATGCATTTTTGAAAATTGTGCATTTGTATGGGAGGTGGTAGAAGGAGTAAGGAGATCAGATCAATATTTCTTTAAGTTAATAATATTTATATCATTATACTATGACCTAATTTTTAAGTCAATAGCTGAAACGGTTTCGGAGAAAAATCAATTTCTTTAAATTTCGAAATTTCATGAAGTTTGTATGGGAGGGGGTAGAAGGAGTGGGGAGATGTGGCCCGTTCACAAATTTAAAGTAAGTTTTGTGCTAAAAATGATACACAACAAATTTCAACGCTATAGCTCAATTCGTTCGAGAGTTATGTTGTAGACAGGCGCAAAGACGGACAGACAGCAACTCGGAGTCGAGGTTTTTGAGAAACAAAAAATATTTCTGTACTCTTGGCGGTTCTGTGGGAGCATTATTTCTTAGCGTTACAAATGGTAAGGCAAACACAATATACTCTCAGATTTCATCTAGAGTATAAAGACAAGAAAACATTCTCAATTTTATTGAGAATTATATAATATTTGGTGTTCTATGGAAGTGTGGTTTAGCTACGCACATACGTTACATCATTTTCGTGCGCTTAGCGTATGTATTCAGGAATAAATGAGCAAGCATTAATATGAACGACAGACATACAACCACATTGCGCAAACGCCTCATTTACGTGCGATAAGCGCATACCTTCTGGAATAAAATTTCAACCATTAAAATGAACGATACACACGACAGATGATGTGTTACCGCGCCCAAGTAAATCGTCTTCAATAACGCACGTGATCCCCATATCAGTCACATAGCCTTACGCTATTGCATGCGTCATAAAATTTCAAGAAAAAGCGCATGTAATGGAGGCACCATTCTCCTGCGTTGCGCAAAACTGAACGAAAATGCGCATCTTGCGGACGCATTTTTATATGTACTTACGTACATATATATTGCATGTACGTCATTCAACGTAAGACATGCGCTTTTATTTTAGAAGGCATGCGCTTACCGCATGAAAATGATGAATCGTCTGGATGTACTTTTAGAATTCCATGAGCGAAAACAATACCAGCTACTTCACTTCGTTTCGAAAGTGATGACATGTTCAATAGCTAAAGTCAATCTGTCTAACACGGAGTACGAATACTGTCGATCCAGTTAAAGTGACATAAAGCTATTCTCAAAAATTTACGCTTATTCGATTCAATCTTACCAATGTGCTCATCATAATTATAAGACCAAACTTGAGAAGATCGAAGAGCAGAACTTTGGAGACTTAGCCTAGCAAAAGAGTTGATAAATTCCTTGAATTCACTCGTTTATCCAAGGAATTTAACAACTCCTTTGTTAGGCTGAATCCTAACTTAAAATGCACACAATCTTAGAAAAATCAAAAAATTAAAATCAATTTTACGGTCAAATCGGAACTAACGCGATCTAAATAAACTCATTAAGACTGTAAACTATTACAAACGGCGAAACTTTCAAGTTAATGGTATTAAATGATATTTATCTATATTCAAAAGAAGATTATTATGGTTACACGAACTACTAAAATTAATCAAATCCAGAGATGTAACTAAGAGGCCTAAAAATTTTAATGTTATCAGCATTAATGATTACTTCCGAATATTTAAAAACAGAGACAAGATTATTGATTGTCAGATTAAACAGAAGTGGACATACCGGCAAACTCCGTTCAGCAATAGCATTGCTCGAAGTATCTTCAAACAAGAAAAGATCAGGTAGGTAGTTAATACCTTTACGCCTTACAAATCACCCGGAGTACATAAAATATTCCCCGCATTACTGCAGAAAGGGTTCGAGATCCTAATGCTAATAATGATAAGGATCTTTAAGCCCAGTCTTATAGGGGTCTTACCCCGAAAATCTGGAAGGAAAGCGAGGGTGGTCTTTATACCAAAGACAGGGAGTCGTTCCAGTGGCTAGTCATATCGCCCTATAAGTCTTAGCTCCTTCTTCAGAGTACTATCCACAGTTATGTAGTTAATTGTAGTGGATGAGCTCCTGGACCGGCTAACTGAACAAGACAACGAAGTAATGGGATATGCCGATGGCCTCGTCATTATCATTATAAGCAAATATGACCTGCTTTAGAGGTGAAAATGAACTTGTGTCAGTCTAAAAACTTGAATATTATCCCAAATATGACTGAGATGGTACCATTTACAAATAGAAGGAAAATCCAGCTAACACCACCTTCTATAAATGGAACACCAATACCCTTTTCAACTGAAGTTAAATATCTAAATGTGATACTTGATAACAAACTCAACTAGAACAAACATATAGAATGGACTCATGCCAAAACTTCAACGGCGTTCTGGGCCTGCGAAAGCTTATTTGGTAGGAAATGGGCATTACAGCCCAAGATGATCTACTAGTGCTGCAGAAAAATCCTCCTCCCAATAGTCGCATACAGATCACCAGTAAGGTGGACTAAAATATTACAACAAAAAGGGCAGCTTACGCTACAAAAAAACCAAAGACTACCTTGTCTTAGTATCACAGAAGCGATGATAATCTGCCCTACTGCGGCAATGGAAATGTTTCCAAACATCCCACCAAGTAAAAGAGGAGGCAATGAAAGGGGTATTACACATACTACACATACACAATATTATCGGACACTATGCCGACAAAACTCAGCTTTGAAACCCTCTTCTGCAAGGGCTGGCAATCCAGGGATTAACCACCTCGTACAGAGATGGCTTATGAACCTCTGAGGGGACTGGAAGGTTCTCAATTTCAACACAACTCGGCAATGAGGCCAGAATCTTTCAGACCGAACTAATTGCAATGTATCTATGCCTCCAAGATAATATCAGGAGGGTTCATCGTAATAATACTGTTATATCTTATCGGATAGTCAGGCGGTTAACATCCAACAAACACGGATCGAGTCTAGTTTGGAAATGCCTTCAAAACCTAATCGCCCTGGGGAAAAAAAGGGACAAAGTAACCTTAATGTGGGTTAAAGGTCATATGATGATTGAGGGAAATGAAGTGGCGAGCCGCCTTTGAAATAACGGCGCAGAAAAAACTTTTATTGGACCAGAGCCATTCTGTAGAAAACCGAAAGGGCTACAGTACCCTATACTTAAAAAGTGGATTGAACAAAAGCAAAAACTCTACTGGAATACACTTCCAAGTTTACCAATCTCAAAAAAATTAATCCCACAACAAAAAAACAAAGTTCTAAAATTCAGCACGAGTGATATTAGAACTCTGATGGGCCTAATGACGGGCCACAGTGGAGTAACCCTCTAGCTTAAATATGCGCCTAGCTCAAACCGAAATCTACCGACTCTGTCTTAAAGAATCAGAAACGACAGAACACAACATATGTCACTGCAATCAGTAGCAAGGCAAATACACAATCTTCTTGGAAAAGGTTTCCTTAGAACCGATAAACTAGACAAAATAGCTCCCGTAAACATATTGTTATAGATCTGGCAATGATCTCTCTCAAATCTGCCAGAACTATTTAGAATATTCTTCCAACATGTAGAGGGCTTCTAGTAATTTCTCAAAGACACAGACAATGACACCCGACGCCATCTAGTAACTTCCAGAATAGTCCAGACGCAGCAGAAAAACATACACCAAGGTTCGAGACTCGGATAAATCCATTATAAATAGCCAGAGCTCACGACAAGGAATCCAGTTACTCAGTGACAGTTTCATGGAAAACACCTATCGGTGTAAATAAGCGAAAGTGATAGATCGCCGGTGTTCCTGGATTGTGCGAATTAAGTTTTTAGAGCGAATTTAGTGAAGTGATCGGGAAATTGTGTATAAAGTGCAATAAATAAATTATCGTTATATTTTAAAAACGAATTGCGTTTCCTTTGAAATCGGCGATCCCCTAGCTCGCAACAATTGGTGTCAGAAGAGTGGGATTTCAAGGATAAATTCGGGTTAAAAATCGCGAGTGAAATTAAAATTCTCGAACGGATAATTTTGTGAGAGCGAAAAAGTGAAACTAAAATTCTCGAACGGACAGTGAGAATTTTGTGAAATCGAATATTCTCGAGTGCTCTAGTGAACAGTGACTTTAATTAGCGAAGTAAAATCGCGGAACTAAAATTCTCGAACGGACAGTGAGAATTTTGTGAAATCGAATAATCTCGAGTGATTTAGTGAGCAGTGACGTAAATTTAAGTGAATTCGAATCGCGGAAAAACTGGAAATAATCGGTAGTGAAAATGCCGCGTTATTTAAAGAAGAGAAGAGCTCAGTAGACGCGGGTTACCTACAACAGGGAGCAAGTCTGAACTTGTCAGCCGTATGATCGAGACACTTGAGGCTGAGGGTGAGAATGCAGATAGTTTTGAGTTCCAAATCGAAGAAGCTAGTAAAGAGGAGTGCTCTGGTACATCGGATGCCTTAACACAGTTAATGCAACAAATGATGCACAAATTGGATCAACAATCTGCGGATATGAATCAGAAATTAGAGAAACAATCAGTGGACATTAAACAACAATCTGCGGACATTAATCAGAAACTAGAGAAATTAGATCAGACCTCAAAGGACCTCAACCAAAAATTGGAGCAGCAAAATAATAAAATAGACACCATGGGTAAGGTAATAGAAGAAAACGTAGAGAAGAAACTTCGGGTCTTCGAAGAAGAAGTCGAACGCCTAAAAAGGGACTTCGATAACGTGAAGGCGACTGGCGTGATCAAGACAGAACATGTTGCGCACAAGGGTCTCAAGGCTCCAATCTTCGATGGACAAACACCGTGGGCTATTTATAAGACCCAATTTGAGGCCGCCGCAAGAAACAACCATTGGAATGATCTGGAACGGGGAACAGCTCTTATATTGGCGCTAAGAGGTCCACCAGCAGAGGTTCTTCAAACGATTCCGCAGGAGCAACAACAAGATTTTTCAACGTTAGTCCAGACATTGGATCTTCATTATGGCAGTGACCACATGCGAGAGATCTACAAAACGCAACTTTACAACCGAACTCAAAAGAACGGTGAAACACTTCAAGAGCTGGCACGCGATATTGAACGACTCACACTATTATCGCTGCCCAATGCGCAAACAGAGCAACGCAACGATACAGCTGTTTTCGCATTTAACAATGCTGTACAGGACAGAGAGCTGCAACAGGCGTTAAAACTGGCAGGTAAGAAAACGATTGGCGAAGCCTTAGTATATGGGCTGACGTTCGAAGCTGCCAAGCAAAGCTCGCGGAGTAACTATCGAGTTCGAGAAATAGTAGAATAATGTGTGTGCCAGAAAGCCGAGTACGCCAAGCGGAGCGAAGGATCTGGTGCTCCCCGATGCTGGAATTGTGGACAGGCAGGACACTTAAGACGCGACTGCCACAAACCCAGAAAAGCGATCAACTACTGATCCGGCTGCGCTGTTAAACAAAGAGGAGGAAGGGGCGAACCGTCACGAGAGCACGCTTCGCCTAATGGCAGTCCGGGAAACGAGTAAAGGCCAACTTCATGGGGCAGAAGTTGGCTGGTAGAATCGACGCCCCCGGAACCATCATCGCAGTTTCTCGACTACATCGTTGTGAAAACGACTTATGTATGAGTGGTCGAGTCGGCAAATTAAACTGCATCATAACAGTCGACACAGGCGCAACACGGTCAGTGCTAAGATCTGACCTCGTAGATCGTACTTGGCTTCACAACACCAAGAAGTACGCACTTCGCACTGCTACAGGAGAAACTACAACGGTCCATGGAGAAATAGCTCGTGACATACAAATTGGGGATTTGACCTTCTCGCATGTATTCGTGGTAGCTGACATTACCGATGAGTGTATCCTTGGAATGGATTTTCTGAAACCACACGGTATCCAGCTGGACCTAGGACAACGAATAATGAAGTGGCGGAATATTGAAATCCCGATGGAAATAACATCCTCCAAAACAACAAAGCTGCGAGTTGTATTATGCGAAGATGCGGACACACCAAAGTCATCTGAGAATGTTATTTGGGCAGAGCTCGATGGTGATCCCGGGAACCATCGATTCTACCTCATAGAACCGGAAACGACACCTGCATTACGAAGTCTGATACTAGGAAAAACGCTCGTAAAAAGGAATGAGAAAATGATGGTACCAATAAGAGTCCTGAACGTTGCGGACAGCACTACCAGCGTAAAGAAAGGAGATGTAATTGGCAGCTGTGAACCAATATCGGCGGTGACGAGTATCGACAAGGCAGAACCACATGACGTACCCTCTAAAAATAAGCCAAGAAGGAAGGACAATGTAACATCAACACTTCTTCAGTCAAGCAACCTTAGAGGAGAACAACACAAGCAAGCAGTAGATCTAATCGAAGGATTTAGCGACGTCTTTTCCACCGGTGATGACGACTATGGCAGAACAAACTTAGTGAAACATCGCATAGATACGGGAAGTGCTACACCGATACATCAACCTCCAAGAAGAGTACCATTAGCGAAACAAGGAGAAGTCAATTCAATGGTCAAAACTATGGAGCATCAGGGAATCATCGAAGAATCAAAGAGCCCGTGGATATCGCCAGTAGTGCTGGTAAAGAAGAAGGACGGCAGTACCCGTTTTTGTGTGGACTACAGGCAACTGAATGATGTTACGAAAAAGGATAGCTATCCACTACCAAGAATCGACGATATCATGGACACCCTGACTGATGCTAAATGGTTCTCGACGTTGGATCTGAAAAGTGGTTACTGGCAAGTGGAGATAGATGAAAAAGATAGAGAGAAAACCGCATTCTCTGTCGGCAGTGGACTGTGGCAATTCATCGTAATGCCATTTGGCTTGTGCAATGCTCCAGCTACGTTTGAAAGACTAATGGAATTCGTTTTGCGTGGCCTGAGTTGGAAAACTTGTCTCGTTTACCTGGATGATGTGATCGTTATCGGCAGAACATTCAAGGAACACCTAAAAAATCTGCAGGAAGTCTTCCAGCGACTACGAGCGGCAAAATTAAAACTGAGTCCGAAAAAGTGCACTTTATTTAGTGCAGAAGTCAAGTACTTAGGTCACATCGTTTCAGCTGATGGCGTAAAGACGGATCCGGAGAAGATACTGGCGGTGAAAAACTGGCCGACTTCGAGTGATAAACACCAGTTGCGCAGCTTCCTAGGCTTAGCGACATATTACCGTCGATTCGTAAAAGACTTTGCCAACACGGCGAAATGTCTGCATCAGTTAACGGAAAAAGGAAAGTCATTTACATGGAGTCAACAGTGCCAGGAAGCATTTGAGAAAATAAAAGACCAACTCTGCGACTCCCCAGTTCTGGCGTACCCAAAACCAGGTTACGGTTTCATCATAGATACTGACGCCAGCAATGTCGGTATCGGAGCAGTGCTATCACAGGAGATCGACGGGCAGGAGAGAGTGCTATCATACTACAGCCGAGTACTCTCAAAAGCAGAAAGGAACTATTGCGTAACTCGCCGAGAGCTATTAGCCATTGTAGAAGCAACGAAACATTTTCACAAATATCTCTATGGTCAAAAGTTCCTTCTTCGAACGGATCACGCATCGCTTAAATGACTACTTCAGTTTAAGAACCCCGAAGGCCAAGTAGCCAGATGGATTGAAAGGCTCGAATCCTACGATTTTGAAATTGTTCATCGAAGAGGAAGAATCCACGGTAATGCCGATGCGCTTTCACGTCGTCCTTGTCCACCGAACTGCAAGCATTGTCACCGTGTAGAAGGAAAAGAAGCCGGAGAAACCATTCAGAGGATAACGACCGAACCAAAGGATGGATGGAAACAGCAAGAACTGGAAGATGCCCAACGTAAAGATCCAGATATTTCACCGATCATGGCATGGAAGGACGAAATGAAACGGCCTGAGTGGAAAGACATCTCACAATTCAGCGAAACCCTGAAGTGTTATTGGGCACAATGGAACTCCCTTCACCTAGAATGGGAAAACGCTGACGGAAAGTCGTATCACATGCAAACCATCCTCCCGCATTGTAAAGTCGAGGAGGTTTTGAAGGAATATCATGGAGGTACCTCCGGTGGGCATTTGGGTGTAAATAGAACCTTGGCAAAGATACGAGAAAGGTTCTATTGGATCCATCTCCGAGATGATGTCGAAAATTGGTGCCGTAAATGTACTACGTGTGCATCAAGTCAGGGCCCACACCGCAGATCCAGGGGAAAAATGCAACAATACAACGTGGGAGTCCCATTTGAGAGAATTGCTGTGGATATTGCTGGACCATTTCCGGAATCAGAAAATGGTAATCGCTACATTCTAGTGGTCATTGATTATTTCAGCAAGTGGCCTGAAGCCTACGCAATTCCAAACCAAGAAGCAGTAACCGTCGCCGAACAAATTGTTACCAACTGGGTGAGCAGATTTGGAGCTCCACGTGAACTACACTCCGATCAAGGGCGCAATTTTGAATCTCAAATATTCAAACACGTGTGCCAAATGCTGGGAATAAACAAAACCAGGACAACTCCATTACATCCACAGTCCGATGGAATGGTGGAACGTTTCAATAGGACATTGAACTCAAACCTATCCAAACTCGTCAGCGAGAGGCAACAGGACTGGGATCAGCACATCCCTCTATTTTTAATGGCCTACAGAACATCGGTGCATTCAACAACAGGAGAAACCCCGTCCCGAGTCATTTTCGGAAGGAATATTCGAGTCCCTGCGGAATTAATGTTTGGAGTGCCACCAGACCAACCAACGAATGCCAAAGATTACGTCTCGGATCTTCGATGTCGACTAAACACAATTTATAACCTGGTCAGAGATAAAATTGATTTGGCGACCGACCGCATGAAGACGAGGTATGATCAACGGGCGAATTCATCAGGATTCCAAGAGGGTGATTTAGTTTGGCTATACAATCCCAAACGACAGAAGGGCAGATCGCCGAAACTACAGCGCAACTGGGAAGGCCCTTACCAGATCATCAACCGGTCAAACGATGTCGTCTATCGGATTCAATTACATCAAAAACCCCGTACAAAAATGAAAGTGGTACATCTCGACCGACTAACAAAGTACCACGGTGCCATTGCGGAAGTGAACGACTCTGTTCGGGACGAACAGGGACTAAGGAGAGGGTAATGTTATAGATCTGGCAATGATCTCTCTCAAATCTGCCAGAACTATTTAGAATATTCTTCCAACATGTAGAGGGCTTCTAGTAATTTCTCAAAGACACAGACAATGACACCCGACGCCATCTAGTAACTTCCAGAATAGTCCAGACGCAGCAGAAAAACATACACCAGAGAAGGTTCGAGACTCGGATAAATCCATTATAAATAGCCAGAGCTCACGACAAGGAATCCAGTTACTCAGTGACAGTTTCATGGAAAACACCTATCGGTGTAAATAAGCGAAAGTGATAGATCGCCGGTGTTCCTGGATTGTGCGAATTAAGTTTTTAGAGCGAATTTAGTGAAGTGATCGGGAAATTGTGTATAAAGTGCAATAAATAAATTATCGTTATATTTTAAAAACGAATTGCGTTTCTCTTGAAATCCCAGCGAATCTCTAGCTCGCAACAATTGTTGAGTCCGTCGCTCAAGAAAGAAAAAAAAAAAAAATTATAGTTATAATTTTTTTTGAATTTTTTCCCGCCTTGCAATGCCAACATCGTATGATCGAAAGGGTTCGCCAACCCTGAACCTTTTCGACATAGCAACATTGGCAAAGCAAGTACGGTTAGTTTTGTTGCCGGCGGTAGATGAAAACCGCATGTAGGAGTCAAGTTTGAGAGGCCGCGTGAGTCGCACGTACCGGGTGAATTATCGCGAAATAGCGCGTATCGGAAATTTCGATTTAATTATTCGATCGTAATTTATCCTCAAAATTTAAAAAAGTGCGCGTCTTATCCACTCTCGCCTCCGCGCAGTCATTTTTTTTATCTCCAGCCGAAACCGTCATCATCGATAAAATTTCCGGATCGGGTTGAAATAACCGGCACAGGAAATTCAGTTCTGTACCTTCGGCACAATCAGACAAACCATCGCGTAATTCATCTTCTAGTTCGGCTAACACAACATTTACCTCAGTACTTATAATTTTCGGACCTTTACGACGCTTTCGTCCCTTCGAATTGCCGTTACGCTTGGACGTTTCGTAGGCGTGCCGTTAACCATATGAATTAGGTCGTGCTTAAGCAAGTCTTTAATCGATTTAAACTCCATAGAGCAAAGTTGCATTTATAGTCGAGCACGTTTCGGTAGTTTCCATCGAAAAAAAAAAAAAATGGCAGAAAAATCAACCTCTCAAGCTTAAACACCGCCCCGCTCCAACTCGACTTTTTTTTGTGTTGCATGAGTTTTCTTAGAATCGAGAACCGCGCCGATCCGAATTTCAAAAGGAAAGTCGAAAATTTCGCGTTTTCCGTCGCCTGTAATTCGCTAAATTTGCAGTGATTATAAATTTGCAGTGATTATTGCATGTGAAATAAGAAGAAAACATGCGGTTGAGTGAAATGCAGCATCACTAACACAAGTGCATTGCGTGTTGTTTTTTTTTGTACATCACGAGATTCGTGCGTTCGAAACGACCGAATTACGCGAAATCGCAGTACTTGCGGCGGGTTTTTTTTTCTTCCGGGAATTTGTCAAAAAGCAAAACCATCAAAAGCATGCATGCAGTGCGACTTATTCAATTAATTAAATGAGCATCGGCCCCGCCAAGCGACACTTGTAGATTTTCACCAGATCAAGCAGCAGCAGCATCTGCTTGGGAATTTTCGATTGAGGAACCGTTCGGTTCCCACATTTGCGTATTCTTGGAAAGTAAAGTAGGAGAGGAAAGAGGATTAGGAAAAATTAAACTTAAACGAACGAATCAATAAGCTAAAAATTAAGCTAAAACGAACGAATCAATAAGCTAAAAATTAAGCTAAAACGAACGAATCAATAAGCTAAAAATTAAGCTAAAACGAACGAATCCATAAGCTAAAAATTAAACTTAAACGAACGAGTCATTAAGCAAAAATTTAAATTAAAATAGAATAAATCAAAAAAAAAATCAAATTAGAATAAAATAAATCAATAAAAATCAAATTAGAATAAAATAAATCAATAAAAATCAAATTAAACTAAAATAAATCAATAAAAATCAAATTAAACTAAAATAAATCAATAAAAATTTAAATTAAACTAAAATAAATCAATAACAAAAAAATATAAAATGAAATAAAAATGCAAATTAAATTAAACTAAAATAAATCAATAACAATTAAATTAAAATAGAATAAATCAATAAAAATCAAATTAGAATAAAATAAATCAATAAAAAAATCAAATTAAACTAAAATAAATCAATAAAAATTTAAATTAAACTAAAATAAATCAATAAAAATTTAAATTAAACTAAAACAAATCAATAACAATTAAATTAAAATAAAATAAATCAATAAAAATTTAAATTAAACTAAAATAAATCAATAACAATTAAATTAAAATAAAATAAATCAATAAAAATCAAATTAAACTAAAATAAATCAATAAAAAAAGAAAAAAAAATCAGTTCTCGTTCATCACCGTTCATCGTCGGATTATGGGGTAAGTTTTTTTTTTGCTTTTTGCTTAAATATTGTAATTTCGGTCTCGCTCTGGATTGGTTTCCCGTCGCGATATTTTGAAGGTTTTTTTTTGCTCTCTTTTGGTCAAGATGTTTAAAGGCTAAAGAGCCAAATAATTAAATGAACCCGAGCGTTTAGCTCTTTCGCCCCGAACCTCAACATGGGGTCACGACGAATTAATTTCTTTTGAGGAATGTCGTGACTGAGGTAGGGTGGGCAGACAGGGCGCTAAAACACCTGAGCGCCCTGACAAATCGCGAAGTCGGCAACTCCACCGCATTCATGGTCTTTCACGACCACTGGGGAAAATTATCCCAATTTTCACCCTAACCCGGAGTAAGCCGACACGAAATTTTTGTTATACAGGCCATGGGTTTTATGGTCTGATTAAGGAACAAGTACCCCCCCCACACTGCCGTAGCTAGTCCCGGCCGCCAGCAAGCGTGTCGCTTCCGTTCCTTAGTCAGCCACCAATTCGGAAGTAGGAGGAATTGGCCCTTTCTTGTCCCAAACATTGACGTTTTCGTTTCCTTTCAGAATTATTTTGGCTTTAAGTCAAAATAATTCGTTCCGCAGGCCTAAATTCATAACAAAATGGCGCCCAACGTGGGGCCAGCCAGATCTACGCTAGGAGCACATAGCGTAGCCCGTCAACACGCGCGAGTCGGAAAAATTCCGTGCAAAATCGTTGATGAGCAAAAGGACTAAATTTCGTCGTTCTGCGACAGAATTTTCGCCTGAACGGCAATCACAGTCCATGTGCCAAGCTTTTTTGAGTTTCGTCGGCTAACCATCGGATTGGTTTTGTTTGTAGACAATGTGGAACTGACCTATTGACGAACCGTTTGGCAACCCGTAGGCGCCACTCTGTTCCATAGGAAAGGGAAACATTGTCTGCATGCAAGATTGATTCTATGTTAGTCGACAGGTTTTAGTCTCTCGAATCATTCCACTTTTGGTTCGTGAGCACCCATCTGAGAGCTGGGCATGCCTTGTCTTGGCGGGCGTGTCGTCAGACAGAAGGGAAGAATGTTTGCGAATCATTGGTGAGTTTGGTGATGGAGACTTTTGCCGAAACTTCAGAAAAGTTCCTTAATTCCTTAACCTTCCTTTTAGAGTTCCTATAACGTAGAGTTTTTTTTTTGTAAAATTAAAGTAGAGTTTTTTTTCGATGATATAAATTTCTATAAGTCTTCGGACGAAATATTTTGATGATTTTCTTTTGCGGATTTTGATGTTTTCTTTGCTTTTCTTCCCAAACAATGTTGAAACAGTTATCGCGATCCAGATTTTCCCAGTGAGTCGGAAAGAGCATGATCGGCTTCGCGATTTGCTGCAGTGAGGGGAGGGGAAAAGAGTGAATGCGTGAGGGTTCATTTTGTTGATTTTTTTTTGCGATATATTTTTTTGAAGTAGTTATACGTTCATTATGTTCTCGTTTTATTGAATTATTCGAAGTTAAAGCCATTATATATATAAACACACAAACATTTATTTATTCGTTCGTTCATGCGTTTTTTTTTCAGTCGTTCTAACGTTTACACAGTTATTCATTCCAAAATTTATTTTCGCAAAATTTTCTTCGATCATTCTAGATATAGTCCATTCGTTTTGACGTAGTACATACATTCTATATACACATATCAATTATTCGATCATTTATTACATCAGTCACTTGTCCATTCGCACAATTATTCGAAGTTTTTCTTTTCGCTAAAATTTTCACCATTCAACCACTCGTTTTTTTTTCTCTCTATTTCGTTCAAACACTTAATCGAATTTTGTCGTTCGCTTCACTAACTTATTTCGAGCATGTCTTTGATTCATTCTCCGAAAGCGAGCGTAGATGTTGTCTGCTCAGCTTGTCAGGAAATTATAGATCCGGTGAAAGAAGTAGTCACCAAATGTAGTCATCGATTCCATAGCCATTGTTTGGAATCATGGATCGTTGACAATCACAATTGTCCGAATTGTCGTGGACATTTGGGTCCTAGAGACTATTGGTCCGTCCTGGGAGTAGAGGGCGCGTCCGCTAAACTAGGCCCAGTGACACGCGGCAAAAAGAAGTCACAGGCCACTAATGCTCAGAAGGTTGGTATGTCGCCTGTGGGGTTAAATTTGGATATGCCACACGAGACAGGAGGCGGACGAGCTTTCTATGCCCCGGACGGATCGATGGTCCCGACGCCCAGTCCATTGACTGAGCCAGACCTAAATTCAATGTTTGCAACAGACACGAGTGAGAGAGAGAAACAAGTGAGATGGTCAGACATCAGAGTTGAACCGCCGGCAGAGTCAATACTAGAGACGCCGTTGGCTATGAATTCACTGAAGATGGATGACTTAGTGCGAATTATACGCTCGGTGTTGCGTGAGGAACAGACTCAGCAACAGCCAAGCATTAACAATATCAACGTAGATTTACCACCACCCTTAAACCGACGTGATGCACTGGACGAACAGGTGCGAACTCGTGGCCGACTGGCCCATGCGACCGCTCAGATTGGCGAACGCAATGGCAACGGCCCAAATTTGAGACACCGCAATCCAGGCAGTCCGATACGCCATTGGAGATTGCGTTTTAATGGAGAAAGCCATTCATTGCGAGCAGAAGAATTGGTCTTCAGGGCCGAAGCTCTTGCAATAGGAGATCTGGGCGGACGCATGGACCTGTTGGCCCAGAATTTTCATCTGTTGTTGGACGGTCGTCCAAACCAGTGGTATTGGCTCTGGCGGAGATCCAACTTAGAGACCCACTGGGCTGATTTACGACTTGCTTTCTTAGAAGCTTGGGGAGAGAGTAGTGACGATTGGGAGGTGCGCAAGCAGATGCTAGGAAGACGTCAGGCACCAAATGAGCCATTCTTGCTTTATGAACAAGACATGACTGTACTCCGCACATTGCTGCCCACTCCTATGTCAGAAAGAGAATTCGTTGGAATCGTTCGAAGTAATTTATTAGCTAGCACGCAACAGCAAATGTGCTTTTACGAAGTACAAAATATGGCTCAGCTACGACATCTTGTGAAGCGTGTAGAGACTGTACGGAAGACTACACGAGCGAATTCTTGGCAATCGAACAGGGTCCACGAAATCATCGAAACCCAAGTGGAAGAGTTAGTAGATCCCGAAGTTGACGAGGTAGCTGGTTTGTCTAAGCCCTTGACTTGTTGGAACTGTGGCAAGGATGGACATGGCTATCGAGAATGTACCGAACCACCTAAAGGCATTTTCTGCTATGGATGTGGAAGGGCGGACGTGGTGAAGCCCAACTGTGTTCATTGCAAGGCGGGAAACGGCCGAAGGGACGGAAGGACAGCGGGTCCCTTTCGTCTGAACACTGTACCCCGACCGCAATAAATGACGAAGTACAGAAACCCCTTTCCGATTCCCCATTTAATTTAGAACTCCCGCATAAAAAAATTTCTACCAATTGTTCAACCCCTTTAATTACCCCTCCAAATTTTACCACTACCCCTTCAACATTTTCGGAACCTGATTCCCATCCTTTTAAAGTAAAATCATCCTTACCTATTCCTCGGAATCTTATCACTTCGCAAGTCACTATTCTGAAAAGAGTAAATGATAATACGGAGTTGGCTGTTTCTCGACCTGAAAATGACCTTATTGTACCCAAAAATTTAAGACAACATTCCCGCCATCCTTTCAAGCCTTATCACCTTCGACTAAAAGAGTATATGGAAGCTCGAGAGCGAATTTTTGCACCTACTTCAGTCACTAGCGTTGATCAAGTATCATCACTAGCGGGTGGATTCGGTCGTAGAAAGTCAATCTTACGCCTTCGTATGTTCTGGAGGATGGTGCGTGAAAAAAAGAAAGCGATTCTGTCTACCATCATTACCGAGCCGTTCGATATACGTCCGTACGCCATGGTATCCCTATACGGAGTGGACGTTAAAGGACTCCTCGATAGTGGTGCGAGCATTAGTTGCCTTGGAGCAAATTCCCTACAACGCCTTCAAGATGCACGGGTGAGTTATCGACCAGTCTGTCAAGACGTGAAGACAGCTGATGGTGTTGCACAAAGAGTTTTGGGCACAGTAGTTACCGACATTACCTTTCGTGGTGCTACTAAAGCTATTACCTTATATATCGTGCCGAGCCTATCGCAGGAATTGTACCTTGGGGTAGATTTCTGGCGATCATTTCATCTAGCTCCTAACATCATCAGTGCGGTCGATATTCCCGATACTGCATCGCAACTAATTGCTCAGGATGCCCACCATTTAACGCCCTCAGATGTAAAGAGGTTGGAATTAGCAAAGTCCAAATTTCCATCGTACGAAGAATACGGACTCGGTGTAACCAATGTCGTTGAACATAGTATAGACGTTGGGGATGCTAGTCCCATCAAACAAAGACATTATCCCGTTTCACCTGCGATCCAAAATCTGTTATATGACGAGATCGATCGTATGTTAGCACTTGGCGTTATAGAGACCAGCCAGAGTGCATGGAGTTCACCTGTGGTTCTTGTGAGGAAGCCAGGCAAGGTACGGTTATGCTTGGACTCGCGCAAAGTCAATGATGTGACGAAGAAGGATGCTTATCCATTACCACACATTGACGGTATCTTAAGTCGTTTGCCGCGAGCCAATTTTATAACCAGCCTAGACCTCAAAGATGCCTTTTGGCAGATTCCTCTCGAACAAAAATCTAGAGAATACACAGCGTTTACTATTCCTGGTCGGCCTCTATACCAATACACTCGCATGCCTTTTGGTTTATGCAACGCGCCGCAAAGGATGTGTCGTTTGATGGACAAAGTCATTCCACCCGAGTTGAAGGAGCAGGTATTCGTATATTTGGACGATCTGCTGTTGATTTCTGAGGATTTCGACTCACATCTGACTTTATTGAGCGAAGTCGCAGATTGTATAAGAAAAGCTGGCTTGACGATCAATGTCAGCAAGAGCAAGTTTTGTTTGAGAGAAGTGAAGTATCTCGGATACATCGTTGGAGATGGAGGCTTGAAGACAGACCCGAACAAAGTCTCAGCCATAGTCGATTACCCTTCGCCAAAGTCCGCACGTCAAGTTCGACGCTTTCTTGGTATGGCAGGCTGGTATAGACGATTCGTTCCCAACTTTGCTGCTACCGTATCACCGATCTCAGACACTCTAAAGAAGTCCAACCAGTTTGCTTGGACTACAGAGGCACAAACTTCCTTCCTAGTAGTGAAAGACTTGCTGACGAAAGCACCCGTTTTGATCAATCCAGATTTCAAGAGGCCTTTCGTAATACAATGCGATGCTAGTAAGTCAGGGGTGGGTAGCGTTCTCTTTCAGGAAAACGACGACGGATCAGAATCTCCAGTAGCGTATATGTCACAGAAGCTCACTTCCGCTCAACGCAACTATAGTGTAACCGAACTCGAGTGTTATGCAGCTGTGTTGAGCGTGAAAAAATTTCGAGCCTATGTAGAAGGGACTGCGTTCAAAGTCATTACGGATCATGCAAGTCTTAAATGGCTTATGTCGCAGAAAGACCTACAAGGACGGTTAGCGAGGTGGAG
Organism: Chorisops tibialis; assembly: GCA_963669355.1. Taxonomy (NCBI): domain Eukaryota; kingdom Metazoa; phylum Arthropoda; class Insecta; order Diptera; family Stratiomyidae; genus Chorisops; species Chorisops tibialis. Next base: position 63,746,504 of record OY770264.1, on the reverse strand, counting down.
TCTGAAGCTTCAAGGTTTCGACTTCGTAATCGAGCACCGACGAGGGAGCTTGAACGTTGTACCCGATGCCCTCTCTCGCGTATACGAAGAGGGACTAAATGCGCTGATCGACGTGGCACCGATCGTGGACATGAATTCTCCAGAATTCTCTGGCAAAGAATACAAAGAATTGGTGTCCACGGTTGATGCGAACGCCGATCGGCTTCCTGACGTATGCGTGAGGGATGGTTTCGTGTATAAGCGGACAGAGCCTCACGTCGGTGACCCGATTGCGGAGGACAGGGCCTGGAAGCTATGGATTCCATCAAGCCTTACGTCAACTGCGATTGCTCAGGCGCACGAAGCAGACACTACGGTCCATGGTGGTTACGCTAAAACGCTAGAGCGAGTCAGACGATTTTTGTATTGGCCCGGGATGGCTACACAAGTACGCACCTACGTTCTGGCGTGCGACACTTGTAAAGAGACAAAGTCCCCGAACAGACCTCTACGAGCGCCTATGGGAGAACCGTTCCGGACAGATCAGCCATTCCAACACCTTTACATCGACGTATTGGGACCATATCCACGTACCAAACGGGGTAAAATCGCCATTCTTATCGTCTTGGACCATTTCACCAAATTCCCCCTTTTACACCCCTTGGGGAGAATTACTGCTGAAGAAATCACTAAATATCTGGAGGGGCAGGTCTTCCACACGTTTGGGACACCTGAGACGATCCTCTCCGATAATGGCTCTCAATTTAAGTCAAAAGTGTTTAACTCTATGCTAGATAAATACGGAGTTCAACACCTGTACACCCCGAGCTACTCACCGCAAGCAAATGCGTCGGAACGTGTCAATCAGTCCATCCTAGCCGGAATTCGAACATTCATCACTGATGACCAAACACGATGGGATGAGAGTCTAAGCAAAATAGGATGTGCCCTTCGGAGCTCACTCCACCAAGCCACTGGATTTTCTCCTTATCAGGTTTTGTTTGGGAATTATATGATGTTACACGGGAAGGACTACGAACTGCTGAGGCATTTGCGAGCGTTGGGTGAGTCAAATGTACAGCTTCGACCTCGAGAGGGAATTCCTATCGTGAGACAGCTGGCACAGACGAAAATAAGGGTCGCACATGAGGACAGTAGCAGGCGTTATAATCTGCGTGCTGCTCAAACACAATTTCGTGTAGGACAAGAAGTATTCCGAAGAAACTTTTCCTTGTCCACAGCCGCGCAGAATTATAATGCTAAGCTGGCGAAAAAGTTCCTCAAGTGCAGGATTCGTCGTGTGCTTGGCAACTCACGATACGAATTGGAGGATTTAGGAGGCAAACGTGTGGGGATCTACCACTCCAAGGATCTCCGACAGTGATTCTAGGAATACACCACCTATTGCCCGGCTCTCAGTCGTGAGCACGAGACACCTAGCGACGGCTTTCTTAGTCGATTCGGCGCTGGAAATCAACGGCGAACCGCCTATGTTGTTGAGTCCGTCGCTCAAGAAAGAAAAAAAAAAAAAAATTATAGTTATAATTTTTTTTGAATTTTTTCCCGCCTTGCAATGCCAACATCGTATGATCGAAAGGGTTCGCCAACCCTGAACCTTTTCGACATAGCAACATTGGCAAAGCAAGTACGGTTAGTTTTGTTGCCGGCGGTAGATGAAAACCGCATGTAGGAGTCAAGTTTGAGAGGCCGCGTGAGTCGCACGTACCGGGTGAATTATCGCGAAATAGCGCGTATCGGAAATTTCGATTTAATTATTCGATCGTAATTTATCCTCAAAATTTAAAAAAGTGCGCGTCTTATCCACTCTCGCCTCCGCGCAGTCATTTTTTTTATCTCCAGCCGAAACCGTCATCATCGATAAAATTTCCGGATCGGGTTGAAATAACCGGCACAGGAAATTCAGTTCTGTACCTTCGGCACAATCAGACAAACCATCGCGTAATTCATCTTCTAGTTCGGCTAACACAACATTTACCTCAGTACTTATAATTTTCGGACCTTTACGACGCTTTCGTCCCTTCGAATTGCCGTTACGCTTGGACGTTTCGTAGGCGTGCCGTTAACCATATGAATTAGGTCGTGCTTAAGCAAGTCTTTAATCGATTTAAACTCCATAGAGCAAAGTTGCATTTATAGTCGAGCACGTTTCGGTAGTTTCCATCGAAAAAAAAAAAAAATGGCAGAAAAATCAACCTCTCAAGCTTAAACACCGCCCCGCTCCAACTCGACTTTTTTTTGTGTTGCATGAGTTTTCTTAGAATCGAGAACCGCGCCGATCCGAATTTCAAAAGGAAAGTCGAAAATTTCGCGTTTTCCGTCGCCTGTAATTCGCTAAATTTGCAGTGATTATAAATTTGCAGTGATTATTGCATGTGAAATAAGAAGAAAACATGCGGTTGAGTGAAATGCAGCATCACTAACACAAGTGCATTGCGTGTTGTTTTTTTTTGTACATCACGAGATTCGTGCGTTCGAAACGACCGAATTACGCGAAATCGCAGTACTTGCGGCGGGTTTTTTTTTCTTCCGGGAATTTGTCAAAAAGCAAAACCATCAAAAGCATGCATGCAGTGCGACTTATTCAATTAATTAAATGAGCATCGGCCCCGCCAAGCGACACTTGTAGATTTTCACCAGATCAAGCAGCAGCAGCATCTGCTTGGGAATTTTCGATTGAGGAACCGTTCGGTTCCCACATTTGCGTATTCTTGGAAAGTAAAGTAGGAGAGGAAAGAGGATTAGGAAAAATTAAACTTAAACGAACGAATCAATAAGCTAAAAATTAAGCTAAAACGAACGAATCAATAAGCTAAAAATTAAGCTAAAACGAACGAATCAATAAGCTAAAAATTAAGCTAAAACGAACGAATCCATAAGCTAAAAATTAAACTTAAACGAACGAGTCATTAAGCAAAAATTTAAATTAAAATAGAATAAATCAAAAAAAAAATCAAATTAGAATAAAATAAATCAATAAAAATCAAATTAGAATAAAATAAATCAATAAAAATCAAATTAAACTAAAATAAATCAATAAAAATCAAATTAAACTAAAATAAATCAATAAAAATTTAAATTAAACTAAAATAAATCAATAACAAAAAAATATAAAATGAAATAAAAATGCAAATTAAATTAAACTAAAATAAATCAATAACAATTAAATTAAAATAGAATAAATCAATAAAAATCAAATTAGAATAAAATAAATCAATAAAAAAATCAAATTAAACTAAAATAAATCAATAAAAATTTAAATTAAACTAAAATAAATCAATAAAAATTTAAATTAAACTAAAACAAATCAATAACAATTAAATTAAAATAAAATAAATCAATAAAAATTTAAATTAAACTAAAATAAATCAATAACAATTAAATTAAAATAAAATAAATCAATAAAAATCAAATTAAACTAAAATAAATCAATAAAAAAAGAAAAAAAAATCAGTTCTCGTTCATCACCGTTCATCGTCGGATTATGGGGTAAGTTTTTTTTTTGCTTTTTGCTTAAATATTGTAATTTCGGTCTCGCTCTGGATTGGTTTCCCGTCGCGATATTTTGAAGGTTTTTTTTTGCTCTCTTTTGGTCAAGATGTTTAAAGGCTAAAGAGCCAAATAATTAAATGAACCCGAGCGTTTAGCTCTTTCGCCCCGAACCTCAACATGGGGTCACGACGAATTAATTTCTTTTGAGGAATGTCGTGACTGAGGTAGGGTGGGCAGACAGGGCGCTAAAACACCTGAGCGCCCTGACAAATCGCGAAGTCGGCAACTCCACCGCATTCATGGTCTTTCACGACCACTGGGGAAAATTATCCCAATTTTCACCCTAACCCGGAGTAAGCCGACACGAAATTTTTGTTATACAGGCCATGGGTTTTATGGTCTGATTAAGGAACAAGTACCCCCCCACACTGCCGTAGCTAGTCCCGGCCGCCAGCAAGCGTGTCGCTTCCGTTCCTTAGTCAGCCACCAATTCGGAAGTAGGAGGAATTGGCCCTTTCTTGTCCCAAACATTGACGTTTTCGTTTCCTTTCAGAATTATTTTGGCTTTAAGTCAAAATAATTCGTTCCGCAGGCCTAAACCATAACACAATATTTAAATTAGTCAAATCTATCAAGGTGTGGTACGGTAAAGGGGCAGTAAACGCACAATAGGCCGAGAGGAGGGCATGGCCCAATTTGTGCTTTCGCGCCATTGAAGATGATGAGGCCGTGAAATTACAATTACAAAAAAAAAAGAAAAAACTGTTCTGGCCGCAATTACTATTTAGAAATATAATCACAGAAGAGAACTTGAAAAGTCCTTTTAAGTAGCTATGAATTAATCCAATTGATAAAATATGCAGGAAATCCCAACTAGTCTAACTTAAACAAAATAATGGATTGGGGTATTTTATCAAAGGCCTTTTTAAAATCAATATAAATGCAATCTACCTGCCTATCTTCTCCATTATCCACAATTGATTTTTTAATAAACTACATCAGATTAGTAGATCAATTCTTGCCAAAACCATTTTGTTTGGTTGAGATAGACAATTTACTGTGAAAAGGTATACACTAATATACAATAGTTTCGAATAGTTTGGGAATAGCTTTATACTCACAAAAGTAGATCTTACTCCTTTATTTTTGGGTTGGTCTGATAAAGAAAACCTCTCAAACAGTAGGGAAAATCTCATTTTTTAGGGACGGTTGAAAGAGGAGTGACTTGTTAATAGTAAAACAACAGCGTTTAAAGACAACTGAGAGAAAAAACTTCTTTGACTTGTCAGGGATAAAATTACTACTAGCAAGAGTTCCACTGAAGAAAAAAAATTACAGACAGCAAGGAGTAAGATAATCATCAGATTTAGATAAAGATTTAGAGCTAGGGTGTAGCCTAGTGGGTAGCGTGGTGATCTACAATATGAAGGTCGTGAGTTCAAATCTCGGTCGACGCATAATTCCAGCGCACTGCCTGCTTAGGTATACCTTGGTCACCTTAATCTACGAAAATGAAAAATTCGACGATAGAGGGTTGTGCGAAGGTCTAACAACCCTTTCACAATAAATAATGAAAAATGTTAACGAACCTAAAGGTCAGGAGGCCAATGCCCACTTTGGAAAGTAGTGCCATTGTAGAAGAAGTAGAAATATCAGATTTAAGCTTACAATATTTTCTTCATAGGATCTCCAAAATTGGCTATCCACATCTAGAGTTTTAGCTAGATCTAGAACAATTTCGCTCTACATATACATAACTGTTTAACGAATTAACCTAAAGAGTGTCAAGATGGAGTAAGTTGCTCTATCTAGAAATTTTTCTAACACATTCTGCTCTAGACTAGAGGATAGTCTCTGCAGAACTTTTGTCGAATTCCAGTTATTAGCTTTTAATGGTTTTGGCTATAAATCATTTCTTAAAAATGGTCGAAAAAATTTGGGTAGAAATTTTAAGGTATTCCAGTTAATTTCTTAAACTTTTATGCATTTTTGTACTCTGGATGAAATCTGAGTTTATTATAAATTCGGTCTAAAGTTTGTCAAGCCAAGAAATAATGCTCGCACAGAGTCACCATCTCAAAACCGGATGTTCGTCTGTCCGTCCGCCGTTTGTCTGTTCACTCTCTATCTTGAGAGCACGTTGAGCTTGGAAGTTCAAATTTTGTACCTGTCGTTCGTGAACGGTTTAAGTCGCTGCCTCCCATACAAAATAACTCATTTTCAAAAATTTCCAATAACTAAATTTTCTTGGAAGCTATAAGATCTAATAGGTTGGAATTATCAATATAATATTTTTTATGATAAATGTGATCTATGGTATAAAAAGTATTCGAATCCCTCCACTCCTTCTACTACCCCGCTACAAGCTGCATATTTTCTTAGTATATTTATCGAGCTCAAATTTGGTATAAATACTTAATTAGCATTATTATTAATATCAAACAAAATTCATTGATTAGCTCCACTCCTTCTTCTTCAATGGCGCTACAGCCAAAATTGGGCCTTGGCCTCCTGACCTTCAGGATCCTTAACATTTTTATTATTTATTGCGCAAGGGTTGTTAGCCCTTCGCACAACCCTCTATCTACAAGTTTTTCATTTTCGTAGATTGAGGTAACTAAGGTATACCCAAGCAGGTAGTGTGCTGGAATTATGCGTCGACCATGATTTGAACTCACGATCTTCGCATTGTAGACCAACACGCTACCCACTAGGCTACACCCTAGCTCCGTTCCTTACATGTGATAAATTTTCTCAACTTTACAAAAAATCAATTTTCTTGAAAAGTGTGAGTGCTACTGGTTTGAAATTTGAGAGATATCAATTGCATAATTTAGTTTAGTAGTTATCACGTAAGACCCCCACTCCTTCTTCCACCTCCCTTATAAACTGCACTAAATCCATCACCCTAATTTTCTCTGTACCTATTTTATTTTTGAAGAAATTATTTTAAAGCTGAAGCTGCAAGTTGGATGAAACACCATTCATAACGACGCATCACTCGATATCAAATGGGGAGACTTATTGGAGTAGCTTGGCGTAAAGCTGCTTCGGTGGATATTGCTGTAAGCGGATTAAAATCTACAGGAATTTATCTACTGAGCCTCAATGGAACTCCTGATCATTTTCACGCCATTTCTGATAGAACAGAAAGACGCTCGGAGCCCAGCCTGGAAAATGTTCCAATGAATACCATCTACATCAGGAACTGCTTTTCAAACGTCTTCAGTTATTTCATAAAGCCCAAGATTCACTACTGTAAATTCCACATCATCCATTTGATTCAGATAGTGATTCAAATCTTACTCCTGGAAAACTTTTATCGTTCCCAGTACCAAAATTACCAGGAAAAAAGCTTCATGCTAGTAAGCAGCAGCAATATTGAGAAAAAAACTGAAAGAAATAAAGGTGTACTAAAAGATGAGAACAAATAACGACCGTAAGAATAATAATAATGAACCATTTTGATAGTAGAAATAATATCAATCGTTGTTGCGAATGTTACGAAAATTACTACGGGACAAAAAAGGAAGATGACTGGGTTGAAAGTGTATTAAGCAAAAAGTGGTTTCATGAGTCCTGCTCTATTTACAATGAGAAATATGTTGTCTGCAGCCGTTTAGTGATACGGGAAAGGAAGAAGAAATAAGATTCCCTCTGTACATAATATATTTTTGTAATCGATATAAAAATAAAACCATTTTTTCCAAGCTATTAATGTTTTTAAAATAAAATCGGGAAGTGGCAGCTCTCCCTGATGTGTTGCGGCATATACATATATCGGGATGTCGGGATGAGATCCCGAATAGAATGTAATCTTAAAATATTTTTTGGAAGGTGAACATTATTTCTTAACTCCTTTTAATCTTAACTGATGAAAAAAGACATTGCTTCTAATGTTTTACAATACTTAAATAAACTGTGGCGTATAGGCCAAATAAAAAATATACATTAAGAACTGCGGCATATCTCCCCGACTTCCCTATCTTTTACCAGAGTCATTAAACAATTACTTAAACTTTTCTACAATTTCACACACCACCTCCTAACCGTAACACCCCATCTTAAACTTTTCGCCAAAATTGTATAAATCATATAGCCATACAATATAACGATTGAATTTTACGACAATCTGAATTTACGTACAAACGGAATTTCTCTACAATTTGACGAATTGATTTTCAATTTAATATCTATATTTTTGATTTTAAGATATAACGTTTTGATATTTTAAAAAGTGCACCACTTTTTAAATGTCTCCCATTTCCACCCGCTACTGTTACGTAAGAATTTCTAGTACATCTTTATGAATACTAACCAAATTTTCTTGGAAACTATAAGTGTTATTAATCCAAAATTTGTAAAATATTATTTTTATGATGCATTCGATCTACAATGTAAATTATCCGAGTGCTCCGACTTCTTCCGAGATGGTACACAAACTGCACTTAAATAATTTAAACCATTTGTTTTAGTGCGAATAAAATTTATCGATCAGAAATTTTGCAGTAAATATTTTTTTTTGAATTATTAATGAAACGCATTATTAATTAGACGAAAACCTTTGGCCCTTTTACCCATCATAACTTCATAAAAAGCCGATTTTGTTTAAAAATGATCTGCAATATAACACATGTCGATAATTTTGCATTATGTTTAAAAGTTATTTGTGAAAAAATCAGTAAGAACTACCCACACCTTCTACCACCTCCCATGCAAACTACATAATTTCATTAAATTTCATAAGATCCAAAATAAGTGTTATTTTATCATTAGCTATTAAATTTTTGAAGCTTGAAGTTCTTACAGAACATTATGATAGCAACTTTAGCTTCATGTGAAACAATTGTTAGGCTCAATGCCGTGACTCCTTCCACCACTCCCCATGCAAAATTTCTTGAGATCATAAAAATTTCTTTTTCATCTATGTAGAGTATTACATGTTCATGCGCAATCGTAGACCTGTTATGTTTTTGTCAAGATTCAGATAAGAATTAAGACGTTGCCGAGATTTTAATTATTTGGCATTTTTCTTTACCTCCCCCTATCTTCCTTGAATAGATTTTCCTACCGATAAAGATGGAGATAAGCGTCACTCAATCGTTCTTAAAATATGAGCTTTTGTCTGAAGATGATCATTTGAAAAAAAAATGTTTTAATCAAAAATTTGTTCTTCGATTTTATTTGTTTGCACCTTCTACAATAGCTTCTTCTACTTTAACATCTGCTTCTTGGTTTTATTGTTTGCCTGTTTCTAATCCGTCCTCATATCCATCAGGCAAAGCATTAACATCCGGATTATGAAACAGAGATTTTGTTCCATCGCCCCAAGGAAACCTCTTATTTCGAATTCTTAAGTACTCATATTTTATAAATGGAGGTCGATCCAGTTTCTTATGAAATACTATGGCGTTAGCCATCGCCACTCCAACTATTGGCAGCGCAACAAAGAAGAAGATACGTTTCCGTAGCTGCCACGACGCTTAAAAATTTCAGGAAAAATATGACAATTCGAAAATTAATGAAAATTTCAAAATACATACTTGTTGGACCTTTGGAAGTTGTACTCTTTTTTCCATTACCTTGCCCATTAGATGGTTTTGAATCGTTTTCGCAATAATTCGTGGGAGGTAATGGAGGACAGGGATTGCAAAGACTTGATGAATTTCGAAAGAGACTTCTCAAGTTACTTATTATCAACGTTGATTTCATAGTTTAAGTTTATGAAAATATTGTTTATAATAAATAAGTAAATACGAGTATAAATTATAGGAAAAAAAATCTGAATTAAATTCACGTCATTAAAAGAAATTGTATTTTTGAAAAATGATGCCAACTAAGATTTGGGAAAGAATTATTTATAATTTTACTTTATTATTATAATAATAAAGTATTGAGATCGACACAAAAAAAAAATTGGCTACCCTGAAATTATTTTTTTTTCGCATTTCATGACTAAATTAGCCTAAAAATGCAAAAAAAAAAATCCGTCTCCGCCGCACGCCGTCCGCCGTACATATGGACTCATATCTCCGAGACCGTTAAAGGTAGAATGTTTGTTCTTGGGTGGATTGTTGATTGGGTAATTGAGCTCTATTTTCTAAATTTTGGGGGGTGTTAGGTGGAAGGGGGAGGCGGGGGTAAGGAAAAAGTCGAAAACTACACTTGCTAATATCTCCACCACGAATGCAGATAGAAAGTTGAAAATCAGTAGAGATATAGAGAAGATTGTGGGACAAACTTTAAAATTTAATTTTTTATTCCATTGGCGTCCAAAAAGGGGGGGGGGGCTAAGCACAAATTGTCGGCCGAATTGTTTTTTCAAATGATTATATCTTCGAAATTACTTATCGGAAAAAATTCATATTTTAGGACCATCAAGGTGGCATATAGTTCCAACGGAATCAGTTTAGAGAGTGGCTAAGTATTGTAAGAGGGAGGGTCAGGGGGGGTGCAAATAAAAACACTTAAAAATAAATATCTCAACTATCTCTTAAACTATGTAATTGAAACTTAAATCGTGTATTAAGCTATACTAGGGAAATACAAAAAAGAGCTCCGATTGCGCGTAATGCGCAATCTTACGATACTCTAGATGAAATAGAATTTTTTTGTGACCCCAAGAAATTTTGTATGTGGAGTGTTAGAAGGGATGATAGCATTGAACTAATTTTCTCCCCATCATGCTAAAGTAGCTGTAAAAATGTTTTATTCAAAATGCTTTCTCCAAAAATTGAATGGGAACTGAGAAAATTAGTGAGTTAGATTTAATGAAAATGTGCAGTTTGTGTGGGAGGTGGTAGAAAGAGTGGGGGGATTTTGGTGATTTTTTCAGAAATAACTAGGAATATTATAAAATTGACATCCCTTAAATTTCAGACTAGTGCCATTCATATTTTTCAAGAAAATTGATTTTTTGTGAAGTTGTGAAACTTTGTCATATTGTATGGGAGGGGGTAGAAGTAGTGAAGCAAATCAAATATTTTTTTTTTCATCTTAGTAATAATATTAATTAAATATTTATTACAAAATATGAGCTCGATAAATGTTATATGTTCTGAGAAAATCGTCTTAGAGCATTTCATGAAAAAGTGATGTTTGTATGGTAGGGGGTGGAAGGAGAGGGAGGACGCCAGTAATTTTTCTACTGTAGATTTAAATCATTATGAAAGTGATATACTCCACAATTCAGCCTAATAGCTTTTATACTTTTTGATCAAATCCATTTATTGTCGAATTGCGAAATTGTGTCATTTTGTATGGGAGGGGGTAGAAGGGGTGAAGCTAATCGTCTAATTTTTTTGCCCTTACTAACAAATTCAAATAAATATTTGGTGCACAATTTCAGCCCGCTAAATTTTATACACACTGAGTAAATTGGCCTAGAGTAATTCATGAAAAGTTCAGTTTGTATGGGAGGTGGTAGAAGGAGGGGGGGACACGCATAATTTTTATACGGTAGATTGATATTATCATAAAAATAACATGTTCCAAATTTCAGGCTAATAGCTTATATACTTTTCAAGTAAATCTCTTCATTGTCAAATTGCCCAATTGTGTCTTTTTTTATTGGAGGGGGTAGAAGAGGTGATGCTAATCGTCTAATTTTTTTTGGCCTTACTAACAAATTCAAATAAATATTTGGTGCACAATTTCAGCCCGCTAAATTTTATACACACTGAGTAAATTGGCCTAGAGTAATTCATGAAAAGTACAGTTTGTATGGGAGGTGGTAGAAGGAGGGGGAGGACACGCATAATTTTTATACAGTAGGTTGATATTATTATAAAAGTAACATATTCTAAATTTCAGACCAATAGCTTTTATACTTTTCGAGCAAATCCATTTATTGTCAAATTGCGCAATTGTGTCATTTTGTATGGGAGGGGGTAAAAGGGGTGGAGCGATTTGGCCCGTTCACGAACTTGACCTTTGTCAAAAACGACGTGTAGAAAATTTGAACTATCTAGCTCAACGCGTTCTCAAGCTAGAGAGCGCACGGACGGACGGACGGACATCCGGTTTTGAGATTTTTGAGTGATAATATTAACTTCTGTATCAATCATTTTTTTCTCCGAGCCTTATTTCTTGGCGTTGCAAACCTTAGAGCAAACTTATAATACTCTCAGATTCCATCTAGAGTATAATAACATGTTGAAAGAATAGTAGTGGAAGGAAATGGGGAGCATTTAAAAAATGACGCTCTTTTCAAAATTACAAATCCTTATATCTCAAAAAATAGTACAGATATCAAATCGAAAATGATTGTCAAATTGTAGAACTACATATTGATTAATTTTGGTAAAAATTTTAAGTTGGGTGGTGTAAGGGGAGGGAGATGAGAAGCAAAAATGTCGAAAAGTTTGGGTGATTTTTTAGGGCTCTGGTGAAAGATACAAAGTTTAAATTTTGTATGTGGATACATCTATTTGATGTACATAGAAAAATAATAATAACTTGATCCATAATTGTTATAAACCGACCCCCTGGTCTAACGTGCACTAGGTGTTTCATGTGAATTGAAAAAAACACATAAGCTGAAAATTTTTGAGTGAAATTTTAAGGTAGAAACTTGAAAATTTGGGGAATGCATTTAAAAAAAATCTCTAAATATACGAAATATTAACTAGTTGAAAACCTTTAAAACTTCTACCCCCTCCCATATAAAATTATTTTTTCGACCATTTTTAAGAAATCAATTATTACCTAACTATTAAAAGTTATCACTTTGAAATTTTACATAAAAACTTACAAAAATAATTAAAATGAAATTACGTTAAAAGTTTTGAAATCCCGCTTGCCGTTCTACCCCCTCCCATACAAAAGTATGATTTCGACCAATTTCATTAAATCACCTAATAACCAACATATTAAAATCCACGAGCTTGAAATTTTGTACGAGCACCTTACAATAGAAAAAAAAGAAAATTCCATCACAAGTTTTACGATTCCTTTACCTCCTCTACACCCTCCCATACAAAATTATTTTTTCGACCATTTTTAAGAAATCAGTTATCAGCTAACTCTTAAAAGCTATCAATTTCAAATTTTTCGTGAAAACTTATAAAAATAATTCAAATGAATTTGATTTAAAAGTTTTGAAATCGCGCTTGCCCTTCTGCCCCTCCCATACAAAACTATGATTTCGACCAATTTCATTAAATCAACTAATAACCAACAAACTAAAAGCTACGAACTTGAAATTTTATACAAGCACCTTACAAAAGAAGCGAAATAAAACTGTATGTAAAATTTTATGATTCCTTTACATTCTCTACCCCCTCCCATACAAATGTTCGGTTTCGTTAATGTAAAATACACCGAATTTTATGACAATTCTATGCAACTTCGTCTATGAAACACATTCTATACAGAGAATATTGGACGTGATTCAAGCAATTAATTAAAAAGCTATAACATCTACCCACCCTTACTATTACCCCTCCTCCTCCCCTCATAAGAACCCAAACTTGCAGAAACGAATGAAATATTGTTAAATTGACAACAGCCCTGACCAAGAACTCCCTTTCACTTAGCCTTCCCTAACCTCTCTAACCTGCATATTGACTTTCCACTCATCCCCAACTTGTCCCAAGAATAATAAAGTTTCGCCCGACTTGTTGGCAGTTTATTTTTACGTATGAATTGTATCCAAACGAATTACTACAAAAAAAGGCCAAAAACAAAATAAATTGAACTAAATTTGTTTTATTAATGGTTTTAGATAAAGAAAATAACGCTTCGAATAAAATAAATCAATGCAAAGTGGAATCTTATATTTGATTCTCTCCTTGTATTATTTACTCAAGCGAAAATTTTTGTGCATTGCTGTGATTAGTTTATTTTATAACTCATTTATTTATTGTATATGAAAAAGGTAAAGATACATCTCTACAATGGCGCTACTGCCCAAATTGGGCCTTGGCCTCCTGACCATCAGCTTCCTTAACATTTTTTTATATTTATTGAGGAAGGGTTGTTCGACCTTCGCACAACCCTCTACGAATTTTTCATTTTCGTAGATTGAGGTGACCAAGGTATTCCCAAACAGGCAGTTTTCTGAAATTATGCGTCGATCGGGATTTGAGCTCACGACCATCGCATTGTAGACCAACACGCTACCCGCTAGGCTACATCCTAGCTTAAGGATACATGTACATTTGTGTATGTGAAATTATTAAAATTACTGAATAATTTTGAGCCGTTTAGAAAAATGTATGTAAGTGGATTGGTATCAATCCAAATACCAAACTTTTTCCGTTGACCTATAATAGTCTTGAGGCAGAGAGTGTTAGGTCTTTTAAAATGACAAAACGTCAAAAGTGTTAGTTGTGTTAAATTTTTCGTAGCCGTTTTTTCACAAATTTTGCCCAGAAAAAATTCGGAATTTAGCGTAAAAAGTTGACAGAGACTTTATCGCAGTGTCAAAACATCGGACGTTGTGCGGTCGAGTATTTTAGGCCTTTGTGTCGTAGCCTTTTGATTTCCCGCTTAATCTCTTGTTAACTGTGACTGTGCGTTTATCGCAAACAAAGTCAATAAAATGTCGGACACAATATCTGCTTTAAATGATTGCATTGACGAATTTCGTGACTACGGAACGCAGTTTGATAAACTACATGCTTGTTGTAGTCTTATGCAGCACGAAATGTCTAAATTGACCAACTAATGTGCGCAATCCGACAATAAATTGAATGCTTTTCTGAACAACTTAGCTGATAGTGACGCTAAGGCTAGTTACCCAATGTGCTCAAGTGATAATAAAGCTTTCAATGGTAATGCTATGGTAAAAAAGCTTGATGTTATGCACGATGACATTAAAGTTGCAAAATTAATTGCGGAGAGTTCGGATAAAATTCTTTTATCCATATCGCCACGATTAAAAGAATCTAAGAGCGTTTGTTCAGGTGTTCATGTTTCATGTCAGACGGATGAATCTACTTTGGTTCCGCAAGAGACTGTATCTAAAGTCTTAAGAAAGGAGAAAAGCAATAATATGGGAAAGATAGAAAACAACATAATCAACAGGATAGGAGCGGCAAATCCCAGGGAGTATAATGAGACTGTTCCCACTGTTTTGAGTAAAAAGAAAAACAATAATAGGGGAAAGGTAGATAACACCACAATCAAGAGGACAAAAGCGGCTAATCCAGGGAGTATAATGATAATATTGTTGAACATCGTCGCAGTGCCCCTGCTGTGAACAATAGTTCTACTGCTGATTTTCCGTGGGAGCTACAGTGCACTTTGAAGGCTGTGGTAATGCCAAAGATGCTTTTTGTTTACACGTGGACCCGAACACCACGGAAGCAGAGGTTTCAAACAATATCGCGACTATCCTTGAACACAGTCATGTTACTGCCCCACTTGGATCGATATCATGCAAAAAAATCGGTCAGGCCGCGCGAGATGGCAGTTCTCGCGTTGCTTCGTTCAGGATTGTTTTACCGATACCATGTTTCGACGCTGTTGTTGGCTCAAACTGTTGGCTACCGTCTGCAAATGTACGCGAATTCTTGCCGCTTCGTCGCAAAGCTCATCGCGCCTCTGGGTCAAAAAACTCGATAACATCTCATTTTATTGCAAAAACGTAAGCAGCATGCGTTCTAAAAGGAGACAACTTTACGTCGCAGCTGCTGCATCCTGTTTTGACGTCATATATAGAACTGAAACTTGTCTTTGTGCCAATTTTAAGGATGCTGAACTTTTTGACTCCGACTATCAAGTTTTTCGTCATGATCGTCACCTCGATCTCCTTGACGCACGCACCAGTTGGTGGCGGCTTACTCTGTCCTATTAATCGGAAATTCTCCGCTACGACCGTCGAGGTTCCTGAATCCAGTGGAATTGAGTTTATCTGCGTGGCTCTTACAATTGGAGATAGAAAGCTTTATATCATCACTACCTACATCTCAACATCAAACGATTCTAGCGTTTACGAGTCCGTCTATAATGCCACTGAGAGAATCTGCGATCTTATGCGTCCTTCCGATGAGCTGCTTATTTTCGGAGATTTTAATCTACCTTATGTGATTTGGTGTCGCTCCGAAGAAGACGATTGCCTGATGCCATCTTTCACTGGAAAGGTTTCTCGGCAAGACCAACATTTTTTGGACAAGTTTATTTCAGTCCAATCATATTGCCAACAGTTTTGGAAGGTACTTATATCTAATTTTTTCTTCGAGTGCAAGCAGCATGACTATTGACCATTGTATTGCTCCACTACTGCCAGAATCCGCACTTCATCCTACGCTTCACGTAATTTTTCATTTGGATTCAAGTGCAAAAAGTAACGTTGCTAAAGAAGTATCATATCAATTTAATTTTTATAAAGCTGATTTTACTCTTCTTAAAGAACAAGATGCTGAGATGGCTACTTCAAATTTTTACAACACGCTTTTTACTTGCTTTACACGGTGTGTACCGGTCACCCACGAGAAGCAGGTAAAACGATTTCCATGGTTCGATGACGATTTGACTCATTTGAAAAATTTAAAAATTAAAGCATGGAAGTCGTACTGTCTCTCGAGAAACGATGCGGACTACGTTTTTTACTCTGAGCTGATTTGTTCGTTAGTCAGTCTACTGCGGCGTATAATAATTACGTCAGTAAAATTAAGTGATCAATCAAGGATAAGCCTGAGCAATTCTGGAATTTTGTGAATTCCAAAAGGCGCACCGACGGTTATCCCGCTTCTATGTCCTTCGACTGTGTAGTCAGTGATGACCCCTTAGTTGTAAGCAACTTTTTTGCTGACCATTTCCGTACTGCTTTCACTACCTCAAATCGTATGATTAGTCCCGAAGATTTCCATTACATATCGAAATTTCTTCTACCTCATTAGAGATAAAAGATCTTTATATTGAGGAAGCGACCATTTTAAAGTTTATTTCAAGCATTACGGATAGTTTTTCTAGAGGCATCATCATCAATGGCGCGACAGCCCAAATCGGGCCTTGGCCTCCTGAAGTCGTCGCCTCCAATCGTCTCGATCCAAAGACCGCGTCCTCCAGCCGCTAATTTTAAAAAGAGCTTTGCTATCTTCATCAACCGAGTCTTCCCATCGCTTGCGTGGCTTGCCTACTGGCCGGTTACCACTCGTTTTGCCTTTTAGAGCACGTTTTGGGATATATCTGTCTTCCATTCGCTCTACATGGTCAGCCCACTGCAGTTTACGTAGCTTGATGAACGTTGAAGCTTCTGGCTCGTCGTAGAGTTGATACAACTCATGGTTGTATCTTATTCGCCATTCCGTTCCTTCCTTCACAGGTCCCAAAATTCTTCGGAGGACTTTTTTTTCGAATGCATTAACTGCTTTTTCGGAAGTTTGTGTTAATGTCCATGTCTCGTTTATTGTTCCTGTGCACTTTCTTGGATTTCATTATTGGAAGTACCGAATAATACGTCTAATTTGCTAATATTATCCGTCGTTTGATTTCGTCTGTTTCATTACCGTCCTTTGTTATATTAGCCCCAAGATATATGAAATTGTCCACATTCTCCAAATTATATTCCGCAATTGTTATGTTTTGTCTGATAGGTGCTCTCCTCCTTGTTTGCGTCATTACTTTTGTTTTGTTTTCGTTAATGCGCAACCCGACTTCTTTTGCGGCGGAGTCAAGATTGACAAATACCTCCTTAGCACTAGGGAAGGATCTTGCTAAGATGTTAATGTCGTCAGCGTATGCTACTAGTTGGGTGGACTTGAAGTAGTGTCCCGTTGGTGTCGACTGGGATTTTTCGGACGACATACTCTAGTGCCAAGTTGAAAAGCATGGGAGCTAGACCATCTCCCTGCTTTAAACCACATTCCGTTCGAAAGCTGGTTGTGGAATCGGTTTATATTCTCACTTGGGATTCAGTGTTCGTCATTGTGAGTCTTGTTAGTCGGACTAGTTTTGGAGGAATTCCAAAGTCAAGCATGATTTGGTACAGTACGCTCCTGTCGATACTGTCGTATGCTTGTTTAAAATCTACGAAAATTTGGTGCACGTCTGTGTTATATTCCCAGCATTTCTCAAGCACCTGTTTCACCGAGAATATCTGGTCTGTTGTAGATCGTCCGGCTCTGAATCCGCCTTGGTATTCGCCAATTATTTGATTAGTATAGGGCTTAAGACGACGTTCAATTATTTTTGTCAGTATTTTATAGGACGTACACAACAATGATATTGCTCTGTAATTTTCACAGCAGAGTTTGTCTCCTTTCTTGTAAATTGGACATATTATGCTTTTTCGCCAGTCGTCGGGTATGATTTCCTCTGTCCAAATTTTGCATATCATGTTGTACAGTATTTCAGCGACACAATTTCCACCATTTTTCAGAAGTTCAACTGGTATTTCGTCAATTCCCGGCGCTTTGTTTAGTTTTTGGTCACATAGGGCTGCTTTGATTTCAGCAAGCGTGGGTAGTGTCGATGATGGTTCATCTTCGTCAGTTGAGGCTTCAATTGAAATGTTGTCTGTTGTGATCGGTGCTAATGGGGTGGGATTCAAAAGATGTTCAAAGTACGAAGCCCATCTCCTTTTTATTTCTTCTGTGTCGTTGATGATGTTGCCCTCTGCGTCTTTGCAGAGACTTGTTTTTGGCTTATATCCCTTTTTTAAGTCTTTTGCTATTGCGTATGCGTCACGCGTTTTATTTTTTCTCATGTCGTCGTCCATTTTTTGTATTTTGTCATTATGTAAGCCTGCGCCACCGTTTCGTCGTTAAGCTTGTTGACATTGAATTTGCGAGCTCTACTCGTTTTCGAATATCCACGACAAGCTATTATGCATCGATACTTAGCTCTGACTAGATAGTGATCAGAGTCACAATTCGCACCGCGGAGAGTTCGTACGTCAAGTATGCTGGAAACAGCCCTTTTCTCAATTAGAAGGTGGTCTATTTGGTTGAAGGTGTGACCATCTGGTGATGCCCACGTTCGTTTGTGAATATCGCGATGTGGGAAGTACGTAGAGCTTACTATAATATTTTTGCTGCTTGCGAAATCAATAAGACGTTGGTCATTGTCGTTGGTTATGTCATGGAGACTGTGCCCTCCAGTTGTTCCTCTATGAGCCTCCTCCTTTCCGACTCGAGAAATTTTTTCAGAGCTCCTGTCCTAAATAAGGATCGAACATTCCAAGATCCAATAGAGTAGTCCATTTTTCGTTTGCGGGGTCGTTGCCGTTGAGTCCATCCTTTCCGAGGCTGTTCTTCAGGTTTCTGGACAGTGTTCTTTTTCCGGTGATGCGTTGTCGGCTCGTCGCCCTACCCCCGACCTGGAGGACCGGTCGTACTTATTTATTACACCCTAGTAGAAAAAGGGTGGGAGTTTTGAGCTAAATATGACATGGTGGAGTTCTCACAGCTATGCTGCGAGTTCAACTATGTCATACTTTTTGCCTACTTCTTGAGACGCACTGGTGTTACTGGCCATTCAGGTTAACTCCATGTTCCCTCCTCCTTTCTCAAATCGGGCTTGGGACCGTCTACGGCGGAGTTTTTCTAGAGGCATCTCTGCTGCCGTATTAAAGCGTTGTAGTACCTCTCTGGTTCTGCCTTTATGCCATATATTTAACGCTTCTCTCAGATCCAGGGTATTTCCTAGTTTGTGGAAATACTCCACTATCAGACCATTGCTTAAGAAAGATAAAAGAAGTGATGTGTGTAACTATCGTCCTATTGCTAATCTTTCTTGCATTCCTAAGTTGTTCGAGGCTGTTGTTTGTGATATACTGAATTTTCATTGTAAATCAATCATTAGTCCAAACCAACATAGGTTTACCAAAGGTAGGTCGACCACAACAAATCTAATGGAATTTTCCAATTTCACTATTGCTGTGTTTGAAGGTGGTAAGCAGGTTGACTGCATATGTACCGACTTTACCAAGGCTTTTGATAAAGCTGACCATACTATTCTTGCTGACAAGCTATACGCACTTGGAGATCCTTTTACTTTCATAGATTGGATCAGATCTTACCTATCTAATCGTACCCAAAAAGTGATTTTTCGAGGTGTTTATTCTTCTGCTATACCCAACACATCTGGTGTGCCACAGGGAAGCCATCTAGGACCACTGTTATTTATTTTATTTATTAACGACGTGAGTTCGGTTATTTCCCACTCGAAAATTTTGCTCTATGCTGACGACGCGAAATTGTTTCGCGATATTTCGAATCAGAATGACTGCGCATTGCTTCAAAGTGATTTGCAAAGTTTTTTTTTTGACTGGTGTACATTAAACTGTATGCCTTTGAATATTAGTAAATGTGCAAGCGTTTCATTCTTGAGGACCAAATCTCCCATATATTTCGACTATGTTCTAGACGGTAGCACACTACAACAGACAAATAAGGTACTGGATCTAGGTGTATATTTTATTGCCGCATTTACGTTTGACGATCATATTGACTACATAATCAGCAAGGCCAACTCCGTTTGGGGTTTCGTTAAAAGATGGTGCAAGGACCTCAATGATCCTTATATAACTAAGACTTTATACTGTGCTTTTGTACGCTCTATTCTGGAGTATGCTTGTCAGGTATGGGCTCCGTATTACGAGGAACATAAGAGTCGGATTGAGTCTGTACAGCGAAGATACTTAAGGTTGGCTCTAAGGGACCTTCCCTGGTCTGATACGTTGCATCTTCCTCCTTACGAACAGCGTCTAAGACTCCTTTCTCTAGAGTCGCTTGAGAATAGACGGATTATGCTTAGGGCTGCTTTTGTATTTAAATTAATCTCAGCAGAAATTGATTCCCCATATTTGCTCGAAGCCATAACTTTTAGTATTACGCGTCGATCCTTGAGAAACTATGTGCCACTCCACATTTCTCATCATCGCACCGACTACGGACAAAACGAACCAATTGCATCTCTTTCGCGTATGTTCAACAATAATTACTACCGAATTGACTATAATTTATCTAGCATGCAGTTAAAGTCAGCTATATGCGATAAATAATTTGTGATTGTTGATTGTTTTAAATTGGATACTCGTATGATGTATTTTTACGTACTTTTTTGTAACAATATTTTGTAAGTAATCATTGTTTTGATGAATTTTGAAATAAATAAAAATAAATAGCAATTACACATAAGTATTCATACATACGGCATTATTTATTTAATGGAGATATAGTCATCGAAAAAAAAGCACGTTCTTAGCCCTAATTAAATTTTAGAATAAATAATCGAGTTAATTACACATTATTTAGATTAAAAGCAGGTTCTAGCAAAAGAGTCTCCATAATAATAATTTCATTAGTTATAACGCTAATAAATCATTCATTTTATGAAATTGTGAAATTACCGCAGGTACTTCTGAAAACGGTCGACAGTACAATTGAAATCTTCGGGAATGTAAAATGTCGGACAATTTGAATCGCGTTTCGCTCGTAGTTTTACTTATAGGTTTCCGTAACTTACAATTATTAGGTTTGGTGCAATACATCTTTGATAAGAAAAAATCGAAAGCAGTGCATTCCCGGTTTCTGACTTATTACAGTGCAATTATGTCAATTATATTTGCGGTTATATTAGCCCTAGCTATACAGACTATGATCATTGAAATCAGGTCCTTTTATACTACAGTTCTGTCTACGATTACCCTTGCTGGAATTTCGGTTATGTTCGTTTTGATTATTATAGCGATTTGTGCTCACTGGAAATCTCAATTAAGCATTATTGATGTCACCAATGAAATTTTGGCCTTGATAAAAACTTTCAAGAAATTTAATAGAAAAGCAAATACACTATTTGACGGCCATTTTTTCGTATTTTTAGTTTTGAAAATTCTAATACTTGTAGTGCAACGAATTGTTGAATTCAACCTGATAGTTCCCACCTTGTCGAAGAGCGGCATTCAAAAGCTGCTGAGCTGGCTGTTTTTCAGTTACTGTATGCATGTTCTAATATCTATTCTAAATACTTTCTATATTATTATGCTTTTCATTGGAAGATTCTATCGGATTTGTAATAGTGAAGTGCTGGCACTGAGCCATAATATGCAAGCGATAAGTGCGGAAAATTGGAAAAAAGGTTGTAAAATTGAGAAATATTGCGAAATCAGTGACCGGCTGGACCGGCTTAAGTACGTATCGAATCGAATCTACAGTATTGCTAACAAGGCGAATCGGACATTTCAAATTCAAAATATGACAATTCTGTTGATCACGTATTGCAATACAGTGATTCAAATGTATCATGCTTTTTTGACAGTATCAAGTAGTGTTGCACTGCATCAAATACACGGCTTCTTGCGCGAATCAATTTTTGGATTGTGTGGATTTCTAGACTTGTTTCTATTTATATACGTAGCATCATCTGCTAACAAGATGTCGAAAGATGCACAAAAGAGTTTCGTCGAAATTATAATTTTACCGGACGTCGATGATCGACTAATTCGGACTGTAAGTGAGCCAAATAAGTTTTTAAAAAAGTCAGCAGAATAACGAGTTTTTTTTTAGGTGGAAAGCTATTCGCTAGAGCTTTTGTTAAAGGAACTAACTACAAACGTATGCGGTCTATTTACTTTGGATAAGGAAATACTTTTTTCGTTATTTTCTGCAACAATTTTGAATTTAATTATGTTGATACAATTTTATGAGAGTGATATTTAATGAAAATAATAATAATAATAATAAACGTAAAAGGACCTTCGTTAATTTTACTATATCATTTTAACAAGAGCACACAATAAATAATGAAAATGTTAAGAAACCTGAAGATTAGGAGGTCAATGCCCAATTTGGGCTGTAGTGCCATTGAAGAAGAAGAACGTACTCATCTTACAATGGAACGTTCAAGGTTACGTTAATAATAAACATGCTCTCGAGCGTCTTATATCCGTTTACAATTACAAAAAAAAAAAGAATTTGCTACCCTGAAATTTTTTTTTTCGCGTTTAATGACTAAGTTAGCCTAAAAATGCAAAAAAAAAAAATCCGTCTGTCTGTACGCCGTTCGCCGTACGCCGACGTGTACGCTCAGCGCACATTAACTCCCAAGCCCTTTAAGATAGAAAGTTCATTTTTGAGGGGATTGTAGATAGTTGCGGATCTCAGGCGGATACCCATTTTGTGGAGTGTACGGGTTCAGGGGGAGGCGGGGGGAGCGCTTAAACCGAAAAATACGAATTCAAATATCTCAACCATGGTAACAGCTAGGAAGCTAAAACTCAACATACATATAGAGGGGTTTATGGGACAACTTTTAAAAATAATTTAATTTTTTCATCCATTGGGGTGCGAAAAGGGGGGGTTAAGAAACAATTGTCGGCCGAATTTTTTTTTCAAATGATTATATCTTCGAAATTACTTATCGTAAAAAGTTCATATTTAAAGACCGTTAAAATGGCATATAGTTTCATCGGAACCAGCTCAGAAAGCGGCTAATTATTGTAAGGGGGACGGTCAGGGGGGGTGCAAAGAAAAACACTTAAAAATTAATATCTCAAGTATCTCTTAAGCTGTGTAATTGAAACTTAAAACGTATATTAAGCTATACTAGGCAAATACAAAAAAAAATAACATGTCGAAATAATAGTAGTGGGGGGAAATGGGGAGCATTTCAAAAATGGCGCACTTTTCAAAATTACAAATCCTTATATCTCAAAAAATAGTACAGATATCAAATCAAAAATTTATCAGATTGTAGAACTACATAATGATTAATTTTGGTAAAAATTTTAAGTTGGGAGGTGTAAGGGGAGGGAGGTGATAAGCAAAAATGTCGAAAACTTTGAGTGATTTTTTTAGGGCTCTGGTGAAAGATACAAAGTTAAAATTTTGCACGTAAATACCTATACTTAATGTACATAGAAAAATAATAATAACTTGATCCATATTTATTATAAACCGACCCCCCGGTCTAACGTGCACAAGGTGTTTCACATAAACTGAAAATTTTTGAGTGAAATTTTAAGGTAGAAACTTGAAAATTTGCGAAATGCATTAAAAAAAAATCCCTAAATATACGAAAATTAACTGGTCGAAAACCTTTAACACTTGCACGCCCTCCCATATAAAATTATTCTTTCGACCATTTTCAAGAAATCAATTATCACCTAACTATTAAAAGCTATCAATTTGAAATTTTGCATAACAACTTACAAAAATAATTAAAATGAAATTGCGTTAAGAGTTTTAAAATCGCGCTTGCCCTTCTACCCCCTCCCATGCAAAAGTATGATTTCGACTAATTTCATTAAATCAACTAATAACCAACAAATTAAAAGCTACGAACTTGAAATTTCGTACGAACATCTTGCAATAAAAATGAAAGAAAATTGCATCACAAGTTTTACGATTCCTTTACCTCCTCTACCCCCTCCCATACAAAATTATTTTTTCGAGCATTTTTAAGAAATCAGTTATCAGCAAACTCTTAAAAGCTATCAATTTCAAATTTGGCATAAAAACTTATAAAAATAATTCAAATGAAGTTATTTTAAAAGTTTTGAAATCGCGCTTGCACTTCTACCCCCTCCAATACAAAACTATGATTTCGACCAATTTCATTCAATCAACTAATAACCAACAAACTAAAAGCTACGAACTTGAAATTCTATACAAGCACCTTGCAAGACACGCGAAATAAAACTGCGTATCAAATTTCACGATTCCCCTATATTCTCTACCCCCTCCCATACAAATGTTCGGTTTCGTGAATGTAAAATACACCGAATTTTATGAAAATTCTATGCAACTTCGTCTATGTAACACATTCTTTACAGAGAATATTCGACGTGATTCAAGCAATTAATTAAAAAGCTATTAACATCCATCCACCCTTACTATTACCACTACTCCTCCCCTCATAAAAACCCAAACTTACAGAAACGAATGAAATATTGTTAATAGTCCTGCTCAAGAACTCCCTTTCACTTAGCCTTCTCTAACCACTCCAACCTGCATATTGACTTTCCACTCATCCGCAACTTGTCCCAAGAATAATAAAGTTTCGCCCGACTTGTTGGCAGTTTATTTTTTATTAATTTGGTAGATTAAAATAAAGCTGTACACAGGTCAGATGGCTGGAGCATAAATTTGTCGGTGAAGCTCAAGTCCTCTGCACTGGATTTTCTATGAATAAATGTATTGAAGATCTTAACAATCATTATTCGCAGTTGTAGTTTGTGCTAATCTTATCAAGTTTTAATATAAAACATAACAGAATTGAAATGATTTTAATATACCGGAAAATATGTCATCTCAAATTCTTTCGAATAGTGAATAGAGAATTTTGCTTGGGAGGTGGTAGAAGTAGAGGGGGAGGTTTATATTTTTCGTATACGACTCTGAACATGGCATGCAAAATATTTTTTGCTGAATTTAAAGTTTTTAGTTTTCATTATTTATAAAGAAATTGGTCATAGTTTTTCTGAAATTGGGGCATTTGTATGCGAGGTGGCAGAGAAAGTGGAGCGTTTAAGATAATTTTGAAACTGCTTATCATCATCCTTATCACCATGCTTAGATTCAATTTCAAAGTCGATAGCTCTCATATACTTGAAGGACAAATGCTTTTCTTGAATTTATAATACAAATATTTGTATGGGAGGTGATAAAAGGAGTGAAGCGGAGTTGATAATTTTTTCTAACACTTATTTCAATTATTAAGAAACAAATTCTGGCAAAATTTGAAGTTTGTTCTTTTTCTAGTTTGAATGGAAATCGATAAAATGCATTTAATAAAAATTATGCATTTGTATGGGAGGGGGTAGAAGGAGTGTCCGAATCAAAACATTGGTATTTTTCGTACATGACACCGAACATGGTATGCAAAATGTTTTTTGCTGAATTTAAAGTTTTTAGTTTTCATTATTTTTAAAGAGATTGGTCATAGTTTTTCTGAAATTAGGGCATTTGTCTGGGAGGTGGCAGAGGAAGTGGAGCGTTTAAAATGATTTTGAAACTGCTTATCAAGGATGATGATAATAAAAATTATGTATTTGTATGGGAGGGGGTAGAAGGAGTGTCCGGATGAAAACAAATTTTTTTCGTATTATTAATATTTCTATTTGTATACTTTATTCAAAATATCAAGTTGATAGCTTTAACAGTTTCGAAGAAAAATAATTTAATTTAAATTTCCAAATTTTGTGAAATTTGCATGGGAGGGGGTAGAAGGAGTGAGGTGAAGTTGAAAATTATTTTTAAAATAAATTGAAATTATAGTAGAATTACTTCTAACAAAATTTCGTCTGTTCAGCTTTACTAGATTCAATGAAAATCGAAAATATGTATTTTTCAAAATTTTCCATTTGTATGAGAGGGGGTAGAAGGAGTAAAGGAATCGGGTCAATATTCCGTGATATTGATGACATCTACATATATCGTAATACTTTCACGTAAATTTCAAGTCGATAGCTTAAATAGTTTCAAAGAAAAATCAATTTCTTATTATTTCGAAAATTCATGAAATTTGTAGCCCATTCACGAACTTAAAGTTACCTTTCTGCTGAAAATGACATACAAACATTTTTAGTACTATAGCTCAAAGCTTTCGAGAGTTATGCTGTAAACAGATGCACAGACGGACAGACAGCAACTCGGAATCGAGGTTTTTGAGCGACAACAAATATTTCTGTACCCATGGCGGCTCTGTGCGAGCGTTATTTCTTAGCGTTACAAACGGTAAGGCAAACACAATATACTCTCAGATTTGATCTAGAGTATAAAATGTCTCTGCTTCGCCACATAGACAATCCCTGCTTCGGATCCGCTTCTGGATAAGTCCTATATGCCACAAAATACTTCTACATGAAACTTGCTACTTGGTAATCAAATGAATACATAAATTATGCACTCAGCTAGTAAGTCATAAATTCGTAGATTGGAGTCGATAATTCTTCTGAAACTTTAATTTAGTTCTTAACTTAATGGAACTAGAATGGTATCATTATCATTACATTCAATATTTTTTGGTATGTTACTTTCAGTATTACAGAACCTCTTGACGGTTCAATTCAAATATCCGATTATGAAAAATGTCGAATATTTTGAATCACTTTGGCCGCGTACTGTTTTTGCTGGGTGTCCTTCATTTGCAATTATTCGGTTTAGCTACATTCTACTACGATAAAAAACGATCTAAAGTAGTTCACTCTTTGTTTTTAACTGCTTATAGTACAATATTGTTGACTGCTTTTTTGGTCATCGTGGTATGTGGCATATTCGGTACAGCGAAAGAACTGATGTCGCTTCATAAAAACAATTTCTTGATAGTGACTCCTATTGGGACTGTGATAATTTTAACTGCAGCAACTATAGCGGTGTGGGCTCATCGGAAGACGCAATCCAATATAATCGAACTGATCAATGAGATTTTCGCCATGATAACGAATATCAAAGAGTTGACTGGAAATAAAAACCTAATTGATGTTACATTCTTGAAATTCTTAGTTTTCAAAGCAATTTTACTTTTTGTGCAGCGGTTTATGGAACTGAAGCTGATACCGGTCACTGTAGCCGGAGGAGGTATTGATCGACTTTTACGATGGCTGTTTTTCGGTTACTTCATGCATGTCCTGCAAACTATTCTAAGCACTTACTACATTATCATGCTTTTCATTGCCGTGTCTTACAGGATTTGCAATACTGAACTGCTTGCATTGAGCCGCAAAGTGCGAGAGATTGCGAACGGAAATGCGAGCAAAGGATCTAAGATAATTAAATTTTGCGAAATCAGTGATCGCCTTGATCAGCTTATGTACGCATCGAATCGAGCCTATAGAATCGCTGAAAAAACAAATCGAACGTTTCAAATTCAAAACTCGACGATCCTTTTGGACATTTATTGCAACGCCGTGATTCAAATGTATCACGCTTTTCTAATAACAGCAAGCAGTGTCCAATCCGAATATGAAATACACGAGTTTTGGCAAGAAGCACTTTTCGGCTTGTGTGCATTCTTTGACGTTTTTTTATTCGTATATGTCGCGGCAAGTGCGAACAAATTGTCAAAGGAAGCACGCGGGAGTTTTGTAGAAATTATAAATTTAACGGATATTGATGAGCGATTGTTGAGAAATGTACTACTTTGGTGATTAAAGAAAGACAATTTCAATTTTAATATTATACTTTCAGGTTGAAATCTACTCACTGGGACTTCTTTTCAAAGAATTAAATACAAATATTTGTGGATTTTTTATTTTGGATAACAGATTATTGTGCTCGTTGTGCTCAGCAACGGCTTTGAACTTAATAATCCTGATACAATTTCACGAAAATTAGCACAGGTTTAATTGGAGTATAAGAAGAGTACCATCAAGGTGTTCGCTTTGAAGAGATTAGAATGTTCGTATATGTCGACCGAATTGAAATATTTTTGATATCTAGGAGACGAAAATATTTATACTTTGAATAAAATTTTAAATCGGTCTAGTGCAGAAATAAGATTAAGAAGATAACTTTGAAAAAAAAAAACAAACAGTTATTATAAAAATAATTATTTAACATAAAAACAAAGAGATTTTGATGAAAGTATTTGTTTTTCTCTTTTTTTTTTAATCCACAAACATGAAAAATTACCTCTTGCCTATCCCGAGTAGCCTCACATCTCTGCTACACCCGTAAATTTCACATTCTGGTAAAAAAGGCATCCAAAACAAACGTTTCTCTCCACAACTGATCTCTCTCTGAAGACTACTCACCGACCTAAACACACATTTTCAACCACTAACGCTTTCTAGAACTCTTCAGGGATAAATTTCACCGAAATCTCATTCACCCAAAACATACCTTCTTAAGCAGTAGTCAGATACTGCTCCCAGAGCCCCCTTAATTAAACTATTCCAAAGTATCCTCACTAAATATTTTATTTCAACCGCCATTCTATTTTTGAATCTCCAACAATTAATCACGGTTATCTGCACCGAAAATGCAATCGTTTTCTATCTAGTCCTTACAATAAATAGCCCTTCGTCCCCACAATTAGGCGCATTAATTTTCTTCGTCTGAACTCTAGGACAGGCTGCAAACTCCGATATGGATGACCTAAATCTACATCTAAGAACAGAGTCCCAAAACCCTCATTTCATAATCCTCGCAAACACCATCACATTTTCCTATCTCAAAAATACAATCCCTCCTACTCTCGATATAATTGCATATGTATTACGAATACGAATTAGACCCTATTACCCTATTCAGCTGTGAACATTACTGAGTTTTGCACACTCTGCAAAAGTGGTTTAACCATGCGGTACACACTTCAAATGCGATACCCAAACTTTCCTACTCCTGGACCGGAGGTACATCTTATTGTTCTTCTTCTTCATTGACCTGGAAGGGTTGTTAGCTCATTACGAAATACTCTATCTACGAATTTTAATTTTTGCAGATTGTGGTTGCCCAGATATACCTACATAAGTAGTGAGCAGTTGGGGCAATATTTTTATCGGGAGGTATTCGAACACTCAGTACAGGTATACATACAAAGTTTCTGTCAAATCGAATCACTAATAGTGATTTCTATTTGCCAAAAAATGTGACCCGTTTTTGCTCTTAACATTTTTTCTAGCAGTTCCTATGTTCTATTGGAAAAAAAAAATTCTGCCCTGCTAGAAAAATGGTTTGCGCACTAGGTAAAACTTGACCTGAAAAAAATAAATCATCTGACAACATCGGTAACAGATTCTAACGGATAGATCTTACTTAATAGGACTTAAAACTTTACATTAAGTATGCAATATGAGTGCATACGTAACTTTTATTAATTTTCCTAAAATCTTTACAGGACCATTTAGAGATAACAAGACAAATTAAAACGCTTTGTTTTGACAGTTTCGAAAGGCAATCAGCTGTTCGTAATACAGACAACATGATAAAAGAAAATGCAAAAAACTTGCATTTAACTTGTTCTATTGTAAATTGACCTGACTGACGGAACTGAGAAAAATGAGTGCAAAACTGCAATAATTTTGCATTTTAAAGGGCAAAAACGGATCACATTTTTTTGGCGAATAGAAATCACTATAACATTTTAGTTATCGCCAAATTAACAAGTCAATCGGAAAGAAAACGCTAAATATGAATAAAATTGAGTTTCGTGCTGTCATTAAGTTCCTGACCAAACAAGGAAAAACGTCACAAATCATTAGGAAGAAATTTCATCTATTTACGGGGTCTCTTGCCTTGAAAAAGCGATGATTTATAAGTGGCATAGTTTATTCAGGCAAGGCAGAGAGTCATTTGACGATGATAAGCACTCTGGCCGGCCGATTGAGGCCACTTCCTCAAAAATCGTCGAAAAAGTGGAGAGACTTGTTGTCGAAGATGCTCGCTTAAAGAAATAACAAATCGCAAAAATGGCTGGAGCATCAGATACAGGTCAGCGCAAGATGGGTACCGAGAACACTCTCAGCGATTCAGGAAAAGCAGCGCGTCTAGTTATCACGCGACTTTTGGATCTCTGTAGGGAGAACAGGGATGAAATGACGACCCGGGTAGTTACTGGAGACGAAACTTGGGTTCATCATTATGAGCCTAACCTAAAGCACGAGTCAATGCAGGGGCTGGTGAAGGCGCATCACCTCCAAGAAGTTCAAGGTCTCACAATCCGCCGAAAAATCATGGCCACTATTTTTTGGGATTCAGAGGGGGTCTTGATGATCGACTATAAAGAAAAAAGGACAACATATAATGGGGATACTATACCAACCTGCTACGAAATTTAAAGGATGCCATCAAAGAAAATAGAAGAGGAAAGTGGACTTGAGGTACGCTGCTTTTGCACGACAAAAAACCTGTTCTCAAGAGTCACGTTGCAATGGATGCGGCTACGGAATATTGAACCACCCCGCTTATAGTCCAGAACTGACCCCTTTCGATTACTATTTGTTCCCAAAACTGCAGAAAGATCTTCGGGAAAGAAAATTTATCAACAATGAAGACATGAAGTTGGCAATTTTAGCCTATTTTGAAGGCCTTGCTAAAACATTTTTTTTTTTGATGGAATTAATAAACTTTGTGAGAGATGTGATACATGTATTAGGCTTAAGGGAGAGTATATTGAAAAGGAAAAATAATAACATGTTTAATTTTACCTCCTTTCCCTGTCATTCCTCCCCTCGTATATATCGATCGGTGTTTGAATTCACGACCTTAGCATTTTAGACCAACACCCTTCCTAGGCTACATCCAGGTGCGTTCTCTGTTCTAATTATCATACGTAAGTTCCTCATGATATTTGGCTCCAAATATTAACCACTTTAAAACCGAAACAATCAAGCTGAATTATCCTTCGAAAAATAATTCCAAAGAACAATCATTGCCATCAATGGCAATACAGCCTAAATCGGGCCTTGGCCTCCTGTATGCTCCATTTCTAGTTTTATCGGTTCAGTAATCGCGTCCTCCATGTCGGAAATTTCAGAAGCGATTTGCAGTCTTCATCGATTGAATCCTCCCGCGTTTTCTTAGTTTTCCGATTGGCCTTTTTATTCGCTAGATGAAATCTGAGAGTATTATAAGTTTACTCTATAGCTTGTAACGCCAAGAAATAATGCTCGAACAGAGACGCCAAGGGTACGAAAATATTTGTTGTCGCTCAAATAGCTCTGTGCGCTCTTTACCTTGAGAACGCGTTGAGCTAGAAAGTTCAAACTTTGTACATGTCATTTTTGACCAAAAAGCAAAATCAAGTTCGTGAACGGGCCAAATCGCGCTACCACTTCTACCCCCACCCATACAAAATGAAACAGTTTTGCAATTCGACAACAAACGGATTTACTCAAAAAACATTAAAGCCATTGATCTGAAATTTTGACTGTATTACTTTTATAATGATTTCAATCTACTGTATAACAATTATTAGAATCTTTCCCTTCCTTCCACTACCTCCCATACAAACTGCACTTTTTCATGAAATACTCTAAACAAATTTACGCAGTACGTATGCAATTTATCGAGCAAAAATTATGCACTAAATATATATTTAGGCTTGGGTGTAGCTTAGTGGGTAGCATGTTGGTCTTGCAATACGGAGGTCGTGAGTTCAAATCCCGGTCGACCTAATATACAATTCTTGCACACTGCCTGCTTGGATATACCTTGGTTACATTTATGTGCGAAAATAAAAAATTCGTAGATAGAGGGTTGTGTGAAGGGCTAAAAACCCATCCACAATAAATAATGAAAAACAAAACATGTTAAGGAACCTGGAGGTCAGGAGGCCAAGGCTCGATTTGGGCTGTAGTGCCATTGAGGAAGAGAAGTGGAAGAAATATATATTTAGAATTATTAGTACGACAAAAAAAAAAAAAAAAATAGACAATTAGCTTCACTCCTTCTAACCCCTCCCATACAATCTGACACAATTTCACAACTTTAAAAAAAGTAGATTTTCCTGAAAAGTAAGTATTGTGGCGGAACGTCTGGGGTCCAATTGCCCGTAGAAAAAGGAAAATAAAAATATATCATCGGGTATCGTTTTATTCAATCGAGTTCGAAAAAAAAAATAAAAAAAATAAATAAAAAAAACACCTGAGAAGAAATAATTAATTTTTTATATAGAAGAGAAATGTAATTATAATATTGTTAAACAAGGCACTCTTCTCCTATCTCAAATTAGTCACAAATTAACAAACTTAATTAGATTAGTAATTTTGTAATAAATAAAAAAAACAACAACAACATCATCATACGAAATTGCAAATTCAGGATTAGTGGTCGTCATCGAGGGCTAATATATCGAACAAGCTAGCCGAGCGGTCACCTATATAAAAATATAATGCGCTGCCAACAACAACAAGAAGAGTACTAGTAGCGGGTCGCCGACTTTATAGAATTATTTTGAAAAAAAAAAGGTTATGCTATATAAAAAAAAAAAGAGACGTCGAGAGCGAATAGTGCAATCGGGGAGTCGAGGATCAGCTCTCGAGCAGGAACGTTATCGCGCCGATAGCGCCGGACTATATTTCTTTTTTTGTTTTGGAGATGTACAAAAAAAAAAAAAAACGAGAATTAGACATTTTTTTTTGGTTTAATAACAATTATCGTGTTCATATATAATTGATATATTCCATATTGGACTCAAAAAAAAAAAAAAAAAAAGGAACATTTTCGTGACTCGAATAAAAAACGGAATACCGACGGACACGTGCTTTTCGAGAAGAAAAAAAAAGAGAAAGAATGTGCGGTTAGTGTTGGATATAAAAAAAAAGATTTTTTGGTTAAAGTGTGAATTAACCCGTGAAGCCTGATCTCAAGAACACCTAAGAATTAAAAAAATATAAAAAAAGTGTGGAAGACAGAGTTATTGAAGCCAATAGAATTTTTTTTGTTACGTAAAAGAAAAAAAAATCAGTTATTCATACGACTATAGCTAACTGGATTGCTGCTGCTGTAAAGAATTAACTGGACAGAATTGAAAATTGGAAACAATGAAGCTGAGCGGAGGGGGCCCCATAACTCACGGCGGAACGTAAGAGGATATATTTTTTTTTGTTTTTTTTAGTGCATGAATAGAATAAAAAAAAATTTTAAAATAATAATAAATTCCTTTTTTTTTTTTGTCGATGCATGTAATAATTAGTATCTTCCCAGGTGCAGTCGGTTTTTTTTTTCTTCTCAGTAGGTTTGTTTTGCCCATGAAGATGGAGTAGAGAGGGCAGAGGAGAATCCCGGAACGAATCCTGAAGGTGAGTGAGTTTCGATCCGGGAGAGAGAAGGAGAATGTAAGTATTGACAGGCCGATTCCAGGTTCCGTACGGAAATGATATTTTTGACAGCTACTACGGAACCTGAGTTAACAACAGTTGCGCAATTCTCAGGTCCTTTCCCTCTTTTCATATTCACTATTTATGCAGCACCCTCAAGGATGGTGTGCTCTTCTGGGTCGTTTTCCCCACGCCCACGCTCCTGACTGCCGGCAAATTGTGCTGCCCAGATCCGGAAGAGCCCCATTATTCTGTTGACGTCTTGGGAGTCGCAGCAATGCGGACCCAATGCGTTACAGTGGCGCCCAATCGGTTTCATTATTCGTACGGCTTTCATAATTTCACTTTTTTTTTCCTTCAACACTTAAAATTAAAGTTCTAGAATTTCGGTCAATTTTTCGTTTTTTTTCATTAAAATTTTCGGTCTGTTAAATAAATATAAAAATCAACTTTTATCAATAGTTAGTAAAATCACATCTTAGTTCAATTTTTCTCATCTCTTAAATTTTCCTCCCAACTATAACCTTTCTCACAGTTCATGGAAGAGGTATTTTAATTATTACCGGGCGAAAAATCTTGTGTTTTATTAAGGTTGCCAGGTGCACCTTTCGTGCAAAGTTCATTTGGAACTCTACTAGAACCTGCGAGTATTTTAACCTTAGGTAGTATTGCTGTGATCGTATGTTGGAGACTGTTGTCCGCATTTAGCGTAGGTGTCGACATACCACTCGAACACAGATCTCAACTACATACATCATAGTATCGCGATTTTTATTTTTTTTTCTGCTCGCGATATGGTCTCTCGCAAAATTTTATCCGGACCGGGTCCGTCGGTCGTACAATTTTAAGGCCAGTCGAATAATTTTGTTCGTAATAGGGATCATATCGATGAGGCATTCGATATCTTAAAGTCAAGTAAAGTATAAATTAGGATAAACTCCATGAATCTACCTCCTTGTCTGTCCTGTGGTAATTGTGCAACTGTTGTGTAAGTTTCGGTGTAAGCATTCAAAGCGTTTTCTTTCTCTTCTTTCTCTCGGAAATGTGGATCACTCTTCTGGATGGATTCAAGTTTCGGAATTCTCCATCTTTTAAATTACTTCAGTACTATTTTAATCATTTTTTTTTATTTTATATATATATATTTTTTTTTCCTTTTTTTTTTCTTCTATATTTAATTTTCACTGCTCGCTTCCTATGGTAGTTAGTTCTATTAAATTTTTTTTTGAAGTTATATTTTTCTGCATGGTGATTAGTTAGGTTAGTTTTCTTATTAAATTTTTTTATTTCTATTTTTAGCATGGTTAGCTTTAGCATGATACTATTTTCTTTTTTTCGTTTAATCTTTTAGCATAGTTAGTTTTAGTATACTCATTAGTTCGGTTAGATTTTCTTATTATAATTTTTTTTCCTTCATTTTTGTATTTTTTTATTTAGTTATAGTTAGTCTTAGTATAGTTAGTTTTAGTATAGTTTTAATTAGAGAAAAAAAAAATTATCCTTCTCAGCATAATTTTTCTATCTCTTGCAATGATGGACAACTTTAATTTAGACCATTTGGAGCCGGAGGAGTTCCAAATGGAATGTTTAATGCGAAACATTGTGGGAGACCCCCTAACTCAAATCGACTTACTCGAGGCCAGACTCGAGTTGGAAAAGTCAAGGCCAATTTTAAGACCAACTGCTTTGCCTCCTACAGTTCTGGCGGATTTGCCAGGTGAGCTTGAGGAATGTCAGGCTGGACTTGGAAGTATTGCGTCAGCGCTCAAAAGCTGTCTGTCCGGTGAGGACGAGATGTTATTGGCCTGTAGTTCTCGCATAACCCATTACACAGGCAGAGTCACGCGACTTGTAAAGAATGCTACTGGTGACCTGAAGGCTGCCGGGAAAGAAGTCATAGCTCTTATTGCCAGATTGAACAAGGCAGTGGTGGAAATGGTTGGAAAAACAGAAGAAGCCCAACTAGATACTTTCCTCCAGAAAATAGAGGAGTTGGACTTTAGCGCCACATCTGCCAATAATACGGTCGAAAGAGACATGCTAGAAAACCCAACAACAGACCGGCCTCATAATACCTTTAGACCATCGGCATCAAACATGCTTGGGGAAACCTTTCGGAATCCACATCCACTTCAAGAACCTCTTTATCACCCTCAAACTTCACCTTGGCATCCTTCGAGTACCCGTCATGAGTTGGTAAACGAGAATCCAACACCCCAGCGTCCAATCATTCACACGGTGGATCATAGACGGTCTATTCCATTGTCAAAATGGGGAATCCAATTTGATGGATCAAGCTCCGGCATGAACGTTGATCGATTTTTGTTTAGGATTGAGGCTCTAGCAACATCAAACGGTTTGACAGAAAGAAATTTGATTTCTGAAATTTTCCTACTATTGAAAGGCCCTGCTGCCGAATGGTTTTGGACTCTGCGTGAGTCGCAACCAAACTTACCCTGGACTGAATTTTGTGTATGCCTCCGAGAACGTTTCGGCAATCATAATACTGACCTAGACATTCGACGAGTGATTGATGGACGTACCCAAAAATCGCGAGAGTCGTTCAGCGATTTTTGTGATGCCATTGAAGCTCTGGCCTTGCAATTGAGAAAACCGCTGACTGATATGGATTTCCAGCAGATATTACTGCGAAATATGCGTCCAGGCTTACAGGCTCATTTAGCTGGAATGGAATTTTCTTCTGTACAAAATCTGAGAAGAAAATGTTCGGTCGTTGAGGATACTTGGAAACGAGTTGGTTACGATGCGGAGATGGCATGTTCCAGTCGACGACAGATTAGCGAAGTACAAACGTTTCATGACCCTCAGCAATATGTCGAAATATCGGCGTTAAAGCCATTGTCAAGCAACCTCACGATTTGCTGGAATTGCCATGACCTGGGTCATTTCTTCACAGAATGTACAAAACCGGTGAACGGAGTCTTTTGTTTCGGATGTGGAGCCCGGAATACTCTTAAACCGAATTGTGGACAATGTAGTTCACGTCTTTCGGGAAACCCTCAAAGGAGTGCGGGTCACAATGGGACCACTCACACTCCCAATTGGAGAGGTCCTATCCGGAATACCACCGAAGCTGCATCGAATACGGACCCAGAGCTACGTCGACTGCAGCAAAGCGGCCGGTCGTAGATCAAGCTACACAAACCGAAAAATACCCCAAATCCACGACGTCTCGCTTGCCCCGATCTGTGCGCTATTGGACTATCAGGCGCCAACTTCGTCAAGCGAGCTTGTCATCTCTATTACATGTTGCTGGAGATAACCGACCGTACGCCCAGATTTCTATAGGTGCCCACACTTTTCAGGGACTCCTGGATAGTGGCGCGAGCGCGAGTATATTAGGAGCGAATGCCCTAGAGAACATTGAAAAATTAGGTTTGCCAATACACACATTGCACACACAGGTGGCGACTGCGTGTGGCAATAAAAACAGTGTAATTGGCTATATCTCCGCTCGCGTCACATTTGGTGAAAAGACGAGGACAATGCAATTTCTCATTGTTCCAACTCTGACTAACCAGATATATCTAGGAATAGATTTTTGGGATGCGTTTGGCTTGACTCCGGTACAGGTGAATGAGATACAAGCTCCAACGCCCTCTAATACCGACAACCTCATGCACCAGCTATCCGATGGTGAGCGCGGGCAATTGAATGACGTCATAAAACTTTTTCCATCATTCAATTGTCTGGGACTCGGAAAGACCTCGCTTTTGGTACATCACATCGATGTAGGCAATACTGCTCCGATAAAACAACGGCACTATGCTGTTTCACCGGTTGTGCAGAAATTACTATACGATGAGCTGGACCGCATGATCTCGTTGGGGGTAATAGAGGAGAGTACAAGTGCCTGGAGTTCACCAGTGACCTTAGTCCGTAAACCAGGAAAGGTACGCTTATGTTTGGATGCACGCCGCGTCAACGAGGTCACTATTAAAGATGCGTACCCACTTCCTTTAATAGATGGCTTATTATCACGCTTGCAATCCACTAAGTTTATTTCCAGCCTGGATCTGAAAGATGCCTTTTGGCAAATTCCGCTCGACGCTGCCTCCAGGGATAAAACGGCGTTCGCAATACCTGGCCGTCCTCTCTATCAATTTACCGTCATGCCTTTTGGTCTTTGCAATGCACCCCAAACTATGTGCCGACTGATGCATAAAGTGATCCCTCACCAATTGCATGACAAGATATTTGTCTATCTGGACGATCTTCTTATAACGTCCAGCACTCTCGATGAGCATCTCGATCTTCTTCGTGAAGTTGCGCTACTTCTCAAAAAGGCCAATCTCACGATTAATGTCGAGAAAAGCAAATTCCTTTTGAGAGAGATAAAATATCTTGGGTATGTGGTTAGTGATGGGATTCTAAAGACGGATCCCGAGAAAATCTCCGGCATCACGGCATATCCGATTCCCAAATCTGTGCGGGACGTGCGAAGATTTTTAGGCATGGCGGGTTGGTACAGAAGGTTCATTCCCAACTTCGCGACGGTAGCATCAGCGTTGACAGACTTGCTGAAAGGTAACCGATCATTCCTTTGGAGCGATGCAGCTGGTATCGCATTCGAACGCATGAAACATCTTTTATCAACGGCACCAGTTCTGATGAACCCAGACTTTAGCAAGCCGTTCTACATACAATGCGATGCCAGTGCAACGGGGATCGGAAGCGTGCTCTTCCAAAAGTCAGATGTAGGTGAAGAGCATCCAATTGCATTCATGTCCGCTAAATTAAATTCCGCCCAACGGAATTACAGCGTGACCGAATTAGAATGCTTGGCTGCAGTGCAGAGCGTCAAGAGGTTTCGAGCTTATGTTGAAGGATTGGAGTTTACGATCATTACAGACCATGCTAGTCTAAAATGGTTAATGAACCAAAAGGACCTTTCAGGCCGCTTAGCTAGATGGAGTCTTAAACTCCAAGCCTTCAATTTTAGCATCGAACATCGAAAAGGTACCCAGAATGTCGTACCTGATGCTCTCTCACGTGCATTTTGCTCAGAAGTAGCCATTGTCGAAAGTTCG
Organism: Chorisops tibialis; assembly: GCA_963669355.1. NCBI lineage: Eukaryota > Metazoa > Arthropoda > Insecta > Diptera > Stratiomyidae > Chorisops > Chorisops tibialis. The sequence continues at coordinate 63,708,314 of OY770264.1, read as the reverse complement.
TCCCCTCACTTGGATCTGGACTCAGGTGGTTTTGCGGACCAAGACTACACCACATATATCGCAAAAATCGTGGAAACACCGGATCGTTTCACCAATCTCAAGGTTCAGGATGACAAAATTTACATCTACAAACCGTCAGCATCATCGACTTTAACAGATGTGCCATCCTGGAAATTGTGGGTGCCTAGACCTTTAACTGAATCCTTGATAGATAAATTACACACGGATCCGATGTCTTCACATTGCGGTATAGCGAAAACCACCGAACTACTCCAGCGTTACTACCATTGGCCCGGACTGCGACAGGACGTTACAAAATTTGTAAACAGTTGCGATATTTGCAAGCAAATAAAACCAGCAAATATTACGATGCAACCGCTTATGGGCAAACAGGTTCCGGTTGATGGACCGATTCAGCGACTATATGTCGATTTCCTTGGGCCATACCCTAGGTCACGGTCAGGAAATCGATTTATATTCGTTGTGTTGGACCACTTCACCAAGTTTGTTTGGCTAAAAGCAATGGCGTCAGCAACCGCCGCGAAAGTTGTACAGTTCTTGGAGAAAGACATCTTTCTCACATTCGGAGTTCCTGAGTTCTTACATTCAGACAATGGGGTACAGTTCATATCCAAAGTTTTCGGCAAGTTACTGGAGGAATACGGAGTGCACCATACCTTTTCACCCTATTACGCACCACAATCGAATGCATCCGAGAGGGTTAATCGGTCTATTCTGGCGGGTATCCGCGCTTATGTGGGTGAAGATCATCGGAAGTGGGACGAGCATCTTGACGAAACGTGTGCCGCATTGCGAAATGTCATACACGAATCGACGGGATTTTCGCCTCATTTCCTGATGTTCGGATCACATGTAATTCAGCATGGAGCCGATTATAAACTGCTGCGGATGCTGGACTCACTCCATGATCGCGACGTCCAACTCAACGCTCACCTTGATCGCCTGCGTACAGCACAAACGCTAGTAAAAACTCATATAGAGGAGGCATATCGTAAATCTGCGAAATACTACAATTTGCGCAGCAGGGACCATTCATATCAGCCAGGCCAAGCAGTATTTGTAAAAAACTTCGTCCAGAGCGACGCCGCCAACAAATTTTCAGCAAAATTGGCTCCAAAATTTATTAAAGCCTGTGTCCACAGACGAGTGGGGAATGTCGCTTATGAACTATGCGACGAAAATGGAAAAATTTTAGGGGTCTACCATTGCAAGGACATAAAAGTTTAGGGCAAGTACAAATTTTTTTTTAAACCAGGAATTTGAAGTGGAAAGGAAGGCACGGAAGTTAATTATAGTGAAATTTAATTGATTATTATGCAGATAGCCCGGCTTATGAGACCTCTGCAGGGTCTGGGTCTTCCCCACGAGTGTGGCGGAACGTCTGGGGTCCAATTGCCCGTAGAAAAAGGAAAATAAAAATATATCATCGGGTATCGTTTTATTCAATCGAGTTCGAAAAAAAAAATAAAAAAAATAAATAAAAAAAACACCTGAGAAGAAATAATTAATTTTTTATATAGAAGAGAAATGTAATTATAATATTGTTAAACAAGGCACTCTTCTCCTATCTCAAATTAGTCACAAATTAACAAACTTAATTAGATTAGTAATTTTGTAATAAATAAAAAAAACAACAACAACATCATCATACGAAATTGCAAATTCAGGATTAGTGGTCGTCATCGAGGGCTAATATATCGAACAAGCTAGCCGAGCGGTCACCTATATAAAAATATAATGCGCTGCCAACAACAACAAGAAGAGTACTAGTAGCGGGTCGCCGACTTTATAGAATTATTTTGAAAAAAAAAAGGTTATGCTATATAAAAAAAAAAAGAGACGTCGAGAGCGAATAGTGCAATCGGGGAGTCGAGGATCAGCTCTCGAGCAGGAACGTTATCGCGCCGATAGCGCCGGACTATATTTCTTTTTTTGTTTTGGAGATGTACAAAAAAAAAAAAAAACGAGAATTAGACATTTTTTTTTGGTTTAATAACAATTATCGTGTTCATATATAATTGATATATTCCATATTGGACTCAAAAAAAAAAAAAAAAAAGGAACATTTTCGTGACTCGAATAAAAAACGGAATACCGACGGACACGTGCTTTTCGAGAAGAAAAAAAAAGAGAAAGAATGTGCGGTTAGTGTTGGATATAAAAAAAAAGATTTTTTGGTTAAAGTGTGAATTAACCCGTGAAGCCTGATCTCAAGAACACCTAAGAATTAAAAAAATATAAAAAAAGTGTGGAAGACAGAGTTATTGAAGCCAATAGAATTTTTTTTGTTACGTAAAAGAAAAAAAAATCAGTTATTCATACGACTATAGCTAACTGGATTGCTGCTGCTGTAAAGAATTAACTGGACAGAATTGAAAATTGGAAACAATGAAGCTGAGCGGAGGGGGCCCCATAACTCACGGCGGAACGTAAGAGGATATATTTTTTTTTGTTTTTTTTAGTGCATGAATAGAATAAAAAAAAATTTTAAAATAATAATAAATTCCTTTTTTTTTTTTGTCGATGCATGTAATAATTAGTATCTTCCCAGGTGCAGTCGGTTTTTTTTTTCTTCTCAGTAGGTTTGTTTTGCCCATGAAGATGGAGTAGAGAGGGCAGAGGAGAATCCCGGAACGAATCCTGAAGGTGAGTGAGTTTCGATCCGGGAGAGAGAAGGAGAATGTAAGTATTGACAGGCCGATTCCAGGTTCCGTACGGAAATGATATTTTTGACAGCTACTACGGAACCTGAGTTAACAACAGTTGCGCAATTCTCAGGTCCTTTCCCTCTTTTCATATTCACTATTTATGCAGCACCCTCAAGGATGGTGTGCTCTTCTGGGTCGTTTTCCCCACGCCCACGCTCCTGACTGCCGGCAAATTGTGCTGCCCAGATCCGGAAGAGCCCCATTATTCTGTTGACGTCTTGGGAGTCGCAGCAATGCGGACCCAATGCGTTACAGTATGCTACTGATCTGCAATTTAAAACATAAAAGCATGATATTTATAGGTATTTCTGAAAAAGTCAGTAAAAGCTCGCCCCTCCTTCTACCATCCCCATACAAACTGCAAAATTTCATTAAATCCAATATACTCATTTTCTTAGTACATTTTTGAATCCTAAATTTTGTATAAAACATTTTGATAGCAACTCTAGCTTGATGTATAAAAATTAGTTCAATGTCGTCACCCCCTCTACCACTTCCCCTACAAAATTTCTTATAATCAAAAAATTTCTCTTTCATATAAGTGTACCGCACGATTGGGCTTTACGCTCAATCACAGTCCTGTTATGTTTTCTTACTGCCTTTGCTTTTGCACACGTTTGGATATTCTTCTGTCCTCCATTCGAAGTACGTGATCAGTCTGCTGTAACTTTCGAAGTTTGATGAGAGTAGAGATTTTAGGGTCCTCAAAGATAACAAATCCTGACTGTATCAGATTCGCATTGCGCCTTATTATCTAACCAGTTCGAAGATCCTTCATAATACCTTTCTTTTGAAGGTAGTTTCCATTTTTGCTGATACCGGAATCAAGGTCCACGTTTCATTACCACAGCACAGTATAGGTCCTATTGCACTTTTGTACATTCCTTGCTTCGTTTTTTTACGCAGGTCTTTACATTTGATTATTGTAAGTATCGAGTAGTAGCAGATTTGTTTGCTACCATTTTGCATCTTTTGCTGTCATTGATTTATTTGCTGTTTCGGATCAACTGCGATTGCTCTTTTTTTGTGAAAAAGAGTAGCTCTTCTAATAGCAGTGATTTTTTCACCTCTATTCTCCATGCTAGTGCGCAAGGATGGCAAAAACTGCTATTGCAATAATATCAGTAATGTCATTCTTGCTGAATTTTAGAATATCCTCCACTTTGTTTTTTTTTTTTGTGGTAGGTAAGATAATTTTCTTTGAGATTGATAAGCCTGAACGTCTATTCCAGTAGATTCTATGCTCTTGTGCAATCGACTCTCTAAGTATAAGGTTGAAGTATTCTTTTGGTTTTCCACAGAATGGTTCTGGTCTAACAAAATTTTTTTCTGCGCCAATTTTTGCAAGACGGTCTGTCTTTTCATTTCTCTCAATCACCATAAGATATATATGGATTTGTTGCGATGAACTCTCCTAATATTCTCTTAGATACATAGCTCCATTGTAATAAGTTCGGCTTGTGTGGCTTCCTTACCAAGAGGTTTTGAAACCAAGAAGTTAGAACCTGTGACTCCGGCTTCAGTCCCCTCCGTGGTGCGGGAACCATCTGTTTACCAGATGGTTGACCCCTCTTCCATATATCAGATAGCATGGATTGCCATTCCTTGCGTTCTCTGATTATAACTTTGAATGGGGTTTCAAAGTTGAATTTTGTCAGCATAGTGTCTGACAGCGTTGAGTTAAGAACCTCAATTCTCCCTATTTGTAATTGTTGTCCCTCTGTAAGCGTATCACCCCTTTAATTGCGTTCTTTTTTATTCGGAGATGTATTGGAGGGATATTTAGGAATATTTTTATTTCCGCAGTAAGGCAAGTTTTTTTAATTTAGCAACGATTCAAATTAAAACAGAAAAACGAAATGAATTAAACGGAAGAGCACAGGAAACTGAAATGAAATCAAATCCGAAAAATTCAAAGTTTCAAATAATAGCAATTTTCTGCGAAATCCTGCATCTAACAATCAGTCAGACCCAATCTCATGGTTTTCTTTTACCATCCAAAGTATGAAAAAATGATTGAGTGCAATCGAGTCAAGTTGGCAAAAATGTCAATCGCATCGCATGTACACAAACCAAATAAGGAAAACCACTCGGTCATAGAAAACCAAACAAAAAGGCTCTATTATTTACTTTTTTTCGCTCGATATTACTCGCACAAGAGATTTTATTAACGAAGAACGTAAAGCCCTAATCGACACTGTGGACTGCAGCATAAATCGGCGAAACTTGCAATAGCCACAAATCACCGTAACTCAGAACAATACTCGCCAAACAAATCGCCGCTTACCTACGAAAGCGCACCTCATTGACCACTTCGCAGCCTGCGAAGTAGACCCACCTCCACGTGGTGCAGGCTGGGTAACGCTAAGAGGTCTATAGATGGGGGGGGAATCCGTCGGTGGTAGTTGCCTTGAGGGTCGTGGACTTATTGCAATATATTACGCCGGCTCCGAAACCCATCATTTGCTGAACGGATGTCAATTAGTAGCCTATGGCCCTGCGAGGTGTCGCTGATGTCCCAAGGAAGCAAAATCCGAGCATATTAGTATGATGTAAAGCGAATGGGCTGTGAATGGAGGAATGAATAGGTATGAATGAAAATCATGGGGCTCAAATATGTGTTAAAAAGTGTGCAAATGTAAGGAACGTAGCAACTGAAGGTCCGAAGCGGCGCCCTGTTAGGGCCGGGCTGTGACATTGGCTGAAGTTCTGCAATAATGGTTGTCAAAAACCGAGGCAGAAACTGAGGCAATTGAGGAAAACTAGTGTGCAAAACACGGAATGCAAAGTAGCCACGATGTTCAAATCTGTTGTTAAAGTTGAGATCTATGAGGGGGGACAAGGTCGATACTGGCGTGAGCCTGCACGCATTGTATATTCTTTGAAACCCAGCATAGATAATCTGAGATAACCATGGGCACTAGTGAGCAAACTGAGGTACTAAATCGTCGAACTGAAGAACAAGTGTGCGAAAAGCCACGATGTTGTTGACGTTAAATGTCGAAATAATACGAGCACAAATAGTTGTAAATGGAGGCAGTCGATGATAACAAGTTGCGAAACGCTGATGCAAGGTAGCAAGGTTTACTGAGGATTGGCAAAGTCGATATTAGTGTGAGCCCGTACAACAGATGGAAACAACTGAAGTTGAATAAGCCGGCACACTGATGCTATTAAATGTGCAATGGATAGGGGGGAGTAAGTCGGCAGCTTGCTGTCGGCTCCGAAACCTTCCAACGGGGGGGGGGGGACTTAGTTCAATCATACTACTGGCAACGGCTCCGATCCTGCAATGATAGGAGGATAAGGTTGATGGACCGTCAGCTCCGCCTATCATACCCAAGTAGGGGGGATTAAGTCGATGTTGTATATTAAATTGAGTAATCAATTTAATCATACTAAGATCACCCGCTCCGAAACCTACACGATAGGGGGGATAAAGATGAACAGACCGTTGGTCCGTCAGCTCCGCAACCTATCGCGCAGGGAAAAAAGTGCTGGTCCAGAAAGCTTCGGCGATTCCAGTAACTACTTTTGGGGCCTACCGTCCCCACGAACCTGAGGGGTGCAACTGATCATAGTGCAGGGTGCTATGCTTCAGATGTGTAGCCTTACCAGGGGTTAACTGGTACACCGGGAGTTGGGGAGCCCATGGAAGGTTACTTCCACGCCCAGTGTTGGTTGAGGATGTCTTCGACATACACGGTGTGGCTGGTGGTTCCCACATCGCGGGCAGACCAATAGCTCGGCGTAAGGTTGCGTGATTTAGATTAACAACCTGTTGCCATGAACGAGAGATTGGCAGAGATTTAGATAGGTCTCGCTTCTAACAGTAAGAATACTTACCCTGCAAATAGTAGAAACTGCTACCTTCGGGGGCATTAATGATTGTCGTCAGAAACAATCCGCGTTGCTAAAGACAACTGTGTGGCAATTCCACAATGTGAGTCAGGCACCACAATAAACAAGTTTAGAGCATTCCGACCACTTCCCATATCCCATCTCAACGATCAGATTAAAACTCGCTACACAAATAGCAGTCGCACTTCACTCAGCCTCAGCTGTAAGCTCACCAATCGCGCAATGAAAGAGCTTTCATCTGAACGACGTTCATATGACGTCGTATTGCGATGATCATTGCAACAATCTTATTGACGATAGACCGTATGCAGTATGCATTTGCTCTGCTCTTTTAATCGCAGCTTTTTTAAACTTTCAATCGCAATATGCGATTGATGTTTTAAAAGAGCAATGAGAAAATTGCAGGTATGTAAAATAGCATACCATCTCTTCTTATCTGTCACCACCGCTCTTCAGAAGTTCCACTGGTATGTCGTCTATGCCTGCTGCCTTTTAAGTTTTTAAAGGCATCTTTCACTTCTTCTACTGTTGGGAGGCTCAATATATTTTCGTCCTCAGTAGGTTCCTCGAACAGGTGGTTATTTAAAGAAGTAGGCGATGATGAATTCGGATTAAACATTGCCCTCATCTCGTTTTTATCTGTTCCATGTCCTGCTGTGTCTTTACAAGCTTCGTTTTCGGTAGATATCCCCGTTCTGTTTTTAATTAGAGCGTAAGCCGCTTTCGCGTTTTAAATCTTCCACTCGCTTGCTAATTTTCAAATTACGGCCAACTTAAATCGGCTTTCGCCGTAAATCAAATTAAAAAAACATAACAGGACTACGACACTCTAGATGAAAGAGATATTTCTTTATATTAAGAAATTTTGTAGAGGAAGTGGTAGAGGGGTTGAAGACATTTAGCTAATTTTTTCACAACTCGCTAGAGTTGCTATCAAGATGTGTTATACAAAATTTAGGATTCAAAAATTTAAGAGTTTTTATTGAAAAAACATAACAGGAGTACGATTGGGCATAAAGCCCAGTCGTGCGATACTCTAGATGAAAGAGAAATTTTTGTATCTTAAGAAATTTTGTAGGGGAAGTGTTAGAGGGGATGATGACATTGAACTAATTTTTTCACATGACGCTTAGGCTACCGACACACTATGCGAGATAATATATATTATCTCGCTTTTCGATATTACTAGTTTCATTATCCTATACACAATTCGGCCTACTTATATCAAAATAGGATGATAATATATATTAACTCGCATCGTGTGTCGGTAGCCTAAGGTTGCTATCAAATTGTTTTATGCTAAATTTAGGATTTAAATTTTTAAATAAAATAGGTACTGAGAAAATTAGTGTATTGGATGTAGTGAAGTAGGAAAGTTTGTATGGGAGGTGATAGAAGGAGGGGCGAGTTCTTAATGACTTTTTCAGAAATAACTGCAAATGTCATGCTTTTGATATGTTTTAAATTGCAGCTCAGTAGCATACATACTTTTCAGGAAAATCTACTTTTTGTAAAGTTGTTGTGCTGCCAGATTGTATGGGAGGGGTAGAACGAGTGAAGCCAGTCGTCTAATTTTTTTTGGTCCAACTAATAATTCTAAATAAATGTTTAGTGCACAATTTCAGCTCGATCAATTTTATACGTATTGAGTAAATTTGTTTAGAGTATGTATGTCATGAAAAAGTGCAGTTAGTATGGTAGGTGGTGGAAGGAGAGGAAGCACTCAAATCATTTTTATACGGTAGATCAAGACTATCATAAAAGTAATATGTTCCGAATTTCAGAGCAATTACCTTTATAATTTTCGAGGAAATCCGTTTATTGTCAAATTGCGAAAATGTGTAATTTTGTAAGGGAGGAAGTAGAAGGGGTGGAGCGATTTGACCTTACTTTTTTTTCAAAAACAAAATTGTACAAAATTTGAACTTTGTAGCACAACGCGTTCTCAAGCCAGAGAAGGTACGGACGAACGGTTCTGAGATTTATGAGTGATTACATGTATGAACTTCTGTATCATTCATTTTTTCTCCGAGCCTTATTTCTTAACAATTTTCTTACAAACTTTGTGGCAAACTTATAATACTCTCAGATTTCATTTAAAATAAAAACATACGGGGCCATATGTTATGATCGGACTCGTTAAAAAAAACTGGCAACAAGTCGAGTGCAACTTTATTATTTTTGGGATAAGTTGAGGATGCATGGAAAGTCGATATGCAGGTTAGAGTGGTTAAGGAAGACTAAATGAAACCCCCTTTCACAATTGGAACTTCAAAACTTTTGACGCAGTTTATTTCTTAAAAATAGTCGAAAAAATAATTTTGTATGGGAGGGGGTAGAAGTTTCAAAGATATTCGACCATTTAATAGCACGTTAGACCCCCACTTCGGTGCATAACAATTGTGGAACAAATTATTATTTCTTTCTGTGTACATACATCAAATAGATGTATCGACATGCAAAATTTAAGCATTGTATCTTTCATCAGAGCCCTAAAAAAATAACCAAAAATTTTCGACATTTTTGCTAACCACCTCACTTTTCTTATACCCTCCATATTACAATTTTTACCGATATTAAAGACTATGTAGTTCTATAATTTAACAAACTTTTAATTTGATATCTGTACTCAGTTTTAAGATATAACGGTTTGAAATTTTGGAATGTGCACCATTTTTGAAATGATCCCCATTTTCCCCCACTACTATTAGGTCCAAATTTTATATTTTTCTCACAATTCTCTAGCATAGTTTAATATATGATACAAGTCTCAATTACGTAGCTTAAGAGATAGTCGATATATTAATTCTTAAGTGTTTTTCTTCGCACCCCTGACCCTTCTTACAAGTATTAGCCTCTTTCAATGCCGATTCTGGTTGGTTTGAATATCACATTATTGGTCCCGAAATGTGCATTTTTTGTGGTAAGTAACTTCGAAGATATAATCAAAAAAAAATAATAATCGGCGGACAATTTGTTTTTAGCTCCCCCTTATTGGACCCCAATGTATAAGAAAAATTAAATTATTTTTATATTTTGTCCTACAAACCCTTCTATTTGCGTGTGGATTTTTAGCTTTTTAGCTGGAACCAAATTTGAGATATTTAAATTCTTAATTTTCGGTTTAAGCGCTCCCCCTGAACCCTTACACCTCCCAAACTGGGTATCCGCCTGAGATCCGAAACTATCTACAATCCCCCAAAAAATGAACTATATATTTTGAAGGGCTTGGGAGTTCATATGCGCTGAGCGTACACACCGGCGTACGACGGACAGCGTACAGACAGACAGATTTTTGTGTTTTTAGGCTATTTTAGTCATGAAAAGCGAAAAAAGAGAACGTCAGGGTAGCAATTTTTTTTTCCAAGACGATCACAATACTTTATTATTAAAATAATAAAGTAAAGCCTGTAACGAAAAGTTCTGTCGTGCGCAAGGTGGGTATAAATTGAAAACTACTCAATGGATTTTTAAAAAATTTTATTGATATTTACTTTACATCTTACTAGTTATGAATTCCTAGCTTCGAACTTCGATCTGATTTTCAAGTCGATAGCTCTCACATAAAACCTGTAACGAAAAGCTCTGTCGTGCAAAGTGGGTATAAATTGAAAACTACTCAAAGGATTTTTATAAAATTTTATTTATTATGTTCTACTAGCTATGAATTCCTAATTCCGAACTTGTTTAATACTTTTTATAGTGAACTCTCTGATCCTTCTCGTCATGTTTTCATCAAGCGCTGTACAAGTTTTTTGTGGCTGCTTTCGATGCTAATGCCCAACGTCTTTTGAATTCATCCATGGTTTTTACACTTCCTCCTTGTTTTTTTAATTTTCCCTTCATAATTGCCCAATATTTTTCGATTGGACGAAGTGTCGGCGTATTCGAAGGATTGTCTGCAATGCCTTTGGAATTTAACCAGTTTACCGTTGCTGAAGCATAGTGACTAGTTGTCAAGTCGGGCCAAAACGGAACTGAAGTCCTGTGCCTTTTAATCATGGGCAATAATCTTTTCTGCAAGCATTCTTTACGGTAGATTTCGGCCTTTATGGTTCCTATTATAAAGAACGCTTTTGTCTTCATCCATATTTACAAAGAGTTTTCCAAACCATTTTTTTTTTCCAAATTTACAACGCAAATTGTTCTATCCGATTCACTAACATCTCTTCTGTCATTTGCAATAAAAAACTGGGGACCCGGTAGAGAAAAAAAGTCCATTTTGCAATATGTTTCGTCATCCATTATAACGCACATTTTTTTCTTTAACAATCTTCGGTAGAGATTTCTTGAGCGCCTAATTGCTAGTTTTTCCTGATTAGAACTTCTTTTCGGTGCTTTTTGCTTTTTGAAATTCTTCAAACCATTCCGTTGTTTTGCTCTTTGCACCATTTGATGGCTGGTTCTAAGATCTTTAGCCAAATCCCTTGTAGACATAGACGGATTTCTCTTTAAAGCGTTAAGGATTTTTTTTTTCGAGAATAGGATTTACAGGATCTTTTGCTTTCTCACATACACTCAGCTCTTCCTTTAACCGTTTGATATACCTTTGTACAGTTCTCGTTGTAATTTTATACTTTTTTGCTTATATTGAAAGCGATAATTGTTGATTTTTTTGCCATTCTCGCATAACTTGTTCACGAACCGAACCACTAGAACGCTACATTTTCACTAAATTTATCAGTCAACAGATTAAATCCTATGGGAATGAGTAAGGAAGTTCTGAGAATCACGTAAACAAATTTTTGTCTTTCTTGGTAAAGAAAGAACCGTTATCTACACACGAATAGATGCGACAGAACATTTCGTTACAGGCTTTACATCACAAATCTTACGATTCCCTTACCACCTTTACCCCTCCCATACAAATAAATATTTGGTTTGGAATTTTATCAAAATTCGATACAACTTCGTCTATGATTAAATCAATTAAAAAGTTATTAACATCCATCCACTCTTACTATCACTTCTCCCCCCTCTCCTTATAAGAATCCAAACTTGCATAAATAAACGATTAAAATTACTACCAACAGTAATATTTGTTATTTATTTGATAGATTAAAATAGTGTACACAGGTCAAATGGCTGGGAATCTGTCAGTGAAGCTCAAGTCCTCTGAATTGGATTTTCTATGAATAAATGTATTGAAGATCTTAACAATCATTATTCATAGTTGTAGTTTGTGCTAATAATCGTTTTAATAAGCTCGTAAAAATGTCTGTGCTTCGCCCCATATACAATCCCTGCTCCGGATCCGCTTCTGGATAAGTCCTATATGCCACAAAATACTTCTACATGAAACTCGCTACTTGGTAATCAAATGAATACATAAATTATGCACACAGTTAGTAAGTCATCAATTCGTAGATTGGAGTCGATAATTCTTCCGAAGCGATACCTTTAATTTAGTTCTTAACTTAATGGAACTAGAATGGTATCATTATCATTACATTCAATATTTTTTGGTATGTTACTTTCAGTATTACAGAACCTCTTGACGGTTCAATTCAAATACCCGATTATGAAAAATGTCGAATATTTTGAATCACTTTGGCCGCGCACTGTTTTTGCTGGGTGTCCTTCATTTGCAATTATTCGGTTTAGCTACATTCTACTACGATAAAAAACGATCTAAAGTAGTCCACTCTTTGTTTTTGGCAGTTTATAGTGCTATATTGTTGATTGCTTTTTTGGTCATCGTGGTATATGGCATGTTTCGTATAGCGGAAGAACTGATGTCGCTTCATAACACGAACTTTATGATAGTAACTCCTATTGGGACTGTGATAATTTTAACTGCAGGAACTATAGCGGTATTGGCTCATTGGAAGACGCAATCTAATATATTCGAACTGACCAATGAGATTTTCGTCATGATAGCGAATCTCAAGGAGCTGACTGGAAATAAAAACCTAATTGATGGAACATTCTTTAAATTCGTAGTTTTCAAAGCAATATTATTTTTTGTGCAGCGGTTTATGGAACTGAAGCTGATACCGGTCGTTTTCGCCGGAGGAGGTATTGCACGACTTTTACGATGGCTATTTTTCGGTTACTTCATGCATGTCCTGCAAACTATTCTAAGCACTTACTACATTATCATGCTTTTCATTGCCGTGTCTTACAGGATTTGCAATACTGAAGTGCTTGCATTGAGCCGCAAAGTGCGGGAGATTGCGAACGGAAATTCGAGCAAAGGATCTAAGATAAATAAATTTTGCGAAATCAGTGATCGCCTTGATCAGCTTATGTACGCATCGAATCGAGCCTATAGAATCGCTGAAAAAACCAATCGAACGTTTCAAATTCAAAACTCGACGATCCTTTTGGACATTTATTGCAACGCCGTGATTCAAATGTATCACGCTTTTCTAATAATAGCAAGTAGTGTCCAAACCCATTATGAAATACACGAGTTTTGGCAAGAAGCACTTTTCGGCTTGTGTGCATTCTTCGACGTTTTTGTATTCGTATATGTCGCGGCAAGTGCGAACAAATTGTCAAAGGAAGCACGCGGGAGTTTTGTAGAAATTATAAATTTAACGGATATTGATGAGCGATTGTTGAGAAATGTACTACTTTGGTGATTAAAGAAAGACAATTTCAATTTTAATATTATACTTTCAGGTTGAAATCTACTCACTGGGATTTATTTTCAAGGAATTAAATACAAATATTTGTGGATTTTTTATTTTGGATAACAGATTATTGTGCTCGTTGTGCTCAGCAACGGCTTTGAACTTAATAATCCTGATACAGTTTCACGGAAATTAACACAGGTTTAATTTAACGATAAGAAACGAGTCGTATGGAGTATAAGAAGAGCAACATCAAGGTGTTCACTTTGAAGAGATTAGAATGTTCGGCGTACACGAATTGAAGTATTTTCGATACAGAGGAGACGACAATATTCATACTGTGAATAAAATTTTAAATCATGTTAGTGCAGAAATAAGATTAACAAGCGCACTTTTTAAAATTACAAATCGTTATATCTAAAAATTGAGTACAGATATTAAATTGAAAAATTGTCAGATTGTAGAACTAAATATATATTGTTGCGAGCTAGGGGTTCGCCAGATTTCAAAGAAAACTCAATTCGTTTTAAAATATAAGGATAATTTATTTATTGCACTTTATACACAATTTCCCGATCACTTCACTAAACTCGCTCTAAAAACTTAATTCGCACAACCCAGGAACACCGCCGATCTATCACTTTCGCTTACTTACACCGATAGGTGTTTTCCATGAAACTGTCACTGAGTGAATCATTCCTTGTCGTGAGCTCTGGCTATTTATAATGGATTTATCCGATTCTCGAACCTTCTCTGGTGTATGTTTTTCTGCTGGGTCTGGACTATTCTGGAAGTTACTAGATGGCGTCGGGTGTCATTGTTTGTGTCTTTGAGAAGTTACTAGAAGTTTTTAATATGGCCCTCTACATGTTGGAAGAATATTCTAAATAGTTCTGGCAGATTTGAGAGAGATCATTGCCAGATCTATAACATTACCCTCTCCTTAGTCCCTGTTCGTCCCGAACAGAGTCGTTCATTTCCGCAATGGCACCGTGGTACTTTGTTAGTCGGTCGAGATGTACCACTTTCATTTTTGTACGGGGTTTTTGATGTAATTGAATCCGATAGACAACATCGTTTAACCGGTTGATGATCTGGTAAGGGCCTTCCCAGTTGCGCTGTAGTTTCGGCGGTCTGCCCTTCTGTCGTTTGGGATTGTATAGCCAAACTAAATCACCCTCTTGGAATCCTGATGAATTCGCCCGTTGATCATACCTCGTCTTCATGCGGTCGGTCGCCAAATCAATTTTATCTCTGACCAGGTTATAAATTGTGTTTAGTCGACATCGAAGATCCGGGACGTAATCTTTGGCATTCGTTGGTTGGTCTGGTGGCACTCCAAACATTAATTCCGCAGGGACTCGAATATTCCTTCCGAAAATGACTCGGGACGGGGTTTCTCCTGTTGTTGAATGCACCGATGTTCTGTAGGCCATTAAAAATAGAGGGATGTGCTGATCCCAGTCCTGTTGCCTCTCGCTGACGAGTTTGGATAGGTTTGAGTTCAATGTCCTATTGAAACGTTCCACCATTCCATCGGACTGTGGATGTAATGGAGTTGTCCTGGTTTTGTTTATTCCCAGCATTTGGCACACGTGTTTGAATATTTGAGATTCAAAATTGCGCCCTTGATCGGAGTGTAGCTCACGTGGAGCTCCAAATCTGCTCACCCAGTTGGTAACAATTTGTTCGGCGACGGTTACTGCTTCTTGGTTTGGAATTGCGTAGGCTTCAGGCCACTTGCTGAAATAATCAATGACCACTAGAATGTAGCGATTACCATTTTCTGATTCCGGAAATGGTCCAGCAATATCCACAGCAATTCTTTCAAATGGGACTCCCACGTTGTATTGTTGCATTTCTCCCCTGGATCTGCGGTGTGGGCCCTGACTTGATGCACACGTAGTACATTTACGGCACCAATTTTCGACATCATCTCGGAGATGGATCCAATAGAACCTTTCTCGTATCTTTGCCAAGGTTCTATTTACACCCAAATGCCCACCAGAGGTACCTCCATGATATTCCTTAAAAACCTCCTCGATTTTACAATGCGGGACGATGGTTTGCATGTGATATGATGTTCCGTCAGCGTTTTCCCATTTTCGTTTTAATAATCCGCCGTCTAGGTGAAGGGAGCTCCATTGTGCCCAATAACACTTTAAGGTTTCGCTGAATTGTGAGATGTCTTTCCACTCAGGCCGTTTCATTTCGTCCTTCCATGCCATGATCGGAGAAATATCTGGATCTTTACGCTGGGCGTCTTCCAGTTCTTGCTGATTCCATCCAGTCTTTGGTTCGGTCGTTATCCTCTGAATGGTTTCTCCGGCTTCTTTTCCTTCTACACGGTGACAATGCTTGCAGTTCGGTGGACAAAGACGACGTGAAAAAAAAAAAAAAAAAGCGCATCGGCATTACCGTGGATTCTTCCTCTTCGATGAACAATCTCGAAATCGTAGGATTCGATTCATCTGGCTACTTGGCCTTCGGGGTTCTTAAACTGAAGTAGCCATTTAAGCGATGCGTGATCCGTTCGAAGAAGGAACTTTTGACCATAGAGGTATTTGTGAAAATGTTTTGTTGCTTCTACTATGGCTAGTAGCTCTCGGCGAGTTACGCAATAGTTCCTTTCTGATTTTGAGAGTACTCGGCTGTAGTAAGATAGCACTCTCTCCTGCCCATCGATCTCTTGTGATAGTACTGCTCCGATACCGACATTGCTGGCGTCAGTGTCTATGATGAAACCATGACCTGGTTTTGGATACGCCAGAACTGGGGAGTCGCAGAGTTGGTCTTTTATCCTCTCGAATGCTTCCTGGCACTGTTGACTCCATGTAAATGGCTTCCCTTTTTCTGTTAACTGATGCAGACATTTCGCCGTGTTAGCAAAGTCTTTTACAAATCGTCGGTAATATGTCGCTAAGCCTAGAAAACTGCGCAACTGGTGTTTATCACTCGGAGTAGGCCAATTTTTCACCGCCAGTATCTTCTCCGGATCTGTCTTTACGCCATCAGCTGAAACGATGTGACCCAAGTACTTGACTTCTGCACTAAATAAAGTGCACTTTTTCGGACTCAGCTTTAATTTTGCCGCTCGCAGCCGCTGGAAGACTTCCTGTAGATTTTTCAGATGTTTCTTGAATGTTCTGCCGATAACGATCACATCATCCAGGTAAACGAGACAAGTTTTCCAACTCAGGCCACGCAAAACGAATTCCATTAGTCTTTCAAACGTAGCTGGAGCATTGCACAAGCCAAATGGCATTACGATGAATTGCCACAGTCCACTGCCGACAGAGAATGCTGTCTTCTCTCTATCTTTTTCATCTATCTCCACTTGCCAGTAACCACTCTTCAGATCCAACGTTGAGAACCATTTAGCATCAGTCAGGGTGTCCATGATATCGTCGATTCTAGGTAGTGGATAGCTATCCTTTTTCGTAACATCATTCAGTCGCCTGTAGTCCACACAAAAACGGGTACTGCCGTCCTTCTTCTTTACCAGCACTACTGGCGATATCCACGGGCTCTTTGATTCTTCGATGATTCCCTGATGCTCCATAGTTTTGACCATTGAATTGACTTCTCCTTGTTTCGCTAATGGTACTCTTCTTGGAGGTTGACGTATCGGTGTAGCACTTCCGGTATCTATACGATGTTTCACTAAGTTTGTTCTGCCATAGTCGTCATCACCGGTGGAAAAGACGTCGCTAAATCCTTCGATTAGATCTACTGCTTGCTTGTGTTGTTCTCCTCTAAGGTTGCTTGACTGAAGAAGTGTTGATATTACATTGTCCTTCCTTCTTGGCTTATTTTTAGTGGGTACGTCATGTGGTTCTGCCTTGTCGATACTCGTCACCGCCGATATTGGTTCACAGCTGCCAATTACATCTCCTTTCTTTACGCTGGTAGTGCTGTCCGCAACGTTCAGGACTCTTATGGGTACCATCATTTTCTCATTCCTTTTTACGAGCGATTTTCCTAGTATCAGACTTCGTAATGCAGGTGTCGTTTCCGGTTCTATGAGGTAGAATCGGTGGTTCCCGGGATCACCATCGAGCTCTGCCCAAATAACATTCTCAGATGACTTTGGTATGTCCGCATCTTCGCATAATACAACTCGCAGCTTTGTTGTTTTGGAGGATGTTATTTCCATCGGGATTTCAATATTCCGCCACTTCATTATTCGTTGTCCTAGGTCCAGCTGGATACCGTGTGGTTTCAGAAAATCCATTCCAAGGATACACTCATCGGTAATGTCAGCTACCACGAATACATGCGAGAAGGTCAAATCCCCAATTTGTATGTCACGAGCTATTTCTCCATGGACCGTTGTAGTTTCTCCTGTAGCAGTGCGAAGTGCGTACTTCTTGGTGTTGTGAAGCCAAGTACGATCTACGAGGTCAGATCTTAGCACTGACCGTGTTGCGCCTGTGTCGACTGTTATGATGCAGTTTAATTTGCCGACTCGACCACTCATACATAAGTCGTTTTCACAACGATGTAGTCGAGAAACTGCGATGATGGTTCCGGGGCGTCGATTCTACCAGCCAACTTCTGCCCCATGAAGTTGGCCTTTACTCGTTTCCCGGACTGTCATTAGGCGAAGCGTGCTCTCGTGACGGTTCGCTTTTTCCTCCTCTTTGTTTAGCAGCGCAGCCGGAACAGTAGTTGATCGCTTTTCTGGGTTTGCGGCAGTCGCGTCTTAAGTGTCCTGCCTGTCCACAATTCCAGCATCGGGGAGCACCAGATCCTTCGCTCCGCTTGGTGTACTCGGCTTTCTGGCACACACATTCTTCTACTATTTCTCGAACTCGATAGTTACTCCGCGAGCTTTGCTTGGCAGCTTCGAACGTCAGCCCATATACTAAGGCTTCGCCAATCGTTTTCTTACCTGCCAGTTTTAACGCCTGTTGCAGCTCTCTGTCCTGTACAGCATTGTTAAATGCGAAAACAGCTGTATCGTTGCGTTGCTCTGTTTGCGCATTGGGCAGCGATAATAGTGTGAGTCGTTCAATATCGCGTGCCAGCTCTTGAAGTGTTTCACCGTTCTTTTGAGTTCGGTTGTAAAGTTGCGTTTTGTAGATCTCTCGCATGTGGTCACTGCCATAATGAAGATCCAATGTCTGGACTAACGTTGAAAAATCTTGTTGTTGCTCCTGCGGAATCGTTTGAAGAACTTCTGCTGGTGGACCTCTTAGCGCCAATATAAGAGCTGTTCCCCGTTCTAGATCATTCCAATGGTTGTTTCTTGCGGCGGCCTCAAATTGGGTCTTATAAATAGCCCACTGTGTTTGTCCATCGAAGATTGGAGCCTTGAGACCCTTGTGCGCAACATGCTCTGTCTTGATGACGCCAGTCGCCTTCACGTTATCGAAGTCTCTTTTTAGGCGTTCGACTTCTTCTGCAATTCCGGATGTCTTTTCCGTAATTTGTTCTTCGAAGATTCGAAGTTTCTTCTCAACGTTTTCTTCTATGGCCTTACCCATGGTGTCTATTTTATCATTTTGCAGCTCCAATTTTTGGTTAAGGTCCTTTGAAGTCTGGTCTAATTTCTCTAGTTTCTGATTAATGTCCGTTGATTGTTGTTTAATGTCCGCAGATTGTTGTTCTAATTTCCGATTCATGTCCGTTGTCACAGCTGATTGTTGATCTAATTTGTTCATCATTTGCTGCATTAACTGTGTTAGAGCATCCGTTGCACCAGAACACTCATCTCCACGAGCTTCTTTGATTTGGAACTCGAAACTATCTGCATCCTCACCCTCAGCCTGGAGTGTCTCGATCATACGGCTGACAAGTTCAGACTTGCTCCCTGTCGTAGGTAACTCGCGTCTACTGAGCTCTTCCTTCAGCTCCGCTAATTTTAAGTCCTTTAAATAACGCGGCATTTTCACTACCGATTATTTTAAGTTTTTCCGCGATCCGAATTCACTTAAATTTTCTCCACTAATTAAAGTCACTGCTCACTAAAGCACTCGAGAATACTCGATTTCACAAAATTCTCACTGTCCGTTCGAGAATTTTAGTTTCGCGATTTTACTTCGCTAATTAAAGTCATTGTTCACTAGAGCACTCGAGAATATTCGATTTCACAAAATTCTCACTGTCCGTTCGAGAATTGTAGTTTCGCCATTTTACTTCGCTAATTAAAGTCACTGTTCACTAGAGCACTCGAGAATATTCGATTTCACAAAATTCTCACTGTCCGTTCGAGAATTTTAGTTTCACTTTTCCGCTCTCACAAAATTATCCGTTCCGAGAATTTTTAATTTCACTCGCGATTTTTAACCCGAATTTATCCTTGAAATCGCACTTCTGACACCAATTGTTGCGAGCTAGGGGTTCGCCAGATTTCAAAGAAAACTCAATTCGTTTTAAAATATAAGGATAATTTATTTATTGCACTTTATACACAATTTCCCGATCACTTCACTAAACTCGCTCTAAAAACTTAATTCGCACAACCCAGGAACACCGCCGATCTATCACTTTCGCTTACTTACACCGATAGGTGTTTTCCATGAAACTGTCACTGAGTGAATCATTCCTTGTCGTGAGCTCTGGCTATTTATAATGGATTTATCCGATTCTCGAACCTTCTCTGGTGTATGTTTTTCTGCTGGGTCTGGACTATTCTGGAAGTTACTAGATGGCGTCGGGTGTCATTGTTTGTGTCTTTGAGAAGTTACTAGAAGTTTTTACTATGGCCCTCTACATGTTGGAAGAATATTCTAAATAGTTCTGGCAGATTTGAGAGAGATCATTGCCAGATCTATAACAATATTTATTAATTTTGGTAAGAATTTTGAGTTGTGAGGTGTAAGAGGAGGAAGGTGGTAAGCAGAAATGTCCAAAATTTTGAGTAATTTTTTAGGGCTCTGGTAAATGATACAAAGTTTAAATTTTGTATTTGCATACATCTATTTGATATACATAGAAAAAAAATAATAATTTGTTCCACAATTGTTATAAACCGACCCCCCGGTCTAACGTGCACACGGTGTTGCATGTGCATTTAAAAAAACACATAAAGTGAAAGTTTTTGAGCGAAATTTTAAGGTAGAAACTTGAAAATTTGGAAAATGCATTTAAAAAAAATCTCTAAATATATGAAATATTAACTGGTCGAATACCTTAAAAACTTCTACCTCCTCCCATACAAAATTATTTTTTGAACCATTTTCAAGAAATCAATTATCATCTAACTATTAAAAGCTATCAATTTAAAATATTGCCTAAGAACTTCTAAAAATAGTTGAAACAAAATTGCGTCAAAAGTTTTGAAATTGTGCATGCCCTTCTACCACCTCCCATAAAAAGTATGATTCCAACCAATTTCATTCAATCAACTAATAACAAACAAATTAAAAGCTACGAAATTGAAATTTTGTACGATCACCTTACAAAAGAAATGAAATAAAATTCCATCACAAATTTTACGATTCCCCTACCCGCTCTACCCGCTCCCATACAAATATTCGGTTTCGTTAATGTAGAATACACCGAATTTTGAAAATTCTATGCAGCTTCGTTTATGAAACACATTCTATACAGAGAATATTGGTCATGATTCAAGCAATCAATTAAGAAGCTATTAACATCCACCCACCCTTACTACCTACTACCCTTCCGCTCCCCTCATAAGAACCCAAACTTGCATAAGCGAATGAAATAGAGTTAAATTAATAACAGCCCTGCCCAAGAATTCTCTTTCACTTAGTCTCCCAAACCACTCTAACCTGCATGTTGACTTTCCATGCATCCGCAATTTGTCCCAAAAATAATAAAGTTTCGCCCGACTTGTTGGCAGTTTATTTTGTCTAAAGAATGTAGAATATTCCAAAAGATTGGAGACAGTTGACTTACCCTTTAGGACGCCATGTTGACAAGGATGAATAAAAAGACTTACGGTTTCTATTAGTACTCCCGCAACCAGTTTTTCGAAAATCTTGCCGATAGATGATAAAATGCTTATTCCTCTGTAATTACGAATATCAGATCTATCTCCAGACTTAAAAATTGGTGTTAAATGCGCCAATTTAAAACATATCGGGAAAATGGATTGCTGAAGCGACGCATTAAATAAATGAAGCAATAATCGAAGTAAAGTAGAGGCAGTTTTATTCAGAAAAATTGGGGGAATGAGATCAGGTTCAGTACCTTTATGAATATTTATATCAAGCAGTGCAGAAGTTAGTTAAGTCAACAGTCAGGATCACGTTAGTTAATTTCGGATCCTGAAAAGGTATATGGGAAAGCTTGCCAGGATCAAACTTGAAAGGCTTGGAAAATTTGGAATCAAAGCGGTTAGCGAAAAAGTTTGCAATTTCTTCAGGATCAGAAGATGAGCGATCATCAAATTTCATAGAAGCCGGATAGCCACTTGTACCACCTTTGTCATCAATGTGTTGCCAAAACATTTTAGGGCGATCAATCAAGCTGTTTACACCATTTTACGGTTATGGAGTTTTATGGCTTCCTTTTCACTAACATCGAATTGTTCGCGCAGATGCAGAAATGCAATATGACCCTCGACTGATTTAGATTTAGACCATTTCCTGTTGTTACGTTTGTTACGTAATATTTTAAGGCTTTTATGCATATGCCGGGGACAAGACAACTTGGTACTAATACCCTTAGGGGTGTGTTTATCTATTATAACCATTAAATAGGTAACAAGATTCTTAGCACTTTCATTCACATCAACATTATTATTGACTGAAGATTTTAAATTAAAAATTTCAAGATTTATCATTTCATAGTCAGGGTTGGTAAAATCATAGGCTATGATCTTGTTAGAGTTACTACGAAAATCAAGAATAGGAGAGAAATAATTTCTACTTCTACAATGGCGCTACAGCCCAAATCGGACCTTAGCCTCCTGATATTCAAGTTCCTTAACATTTTTCATTACTTATTGTGGAAGGGTTGTTAGCCCCTTTCTACGAATTTTTTCATTTTCGTAGATTGAGGTGACCAAGGTATATCCAAGCAGGCAATGTGCTGGAATTATGTATTGCGCCGACCGGGATTTGAACGCACGACCTTGGTATTACAAGACCAATACGGTACCTACTAGGCTACACCCTAGCTAGAGAAATAATTTAAGCATAATATATTGTGGGAAACACTCGTCTTTTTAGTCAAAGCAGAAGTTGCTTCTTTTAATGAAAAATTTGAAGTAACACTGGTGAAAACGAAATCCAAAACATTTCTGAATTAATTAGTTTTATCATTTGGAACAAACCAAGTGAGTGAATTTCAGATAAAAATGAAATTTGATGCTCATTTATGTTAAGTGGGTCAAATACGGAATTGAAAATTTCACTGGCCTCCCATTTAACACCACTGAGATTTGCATCGCCATACAACAAGAACTCATCACCTGGAAGGATAGATGAAAGAATCAGTGTGATGGATTCCGCAAGACCAGCATACTGCTGCTCTGTAGAATCAGGTGGAATGTAGAAACAGACTATTACCAGATTTCTATCCACAAATTGGATTCTACATGCGCAAATTACAAAAAATGCATTAATGGGCAACTGAACAGCTATGGGGTAGCTAGAAAGTCTATTGTTTACAGCAATGAAGACACCACCTCATCGCTGATCAACCAAGTGCGACGGTTTCAGTTTATCTTTCCGAAAAATAGACCATCCAGAAGGGATGATTTCCGCATCTAAATGCAATTCTAGGAGCCAAGTTTCTGTAATCATTGCAATGTCATAGCGACAGTTAGCCAAATCATTACGAAATTGAGGCAGAGAACCTCTCTTCCCTGACATATTATGGAAATAAATATTTAATTCTTTGACATTATTAAAAAGATCGGGGTTAGTTCTTACATGCTTAAGGTTACACAGATTCCTGCCACAATTATGATGTAGGTCATGAGGTGAAACAATAATCATTGAAAGGTCCGGAGGCGCATCAACATTGAAATTAGCAATACCTTTAGGCACGCAAGAATCTGTTATGATCTTCACGACTTGTTTGAAAATCAGAGATATGGCTTGAAGAAACATCCGAGCCAAAAGCTTCGAGGACTTTCTGAACCTGCTCATGAGAAAGGATAAATTGCTCATGAAAGCGTGTATAAATGTGTCGTAAGCTCTTAATGTCAGTTGGAAGTCCTTCTTGTTGAATAGACAGAATAGTATTAGCAGAGATAAGTGAAGACATAAAGATGTCTCACTCAGTACAAGAAAATTGTCATATGAAGGAAAAGCTCGCCACATTCTCTCGCATCCAGGCGAGTTTAATACCGGTGCCAGCACGAAGGCGAAACAAAGTTTAAGGCGAATGATGAAGTAGTGTGGCAGAAATTGATAATGAACTGGCTATGACCAGGTCGAAAATACACGATCCTTAAAAAAGGGATACTTGAGCTGTGCGTTTCTTTCGTATGTTAAATTGAATTGATCTCCTGAAGGTTTTTTTTTCTTTTAGCAAAGCCAGTACCGTAGTTTTGTTTTTGATTTCATGAATCATATCCCTAGTAAAGCGTAGGTTTTGTATGATTTATGAATGAATGAAATTGTCTTTTCGCCATTTTGGATTGTAGGATAAGTTAGAAACATGAGATTATGCATAAAATTATTCAATACCCTTCGAACTGTAAACTTTTTAATACATGCACATATGACGATTGGCATGCATATTTGTTTGGAATTTGTCGGACTCCCATTTACAATATTCCTCTAAAAGGATTTATATAGAATAATCAAGAGCCTCTAAGTGATGTTTATAGCAGGGAAAACTAAAATGATAAGTTAGAGGTATTTTGTACATTTAAGATATAGGATTCTCTTGTAATTTGTTTTAAGCAATTGAGTGATGGATTTTCTTCTAAAACCTTTTCGAACTATTTAAGGCATATTTTTGAAATCTTAAAAAAAAATCCGTTGGAGCTTTCAAACTGCCAAAATCAGAATGTGCGGAATAATTCTTATGGAATATAAAAGATTCACATGCACATTCTAAACTAATTACTACTTGACATCGGCACATGTCTTGTGAACACTGAAACAGTTTATTGTAAGCTTCACAACTGGTGGAAGTAGAGGGTCAAGGAATGAAGTATTATTAGAGCTACTGACGGTAACATCTGGTATTCCGCTTGGAGGTTTATTGCTTTCGCTGATGTAAGTATTTAAGAACTCGCTCCTCATTCTACCACCTCCCATACAAACTGCACAATTTCACTAAATCAAATACACTAATTTTCTCAATACTTATTAAATTGTTTAATCCTAAATTGTGTATAAAACATTTTGATAGCAACTCTGGCGTGATGTGAAAAAATTAGTCCCATGTAGTCACCCTCTCTACCACTTTCCCTACAAAATTTCTTATAATCAAAAAATTCTCTTTCATATAGTGCACCGCACGATTGGGCTTTACGCCCAATTGCAGTCCTGTTAAGTTTTCTTACTGCCTTTGCTTTTGCACACGTTCGAATATTCTTCTGTTCTCCATTCGATGTGCGTGATCTACGCTGAAGCCTTCGAAGTTTGGTGAGAGTAGAGACTTCTGGGTCCTCAAAGATATCAAATCCTGACTGTATCAGATTCGCATTGTGCCTTATTCTGTAACCAGTTCGAGGATCCGTCATAATACCTTATTTTGAAAGTAGTTCCCATTTTTCCTGATACCTGAATCAAGGTCCACGTTTCACTGCCATAGCAGAGTATAGGTCCTATTGTACTTTTATAGATTCCTTGCTTCGTTTTTCTATGCACCTCCGTACATTTGGTTATTGTAAGTATCGAGTAGTAGCAGTCTTGTTTGCTATCATTATGCGTCTTTTGATGTCGTTGATTTCGTTGCGGTCTTTGGAATGATTGGCTCCTAGATATTTGAAGTCAACCGCGTTATGGCTAGATTTTGTCTGGTTGACGTTATTTTTCGTGATCGCTTTAATGAACCTTGGTATTTACCAAAAATGTTTTCGACATAGGGTTTGATCCGGGACTCCATGATCTTTTTCAAGATTTTAAGAGATGTGCACGGCAAAGAAATCCCTTTACAGTTTCGCAGCAGTGTTTATCGCCAATTTTGAGTATCGAACATATTTAAAATGCTTTTACTAATCGTCTGGTTATGTTTCATGTGTTCACATTTGCGACGCTATAATGCTTAGCAGTATGGATGGCAAAATCTGCTCTTTTCAATATCTGTGAAAAAGAGTAGCTCTTCTAATAGTAGTGATTTTTCCACCTCTATTCTCCATTTTAGTATGCAAGGATGGCAAAAACGATATTGCAGTTATAAATATCTTCGAAAAGAGCTGCTTTTTCTTTTTTTTTAAATTGAGCAACGATTTAAATTGAAATAGAAAAACGAAATCAATTAAACGGAAGAGCACAGAAAACTAAAATGAAGTCAAGTTCGAAAAATTCAAAGTTTTCATTTACATGTTGGTTAAAATAACACAACACAATGAAAGAACAAAAACAGACAAAATAGCAATTTTCTGCGAAATCCTCAATCTAACAATTAGGCAGACCCAATCTCATGCTCAGTACCACCAGCTCAGTGCAAATAGTGAACATTTCCTACTCGGAATGAAAAGGGTTTCTTTTACTGTCCAAAGTATGAAAAAACGATCAAACGCAATCGCGTCAAGCTGACAAAAATGTCAATCGCATCGCATGTACACAAACCAAATAAAGAAAAAACACCCGATAACCGAAAACCAAACCAAAAAGGTCTATTGTTTACTTTTTTTCATTCGATATTACTCACACAAGCAATTTCATCAATGAAGAACGTAAAGCCCTTACCGACACAGTGGACTGCAACATAAATCGGCGGAACTTGCAGTAGCCACAAATTACATGTCCCACCTCACCCCGATGAGACCGTTACTCAGAACAATGATCGCCACACAAATCGCCGCTTATCCAAGAAAGCGCACTTCATTAACCACTTCGCACGTCCCGCCTCACCTATTAGATCAAAGCTCGCAAAACAAATCGCAGTCGCACTTCATCCAGCCCCAGTTCTAAGCTCACCGATCGCGCAACGAAATAGCTTTCAAATGAACGACGTTCATATGACGTCGTGTTGCGTTGATCATTGCGGCGATCTTATTGGCGATAGACCGTGTGCATTTGCTCTGCTCTTCTAATCGCAGCTTTTTTAAACTTTCAATCTTAATATGCGATTGCTGTTTAAAAGAGCAGTGAAAAAATTGCAGAGATACTTATCTGTCACCACCGCTTAAGTTTTTAAAGGCATCTATCACTTCTTTTACTGTTGGGTGGCTCAATATATGTATTTTCGTCATCAGTAGGTGCCTCAGTCAGGTGGTCAGTTAAAGTAATAGGCGATGATGAATTCGGATTAAATCTTGCCTTCATTTCGTTTTTATCTCTTCCGTGTCGCTAATTATGTGTCCTGCTGTGTCCTTACAAGGCTCGTTTTCGGTTGATATCCTTGTTCTGTTTTTAGCTAGAGCGTAAGCCATTTTCGCGTTTTAAATCTTCCACTCGCTTGCTAATTTTCAAATCACGGCCAAGGTAAATCAGCCGTGAATCAAATTAAAAAAACATAACACGACTACGATTGGGATTTACGGGCAATCGTGCGATATTCTAGATGAAAGAAATATTTTTTGATATTAAGAAATTTTGTAGGGGAAGTGGTAGAGGGGGTGACGACATTGAACTAATTTTTTCACATCTCGCTAGAGTTGCTATCAAGATTTTCTAAACAAAATTTAAGTTTCAAAAATTTAAGACTGCGAGAGAAAGGGAATTAGTGTATTGGATTTAATGAAATTTTACAGTTTGTATGGGAGGTGGTAGAAGGAGGGGCGAGTTCTTAATGACATTTTTAGAAATAACTACAGCACATCATGCTTTTGATATGTTTTAAATTGCAGATCAGTAGCATCCATACTTTTCAGGAAAATCTACTTTTCGTAAAGTTGTGAAATTGTTTCAGATTGTATGAGAGGGGGTAGAAGGAGTGTAACTTTTTTTTGGTCTTATTAATAATTCTATAAAAATATTTAGTGCACAATTTCAACTCGATAAATTTGTTTAGAGCATTTCATGAAAAAGTGCAGTTTGTATGGGAGGTGGTGGAAGGAAAGGGAGCACTCAAACAATTTTTATGTGATAGGTCGAAATCATGCTACAAGTAATAAATTTCATATTTCAGATCAATAGTTTTTTACACTTCGAGCAACACTTCGTCAAATTGCGAAGTTGTGTCATTTTATATGGGAGGGGTAGAAGGGGTGGAGCTTGACCTTACTTTTTTGTCAAAAACGATGCGAACAAAATTTGAACTTTGTATCTCAACGCGTTGAAAATATAGAGAAGACACGGGCGGACGGACAGACGAACATCCGGTTTTGAGATTTTTGAGTGATTATATGAACTTCCGTATCATTAATTTTTTTCCTAAGTCTTATTTCTTAACAATTTTCTTACAAACTTTTTGGCAAACTTATAATACTCTCAGATTTTATAAATATGTTGTGACCGGTGTCATAAAAAAAATTGGTATGAAACTAATGTTAAAAGAATGTTATTTAAAATTTGCATTACGAATTTTTACATTTGAATTGAAAAATTTAACGGATATTTTGATGTTATTTTATTTTGTTTCATTATAGGGCCAGTATGTTTTTTCGATCGAAAAACTCGCATTTAAAGCCCATTGCTAAGCGCTGTATGACAAAAACTCACCATTCATTGATTAAATTGCAGCTTCGGCGAGTCATTATTTTTAATAGCTCGAGTTCACCACACTCCCAGCACTATGTTCCAACAAAATCCCAACTAGAATCCCACTGGGAGCTGTGGATGGGATGGAACTGAATTGGACATGGAAACAGAACATAGCATAGCGTCGCAATGTATAGAACACGTTCCTCCAACTGCCCCATAACTTTTGTACTATGCCACGTTTTATCTCCACTTCTCATACCCAAACTCACGATTTTTTCCATAGACTGTGCTCGGGTGCTGCAGATTGAAGGAAAACCCTCTGAAATTGGAGCCAGGCTAAAATGGTTTCGTTCGGAGTCTCCATGTCAGTAACTCCGAATAGCCTGAAGCTGTGAACGTGCCATGTTAGCGATATGTATAGGAGCATAGATTTCACTATAAATACGAAATGTATAGAACAAGTCTAGCATGGGTTTCAGATCGTTCGTGCTCAAACTACGGGCGAGGACAAGGGGGATGATTAATGTTACGGGGTTTGTGTTAGCATCACAGCTACAGCTCGAACTATCTCAAGAACACTTGGCATCTGGCAGTTCTCGATGAATCTATGTTTCCAGAACATCAAAGCAGTCTCACTCATAGATGTTGGCTTAGGAAATCGCCTCACAGCCGCAGAGATCTATCGAATCTCACCTTCTCTCCCCAACTTTCCCTGGAATTTATTACGGTCTGTGACCTTTATCAAAAAATCATGGGATGCTTAGTATTTCGTTCCAACACGGGTAATTCTTAAAGAGAAAGCTTTGGCGCTTTAAGCGACAAGGACCGACAGAACGAAAAGGAAATTATCGCGAGATCATGATTGAAATTGTTCATAGAGTTGAGGAAATTCGAAGATAAAGATAGATCTGCTATTTGTTCGTGATTATCTTTTCAGGATTTTTTTCGAATCTTAAAGTTTCTTGGGAAAGAAAACAGTTCTTAGTTATTCAGGAAATGCGACGTCGTTTCTAAGATTTTAAAATTATAAGAGATACTTTATAATGTCTGTGGATTTTTTTAATAAAGAGTTATTGCTACTGAGTGATGTACCCCTATACTGGTGTATTCATGAAAATATTCTATAAATATTATTATTATTCTTATCGAATGATTAATGTGATTCCGAAGACGATTGCGATCTAGCATTTTTGTGTTGTAGGATCATCTACAATGGCTTCACAGTCTGTCCTATACAAATGCGAGTATCATGGTTTCATTCGTAATAATTTGTGATTCTGATTCCAACAAAATACAAAGCATTGTGTTCAAAGAGCCATTAAACTAAGCAAATTAGGTATCCCACATAATGTGTTACTAACTATATTCTCAAAAACTGCTTATTATTGCGATTCTTATGCGGACAAAGTTGCGGGGCATTGCTAGTAATTAATAAAAATGTTAAGGAACCTGAAGATCAGTAAGCAAAGTCCTGATTCGGGATCTAGCGCCATTGTATGATGATATAATATCATGACAAAGTGTAGTTTGTATGGGAGGTGATAAAAGCAGGGGAGGGAGGTTTTTAATTTTACTTTATTAGTCTAATAATAAAGTATTGTGATATACACAGGAAAAAAAAAATTTGCTACCCCGTTTCATGACTAAACTAGCCTAAAAATGCAAAAAAAAAAATCCGCCCCGCCGTACGCCGTACATAGGGATTCATATCTCCGAGACCGTTAAAGGTAGAATGTTCATTTTTGGGTGGATTGATGATTGGGTAAGTGAGCAGTTTTTTTTATAAATTTTTTTAGGTAAGCTACACTTGCTAATATCTCCACCACGAATGCAGATAGGAAGCTGAAAATCAGTAGAGATGTAGAGAAGGTTGTGGGACAAAATTTAAAAATAATCTAATTTTTTTATCCATTGGCGTCCGGAAAGGGCGGGCTAAAAACAAAGTGTCGGCCGAATTTTTTTTTTCAAATGGTTATTTTTTTTTTTCAAATGATTATATCTTCAAAATTACTTATTGTAAAAAATTTATATTTTTGGACCATTAAGGTAGTATTTAGCTCCACCGGAATAAGCTTAGAGAATGGCTACTTATTGTAAGGCGTAAAGCCCAATCATATGATACTCTAGATGAGATGGAAATGACTTGAATATACCGGAAAATATGTCATCTCAAATTCTTTCGAATAGTGAATAGGGACTTTTGCATATGAGGTGGTAGAAGTAGAGGGGAAGGTTTGTGTTTTTCATATATGACACCGAACATGGCATGCATAATGTTTTTTGCTGAATTTAAAGTTTTTAGTTTTCATTATTTTTAAAGAAATTGGTCATAGTTTTCCTGAAATTGGGGCATTTTATGAGAGGTGGCAGAGGAAGTGGAGCGTTTAATATGATTTTGAAACTGCTTATCATCATCCTTATCGCCATGCTTTGATTCAATTTCAAAGTTGATAGCTCTCATATATTCGAAAGAGAAATGCTTTTCTTGAATTTATAATACAGATATTTATATGGGAGGGGGTAGAAAGAGTGAAGCGGAGCTGATAATTTTTTCTAGCATTTATTGCAATTATTGAAAAACAAATTCCGGCAAAATTTTAAGTTTGTAATTTTTTTAGTTTTAATAGAAATCGATATAATGCATTTAACAAAAATTATACATTTGTATGGGAGGGGGTAGAAGGAGTGTACGGATCAAAACAAGTTTTTTTTCGCGTTATTGGTATTTCTATTTTCATACTTTATGCAAAATATCAAGCTGATAGTTTTAATAGTTTCGAAGAAAAATAATTTAATTTAAATTTCTAAATTTCGTGAAATTTGTATGGGAGGGGGTAGAAGGAGTGAGGTGAAGTTGACAATTCTTCTTAAAACTATTTGCAATTGTAGTAGAATTAATTTTGGCAAAATTTCGTCTTTTCAGCTTTACCAGTATCAATGAAAATCGAAAATATGTATTTTTCAAAATTGTCCATTTGTATGGGAGGGGATAGAAGGAGTGAGGGGATCGGATCAGTATTCCGTGATATTAATAACATATATTATAATCTTCTTCAATGGCGCCAAAGCCCAAATCGGGCCTTGGCCTCCTGACCTTCAGGTTCCTTAACATTTTTCATTATTTATTGCGGAAGAGTTGTTAGCTCTTCGCACAACCCTCTATCTACGAATTTTTCATTTTCGTAGATTGAGGTGACCAAGGTATATTCAAGCAGGTAGTGTGCTGGAATTATGCGTCGACCGGGATTTGAACTCACGACCTTCGCATTGTAAACCAAACACGCTACCTACTAGACTACACCCTAGCCATCATATCATAATACTTTAACCTAAATTTTAGGTCAATAGCTTAAATAGTTTCAAAGAAAAATCAATTTCTTAATATTTCAAAATTTCATGAAATTTGTATGGGAGGGGGTAGAAGGAGTGGGGGGATGTAGCCCATTCGTGAACTTAAAGTTACTTTTTTGCTAAAAGTGACACAAAAATTTTTTTAGCACTATAGCTCAAAGCTTTCGAGAGCTATGCTGTAGACAGACACACAGACGGACAGACGGACAGAAAGACAGACGGTCACTTGGAATCGAGCGACAACAAATATTTCTGTATCCTTGGCAGCTCTATGCGAGCGTTATTTCTTAGCGTTACAAACGGTAAGGCAAACACAATATACTCTCAGATTTCATCTAGAGTATAATTTTGATTTTGTATGGGAGGGGGTAGAACGAGTAGTCGAATTAAAACCAAATTTTTCGACATCTATGATATTTGTAATAGTATGCTTTTCACAAAATTTAAAGTTGATAGCTTTAACGGGTTTGAAGAAAAATAGAAAGAATGAGGTGAAGTTGATAGTTTGCAATTGATTGAATTGTAATAAAATTAATTATAGCAAAAATGGGTTCATTTAGCTTCGCTGAAGCGCAATGAAAACCAAATAAATGCATTTTGAAATTCGCGCATTTTTATGGGAAGTGGTAGAAGGAGTAAAGGGATCAGATCAATATTTCTTGATGTAAATGATATTTACATCGTTATTCTTTAACCCAATTTTCAAGTCAATAGCTGAAATGGTTTCGGAGAAAAATCTATTTCATTAATTTAATTAATTTCGAAATTTCATGAAATTTGTATGGGAGGGGGTAGAAGGAGTGGAGGAATGTAGCCCGTTCACGAACTTAAAGTTTGTTTTTTGCTAAAAATGAAATACGACAAATTTCAACCCGATATGTCAAAGCGTTCGAAAGTTATGCTGGAGACAGACGAACAAACGGAAAGACAGACAGACGGTCACTCGGAATCGAGGTTTTTGAGTGACAAGAAATATTTCTGTACCCTTGGCGACTCTGTGAAAGCATTATTTGTTAGCGTTACAAACGGTAAAGCAAACACAATGTACTGAGAGTATGTACATTGTGTTTGCCTTCATCTCATCATCATAATCAAATTCCCAATAAAGTTTTTTTTTTAAATGACTCACAGCCGATGTAAACAATTTAATAGAGTCGAATTTCATCGACTATTAAAGTCTGATCACAATTATCTGCAACTAATCAAAACATATACTGTTGCTGTTACAAAATATAAAAATTTGAGTATTCTATTTTACTTTATTGCGCAAAAAGCATTAGAAATTAAAATTAAGAGTAGCGCAGGTTTATTATTTTATTGTTCCTATACTCTACGACAGCAAATAACCAATTTATTTATGGTTGAACTTAACATTGCGTGGTTACTTTTTCTTTCAGCTGCTATATTTTTTTTTGTAAAAATCGAGGTTTTTAAAGCTTGAGTGATGCAAGAATCGATGTTGCACTGTAGTTGATTCCATTCTGGAACTCTTGTCTTACTTGCTAATAGCTAGGGGTTGGAATTAATTCGTAGCGTTTTTCTGCAAAGTTTAATGGTTTATTCTGAAAATATTGTTACAGTGGTGTTATTGAAAGAATTGTGCATCGTTTTCTACTACCTTTTTCCATCTTTGTGGCAAAGCAGAAATACCACGTCGAAAGGATTCTTCGTCTTTAGATTCGATAAATGAATCGATCAAATTCTTAGTACTTTCGTAGTTGTCGAAATGCTGCTCTGGCAAGCCATTCGCCATGGACCGGAACAAGTAAAAATCTGATGGAGCGATGTCTGGTGAATATGGCGGGTGCGATAAAACTTCCCATTTCAGCATTTCTAAATAAGTTTTCACCACTTTTGCAACATGGGGTGTGGCATTGTCGTGGAGCAAAATCACCTTATCAAGTCGATCCTTAAATTGGTGGCGCTTTTCTCAAACGCATCAGTTGACGTCTGTAGAGGTCCCCAATGACGGTTTCACTCGATTGAAGCAGCTCATAATAAATTATGCCCAGCTGGTCCCACCATATGCACAGCATGATCTTCTTTCCATGAATATTCTGCTTTGGCGATAATGTTGATGCATGACCGGGCAAACCCCACGATTTTTTTGCGCTTAGGATTGTCGTAACTCACCCACTTTTCGTCGGCAGTGACGATTCGATGCAAAAATCCCTTCCTTGCCTGTCGTTGAAGCAGTTGCTCAGAGATGACGTTCGACGTCCCTCGGTTTCAACTCATGTGGGACCCACGTTCCTTGCTGTTGTATCATTCCAAGGGCTTTGAGGCGTTTTCCAGTCATCGATGAGTCAACTATAAGCGATTCTGACAACTGTGCAAGCATTTGACACGGGTCTTCATCGATCGTTGTCACCAATTCTTCATCTTCAAACTTTTTCGGCTGTCCGGGACACTCCTTGTCTTCCAAGCTAAAATTTCCATTTTTGAACCGAGCGAACCACTTTCTGCACGTGTGCTCAGCTAGAGCATATTCACCATAAACGTCTACAAAAATGCGATGACTTTCCGCGGCACTCTTCTTCATGTGGAAGTAATGAAGCAACACTCCCCGCAAAAACAGATTTTCGGGCACGAACGTTGACATATTTGATGACGCACAACAAAATGTTATAAAATCGATAAAGAAATGTCGTTCAGTGGACTAGATGCGCCATGACAGTAGCTTCATGGAGAATATTTGCTTTTGTATATGTGACTACGGATACTTGAGTAACGCCACCTTTTGTAAAACCGAATTAATTCCAACCCTTAATACATTCTACAGCGATTATCCAGCATACCATAGTTAAATATTTTTTGAATCTCTATGAGATTCTCTAGAGCTAGAGTGTAGCCTAGTGGGTAGCGTATCGGTCTTGTAATGCGAAGCTCGTGAGTTCAAATCCCGGTTGGCGCAATATATAATTCCAGCACATTGCCTGCTTGGATATACCTTGGTCACCTCAATCTACGAATATCAAAAATTCGTTTAAAAGGTGGTTGTGCGAAGGGCTAACAACCTTTCCACAATAAGTAATGAAAAATGTTAAGGAACCTGAATGTCAGGAGGCCAAGGTCCGATTTGGGGTGTAGCGCCATTGTACAAGAGAAGATGAGATCCTCGCAATGGTGAGAGTAAAAAGTTGAAGGTGGCACAGGTATTCAAATTGCAAGAACTGATCAGACCTATCTTGGTGGTGTGAGGCGTATTCATTTATTAATTGTTGCGCACAATTAAAATGCTATTATAAGGCCAGTTAAGAAGAACCGCGGGTGAATTGGTCAAATAAAAATTTGAGTGCAATCAATTGTTGTTTAACCGTCGTGTCATTTGTAGTACTGTCAACCTACTTGAAATAGGCGTGGCCACGCTTAAAATCGCAACAGTTGGAGTCTTCAGAATGCAAATCAGCTGGGGCTGTTTGACAACGGTTGCACTATTTTTTTTCCTGATTTGCCGAGTAAACTTCTATGCATTTGCAGAGCAATGAATAATTAACTTTTCGGACTACTGAAATTAATTAAAATGTGTGGATGAGCTTATTTGATATAACTTTTTAGATTGCACGGAGGGTAAGAGGACTCCTTTACGACTCTGTAGCATGTTAACAAAATTATGATTGAAATCATACTTACTTACGTATGATGGCGGTACAGCCCAAGTCGGGCATTGCCTCCTGTTTACTACGCTTCAATCCTTCTCGGTTCAGTGACCGCGTCCTCTTGTTTGGAACCGTTATAATTGGTTTGCTGTCAGCGTCAATAGAGTCCTCCCACCGCTTCCATGGTTTTCCAACTCGCCTTTGTCCATTGATTTCCCCCTTTCGTGTGCGTTTGGGAATTCTTCCGTCATTCATCCGCACCACATGACCAGTCTATGTACGTTCTTGAATTTAATGAGAGTTAACACTTCCGTATTGTTGAATATGTGATACACTTCTCTATTGTGTCGTATTCTCCAGATAGAGTCTTCCCTTACAGGTCCAGGGATTCTTCTGAGGACCTCTCTTTCAAAGGCTTTGAGTGATTTCTTAGACGTCTGCGCTAATGTCCACGTTTTGCTGCCATAGCATAGCACTGCCCTTATAACCGTTTTATGTATATAGTTCATGTTTAGTTTGCATGTCCACGTTTTTGTTTATTATAATACGTCTTATAAATCATCATTATTCATCTTTTTATGTCGATAGGTTTTATTTCATCCTTCGATAAGTCTCCCCCTAGGTATGCATACAAAGTTAACCAAGTTTTCACGACGCTGCGAGTTCTTGACGCATGCGTCAAATCCATGCTGTTATATGGTTGTACTACATGTGAGCGTTACCAGGAAACTACAAACTTTCGTGAACCAATGCCTCCGACGCATTTTAGAAATATTCTGTGTGTAATATCCAACGACAAACTTTTGAGTTCAACTGGATAGACTAAAATAGGTAGTGAGATCCAAAGGCGGAAGTGGCAGTAGATCGGTCATACATTGAGGAAACCAGAGCGAAACATCGCCACTCTGGATTGTAATCTTTAAGGAAGACGTCGAGTTGATCGACCATGTAGCACATGAAAGCGATCAGTTGAGCAGGAGCCCAGTGAAATAAACAAGTCCAAGCAACAGCTTAAGGCCAATGCTTAGGATTGCGCCTTGTGGAAGAGAGCTGTTTCTGTCCCATGCCCCTATAGGGGGTCTTAACAGGAATTTGATTTAATTGATTGACTCTCCAGAGATCTTGCAAGTATGTTTTTTATGTCGTCAGCATATATATACTACGAGTTATATGGATTTGAAGTATAGTGTTCCTATGGCGTCAACGAGAAGTTTCTGAACAACATATTCGATTGTCAAATTGAAAAGCATTGGTGCTAGGCTGACATCTTGTTTAAGGCAGTTTTCAGTTCTAAAGCTGAAAGTCAGCATTGGGCTTAATTCACTTTTCCAGAATTTTCGTCAAGATCTTATAAGACGTACACAACAAAGATATTCCTCAGTAGCTTTTGCAGTAGAGTTTGTCACCTTTTTTATAAATTGGACATATGATATTCCTGCGCCAATTTTCAGAAAGTGTTTCCTGTGCGTAGAAGTCCGTGACTAATCTGTGTAGGAGATGTGCTTCGCAGATATCGCCAGCTTTCAGAAGCGCAGCTGGGATTTGATCATTGTCCGGTTCTTTGTTATTTGGGTGGTTCTTTAGATCCGTTTTTACTTCTTCGAATGTGAGAGGACTCAAAAAGAATTCTTCAGTAGCCGTTATATCAGTTGTGCCTGCTATTATCTCTGATAGTGCTGTTCTTGCGGGTAATGGAATTGGATTGAGGAGATGTTCAAATTCAATCTTAGTTTCAAATTGGCTTTTGCTTCTTTGCAGAAGTCGTCTTCGGTTGGTTTTTCTTTTTCATCCTTTTAACAAGGGAATACTTTTGTGTTGTGTAATTTAAAATGTTCGTTCACGTTCTTAATTTTATTATTTTTGTACTTCCGTACTTTCTGTCTGCATAATTTGTTTGAAAATCGTCTAAGATAATTATATTTGTCCCATTCGGCTCGTGATGGCCGATCCGTTAATATTTTGTAAGCTTGATTTTTTTTGTTCTAAGGCATCTTGGTATTCGTCATTGAGCCAAGTATGTCTTTTGTGCCGGGGTTGTTGTCCTATTCCCTCTTCTGCGACGGATGCAATGTCATCTTTGATGTTTTGCCACATTTCTTCTTTTGGCATGCTGGCGTTGTTGTTCAGTATCGTCGTGAAATATCTCTCCAAGGCTGATACGTACTTCACAACTACTTTCTTATCTTTGAGTTTTCCTATGTCGAATTTAGGAACCGGATGTGTTTTTAACTGTCCTCGGTTTGCGATTCGACATTGGAACTTGTTATATAACAAAAAGTGAGAATGCAGAAGGCCGTCCTTTTCCCTATTAGAATGTGGTCTATGTGGTTGATTGTTCGTCCGTCGGACGGATGCTACGATGCGGGAAGCTTGTCAAGCTTCCAATAAGGTTTTTGCTGTTGAAATCATTCAGCCGCTGGCCGTTATTTTTACTACTATCATGGAGACTGTGGCTCCGATAGTCCCTAAATAAGTCTCCGTTTTGCACACTTTCGCATTTGAGTCACGTAATACTATTTTAATAATTTTCGACGGAAGAGATTCGAAAGTTGATTCGACTGTGCTGTAGATTTCGTCATCTTGTCTTCGGTTGGAGCGTGGGCCCTAATAGGGCTAGGGTGTAGCCTAGTGGGTAGCGTGTTGTTCTTACAATGCGAAGGTCGTGAGTTCAAATCCCGGTCGACGTTATATAATTGCTGCGCACTACCTGCTCAGATATACCTTGGTTACCTCAATCTAGGAAATGAATAATTCGTAGATAGAGGGTTGTGCGAAGGACCAACAACCCATCTACAATAAATTATGAAAAAATGTTAAGGAACCTGAAGGTCAGGAGGCTAAGTTCCGATTTCGACTGTAGCGCCATTGTAGAAGAAGTGGGCCACAACAAGTCAAACATTAAAGAATGTTGTCTTGATCGGGACTGCAATAATGATGCAGATTGCAATCGTTCATTGATGCGAAGTTAGTAACTTGTTGTTTAAACTTCTTGTCGACAATGAATGATAATTTCCTACTTTTGAAAATTGTGTGCAACCTAATTTCAGTAATCTCACTTTGAAGTGATGTTTATGTTGAATTTCTTCACTTGTTCCAGAATCGCTCTCACTGCTTCTATCGTTGAAGCACCACCTCGGACTACCCAAGGCTGTGCTTCAGGTTTCGAAACAAGTCCGGTTTTGCGAAAATGAATTCATAACTCTGCGCCCAACCCCCAACCTGGAGGATCATATTATAATACTACAATATAATTTTTCTGTTTCATTAGCACTCGCATTTATCCATTTAGCTGGCTAATTCTGAATGGACAAGACCAGTACCCAGTGGCCAACACGTGGAGGCATGCTGAGCACAATTGACATGATCGTTACAACGTCACCTAAATTCTACACATTTGTATGAAAAGTAAAATCAGGTATGAAAAACTATTCAACGGTTTCCGGTGAGATTTACACCCTTTTTCTGTGAAGATGAACACAATAACTCGAGTTATTGTCGGGACACACAGAGCAAACCTTTTATTTATAGATCCTCAAAGAATAAAGTTCTTCAAAACAGGATGCTGAAAATTTTCACGGTGGCGATAGTTAACCTTGTTGTCATAATAATATCTGAAACTTAGGTCTCCGCCTTTTGTTCATAATCATTTCAAAGTACCACCAAAAGCTCAGCTTTCTTTGAAGTTTCGCATTGGTGAGACTATCTGGTGTTACTTGGTTCAAATATTTACTAAAGAAATTTTTCTGGTAGTTTAGAATTAGAACATCAATGTACTTTTGAGCTTTCGCATAATTTTTAAGTTCAAAGAAGGAAAACAAATGTTGCCCTGACTATTTCAGAGACACACACCACTAAAATATTTATTGTGAAAAGAGTTCATACCTATTGCTACCTTGAAATGAAAGAAATTTCTTTATAAAATATTTTTCATAAATGGCCCCCTATCCTCAATTTAGACAGAAAATATTTGCGTTTTTTATAAAGGGGTGAGGTGTGGTAAAGGTGAGGTATAGGAAATAGAGGAGTTTTCTAGAATATGATATGAAAATTTGTGAGATCAATTTAAAAAATGTTCAAAAGCTTAAAATATTAACTGATTGAATACTTTTTCAACTTTTACCCCCTCCCATATAAAAGTTTTTCTTTTCTACCATTTTTAAAACTTTAATTATCACTAAACAATCAAAAGCTATTAACTTGAAAATTTGTAAAAATATTTACAATAAAGTTGTATCAACAATTTTGAAATCCCTTCTGCCTTTTTACCCCTTCCGATAAAAAACTAGAATTTTAACTTTAAACAAATTTTTGGTCTCGTGCATAAGAAATATGTACACAGAATTTCTCTTTATGAAACTAACACCCTATATAGAGAATTTTAAATGTGATTCAAGCAACTAAAAAACTTATTATCATCACTCCACCCTTTCTACCACCCATCCTCCGTACAAACCCAAACTTGCATAAATAAACGAATGAAATATTGATTATATGTATGTAGAGGAACCCGGGCCAAAACGAAGAACTAGGTTGAATGTATGGTTTAAAATCACAAAAGGTTAATTAAGGGAGTTGGAAATTTTTCTATAAATAATAATAAAAAAAAGAAAACAAAAGAAAACAAAAGAATAGTATTTTTGTTTTCAAACATAGAAAATAATATCACTTGGTGTGGTTAGGATAAGTAATTATGAAATCATATAATACTAGTAGCAATGCAGAAAAATAAGTTTGCTCTATATTTATTTAATTTTAAGTTACCATGAAAGTTTAACTACACTTTCCATTAATTATGTACTTTTTACTAAATTCGCATACTAGGACAGACCTATTATTTTCGCTATCTATTCGCGCACTGGAATTGCTGGCCCATTTTTTGCACTTAGAACAAGCGACCCTACCTTCAACTGATTTTGAGTAAAATTCACAGCAATATTCACAGTCAGAATAGAGTACTTCCCCATTTCGCACCAACCGTTCCGCCCCAGGGACACAATTCAGGTTAGTGGGGTAAGGCCACAGAAAGATACGTAAACTAACGTTTAACTACATGAAGCTAAAGACAATTAAACGTGCTTCAAGCATGTACTAACTACAGTTTCAATGTAAACAAGTATGTATACATTACCGTGGCTGAAAAATCATCAGAGTCTCAATACAGGAGCAGAAAAACACAGAACGAAAACTTCACGCACCAGTTCTCGAGAAAACTAAAGTAACATGGCTGTCATAGTTGAGCAGCAACAGGATGGTCTCGTTCTACTTATTGCCGCTGGCTGGCAGCACCTCCTTGACATCGTGAATGGACTACCTCCCCACTCTCCTTCTATCCCCTCCCATACAAATTTCATAAAATTTCGAAATTAAAAAAAAATGAATTTTTCCTTGAAACTATTGAAGCTATCGACTTGAAATTTGGGTCAATGTATTATGATGTAGATGTTATTAATATCACGGAATATTGATCCGATCCCCTCACTCCTTCTACACCCTCCCATACAAATGGACAATATTGAAAAATACACATTTTCGATTTTCATTGAAACTAGTAAGGCTGAAGGGGCGAAATTTTGCCAGAATTAATTCTGCTACAATTGCAATTAATTTTAAAAAACTTATCAATTTCACCCCACTCCTTCTATCTCCTCCGATACAAATTTTACGAAATTTTGAAATTTAAATTAAATTATTTTTCTTCGAAACTGTTCAAGCTATCGACTTGATATTTTGTATAAAGTATAATAATAGAAATATCATTATCGCAAAATAAATTTGTTTTGATCCGTACACCCCTTCTACTCCCTCCCATACAAATGCATAATTTTTGTTAAAAGCATTATATCAATTTCCTTTAAAATTAGTAAAAGTACAAACTTAAAATTTTGCCAGAATTTGTTTTTTAATAATTGCAATAAATGCTAGAAATAAAATCAACTCCGCTTCACTCCTTCTACCACCTCCCATACAAATATCTGTATTATAAATTCAAGAAAAGCATTTCTCCTTCCACTATATGAGAGCTATCGACTTTGAAATTGAATCAAAGCATGGTGATAAGGATGCTGATAAGCAGTTTCGAAATCATCTTAAACGCTCCACTTCCTCTGCCCACTCCCATACAAATGCCCCAATTTCAGGAAAAGTATGTCCAATTACTTTAAAAATAATGAAAACTAAAAACTTTAAATTCAACAAAAAAACTTTTACATGCCATGTTCGGTGTCATATACGAAAAATACAAACCTCCCCCTCTACTTCTACCACCTCTCATGCAAAAGTCTCTAATCACTATTCGAAAAAATTTGAGATGATATATTTTCCGGTATATTAAAGTCATTTCCATCTCACCTAGAGTATCATATGATTGGGCTTCACGTCCAATCATAATTTTATTATGTTTAAACTCTAGATGGAATCTGAGAGTATATTGCGTTTACCTTACCGTTTGTAATGCTAAGAAATAATGCTCCCACAGAGCAAGGGTACAGAAATATTTGTTGTCGCTCAAAAACCTCGATTCCGAGTTGCTGTCTGTCCGTCTGTCCATCTGTCTACAGCATAACTCTCGAAAGCTTTGAGCTATAGTGCTAAAAATTTTTGTGTATAATTTTTAGCAAAAAATAAACTTTAAGTTCGTGAATGGGCTACATGCCCCCACTCCTTCTACCCCCTCCCATACAAATTTCATGATATTTCGAAATATTAAGAAATTGATTTTTCTTTGAAACTATTTAAGCTATCGACTTGAAATTTAAGTCAAAGTATTATGATATAAATATTATTAATACCACAGAATATTGATCTGATCCTTGCACTCCTTCTACCCCTTCCCATACAAATGGACAATTTTGAGAAATACATATTTTCGATTTTTATTGAAACTAGTAAAGCTGAAAAGACAAAATTTTGTCAGAATTAATTTTACTATAACTGCAATTTATTTTAAGAATAATTATCAACTTCACCTTACTTCTTCTACCCGCTCCCATACAAATTTCACGAAATTTAAATTAAATTATTTTTCTTTGAAACTGTTAAAGCTATCAACTTGATATTTTGTATAAAGTATACAAATAGAAATATTAATAATACGAAAAAAATTTGTATATAAATGCATAATTTTTGTTAAATGCATTTTATCGATTTCCATTCAAACTAGAAAAAGTACAAACTTCAAATTTTGCCACAATTTCTTTCTTAATAATTCAAATAAGTATTAGAAAAAATTATCAGCTCCGCTTCCCTCCTTCTACCACCTCCCATACAAATATCTGTATTATAAATTCAAGAAAAGCATTTCTCCTTCAAGTATATGAGAGCTATCGACTTTGAAATTGAATCAAAGCGTGGTGATAAGGATGATGATAAGCAGTTTCAAAATCATCTTAAACGCTCCACTTCCTCTGCCACCTCCCATACAAATACCCCAATTTCAGGAAAACTATGACTAATTTCTTTAAAAATAATGAAAACTAAAAACTTTAAATTCAGCAAAAAACATTTTGCATGCCATGTTCGGTGTCATATACGAAAAATACAAACCTCCCCCTCTACTTCTACCACCTCCCACGCAAAAGTCTCTAATCACTATTCGAAAAAATTTGAGATGACATATTTTCCGGTATATTAAATTCATTGCCATCTCATCTAGAGTATCATATGATTGGGCTTTAAGCCCTATCATAATTCTGTTATGTTTTTCTTATTTTCAGTAACGGTTCGTGAATAAACCATCTAGGCAGGCCAAAAATTTAAGCTTTCCGAGCTATTACTACAATCTATTAATTTCCTATGGTGACATAGGACCGATACAAGGCGCGATCTTGAACATCGGTTTTTACCTATCGCTAGAACTGGTTTGTTCCTCTGGCCTCCTGCTCAATTCCTCGCTTCCAAGTGCTACATGGTCGACCAACCCGAAGATATGTCGGATTTGTTCCTAACACCCAATCAGAGGACGTACGGCGCTGCTGGTGCTCTGCCGTGTTTATAGATGACAAATGTCAACCGACCAGCAGGCTATTAATAGGCCCTTCCAACCCTAAACTTTTTACTAAAACACCCTATATAAGTAAGGGTGGTAGCAGACAGGGGCAACCATTGTGATGGGTATTCCAGAGGTGGACTCAATCAATTATTGAACACTTAAATGCGATTATTAGTAATAGCTCCGGTACAAAGATTTTTCATAATTTGATATACTAACACTACTCTCCTCATAGAGTTTCAGCAAAGCAATAATACCAAGCAATAATACCAACAACTTAGCGTGAGTTTAGAAGTACAAGAAGGCAACATAAGAATGTAAAAAACAGTCAAATTTATAGTTTGCTTGAGTTTGACGGTCTTGAAATGTATGGACATGAGCACTAACTTGCGTTACATTACAAATTTTTGTATAGATTCTGTCATTGCAATCGAAAATAAATATGAGTTTCGTAAATAACATTCCATTACGATTGTCTTTACTTCATAAAAGAAAAAGAATTGAGAAAATTCAAATTTTGGAAAAAATTTCCCGATCAGTCGCTGTATGTGCAATGTCCAAACTCTATTGGGAGAGTATGTACTGTTAATGTGTATCCAGTATCTCTATTCATAGCAAGCGCAAATTTGGAATTCAAAAACCACTGAACGGATTTTGATGTGGTTCTCATAATCTGATAGCTTATAATTCGGTGAATAAACTGGGATATATGTATGCCATTTAGTTACCAAATGGCGTCACCGTCGAAAAAGTATTTTGAAATTTCGAATTAATTTGATGAAAAAATGTTGTTGAGGTATGTTGTTAACAGTGAAAATGATGGAATTGATACCAAATGCCTTTCTACGCTGTAACTTATAATTGTTGGGGTAAATGGAGTATGATTTAGTCCCTCTAGCTTCAAAACACGTCGAGCTAGAGACAGTTCATGAATGGGTCAAATTCATTTTCCATACAAAATAACAAATGTTTGAATCTTCCACATCAAATTTGAAATTTGGAAAAAAACAATTGTTTGATGCTATTCTTAGTCATTCATTTAAGAATTATTGGAATTTTCAACTCGTTTCTCCATCCAAACATCAGTTTTCCGAAAAAAAATTTCTCAGTACATATTAAATTAATTGACTTCAACTTTAGTACAAGATATGTGTCGGTAGATTATGTATTACGGCTTCTCCTCCCGTACAAATTTGCAGAATTTTATTCCTTTAACAAATTATCAACTTATCAACCCCTTTTAGATCAGTTGCACTTATAAATATCCTTCCTTTTTAAGCCGCGCAAATCTCATATGTAGATGTGCTAGTTATTGATATCTAGATATCTGATAAATCTCCAAACAATGTCAAAAAAATAAAAAAATACTACGAATTTGAAACATCATTTATTATTATCCTTACAGAGACTTAATACTGATGTGTAGCGAGTATTTCGCTCAATTTAGTTTCGATTAAATTGCATTTTAATGCTATCGACATGACAAATTTGCGTATTATCTAAAGTGCAACTCTTCTGCCGTCGCATTCCTTTGAAGGTGTCGAGGAATGCCTTCC
Organism: Chorisops tibialis; assembly: GCA_963669355.1. Classification (NCBI taxonomy): domain Eukaryota; kingdom Metazoa; phylum Arthropoda; class Insecta; order Diptera; family Stratiomyidae; genus Chorisops; species Chorisops tibialis. The sequence continues at coordinate 63,663,963 of OY770264.1, read as the reverse complement.
GGAAGCTCGCGTTCATAAAGCAATACGTAATGGGATTGCAGCAGCTCGAAGAGTATGCCAGCAATTGGAAATAGCTGATAGCTGTGTATCCTAAATGCTGATAGACCAGGGTCTGACTGAACAGAGCGATAGTGTTGATGACATAGAGTGGCGTCCAGCATATGAAAAATTCCAGCACTAGAACGGATAGCATTTTGATCACGCGCTGCTTATTCTCCAAGTTTTTAGCAACATTTGATCTGAAAAAAAAAAATGCAATATTATAAATTAACATGATTACCATAATATACGTTCCTGGAACAGGTACCTAAAAAGATGAATCCCAACACCACAAGTAAGCTATTTAGTGTGATGAAAATTTAATGACATTCTTATTAACACTTACCGCCTTAATGTGGACTCGAAATGTTTACGTAAGGTAAACGTTTCTGACTTGGAAGACAAGCTCCGCACAAGCGGAAACTTCCTTTTTTCGAATTGCTCCATTGAGGTTGATCGACAATTTGTAGATGTTTTTCTACTGAAATAAATTTCAGTAAATGGATTTTCTGAAAATATTGCCGAAAAAAAAACGGAAGCTTATTAAGTGATATGTTGGTTCTTGTAATTCAAAGAAAATTTAATAACAGTAAAAATGTGAAACCATTTGAGTATGAAATTGTTATGCAGCCGCGAGTGAGAGATACATATAATACATAAAAAAATGAAGCGTTTAACTTTCGATATTAATTAAAGACTAGCGATCACTCGCGACTTTGTCCGCGTAAGAATCGCAAAATAAGCAATTTTTGAGAATGTAATTAGTAATACATTATCTGGGATATATAAACTGATTAGCTTAATGGCCCTTTGAAGACAATGGTTTCTATTTTGTTGGAATCAGAACCATAAATTATTAAGAATGAAACCACGATACTCGCATTTGCGACAAATCAATCCCGTGATCTAAGAACATATTCGTATTGAAGAGCACCAAGGACATGTGAATAGTTATAGCTTGTGTTAACTAAAAAAAATAGCCCAAATAAAATAACATTAAGCTTAAAACCATAACAGGACTACGACTCTGCGTAAAGCCCAATCATACGAAACTACAGATGAAATTGTTGTGATGTTAAGAATTTTGTATGGGGAGTGGTAGAAGGGGTGATAGTACTGAACTAATTTGTTTCAAATCATGCCAGAGTAGCTGTTAAAATGTTTTGTACCAAATTTAAGCTTCAAAAGTTGAATAGGTACTGAGAAACTTAGTGCATTGGATTTAGTGAAATTTTGTTGTAATTGTATGGGAGGTGGTAGAAGGAGGGGTTTTTTGGTGATTTATCGAGAAACAAAACTGATATATTTTAGATTTTAGCTCAGCAACGTTCACACTTTTCAAGAAAATAGAATTTTTGAAAAGTTGTGAAATTGTGTCACATTATATGGGATGGGGTAGCAGAAGTGAAGCTAATCGGTTCATTTTTTTCCCGATATTAATAATAATGCTAATTAAGGATTCTATGCAAAATTTTAGCTCGATGAAAGCTATACGTATTGAGAAAATTGGTTTAAAGTATTTCATGAAAAAGTGCAGTTTGTATGGGAGGTGGTGGAAGGAGTGAGGGGTTTTTAGGGATTTTTCGAAAAATAGCTAGAATTATGCAATTGAAATATTTTAAATTTTAGATCTGTGGCTTCCACACTTTCCAAGAAAATCGAATTTTTGTAAAGTCGTGGAATCGTGTCACATTGTACGGGAGGGGGTAGAAATAGTGAAGATAAACGGTTTCCCGATATTAATAATAATGCTAATTAAGTATTTAGTACAAAATTTCAGCTCGATGGAATTTATACGTACTGAGAAAATTGGTGTATAGTATTTAATGAAAAAGTGTAGTTTGTTTGAGAGGTGGTGGGAGGAGTGGGGGGATTCAGATAATATGTATACCAAAAGATTGCATTTACCATAGAAATAATGTATTATAAATTTCAAATTAACAGCTCTTATAGTTTCCGAGAAAATTTGATTATTACATATTATTAAGAATGAGTCACTCCTTCCACCACCTCCCAGACAAACTGCACTTTTTCATGAAATACTCTAAGCCAATTTTCCCAATACGTAGTACATTTATCGAGCTCAAATTTTGTATCGAATCCTTAAGCAGCATTATTATTAATATCGGGAACAAATGAACCGATTAGCTTCACTCCTTCTACCCCCCTAGAGCGAATGGAAGACAGAAGAATCCCCAAGCGTACTCTTAAAGGCAAAGCTAGTGGTAACCGGCCAGTTGGCAAACCATGCAAGCGATGGGAAGACTGGGAAGATAGCAAAGCCATCTTAAAAATTAACAGCTGGTGGACGCGGTCTTTGGATCAACACGATTGGAGGCGACGACTTCAGGAGGCCAGGGCCCGATTTGGGCTGTCGTGCCATTGATGATGAGTTTTACTCCAAGTTCGTCGTTGGAGATCACTCTCGCCAGAATATTCCTAAAATGCTTCGAAGGCATTAGCTCACGAAAGTTTACAGTAACAACAAAAAGCGTAGCTTAAACTTTAAAAAATCCATGGGGTAGCTTGCATTGGTATCACAGGAGCAATGTAAACCTGTCCTACGGCGGCAATGGAAATGTTCCTAAACATCCCACCGATATATCTCCAAATAAAAAAGGAGGCTATCAAAGGGGTGTTACGCATACAAAGGGAAAACAAATACAAATCAGGGGATCCAAAAACACCCGAAAATAGAGGTTCTACCATCCACACTATCGGACACCATGCTGACAAAATTCAATTTTGAAACCCTCTACAAAGTTATAATCTGAGAACGCAAGTACTGGCAATCCATGCTTCCTGAAATGGAAGAAGAATCAACAATCTGGTGTACAGATGGCTCGCGCACCTCTGAGGGAACAGGAGCAGGAGTTCAAGGTCCTAATTTATCGGTTTCAAAACCACTCGGAAAAGAAGCCACAATCTTCCAGGCTGAACTAATTGCAATGGAGCTATGCATCCAAGAGATTATCGCAACAAATCTATTTATATCCTATCGGATAGTCTGGCGGATCTCAAAGCCCTAGTATCCAATAAACACGAATCGAGGATAGTTTGGGACTGCCTTCAAAACCTAATTATCCATGGAAAAGGAATAACGTAGCCTTAGTGTGGGTACCAGGACATATGGAACTTGAGGAAAATGAAGAAGCTGATCGCTTTGCGTAGAAACAAATTTTATTGGAACAGAGCCATTATCTGGAAAACTAAAAGGGTTCTCCAACCATTTACATAGAAAGAAGGTTGAACAATAGCATACAATCTACTAAAATAGACCTCCAGGCTTATCAATCTCAAACAAATGAACTTCGAAAAAAAAACAAAGGTGAGAATATTTTAAAATTCAGCAAGAGTGATATTAATACTCTAATCGGCCTTACGACGGGGCACAGTGGAGTAAACCACCAACTCAAGAATATGGGTTTAACTGAAACCGACATCTACCGACTCCGTCTCGTAGACTCCGAAACGAGAGAACACATCCTATGTTATGTCAGTAGCAAGGAAAAGACACAATCTTCTCGGAAAAGGTTTCCTTTCCACCGAGGAACTAGCCAACATGGATAAAGATACTTAGATTAAGGGTAAAGGAGCAATAAACGCACAATAGGCCGGGAAGGTCGCAATGCTCTTACGTGTTCCCCAAATAAAAACAAAAAAAAAGGATTGCGCGTAAGCCCCAATCATGCAGTATTCCAGATCAAACAGTAATTCTCCTGATTCCAAGAAATTTTCTATGGGGAGTGGTAGAAGGGGTGACAGTATTGAACTAATTTTACTTTATTATAATAATAATAAATTATTGTGATCGACACAAGAAAAAAAAAATTTGCTAGCCTGAAATTTTTTTTTTCGCGTTTCATGACTCAATTAGCTTAAAAATGCAAAAAAAAAATCCGTCCCGCCGTATGCCGTACATATGGACTCATATCTCCGAGACCGTTAAAGGTAGAATGTTCGTTCTTGGGTGGATTGTTGATTGGGTAAGTGAGCTCTATTTTCTAAATTTTAGGGGGTGTTAGGTTCAAGGGGGAGGCGGGGGGAGGGAAAAAGTCGAAAAATTCACTCTCTAATATCTCCACCACGAATGCAGATAGAAAGTTGAAAATCAGTACAGATATATATAGAAGGATGTAAGAAAAACTTTAAAAATAACTTAATTTTTTTATCCATTGGCGTCTGAAAAGGGGGGGCTAAAAACAAATTGTCGGCTGAATTGTTTTTTTTTCAAATGACTATATCTTCGAAATTACTTATTGTAAAAAATTCATATTTTGGGACCATTAAGGTGGCATATAAGCTAGGGTTTAGTCTAGTAGGTAGCGTGTTTGGTTTCAATGCGAAGGTCGTGAGTTCAAATCCTGGTCGACGCATAATTCCAGCACACTACCTGCTTGAATATACCTTGGCTACCTCAATCTATGAAAATGACAAATTCGTAGATAGAGGGTTGTGCGAAGAGCTAACAACTCTTCCGCAATAAATAATGAAAATGTTAAAGAACCTGAGGTTCAAGAGGCCAAGGCTCGATTTGGGTTGTAGCGCCATTGAAGAAGAAGGTGGCATATAGTTCCAATGGAATCAGCTTAGAGAGTGGCTAATTATTGTAAGGGGATGGTCAGGGGGGTGCAAAGAAAAACACTTAAAAATGAATATCTCAACTATCTCTTAAGCTATGTAATTCAAACTTGAAACTTATATTAAACTATACTAGGCAAATACAAAAAAAATATAAGATGTTGACATAATAGTAGTGGGGGGAAATGGAGAGCATTTCAAAAATGGCGCAATTTTCAAAATTACAAATCCTTATATCTCAAAAAAGAGTACAGATATCAAATTGAAAATTTGTCAGATTGTAGAACTATAAAATAGTTGATTTTGGTAAAAATTTTAAGTTGGAGGTGTAAGGGGAGGGAGGTGATAAGCAAAAATGTCGAAAATTTTGAGTGATTTTTTTAGGGGTCTGGTGAAAGATACAAATTTTAAATTTTGCATATTAATACATCTATTTGATATACATAGAAAAATAATAATAACTTGATCCATAATTGTTATAAACCGACCCCCCCGGTCTAACGTGCACAAGGTGTTTCATGTGCATTGAAAAAAACACATAAACTGAAAATTTTTGATTGAAATTTTAAGGTAGAAACTTGAAAATTTGCGAAATGCATTTAAAAAAATCCCTAAATATATGAAATATTAACTGGTCGAAAACCTTTAAGACTTCTACCCCCTCCCATACAAAATTATTTTTTCAACCATTATTAAGAAATCAATTATCACCTAACTGTTAAAAGATATCAATTTGAAATTTTGCAGAAAAACTTGTAAAAGTAGTTGAAATTAAATTACGTTAAAAGTTTTGAAATCGCGCTTGCCCTTCTACTCCCTCCCATACAAAAGTGTGATTTCGACCAATTTCATTAAATCAACTAATAACCAACAAATTAAAAGCTGCGAACTTGAAATTTCTTACGAGCACGTTACAATAGAAAAAAAAGAAAAATACATCACAAGTTTTACGATTCCCCTACCTCCTTTACCCCCTCCCATACAAAAATATTTTTTCGAGCATTTTTAAGAAATCAGTTATCAGCTAACTCTTAAAAGCTATCAATTTCAAATTTTGCATAAAAACTTATAAAAATAATTCAAATGAAGTTGCTTTAAAAGTTTTGAAATCGCGGTTGCCCTTTTACCCCCTCCCGTACAAAACTATGATTTCGACCAATTTCATTAAATCAACTAATAACCAACAAACTTACAGCTACGAACTTGAAATTTTATACAAACACTTTACAAGAGATGCGAAATAAAACTACATATCAAATCTTACGATTCCCCTACCTTCTCTACCCCCTCCCATACAAATGTTCGGTTTCGTGAATGAAAATTCTATGCAACTTCGTCTATGAAACACATTCTATACAGAGAATATTGGACGTGATTCAAGCAATTAATTAAAAAACTATTAACATCCACCCATTCTTACTATTACCCCTCCTCCTCCCCTCATAAAAACCCAAACTTGCAGAAACGAATGAAATATTGTTAAATTAACAACAGCCCTGCCCAAGAACTTCCTTTCACTTAGCCTTCCCTAACCACTCTAACCTGCATATTGACTTTCCACTCATCCGCAACTTGTTCCAAGAATAATAAAGTTTCGCCCGACTTGTTTGGCAGTTTATTTTTTATATGATGCTAGTGTAGCTATAAAACTGTTTGGTACAAAATCTAAGCTCCAAAAATTTAATAGGTACTAAGACAATTAGTGTATTAGATTTAGTGAAATTGTGCAGTTTGTATGGAAGGTGGTAGTAGGAGTGGAGTTTTTTTAGTGATTTTTCTTAAAAAGGACTATAAATATTATGATATTGATATCTCGTAAATTTCAGACTAGTAACATTCATCCTTTTTAAGAAAATCTAATTTTTGTGTAGTTGAGAAATTGCGTCATATTGTATGGGAGGAGTTAGAAGCAATGAAACAAATCAGTTAATTTTTCCGATCTTGATAATAATGCTAAGTACTTAAGTACTTAGCACAAAATTTGAGCTTAACAAATATAAATATCGTACTGAGAAAATTGGTTTATTATATTTCGTAAAAAAAATGCAGTTTGTATTAGAGGTGCTGGTAGGAATGGGGCGATCTGATATCATATCACATTTATGATAAAAATAATATTTTCTAAATTTCAAACTATTAGCTTTTATAGTTTCCAAGAAAATTTGATTATTGTAATTGATTGAAAATGAGTTATTTTGTATGAGAGGGCGTAGAAGCGGGAGAGCGATTTGAGTTCTTGAACGACTCAACAAAAATTTACAAAGATTTAGATTTCTAGCTGAACACGTTTCCGAGCTAGAGAGCGAATGGACAGTCAGACGGACGGATTTATAGTACTCTCAGATTTCATTGAGAGGATGTAAATTCGTTTTTTAGGATACGTTGCCTGTTAAGTGTTTATAGCCACGAAACTTGTATCGCAAAGTCGAGAATCTTCCAAATTTGTCAAATCAACAGAATGATATCGAATAAGTATTTTAAAATTTATCAACTTTTTCACGCGACTTTTACCGTCTCCCATAAACATTTCACATATTTTTGAAATATAAAGAAACCCATATTCCTCGAATATTTTAATTTTCAATGAGAGGTCAAAAATGAACCATCGATGGATGTCGGAAAATTACACATTACAACTGTAATTATTATCATTAGCTCCAAAATTCAATATTTCTTCCGTTTTGGCATTTGTGCTTCGCGTTAAGGTTCAGTTTTGGGCAGTTTCGATAACGCCGCAGCTGTGACGGTGGCTTCTCAGAAGGAAATCTCATCAGAAGTACGGAACTTGGTGGTAAAACATCAAAACGAAAGAAAATCTTTCGGCGAAAGTGCCAAATTGTTGAATTTAAGTAAATCGACAGTTCAAATTATATGCAATAGCTACAAAAGCAGGTTCTCTGTTGAAAACAAGTCGCGCAGTGGTCGACCGAAGAAGCTGATTCGCAGAGATGTCTCTTTTATTTTGAAAGAAGTGAACCAAAACCCAAAGGCGCATGCCAGAAAATTGGCGGAGGACATAGCAAAACGAGCAGGAACCACGGTGCTTCCAAGAACATTAAATAATAATGGTTATCACAGCAGAACACCACGCAAAAACCCCTTATGAGCGAAAAAATTCGCAAACTTGAATTTGCCAAAAAGCATCTAGCCAAAGGACTTGATTTTTGGAAGAAGGTTTTCTTCACCGATGAATCGAAGTATAACATATTTGGAAGTGGTGGCAGAGCTAAAGTTTGGAGAAAGTAAAACACGGGAATGAACCCGAAACACCTGATTCTTACAGTCAAACATGGCGGTGGCAATGTGATAGTTTGGGATGCTGTCGCAGCGTCGGGTGTAGGAAATTCGGTGTTCATTGATAGTGTCATGGATCGCCATCTCTACATAACCATCTTGCAACACAATTTAAGGGAATCGGTCGATAAGTAGGACCTTGGTGAAGGCTGGATATTCCAACAAGACAATTATCCCAAGCACACCGCTCAAATCGTGAAGGACTGGCTACTATATTATGCTCTAAGACAGTTCAATACACCCCCACAAAGTTCGGGTCATGGAGCTCGTTTGTGAGCTTCGGGATCGAAATAAAGGAAAACACGACATTAGAAGTGCTACAATGCTAAAAAAGAAGCTCTTTGAGGAATGGGATCGCCTAACGAGTTAGAAAATTTGGTCGTATCAATGCCAAGACGCTTGCAGGCAGTTATAGATGCCCATGGTGGGCCAACAAAATATTAATATCAAGGTTTGAAATGAAATGTAAATTCCTTAATGAAGTTCTTGGTGGATCTCATGATCGTACGTAGACTTTTGTCAATGATATTTTTTAGTTTTTTTATAAATAGATTGTTAAGTTTATATTGGAGAAAAGATTTTTTTGTTACATGTCAATAAAAATAAACTGCCAACAAGTCGGGCGAAACTTTATTATTCTTGGGACAAGTTGCGGATGGGTGGAAAGTCAATATAATTTTTATCAAAATTATAAATTATGTAGTTCTATAATCTGACGAATTTTCAATTCGATATCTGTACTCAATTTTGAGATATAATGATTTCTAATTTTGAAAAGTGCACCATTTTTCAAATGCTCCCCATTTCACCCCACTACTATTATGACCAAATTTTAAATATTTTTTTGTATTTCGATAGTATAGCTTAGTATATGTTTTAAATTTCAATTACATAGCTTAAGAGATAGTTGAGATATTAATTCTTAAGTGTTTTTCCTTGCACCCCCCCCGACCCTTCCCCTTACAATAATAAGCCTATTTCTAAGCTGATTCTGGTGGATCTATACGCTATCTTAATTGTCCCAAAATATGAATTTTTTATGGTAATTAGTTTCGAAGATATAACCTTTTCAAAAAAAGATTCGGCCGACAATTTGTTTTTAGCCCCCCCTTTACGGACGCCAATGGATAAAAAAATTAAATTATTTTTGGAATATGTCCCACAGCTCTCTCTATACGTGTGCTGATTTTCATCTTTCTATCTGCATTCGTGGTGAAGATATTAGCAAGTGTATATTTCGACTTTTTCCATCCCCCGCCTCCCCCTTCCACCCCACACTCCCAAAAATTTGGATAATGGAGCTCACTTACCAAGTTAATAACCCACCCAAAAATCAACATTCTACCTTTAACGGTCTTGGAGGTACGAGTCCATATGTACGGCGTACGGCGGGACGGATTTTTTTTTTTTGCTTTTTTAGGCTAATTTAGTCATGAAACGCGAAAAAACAAAATTTCAGGGTAGCAAATTTTTTTTTTTTTCTGTGTCGATCACAATACTTTATTATTAAAATAATAAAGTAATAGATTATAAAAAAGACTACATCATTACTTTTTCAAATATTGCTGTTGGGCTCGTCAAGCAGTGAAAATAGGCGCCGTATGTAGACTTTTGTCGGCCACTGTATGTATTTGTTTTTGATTGAAGACCTTGAACATTTGATGATTCGCATAGTGTTCATGATCGGAATTCATGAGGCTGTATATTACTTTATTATTTTAATAATAAAGTATTGTGATCGACACAGAAAAAACTAAACTGCCAACAAGTCGGGCGAAACTTTATTATTCTTGGGACAAATTGCGGATGAGTGGAAAGTCAATATGCAGGTTAGAGTGGTTAGGGAAGGCTAAGTGAAAGGGAGCTCTTGGGCAGGGCTGTTATCAATTTAACAATATTTCTTTCGTTTCTGCAAGTTTGGGTTTTTATGAGGGCAGGAGGAGGGGTAATAGTAAGGGTGGGTGGATGCTAATAGCTTTTTAATTAATTGGTTGAATCACGTCCAATATTTTCTGTATAGAATGTGTTTCATAGACAAAGTTGCATGGAATTTTTATAAAATTCGGTGTATTTTACATTCACGAAACCGAACATTTGAATGGAAGGGGGTAGAGAAGGTAGGGTAATCGTAAAATTTGATACGTAGTTTTATTTTGCTTCTTTTGTAAAGTACTTGTATAAAATTTCAAGCTTGTAGCTTTTAGTTTGTTGGTTATTAGTTGATTTAATGGAAATGGTCGAAATCATAGTTTTGTATGGGAGGGGGTAGAATGGCAAGCGCGATTTAAAAACTTTTAAAGCAACTTCATTTGAATTATTTTTATAAGTTTTTCTGCAAAATTTGAAATTGATAGCTTTTAAGAGTTAGTTGATAACTGATTTCTTAAAAATTCTCGAAAAAATTATTTTGTATGGGAGGGGGTAGAGGAGGTAAGGGAATCGTAAAACTTGTGATGCAATTTTCTTTCTTTTCTGTTGTAAGGTTCTTGTACAAAATTTCAAGTTCGTAGCTTATATAAACTATATAATATATATAATAACTTTAAAAATAATTTAATTTTTTTATCCATTGGCTGAAAAGTTGGGGCTAAAACAAATTGTCGTCCGATTTTTTTTTTTTCAAATGATTATATCTTCAAAATTACTAATCACAAAAAATTCATATTTTAGGACTATTAAGGTGGCATATAGATCCACTGAAATCAGCTTAGAAAGAGGCTAATTGTTGTGAGGGGGAGGGTCAAGGGGGGTGCAAAAAACCCTTAAGATTGAATATGTCGACTGTCTCTTAAGCTATGTAATTGAAACGTATACTAAGCCTTACTTTGCTAGTAATATGAAAAAAATATAACATGTGAACATAATATTAATGGGGGAAATGGGGAGCATTTAAAAAATGGCGCACTTTTCAAAATTACAAATCATTATATCTCAAAATTGAGTACAGATATCAAATCAAAAATTTGTCAGATCTTAGAGCTATATAGTCCTTAATTTTGCTACAAAATTTTAATTGGGGGTGTAAGGGGAAGGAGGTGGAAAGCAAAAATGTTGAAAATTTTGAGTATTTTTTTTGGGCTCTGGTAAAAAATACAAAGTTTAAATTTTGGAAGTCGATACATCTATTTGATATACATCGAACAAAAAAATAATTTGTTCCAAAATTGTTATGCACCGAAGTGGGGGTATAAAGTGGACAAGGTGTTTCATGTGCAATGAAAAAAACACATAAACTAGAAATTTTTGAATGAAATTTTAAGGTAGAAACTTGAAAATTTACGAAAAGCATTTAAAAATTTAATCCACATTAGACTGCTTTTCTGAATGTGAGCAAATATGTTTTTATGCTGACCATAATTTTAATAATATGAATACGAAAGATAACTTAGAATAAAAACATAACAGGGCTACGATTGCGCGTAAACCGCAATCTTACGATACTCTAGATGAAATAGAATTTTTTGTGATCCCAAGAAATTTTGTATGGGGACTGTTAGAATGGGTGATGGCATTGAACTAATTTTTTCCCCATCATGCTAAAGTAGCTATAAAAAGGTTCTATACAAAATGCTTACTCCAAAAATAGAATAGGAGCTGAGAAAATTAGTGTGTTAGATTTAGTGAAAATGTGCAGTTTGTATGGGAGGTGGTAGAAAGAGTGGGGGGGATTTTAGTGATTTTTTCAGAAATAACTAAGAATATCATAAAATTTACATCTCTTAAATTTTAGACCAGTAACATTCATACTTTTCAAGAAAATAGATTTTTGTGAAGCTGTGAAACTGTGTCATATTGTATGGGAGGGGGTAGAAGCAGTAAAGCTAATCAAATATTTTTTTCTGATCTTAGTGATAATGCTAAATAAGTATTTATCACAAAATATGAGCTCGATAAATGTTATATGTTCTGAGAAAATCGGCTTAGAGCTTAGTTTGTATGGGAGGGGTTGGAAGGAGAGGGAGGACGCATATAATTTTTATACTGTACATTGAAATCATTATGAAAGTAATATATCCCGAAATTCACACTAATAGCTTTTATACTTTTCGAGCAAATCCATTTATAATCGAATTGCGAAATTGTGCCATTTTGTATGGGAGGGGGTAGAAGGGGTGAAGCTAATCGTCTAATGTTTTTTAGCCTTACTAACAATTTAAAATAAATATTTAGTGCACAATTTCAGCTCGCTAAAATTTATACGCACTGAGTAAATTGGCTTAGAGTAATTCATGACAAGTACAGTTTGTATGGGAGGTGATAGAAGGAGGGGAGGACACGCATAATTTTTATACCGTAGATTGATATTATCATAAAAGTAATATATTCCAAATTTCAGGCCAATAGGTTTTATACTTTTCGAGCAAATCCGTTTATTGTTAAATTGCGCATTTATGTCATTTTGTATGGGAGGGGGTAGAAGGGGTGGAGCGATTTGGCCCGTTCACGAACTTAAAGTTACTTTTTTGCTAAAAATGACACACACAAATGTTAAGCACTATAGCTCAAAGCTTTCGAGAGTTATGCTGTAGACAGACGCACAGACGGACAGACAGACAGACGGTCACTCGGAATCGAGGTTTTTGAGCGACAACAAATATTTCTGTACCTTTGGCGGCTCTGTGCGAGCGTTATTTCTTAGCATTACAAACGGTAAGGCAAACACAATATACTCTCAGATTTCATCTAGAGTATAAACATAACAGGACTACGACTGGGCATAAAGCCCAATCGTGCGATACTCTAGATTAGAGAGAATTTTTTTTATTTTAAGAAATTTTGTAGGGGAAGTGGTAGGGGGGGTGACGACATTGAACTAACTTTTTCACATCACTCTAAGGTTGCTATCAAAATGTTTTATATAAAATTTAAGATTCAATAATTTAATAGGTACTGAGAAAATGAGTGTATTGGATTAAGTGAAATTATGCACTTTGTATGGGAAGTGGTAGAAGGAGTGTGAATTTATTAATGACGTTCTTAGAAATAACTGTAAATATCATTTAATTAACATGTTTTAAATTGAGATCAGTAGCATTCATACTTTTCAGGAAAATCGTCTTTTTGTAAAGTTGTTGAATTGTGTCAAATTGTATGGAAGGTGGTAGATATATTGAAGCTAATCGCCTAATTTTTTTGGTCTTACTAATAATTCTAAATAATTATTTAGTGCATAATTTCAGCTCGATAAATTTCATACGTACAGAGTAAATTTATTAAGAGTATTTCATAAAAAAGTACAGTTTGTATGGGAGGTGGTGGAAGGAGGGGGAGGACGCAACTAATTTTTATACACCAGATTGGAACTATTATAAAAATAATATATTATAAATTTCAGATCAATAGCTTTCATGCTTTTTGAAAAAAATTCGTTTATTTTCGAATTGCGAAATTGTGTCATTTTGTATGGGAGGGGGTAGAAGGGGTGAAACTGAATGTCTAATTTTTTTTCAACTTACTAATAATTCTAAATAAATATTTGGTACAAAATTTGAGCTCGCTAAATTTTATACGCACCGAGTAAATTGGTTTAGAATATTTCATGAAAAAGTACAGTTTGTATGGGAGGTGATACAAGGATGGAAAGGACACGCATAATTTTTAAATGGTAGATTGACATCATCATAAAAGTAATATGTTCCAAATTTGAGACCAATAGCTTTTATACTTTTCGAGCAAATCCGTTTATTGTCAAATTGCGCAATTGTGTCATTTTGTATGGGAGGGGGTAGAAGGGGTGGAGCGATTTGGCCCGTTCACGAACTTGTCCTTACTTTTTTGTCGAAAATGACGTGTACAAGATTTTAACTTTCTAGATCAACTCGTTCTCAAGCTAGAGACAACACGGACGGACAGACGGATAGACAGACGGACAGACGGACAGACGGACGGATATGAACTTCTGTTTCATTATTTTTTTTCTCCGAGCCGTATTTCTTGGCGTTACAAACTTTGTGGCAAACTTATAATACTCTCAGATTTCATCTAGAGTATAATGAACAGTCAGTTGCTTTTGGACGATAGCCCTATTTGGAAGGATAAAGAGTTGAAGTAATTAAGACACTTAAGTTTTTTATTTCAACAAGTTTTTTATAAAAACATTAGTTATGCACTTATTTGTTTTCGAGAGCAGTAGAAGATTGTAAGCGTACGGCAAGCGACTATAGGCGTCATGTAACAGTATTCTTAGTACATCTCTAGTGAGATTATGAAACTTACTTATGTAGAAATTTGCAGCAATAGTTTGATGCAAAGTTTTTGTTCTTATTCATGTATGAAATATAGTTTCGCTTTATTTATTCTAAGACTTCGGATCTAGAGAGATAACTATTTTATACAGAGTCAGTAAGCCAATATGAAAGCAGGGAATTTGAGAATAGAAAGATTAATTCGGGAATACGTGTGTAAGGACTAGCAATTCAACCAGAACATTTATATTTGTATTGTATTGGTTGAGTTTAATAAGAATAAGTCGTCGAAGAGAGTATTTCATAATATTCTCGTCCATTGAAAATATGTATCCAATTCAAACAGATATTCTTATGTGCGTATGCGGTTAAATCTGAGCTATACAGAGGAAAATGATATGAAAAAGTAATAGACTAGAGATCTGCATAAGATGATCCGATTTGACTTTTTCCAATGTAGATTGGAAAGTTCGGAATGAATTTTAATGTACCTACTATTCAAATCTGCAAAAAATTAATATCTGAACGAATTCATACTATATAGGTAATTCAGCCTAATAAATGAAATTGATAAATTTATGCTGTTCGCTGGAAAATATGACTATAATTGCACGCGATGATATCGAAAATCCGGCACGAGACGACATAAGCGTATTTGGTTGCTCTAGACCGCTCGCCCAACCCATTATTACGATCCCGTTTCACGGTGATTTCAATTTTCAAACTTAGTTGCTAATGTAACGCTTGAGACTAGTCGAAAGTGGTGGTGTCAGGGGGGTGCAACGAAAAACACTTAAAAAATAATATCTCGACTATCTCTCTAGCTACGTAATTGAGACTTGGATCATGTATTAAACTGTACTTGGGAATGAGAAAAATATAAAATATGTGTAATGTAATAATAGTAGTGGGGGAAAGTGCAGAACATTTCAAATATGGTGCACCTTCCAAAATTCCAAACTGTTGTATCTCAAAACTGAGGAGGTGGTAAGCAAAAATGTCAAAAATTTTGAGTGATTTTTTTAGGGCTCTGGAGCAAGATACAAAGTCTAAATCTTGCATGTGGATACAACTATTCGGTATACATAAAAAAAGTAATAATTTGTTCCACAATTGTTATGCACCGAAGTGAAGGTGTAACGTGGACAAGGTGTTTCATGTGTAATAAAAAAAAAACACATAAACTGGAAATTTTTGAAAGAAATTTTAACGTAGAATCTTGAAAACTTGCGAAATGCATTTAAAAACAATTCCTAAAATTATGCAATATTAACTAGTTGAATACCTTCAAATATGAACTAGTTGAATACCTTCAAATATTCTACCCCCTCCCATACAAAATTATTTTTTCGACAATTTCTAAGAAATCAATTATCACCTAACTATTAAAAGCTATCAATTTGAATTTTTGCAGCAAGACTTTTGAAAATAGTAGAAACGAAACTGCGTCAAATGTTTTGAGATCGCCCCTGACTTCTACGCCGTCCTATACAAAAGTATGATTTCGACCAATTTCAACAAATCAACTACTAACCAACAACTTAAAAGCTAAAAACTTGAAATTCTGTACGAGTACCTTACAAGAGAAATGAAATAAGACTGCATCACAAATTTTACCTTCCACTTGTGGAAGGGGGCTCTACTTAGTCTTTCCTAACCACTCTAACCTGCATGTTGACTTTCCACGCATCCTCAATTTTTCCCACAAATAATAAATTTGCACCCGACTTGTTGTTAGCTTATTTTCAATGCCCACAAAAAGATTTGAAATACAGCTTAAGCCTCAGGTCTCTAAAGTGCATAATCTGCTATCTAATCAATTCAAAGGCAAATTTTCTATCTAGAATTGCTAAAATTGAGTTGATTTGAAATTTATGGTATTTTTTTTTAAACTATGGGCATATTATGTAAAAATGCTACAAAAAAAAGACAGCCATGCCAAGGAAAAGAAAGACCGTTGGTGTTGATTTATAATATCAAATTCCACAAGGAAATAAAACTGAACAAGGTGCTTATAGACCCATCGTCGAAAATTATAGACAAAGTATTGTAAATACAAAGTAAATATGAATCGCAAGAATTTACTTTTCTTGAAATATTAAATAGTGATGATAGTCCAAAACATTTATATATTAATTTATTGCATAATTATATTTGATCCATATAATTTAAATAATAATAGATATCCCAAATGGTTCTTACATAAAGCACACTAAAAGCGAAGTTTTCATTTCATACATTTTATAATTAAACTGGCTCCCACAAACATTATTGTACACTCTCCAACTTTAGAGAAATTGCAAAAAAGGAAATATAGCTAGTAGTTATCAAATTGCTTTTAAATTGAAATTGAAAAAAAGCTTAAGATCATCTAATAAATTGCCAAGAGGAACACTGGAATCTTGTTGTGAAGTTTTCGCAAAGTTTTTTGAAACCAACGACGATATTAATCCTCTTAGTTTTAAACAAACTTATTCCAAATATATGAAAATTGTTTTACATTTCTTCGATGCAAGTAGAAACAGAACAGAATTATGATTGGCTGTCGTGCCCAACCATGTGATATTCTAGATGAAATTGAAAAAGTTGAATGCATCTCGAATTGGTTTGGTGAATGTTTTCACAGTTCATTTAGAATTGAAAGATTTCTGTATTTTACATTGCTGTGCTTCATTGAAAATGACGTTTCGATTTCTGCTGAAGCTTGTTAAAGGTCCCAGCAGAGATCAAAGTACAACAGTGTAAAATCCGGAAATCCGGGGGTAAGAATCGAGATAGGCAACTCATAAGTAGAGTTACTCTATGCTAGAGGGAGACACATTGCGACACACTTTACCACACAAAGAAATAAAATTAATCTAAATAATGTGTATTTGTTTGAGAGAAGATAGAAGGAATTAGCGGATCGAAACATAAATTCTCGACGTTAATAAGTTTCACATTCGCAATAAGAGTTTGAAAAAAAAAAACAAAAATTATTTCTTGAAATTTCGAGATTTTTAAGAAGGAGTGGGAGATTTGACCTAACGAATCAGTACACAAATTATTTCTTTGCGTTATGGAAGTTAGAGCGAACAAAATAAACTCTCAGATTTCATATAGGGTATACCATAAAATGCTATCTTGATATTTTAGACAAAACATACACTGATCTCCATCCCTGCCTTTTTCGATATTTTACAAGAGATAATTTTTGAACGAAACTTCGTATGTAATTCCCATCATTAAAAGTGGTCAAATAACAGATATGAAATAATTAAGACTTATCTCTATTCTTAATAATCTATCTTTGGTTTTTAAACGAACTTTGTGTAAATCATTGTTCTAAAGATATCGTTGCACAAAAAACTTCTTCATCAAAAAATGAAATATCCTGTTGTGTATATACTGCATATTTTTATACTCTAGATGAAATCTGAGAGTATATTGTGTTTGCCTTACCGTTTGTAACGCTAAGAAATAATGCTTGTACAGAGTCGCCAATGCTACAGAAATATTTGTTGTTGCTCAAAAATCTCGATTCCGAGTGACCGTCTGTCCGTCTGTCTGTCCGTCTGTCCGTCTGTCTATAACATAACTCTCGAAAGCTTTGACCTATCGTGCTGAAATTTTTCATATATCATTTTTAGCAAAAAAGTAGCTTTAAGTTCATGAACGGGCCACATCCCCCCACTCCTTCTACCCCCTCCCATACAAATTTCATGGAATTTTGAAATTTAAAGAAATTGATTTTTCTCTGAAACCGTTTCAGCTAAGCACTTGAAAATTAGGTAATAGTATTATAGTGAGAATACCATTACTGTAAAAAATATTGCTCTGATCTCCTTACTCCTTCTACCCCCTCCCATACAAATGTACAATTTTCAAAAATGCTAAAAAAAGCAATTTTTGTCAAAATTAATATAATTACAATTGCAACCAATTTTGTAAAAATTGTGAACTTCACCTCATCAATTTGAACAAAATTATTTTTCTCCAAAATCGTCAAGGCTATCAACTTTAAATTTTGAGGAAACTATACTATTACAAGTATCATTGATGCCGAAAAATTTGGTTTTGATTCGAATACTCCTTCTACCCCGCCCCATACAAATGCACAATTTTGATAAAATGCATTTAATCGATTTTTATTCAAACTAGAAAAAGTACAAGCTTAAAATTTTGCCACAATTTGTCACTTAATAATTTCAATAAATGCTAAAAAAAATATTAACTTCGCTTCACTCCTTCTACCACCTCCCATACAAATTTTTGTATTGAAAACTCAAGAAAAGTATTTCTTCTTCGAACATATGAGTAACAAAGCAATATGATTAGGATGTTGAAAAGGAGATTCAAAATCATCCAAAACCCCCCACTTTCTCTGCCACCTCCCATAAAAATGCATAAATTCACACAAAAATTGTTCAATTTCCTCGAAAATTATGAAAGCTACAAACTTTAAATTCAGCATGAAACACTTTGTATACTACGTTCGATGTTAAATACAAAAATTATAAACCTTCCCCCTCTGCTTTTACCACCTCCCGTACAAAAGTCACAATTCACTATTCGAAAGAATTTAAGATGACATATTTTATAGGCAATAATATGGGTCATAAAAAAACAACATTAAAATGACATTTTTATTATGCGTTTTTCTGAGAAAAACTACATTGATGCCAGAATTTTGAGGGTCTGAAGCAAATACCTCAGGATTGGGTACAGGTATAATGTGGACTATTACACCAAATGAAAGGTAATTTGATTCCCTAAAAAAAAAGTTATAACACTTTGAATTGCAATTATTAGTTCTCAAGATATAACGTTTTGAGTGAGTGAGGGTACAGGTCCGAAGCAATTTTCTTGATCACCCTGTATATCCGCGGATATTGAAAATTGACCATCTCCGTAGAACAATTTTTTTCTCAAAATATATCAAGGAATAACCTCTTATAAGGTGGCGCACGGAGTACCAAACACCCTGTATACCACAAAACTTGAAATTACCGTTTAAACATTCAAAAATTTGCTGTATTGTATTCTCTGACGCAATCGAACACTCGAGGAATAAAGTCACTAAAAATTGAAGCTCGTGTTTTTACTTTTCGTACCATCATAATATCGTATTTACCACTCTCGTCATTAATTTTTATTCGCTTTGGATTCGCGTATGTTAACGTATACATTATCACATTTTATCGCATCTATAACCAAAGAAACAACTTTGGTTCAACCAGCATGGATCTCTTGCCGCGGTTAAATAATTTCATTTCGCCAAAAATTTATGGCACGACATTTTATTAGCGATTTTCTAAGAACTCAAAAAATGTTGTTGGAAAGCAACTTCGTTAACAACTTTCCAATAGCGTTATTTTTACGAAAATCATAAATCATGTATACCTGTTTTGAATTTTGAGATAAAACGGTATGAAATCTTGAAAAGTGCGCCATTTTTGCCCCTCACTACTATTATGACCAAAATTTATATTTATACTCTAGATGAAATCTGAGAGTATTATAAGTTTGCTCTTAAGTTTGTAACGCTAAGAAGTAAGGCTCGGAGGAAAAAATGAATGATACAGAAGTTCATATAATCACTCAAAAATCTCAAAAGCGGATGTCTGTCCGTCCGTCCGTCTGTGCGCTCTCTAGCTTAAGAACGCGTTGAGCTAGATGGTTCAAATTTTGTACACGTCGTTTTTGACAAAAAAGTAAGGTAAAGTTCATGAACGGGCCAAATTGCTCCACCCCTTCTACCCCCTCCCATACAAAATGACACAATTGCGCAATTTGACAATAAACGGATTTGCTCGAAAAGTATAAAAGCGATTCGCCTAACATTTGGCACATTTTACTTTTCTGATAATATTAATCTACCGTATAAAAATTAAGCGTGTCCTCCCCCTTCTTCTACCACCTCCCATACAAACTGTACTTGTCATGAATTACTCTAAGCCAGTTTACTTAGTGCGTATAAAATTTAGCGGACTGAAATTGTGCTCCAAATATTTATTTAAAATTGTTAGTAAGGCCAAAAAAAATTAGGCGATTAGCTTCACCCCTTCTACCCCCTCCCATACAAAATGACACAATTGCGCAATTTGACAATAAACGGATTTGCTCGAAAAGTATAAAAGCGATTCGCCTCCAATTTGGAATATTTTACTTTTATGATAATATCAATCTACCGTATAAAAATTATGCGTGTCCTCTCTCTCCTTCTACCACCTCCCATACAAACTGTACTTGTCATGAATTACTCTAATCCAATTTACTCAATGGGTATAAAATTTAGTAGGCTGAAATTGTGCACCAAGCATTTAATTAAAATTGTTAGTAAGGCCAAAAAAATTAGACAATTAGCTTCACCCCTTCTACCCCCTCCCATACAAAATGACACAATTTGACAATAAATGGATTTACTCGAAAAGTATAAAAGCTATTAGTCCGAATTTTGGGATATGTTACTTTCATAATGATTTAAATCTGCAGTAGAAAAATTCTTTGCGTCCTCCCTCTCCTTCCACCCCCTCCCATACAAACTACACTTTTTCATGAAATGCTCTAAGACGATTTTCTCAGAACATATAACATTTATTGAGCTCATATTTTGTAATAAATACTTAATTAGTATTATCACTAAGATCAGAAAAAAATATTTGATTAGCTTCACCCCTTCTACCCCCTCCCATACAATATGACACAGTTTCCCAACTTCACGAAAAATCTATTTTCTTGAAAAGTATGATTGTTACTGGTCTAAAATTTAAGAGATGTCAATTTTATGATATTCTTAGTTATTTCTGAAAAAATCACTAAAATCCCCCCCACTCTTTCTACCACCTCCCATACAAACTGCACATTTTCACTAAACTTAACACTAATTTTCTCAGTTCCCATTCAATTTTTGGAGTAAGCATTTTGTATAAAACATTTTTATAGCTACTTTAGCATGATGGGGAAAAAATTAGTTCAATGCTATCATCCTTTCTAACACTTCCCATACAAAATCACAAAAAATTCTATTTCATCTAGAGTATCGTAAGATTGCGCTTTACGCGCAATCGTAGCCCTGTTATGTTTTTCTTGTATTTCGCTTGTATTGCTTAATGTATATTTAAAGTTTCAATTACAAAGCTTAAGAGATAGTTAAGATATTAGTTTTTAAGTGTTTTTTTTTGCACTTCTTCTTCTAGTTCTACAATGGCGCTACAACTCAAATTGGGCCTTGGCCTCCTGACCTTCCTTAACATTTTTCATTATTTATTGTGGAAGGGTTGTTAGACCTTCGCACAACCCTCTATCTTCGAATTTTTCATTTTCGTAAATTAAGGTGATCAAGGTATACCCAAGCAGGCAGTGTGCTGGGATTATGCGTCGACCGGGATTTGAACTGAACACGCTACCCACTAGGCTACACCCTAGCTGACCCTCCCCCTTAAAATTCGAAAATATTGAGAGATTTTTTAGGGCTCTGATGAAAGATACAAAGCTTAAATTTTCCCTGTAGATACATCTATTTAATATACATAAAAAAATAATTTTTTTTTCTACAATTGCTATGCACCGACCACCCTGGAAAATCTTTCAAAGAAATTTTAAGCAGAAACTTGTAAATTTGAAAAATGCATTTACAAAAATCTCCGAAAGTGTGAAATATATATTAAGTGGTTGCATACCTTTAAAACTTCTACCCCCTGCCACACAAAGTTATTTTTTCGACCATTTTTAAGAAATCGATTATCACCTAACTATTAAAAGCTATCAGTTTGAAATTTTGCAAAAAAACTTCTAGAAATAGTTGAAACTGAATTGCGATAAAAGTTTTGAGATCGCGCTTGTCCTTCTACCCTCTCCCATACAAAAGGAGGATTTCGACCAGTTTCAATAAATCAACTAATAATCAACTAATTAAAAGCTACGAACTTGAAATTTTGTACGAGCACCTTACAAGAGAAATAAAATAAAATTGCATCAAAAATTTCACGATTCCCTTACCTACTCTACCCCAAATGTTTGTTTCGTGAATGTAAAATACACCGAATTTTATGAAAATTCTATGCAAATTCGTCTATGAAACTGACATTCTGTACAGAGAATATTTTACATAATTTAAGCAATCAATTAAAAAATTAAAATCCACCCACGCTAACTATCAACCCTCTCTCTCCCCTCATAAAAACCAAAACTTGTATAATTAAACAAATGAAATATTGATTATATGTACTGGATCGTATTCGCAACTAAGTGTTAAATTGACAACAGCCCTAATCACTCTAACCTGTATATTGTATTCTCCGCATCCTCAACTTGTCCCAAAAATAATAAAGTTTCGCCCGACATATTGGCAGTTTATTTAAGCTAATTTAATCATAAAACGCGAAAAAATAAGATTTCAGAGTACCAAACTTTTATTTCTGTGTCGATCACATTACTTAATTATTAGAATAATAAAGTAAAATTATTCAAACCCCCCAATTCTTCAACCACCTCACAGACAAACTCCACTTTTTCATGAAATACTATAAACAAAATTTCTCAATACTTCTAACATTTATAGAGGTCAAGTTTTGTTCGATATGTTTAATTAGCATTATTGTTTTGATCACAAGAAATTAACTGATTACTATCTCTCCTTCCCATACTATTTGACACAATTCCACAAATTTCCAATTTTCTTGATAAGTATGAATGTTATAGATCTGAAATTTAGGAGATTTCAATTGCATGATGTTCAAATTCATTTCTAAAAAAAAACACTAAGAACCCCCCACTGCTTTTACCACCTCCCTTACAAACTTGTTATGTTTTGGAGGCCTAGGCTGGATTATTCCGATGCCCATGCATCTGAATAAACCGAAGGGAAAGTAAGGTTCGGGATTGACCGGGCTGAGATTCACCTACATCCATCTCAGTGACATATATGTGCTGGTGCGACGCTCTAGCTTGATGCCGGGTCTAGCTACGGTAGGCGTATAGGGGGGGTTCGCTGCACTAGAATGTCATGAAACCCAATTGTGGCCTGTCATAACAAAGTAAATCGCGAGTAGTGAACTCGCAGCGTCGACTTATCCAAGTCGGGAAGACAACGAAAAAATAGAACTACACTGGTCACGAAAGTTGACTCGACCAGATGTTTCGACGACGGCGTCTGTTGGATTGACGCCAACCTGCCCACCCAACCTTAGCCATACATCTTCCGCGAAGTCTTCTTCGTATGGCCCCAAGAAGAGAGGAGGAGGATCCGTGGAAGTTTAAGAGGGCCTTCAAATGATAAATTCAGTGGTTCATTGTAAATTCAGTTATTTTGTTTTTTTTTTCTTTCTTTTAATTCCACAGTATGCATTTTGAAAATAATATATAACTTTTAAAATCAATCAATCTGCTAAACCTTACATCCTAAAAATTATTATTGGTGAGAATTACTATATTTGAAAATTGATGCGACACAAACACAACAATGCAGTTCAATTGCTTATTTTAATTTATAATGCCGAAAGCAAATTTACGGAAATAAATTGCAGTTTATATTTTTTTTTTTTTTTTTTTTTTTTTTTTCATGGAAAAAAAATTTAATTTGTGAAATCACATTAATGAAAATCCATTTAAAACGAAATTAATTTCGTTTCAAGGGCACTTTCCGTCTTTAGTTGATTATCTTTTTAGTAATATATTATGATAATTAGTAAATGTTTGTGTTAGTGAGTGTGTGTGTGTTTCCTGATTTAAATATGTTTTAATCTCCCATAGTTTAAGCTCATTTACACATGTAAGGTAGGCATTACAATTTCAATTCGATACATAGCGTATTAGATTGTATGTAATGTTATGTTTTGTTTTTTTGTATATATATATATTTTTATTTTTGATATGAGGACTCTTGAAGTCGAAAATTAAATAGAATATTTAAATATCTTAATATTTTAGGTTATAATAATGAAAAAAAATAAAAATAAACCAAATAGAATAATAATTAACCGAAACAGATTCATCGGTCATTCGAAGATTTGTTAATTCTAATCAATAGGATAAATTTTACTATTAGAAAAAAAAATAGTTAAAATTGAATAATATTAGGGATAATGCATAAAATATACGTCGAGATAAAGAAATGCATTTTCGTATAATTCTCGCGAACGCGGAAATTAAAGCTTTCTCTAAAAGAATTCATTGCGGTTATTTTTTTTGATTCTTGAAAATAATTGTCGGTGCTATTGTTGGTTACGGATTTCTTTTAGTTCTGCTTGAATGATTTGGCTTCTTCTGTCCTTTTTCTTTATTTCTTTTTCTTCCCACATAAAACAGCGTTTGCTTAACAAAATGTTACATTTCGATGAGGAAGCATCTATAAAGCATCAAACGAATACGACAAAGGCGCTTCACATGTCCGCGCTGATCGGAATCTCAAGGAGAGTGTCACAGATTTCCGCCACGGGATGAGTGACGTCATGGTTCATTAAATCTTTTTGAAAACCGAGATTTGCAGCGATCAAGATAAAAGATAACAGTTTTGACTCACTCTCACCGCTATTTTCTTTCGCACTGCTTCTAAGTTTTCCTTGATTTATACTCGTAGCAAACCGTCTCGTCTCGAAATAATGGTTGCAAAAAGCGTCACCAAGAACAATAAAATTACGACCGACTCAAAACTGTCCATAAATTAAATCACATTACCGTACACATGACAGTACCGAACTGCTGTACATATCACAGCTACAGGCGGACCGGCGTTCGAATTCGAACGGAATAGTTGCAATTCAATTACCTGACACCACGACACGACTCTCAAAATGGCGGGAACTTATGGTCGGCCCGATCACTTGCAAGCACTTGTTTTTAATATTTTTTTTTTTTTTTTTTTATATGCCGTCGATTTTCACTGCATCGGTTTATTTTTTTGAATTTTATAAGAATTCTTGCACTCGATAGATGACCGTTTCAGGTTTCTTATGCGATTTTTCTGGGATTTGGAGAACGTGCTCCGTTACGCGGCGGAACACTTAAAGTCGGGGCTTTTCATGCTGATGGACGAACTCGGCGCGGTTATTCGAACGACTGTCGTCTTCTCATTATTTTCACACCGTGCAAGCACAAAGTTTAATTATGACAGCGGATCGAGAACCTTGAACTTCACTTGCGTTTCGGTTCTTGCACTCCTTCGGGCTGACGTCGCTGTCGCTGCGATACGAAAACTATCGGAGCTTTGGCTTTAATTCGGCCAATTTATAATTGCAAAATGAAAGGGCGGTTCCAAAGGACTTACCGAACGCTATGCGTACTGCGATCATTTGACGTCCTGTGCGCATCATTCGACGATGTATTTTGGCTACCGCTACTGATCGAAACGCCGACTGAACGACCGCGTTTACGTCGTGGTAAAATACCTTTCTTTGCCACGAAAATCTTATCGTCGAGATCGGTATGTTGGATCACTTGCTGACCCCTTGGAAGGTTTTGCCACGCGATACTCACGGCCGCTTGTCGCTATGTCGCTCCGGATCTCGCACACGCAATGATTTCCTTGCTGCCGCTGCTGCTTCCCTGCTGCTCCTTTGCTTAAAACGCACGAGACAGCAATTCCTCGCAGAAATTCTTCCGGACGATGCAAATGAACTGCACGAGGGGAACGCGAAGAAAATAAGAAAAAAAATAACGGAACAAAACTCCGGAATTTCATAACCTTTTTATACCTTCATTCGTTTTCCAAAGGGACCGCAATGCGTTTCTGACAGACGAAAAGGTATCTGGAACTGTCGGGTTTTGTCTCGATAGTTTCGATGTAAGCCAATTGAATGACGCGACTTATAAATTTTGGGAAAAAAATTTTAACCCGCACGCGAAACGAGCTCAATTCCCGACGATAAACCACAACCGACTCCTCGTTTTTCTTTCCTTCCGCTCCATGCGGCGTGCTGACACCTGAAGTTGGCCGCGGGTCATGATCGACACTGAACTCAAATCTGCCTGCTTCGAACTCTGAAGTGTCAGTTTCGAATTTCAGCGCGAAATAATTTGAAAATTATAAAAAAATTATCGCCAGCCGCCTTCAACCATAACAACACAGATCGGTCGCCGTTATCCCTTTTAGGAGTGACGCCGATCGAGCTGAAAAGGGGTTGTTAGTCTCATGCTCACGCTGAGTCAGCCGGGCATAGACAATGAATACAGTCAGAAGTTGGAAGTTTATCGTCTAATGTCCTTGGAGTGGTAGATGCCCACACGTTTGCCTCCAAGATCTTCTAACTCATATCGTGAGTTCCCTAGCACACTCCGAATCCGGCACCGCAAGAATTTCTTCGCTAGCTTGGCGTTATAGTTTTGTGTGGCTGTGGACAAGGTAAAGTTTCTTCGATATACCTCTTGTCCTTCTCTATATAGAGCTTTGGCCGTTCGCACGTTATAACGCCTGCTACTCTTCTCGTGTGCACTTTGGATGTTGGCTTGCGCTAGATCTCTCACGATCGAGATTCCTTCGGCAGGTCGAAGTTGCAAGTCCGCATCACCTAGCGCTTTCAAACGATGCAACAGAGAGTAGTCTTGACCGTGCGTCATCATGTGAGTGCCAAACAAAACCTGATAAGGAGAAAACTTAGTGGCTTGGTGGACTGAACTCCGAAGAGAACAGGCAATTTTGCTTAAGTTCTCATCCCATCGTGTCTGATCCTCAATGATGAACGCTCGGAGTCCCGCTAAAACAGATCGGTTGACTCTCTCTGATGCATTCGCTTGAGGCGAGTATTTTGGGGTATATAGGTGTTTAACTCCATACTTCGAAAGCATAGAGTTAAATGTCGCTGACTTGAACTGCGACCCGTTGTCGGATAGAATGGTCTCGGGGGTACCAAACGTATGGAACACCTCCCGCTCCAGGAACGTCGTGATTTCTGCTGCCGTAATTTTACGCAGGGGATGAAGGATGGGAAATTTGGACAGGTGGTCCAGGATTACAAGGATAGCAATTTTACCGCACTTGGTTCTAGGATATGGTCCAAGTACATCAATGTAGAGATGTTGGAAGGGTCTCTGCGTCTTGAAAGCCTCTCCCATTGCTGCTCTGAGCGGACGATTCGGGGATTTCGTTTCTTTACAAGTCTCACACGAAAGAACTCGTTCGCGAACTTGTGTAGTCATCCCGGGCCAATACAAGTATCGTCTGATGCGCTCTAGCGTTTTGGCGAACCCACCGTGAACCGTGGTGTCCGCTTCATGAGCCTGAGCTATCACAGCGGACGTCAGACTCGATGGAATCCAAAGCTTCCAGGCTTGGTCTTCTGCGATTGGGTCTCCGTTGTGAGGCACTGTGCGCTTGTACACGAAGCCATCTCTCACGCATACGTCAGGAAGCCGATCGGCGTTTGACTCAATAGTGGCTTTGAGCTCTGCATATTCTTCGTTGGAAAAATCTGCAGCCTCCAAATCCACTAAAGGGGCAACGTCTATCAGCGCATTTAATCCCTCTTCGTATACACGAGAGAGAGCGTCAGGTACCACGTTCAGGCTCCCACGACGGTGCTCAATCACAAAATCGAAGCCCTGCAGCTTCAAACTCCAGCGAGCCAAACGACCACTGAGATCTTTTTGGGACATCAGCCATTTGAGACTCGCATGATCCGTGACGATCTTAAACGATGTCCCTTCCACGTACGCTCTAAATTTTTTCACGCTCAACACAGCAGCATAGCATTCCTGTTCAGTAACACTATAGTTGCGTTGAGCGGAAGTGAGCTTTTGGGACATATATGCTACAGGAGATTCCGACCCGTCGTCGTTCTCCTGGAAGAGGACACTTCCCACCCCAGATTTGCTTGCGTCGCATTGGATGGTGAATGACCTCCGAAAATCAGGGTTAATTAGCACGGGTGCTTTAGTTAACATGAACTTCACAGACTGAAACGCAGTTTCGGCCTCCGGAGTCCATGTGAACTTGGCACACTTCTTCAGCGTGTCTGAAATAGGTGAAACAGCAGCCGCATAGTTGTTGATGAA
This sequence comes from Chorisops tibialis, assembly GCA_963669355.1. Lineage (NCBI taxonomy): Eukaryota > Metazoa > Arthropoda > Insecta > Diptera > Stratiomyidae > Chorisops > Chorisops tibialis. Next base: position 63,635,896 of record OY770264.1, on the reverse strand, counting down.
GCGTCGATACCAACCTGCCATGCCAAGAAAGCGTCGAACTTGACGTACGGACTTAGGCGAGGGGTAATCGACTATTGCCGAGACTTTGTCGGGATCAGTCTTCAGGCCTCCATCTCCAACTATGTAGCCGAGATATTTCACCTCCTTCAAACAAAACTTACTTTTTGCTACGTTGATCGTTAACCCCGCCTTTGAAAGGCAAGCGGCAACTTCTGCGAGCAAAACAAGGTGAGAGTTGAAATCTTCCGAGATCAACAACAGATCGTCCAAGTAAACGAATACTTGGTCCTTCAATTCCGGTGGGATGACTAAATCCATCAAACGGCACATGCGTTGTGGTGCGTTGCACAAACCAAACGGCATTCGGGTAAAGTGATAGAGAGGTCGGCCAGGGATTGTGAATGCGGTCATTTCTCGGGACTTGGTTTCGAGAGGAATCTGCCAAAAGGCGTCTTTCAAGTCAAGTGAAGTTATGAAGTTGGCTCGTGGCAACCTGCTTAGAATGCCATCGATGTGAGGTAAAGGATATGCATCTTTCACCGTCACCTCGTTGACCTTTCTCGAATCCAAACATAACCTCACTTTACCAGGTTTCCTCACCAATACAACCGGCGAACTCCACGCACTCTGGCTTACCTCTATCACTCCCATTTTCAGCATGCGATCGACCTCGCCATACATGAGGTTTTGAATCGCAGGTGATACCGGATAGTGGCGTTGCTTGATGGGTGTAGCATCTCCCACATCTATGACGTGTTCGAGAACGTTAGTCTTTCCCAGTCCTTGAACTTCGTATGACGGAAAGTTTGACTTGGCGTTCTCGAGCCTTAAAACATCTGCTCTGCTTAAGATGTGCGTGGTATTAGTCTCATATTGTAGTGAAGCGGGTAGTTCTTCGACACAACTGATGATGCTTGGGGCAAGTTGGAAAGCCCGCCAGAAATCTACTCCAAGATATAAATCTTGAGATAGTGTAGGCACAATGTAGAGGGTGATTGGTTTTGAGACGTCACGAAAGATAACTTCCGTCGTCACACTACCTACCACTCTCTGTGAAGCTCCATCAGCTGTCTTCACCTCGCTACAAAGCGGCTTCCAATTCACTTGCGCTCGCTCTAGGCGTTCTAGCGAATTGGATCCTAAGCAACTAATACTTGCACCGCTGTCGAGTAGGCCCTTAAGCTTGACATTGAATATGCAGACCGTAGCATAGGGACGAATGTCGTAAGGTTCAGGTATAATTGAAGACACTAAAGTCTTCTTTCTCATCCGAACTTTACGCCAAAACTCGCGCAGACGTAGAATTGCTTTCTTAGGGGTTGGGAAAATGGAAGGTTGAAATTGGGAAATAGATGAAGTTTGTACAATAAGAGGGGGGTTATTGAAGATCCTTGTTCGCGCCTCCATGTATTCGCGAAGTCGAAGATGGTAAGGCTTCCGCGGAGCATGCTTGGCTTGAACAAGATGAATAGGGTTATTGCGTAATAATGTTATCGGGGATGGTTTCGCCAAATCTGGTACGTTAGTTTCAACTCTTGGCAAAATCAATATCTTTGGTGAAGTGAGATCGTTCTTGCAAGGTGTTGAATTTTTCAGGTCTAGTCTTTGGGAAGTGTCGGTGCAGTTTCTGATGGGTGTTGAATGGTTGGACGAGGGAGACCCACGGCTCGTCTGTCCGACCTCCAGTTTCCCCGACTGCACGTTGGACAGCGAGGTTTGACCACCTCCTTCGCTCCACAACCATAGCAAAAGATACGCTTAGTCCTACTCTCACAATCTCTGTAGGCATGCCCTGGTTGGTCGCAATTCCAACACTCTAAGGCGTTCATAGCTGCTAATTGAGCGAGGTGGTCAGCATCTCCGTCCTCACCCACAATCTGAGAAACTGGAGGAGGGTCTAACTCCGCGACTCTCGGGAACTCTCCTCGCATACCAATTGCTCTGCTAGGATAAGCGTTGTAAGATTTAGATCTACAAGCCTTTCGGACACTTTCCAATCGACAGACTACTTGACGTAGATTTTCCAAAGAGTAGACAGATTGCAATGCCATTTGTTGTTGGTTGATCGAGTTTAGGTTATTTCGCACCAGTTCGACGAATTCCATTTCGTTCATGGGTTGTGTCAAAAGAGTGCGCAGCTCAAGCATGTCCTGTTCATAAGACGAGTACGGCTCGGAAGGTGCTTGTCTTTTAGAATATAGTTGTCGTCGGACGTCGTAGTCGCTACAATCATCTCCCCAAGCTTGAAGAAAAGCTGGACGTAAGGCAGCCCAAGCAGGGATGAGATTGGATCGATACCAAATCCAATACCACTTGTTAGGCCGACCTTGTAAGAGGAGATGAAAGTGAGCTGCCACAAAATCCATCCGATTACCAAAGCTGTTCCGTGCAAGAACTTCAACTCGAAAAATTAATTCCTGTGCCCTAAGTACTGAATTATCTCCCGTGTATTTTAAACCCCAGGAACGAATAGGACTGCTTGATGATCGTCGTCTTAACTCATAGGTGTCGGGCCATTGTCTAACTCCAGATAAAGGTGGTGGATATCGGAAATCTTGTGGCGATGGAAAATCGTTCGCCGGAATTCTGGACCTATCGGGCTCGTTGAACGTCGCGGGCAACTCTCGGAGTTCACGAGCTTTTTCTTCTTGGATAACTTGACGCATCAGCCGAGTGATCTCGTCAACTCCGAGAGTCGCTCGCGGCTGATCCGTTAGAAGTTCATTTCGCTTTGGCGTTCGCCGTGAATTAACGTTTTCTTGAGTCCTTGGATGTGTAGGTTCCGTAAAGGAGGAATGACGAGCCAAATTTCGAGACATTGGTCTACTTCGATTATCTGTCGGTGTTATCGTACCGTCCACGGCGTATAGGGCTTGACCCGCTGTATCCGACGGTGGATCTAAATTTAACTCCAAGAGAGAAATACCGCTCGGATTGGATTTGGATTTACCACCTTTACTTCTGGTGATAGGACCCGTACGAGCTGTCGCGCCTTCTACACCCTGGACTCTCCAATAATCGCTTTGAGCAAGTGTGTTCCGACAAAGTGGACAATTCTTGTTCGTGGTCACCCAGTTCAAGAGACATGCGGCATGGAAATAATGACTGCATTTCGTTTGCATCGCCTCCCCCAGCAGCACATCCTCCTGGCAGACCGTACAATTTGTCCCCATAGTTCTTTCGGGTGTTCGCAAGAGTGACATTTTGTTCCGCTTCGCTTCGCTATACTTGTATATATTATATATTATGGTAGTTTATTCGAAGTTGTCCTCTTCGCAATGGAGAAAGGAACGAAATCGTAGCGACGGAAACGAGGCAGAAACAAATTATATACTACTTCACTTAGGTCAATACCACCCCAACAAAGAAAATCGAGTTGAAAGAGAATTTTTTCGCAATCGAGATCGAAAAAAAAAATTTTAGATATTTGAATCAAAAAAAAATCAAAGGCCTCTCTTCACTTCCACAAATCCACTCCTCTCTCTTACAGGTGTCGTCAAAACATCTAGTCGCGTCAACACGTGACCAGGCGGAAAGGATTCAGAAAATGTTCATCAAGAGCAAAAAAAATTTAAAAAACTACGTTAAATTTTCAACCACAATCAAAACGCGAAATTAATCCAAATGATTAATTTTGTAAAAGGAAACGAAAGTTACTCTACATGGATAGGATTCAAGGAATAAAGGTACTTCCGAAAATTCCGTAATTGGACAGAAATGGATGTTTCATTCGCAGACACGAGCATTCTGCCCTCTGTCGGACAACTTGGCCGCCAAGACAAGCCAAGTCCCGCTGTCAAGAGGGTACCTATGCCTACCAATGAAACACACATCCTGTTTCACTCATCTCTCGCTAGTTCAGACGACGAAACCATCTCGGCTGTTGAAGAAATCATCCCAAGGAACATCATTGGCGCCTGAAGGTTGCCAGTGAGTTCTTCGTTGGGAAAACTTCAACCACAAACGAGACACTTCCGCCACCGTAACAGGCGAGCAGAACTCCAAAAAGCTTACACGATGGACTATAGGTGCCGTGCAGGCTAAAACAACTGTCTCCGGCGACAGTCAGAGTCCTTAGATGCACCGAATTTTACACGGAATCTTTCCGTCTCGTGTGTCAATGCATCGCGCGATCGGTATCACACTCGTGAGGCTGTTTCGGGCTCCGTTTAGGATCCTTTCAGGCCCCACGTTGGGCGCCATTTTGTTATGTTTTGGAGGCCTAGGCTGGATTATTCCGATGCCCATGCATCTGAATAAACCGAAGGGAAAGTAAGGTTCGGGATTGACCGGGCTGAGATTCACCTACATCCATCTCAGTGACATATATGTGCTGGTGCGACGCTCTAGCTTGATGCCGGGTCTAGCTACGGTAGGCGTATAGGGGGGGTTCGCTGCACTAGAATGTCATGAAACCCAATTGTGGCCTGTCATAACAAAGTAAATCGCGAGTAGTGAACTCGCAGCGTCGACTTATCCAAGTCGGGAAGACAACGAAAAAATAGAACTACACTGGTCACGAAAGTTGACTCGACCAGATGTTTCGACGACGGCGTCTGTTGGATTGACGCCAACCTGCCCACCCAACCTTAGCCATACATCTTCCGCGAAGTCTTCTTCGTATGGCCCCAAGAAGAGAGGAGGAGGATCCGTGGAAGTTTAAGAGGGCCTTCAAATGATAAATTCAGTGGTTCATTGTAAATTCAGTTATTTTGTTTTTTTTTTCTTTCTTTTAATTCCACAGTATGCATTTTGAAAATAATATATAACTTTTAAAATCAATCAATCTGCTAAACCTTACATCCTAAAAATTATTATTGGTGAGAATTACTATATTTGAAAATTGATGCGACACAAACACAACAATGCAGTTCAATTGCTTATTTTAATTTATAATGCCGAAAGCAAATTTACGGAAATAAATTGCAGTTTATATTTTTTTTTTTTTTTTTTTTTTTTTTTTCATGGAAAAAAAATTTAATTTGTGAAATCACATTAATGAAAATCCATTTAAAACGAAATTAATTTCGTTTCAAGGGCACTTTCCGTCTTTAGTTGATTATCTTTTTAGTAATATATTATGATAATTAGTAAATGTTTGTGTTAGTGAGTGTGTGTGTGTTTCCTGATTTAAATATGTTTTAATCTCCCATAGTTTAAGCTCATTTACACATGTAAGGTAGGCATTACAATTTCAATTCGATACATAGCGTATTAGATTGTATGTAATGTTATGTTTTGTTTTTTTGTATATATATATATTTTTATTTTTGATATGAGGACTCTTGAAGTCGAAAATTAAATAGAATATTTAAATATCTTAATATTTTAGGTTATAATAATGAAAAAAAATAAAAATAAACCAAATAGAATAATAATTAACCGAAACAGATTCATCGGTCATTCGAAGATTTGTTAATTCTAATCAATAGGATAAATTTTACTATTAGAAAAAAAAATAGTTAAAATTGAATAATATTAGGGATAATGCATAAAATATACGTCGAGATAAAGAAATGCATTTTCGTATAATTCTCGCGAACGCGGAAATTAAAGCTTTCTCTAAAAGAATTCATTGCGGTTATTTTTTTTGATTCTTGAAAATAATTGTCGGTGCTATTGTTGGTTACGGATTTCTTTTAGTTCTGCTTGAATGATTTGGCTTCTTCTGTCCTTTTTCTTTATTTCTTTTTCTTCCCACATAAAACAGCGTTTGCTTAACAAAATGTTACATTTCGATGAGGAAGCATCTATAAAGCATCAAACGAATACGACAAAGGCGCTTCACATGTCCGCGCTGATCGGAATCTCAAGGAGAGTGTCACAGATTTCCGCCACGGGATGAGTGACGTCATGGTTCATTAAATCTTTTTGAAAACCGAGATTTGCAGCGATCAAGATAAAAGATAACAGTTTTGACTCACTCTCACCGCTATTTTCTTTCGCACTGCTTCTAAGTTTTCCTTGATTTATACTCGTAGCAAACCGTCTCGTCTCGAAATAATGGTTGCAAAAAGCGTCACCAAGAACAATAAAATTACGACCGACTCAAAACTGTCCATAAATTAAATCACATTACCGTACACATGACAGTACCGAACTGCTGTACATATCACAGCTACAGGCGGACCGGCGTTCGAATTCGAACGGAATAGTTGCAATTCAATTACCTGACACCACGACACGACTCTCAAAATGGCGGGAACTTATGGTCGGCCCGATCACTTGCAAGCACTTGTTTTTAATATTTTTTTTTTTTTTTTTTTATATGCCGTCGATTTTCACTGCATCGGTTTATTTTTTTGAATTTTATAAGAATTCTTGCACTCGATAGATGACCGTTTCAGGTTTCTTATGCGATTTTTCTGGGATTTGGAGAACGTGCTCCGTTACGCGGCGGAACACTTAAAGTCGGGGCTTTTCATGCTGATGGACGAACTCGGCGCGGTTATTCGAACGACTGTCGTCTTCTCATTATTTTCACACCGTGCAAGCACAAAGTTTAATTATGACAGCGGATCGAGAACCTTGAACTTCACTTGCGTTTCGGTTCTTGCACTCCTTCGGGCTGACGTCGCTGTCGCTGCGATACGAAAACTATCGGAGCTTTGGCTTTAATTCGGCCAATTTATAATTGCAAAATGAAAGGGCGGTTCCAAAGGACTTACCGAACGCTATGCGTACTGCGATCATTTGACGTCCTGTGCGCATCATTCGACGATGTATTTTGGCTACCGCTACTGATCGAAACGCCGACTGAACGACCGCGTTTACGTCGTGGTAAAATACCTTTCTTTGCCACGAAAATCTTATCGTCGAGATCGGTATGTTGGATCACTTGCTGACCCCTTGGAAGGTTTTGCCACGCGATACTCACGGCCGCTTGTCGCTATGTCGCTCCGGATCTCGCACACGCAATGATTTCCTTGCTGCCGCTGCTGCTTCCCTGCTGCTCCTTTGCTTAAAACGCACGAGACAGCAATTCCTCGCAGAAATTCTTCCGGACGATGCAAATGAACTGCACGAGGGGAACGCGAAGAAAATAAGAAAAAAAATAACGGAACAAAACTCCGGAATTTCATAACCTTTTTATACCTTCATTCGTTTTCCAAAGGGACCGCAATGCGTTTCTGACAGACGAAAAGGTATCTGGAACTGTCGGGTTTTGTCTCGATAGTTTCGATGTAAGCCAATTGAATGACGCGACTTATAAATTTTGGGAAAAAAATTTTAACCCGCACGCGAAACGAGCTCAATTCCCGACGATAAACCACAACCGACTCCTCGTTTTTCTTTCCTTCCGCTCCATGCGGCGTGCTGACACCTGAAGTTGGCCGCGGGTCATGATCGACACTGAACTCAAATCTGCCTGCTTCGAACTCTGAAGTGTCAGTTTCGAATTTCAGCGCGAAATAATTTGAAAATTATAAAAAAATTATCGCCAGCCGCCTTCAACCATAACAAACTTCACGATTTCATTAAATCTAATAAAATAATTTTCTAAGTACAGTTATTATATCCTAGATGAAATCTGAGAGTATATTGAGTTTTCCTTACCGTTTGTAACGCTAAGAAATAATGATTGCACAGAGTCACCAAAGGTACATAAATATTTGTTATCGCTCAAAAACCTCGATTCCGAGTGACCGTCTGTCTGTCCGTCTGTCTACAACATAACTCTCGAAAGAGAGTGACCTATCTTGCTGAAATTTTTTATAAATCATTTTTAGCAAAAAAGTAACTTTAAGTTCGTGAACGGGCCAAATCCCCTCACTCCTTCTACCCCTCCCATACAAATTTCATGGAATTTCAAAATTGATTTTTCTCCGAAACCATTTCAGCTATTGGCTTGAAAATTAGGTCATAGTATAACGATGTGAGTATCATTGATGTCAAAAAATATTGATCTGATTCTTTTACTCCTTCTACTACATGCCATACAAATGCACAATTTTAAAAAATGCATTTATTCGGTTGTCATTGCAACTAGTAAGCCTAAAAGATCTAATTTCTGTCATAATTAATGTTATTACAAATGCAATCGATTCTGTGAAAGCTATCAACTTCACTTCACACTTTCTACCCCCTCCCATACAAATTTCACGAAATTTCGGAATTTTAATTAAATTATTTTTCTCCAAAACTGTCAAAGCTATCAACTTTAAATTTTGAGAAAAGTATAAAATAACAAATATCATTGATGTCGAAAAATTTGGTTTTGATTCAAATACTCCTTCAACGCCCTCCCATACAAATTCACAATTTTCGGCAAATGCATTTAATCGATTTTCATTGGAAGTAGGATAATTACAAACTTCAAACTTCACCATAATTTGTCCCATAACAATTGCAATAAATGCTAAAATAAAAATATGAACTTCGCTTCACTCCTTCAACCACCTCCCATACAATTTTGTGTATTGAAAATTCAAGAAATGTATTTCTCCTTCGAACATATGAGTAACAAAGTATTGTGATTAGGATGTTGATAAGCAGACTTAAAATCTTACAAAACCTCCCACTTTCTCTGCCACATCTTGTATACTACGTTCCGTGTTATACACAGTTTTATAAACATCCTCCCTCTGCTTTTACCACCTCCCTTACAAAAGTCGCTATTCACTATTCGAAAGAATTTGAGATGACATATTTTCTGGTACAATGATCTCTTTCCTATTTCATCTAGAGTATCATATGATTATCATAATTCTATTATGTTTAAGCTTAAATTTAGAAAACGTTTCTATAGCTACTCTAGCATGAGGTGGAAAAAGTTAGTTGAATGCTATCACCCCTCCTACCACTCACATACGAAATTTCTTAAGAACATAGAAATTTCTATTTCATCTAGAGTATCCTATGATTCAAACAAATTGTTTTGATTCGAATACTCCCATATAAATGCACAATTTTGGTAAATGCATTTAATCGATTTTCATAGAAACTAGAAGAAGTAGAAACTTGAAATTTTGCCAAAATTTGTCCCTTAAGAATTGCAATTAATGCCAAAAAAAATATCGCCTTCACTTTACTCCTTCTACCACCTCCCATAAAAAAATTTTATTTTGGAGATTCAGGAAAAGTATTTATCCTTCGAACATATGAGAGCTATCAACTTTAAAATTGTAACAACGCAATTTGATTAGGATATTAATAAGCAGATTCAAAATCATCAAAAATCTCCCATACAAATACCATAAATTCAGACAAAAATTGTTCAATTTCCTCGAAAATTATGAAAGCAAAAAACTTTAAATTTAGCATGAAATATTTTGTATACTACGTTCGGTGTTACATACAAAAATTACAAACCTTCCCCCACTGCTTTTACCAGCTCCCATACTTATGTAAGTCACCGTTCACTTTTCGAAAAAATTTGAGATGACACTTTTTCCGGTACAATAAACTTTTTCCTATTTCATCTAGAGTATCATATGATTGGACTTTACGCCGAATCATAATTCTGTAAGTTTTTTCTTAAGATTTGGTCGACTTTAAAGTTTATTTTAATCACAACAATTTTTTTTTTTCAAGGAGAGCAAATTTTATGATTTATAAACTAAATATATTTACAGCTTTTTGTACTAAAATCTCGCAAAAATCAGTATTATATAGGCATGCAATTACTTACCGTAGTTACGACTAGTATCATTGTCACTGCTACAGTGTGTTAAATTTGTTGTCACGCTGATATTATATGGCACGGAATTATTTGTGACTTTTTCCATACGAATACCACGCCAGAGCGTCTGTGTTATTAAGAAATAGGTGGCACATAAAACTACTAACGGCACGACGAGAAGGATAAGATCTAAAAATATGTTGTATCCCCGTTCATAGTAAATTGATTCATGTGGCCATTTTTCTCGACATTTGCGATGACCTGAGAATTTATAAAAAAAATGAAAAAAATATACAAAATATCAAAATTGAAAAACTTTATCATAGTATCGATTGATATATGGCATAGAATTGATGTGATCAAATGCTATAAATCAAAATACCTTGACTTGTTGGAATTAGCCTGCTCAGTACTACTATTGGCGACATACACAACAAGCTGCCCATCCAAATAAAGGTGATAATTTTGTAAGCATGTCGTAACGTTTGCCAAGAACGCGAACGTAAAGGATGACAAATTGCGTAGTATCGTTCACATGATATCGCCACTAATGTCCATGATGAGACTGCAACTGATGTGGCTGTAAAAAAAAGTTCCATTGTAGCCTTGATTCATATATGTACTCGTATATCTAAGGATATATTGGAAATAATGCTGAAGAGCTTCTTGCCAAAAATACTGAAGGAAATTTTTCCTGGCTCGTTATTGGGTTGACCATACCTATGTCATACCTTTCAATATTTCTTTCAATTCGTATTGTCCCAGATATAGAAGTTAGTAAAAAAGAGAGATATATGTAGTTCTTTGTGAAAAGATTTCTAGCTACTCCGTAAGAATTATGGAACTGAATTGGCTGCTAACTCAAGCTTTTAAATACTCACTTCCCAGACCAATATCTGTTGAAAGGAACGTAAAGCAGCATTAACATTTCACCACGAGTTGCATATTTTCCCAGTTTCCAACTTAACGTCTATTATAGGATCAGAAATATACGAATTCCGCCCATTCGCCTAACAAAGATAAGAAAATGTATTCAAACTTTCACGTTCCAACTTTTACTCTAACTAGAATTCTTGTTAAATTTTGCATTCTAGTTCTTCAATATTGATTTATCCATGGCTGTAACCATATCCTTAATCTCAGATCACAAAGAATTCAAACTTTGAATCAAGTCGTCGTAACTAATTCTTAAAGTTTTCCTCCCGGCAAATAATATTTACATTATTTCGTAACAGAATTGAAACGTTAGACATTTACGAGTGGGATTTCGCCGAAATCTTTTGAATTTAAGCTAATACCAACTTGACAAATACACGGATAGATGAATACGTGGCAAATAACTCAAATCAAGCATTCAACAACTTTTCAGAAATGAACACAAGAACAAGTAATTGGTACGTACCTAAGCACCTACGCCCGGAAGATTGGAAAACTTTGCACCAAGATTCATAAAGCTAAATGACATGACATTTTTATAATCAAAAGAAGATAAAATCTTAATGCCAGCGTTGGACTCAACTTTTGGCATATTTCATATTCAAGTTTCGAAGCTGTGTGAGCGGGCGTACACGTGTGACAAACGGATTTTTTTCTTCATTGTGTGCTGCTTTGCAGGACTAAGCGAAAAAACAAAATTTCACGCATAACATTAAATTATTAGAATAAATTAAATTATTAGAATAATAAAGTAAAATTGTAGAATAGCCGAAAAATTGTACGGAGCCCCAGTTTGAATGAAATGAAAACTGTAAATATCTACCGAATAATTCGAATAATTAGATAAAGCAGAATAGTTTCAATTTCAATTGATTTTTTTTTGTTTTTCATTTAGCTAGTGATTTTGTTGGTCCACAAACTTTTCACACAATTGAAATGATTCCATAAATATGAAGCTATAATTCAGATTTTAAGCTATAGAGAAGTTTATGGGACAAACTGTAAAAATAATTTAAATTTCTTATCCATTGGGGTCCGAAAAGGGGGACCAAAAACAAATTGTCGGCCTTTTTTTAGTTCAAATCATTATATCTTCAGAATTACTTATCATACAAAATTCATATCTTAGGACCAATTAGACGGCATGCAATTAATATCTCGACTATCTCTTAAGTAATTGGATCGAAATTGTGTTATTGAGCTATACTAGCAGAATATGAGAAAATATAAAATTTGGGGCTTAAAGTAGCGGGGGAAATGGGGACCACTGTAAAAAATCTTCTAAAAAATGTGGCACAACTTTATTATTCTTGGGACAAGTTGTCGATGCCTGAGAGGAGAATATATAGGTTAGGGTGGATAGGAAAGACCATGTGAATGGGAGCTCTATGGCTGTTATCAATTACATAAAACTTCAATGCGACTACGATCAATAGCTTCAGTGTACAGTGTGTTCAAGTAGAACATGTTCCAAGTAATTCCTTCCTACCTGCTCAAACATTTAAGTGTTATGGAAAATTATGTTTGACATACCACTGCCGATTTTGCGTTAGCTTCATTTGGTCAGTACAGTTTGATGTTTCGTAAAGATAACAAGTTAAGAAATGAGTGATCTGTATAAAAAACGTTTTGAAATTGTTTTTCTGGTCACCCATCCTAAAGGACCCACAATGAGTATTAGCCAGACCGCAAAAATATACCAAAAGCAGTGCTTCACATGTAAAGAAGTGGATTACGCGGTACAAAGAGCATGGTGACGTCGATGATGAGCCAGGTAGAGGCCTTAAAAAAGGTACATCAAAAGGGACGATAAATTGATTGATCAGCTATTCAGGGTAAACAGGCGAAGGAAAAACTAATTAAAAAAGGAGTTCGGGTGTCCATAAGTACAATTAGAAGCAGGCTCAAAATCTGGCATTAAAAGCAGGAGCACAAACCTCAAACCGCAACTGACAGAAAAAAATGTACAAAAAAAATTGAGTTGGGTACGGGAGATTTTGGAACGCGATTGGAGCATTTTAGTATTTGCCGATGAGTCATGTTTTGTATCTTCAATCACTGAAAAAAGGCTTGGACAAAAAGCGGTGAGAGATTGTTGCAACGTACCGTCAAACATCCAGCACAGGTGCATGTTTATGGGTGCTTCTCTGAAAAGGGATTTGGAAATTGATTGCTTCCACCAGAAATCTGAATGCTGAATTCAAGCTGAATTTATGCAAGAAGGGAATGTTAAAGTGTGCTGAGTCGCTGTATGGACCCCAAAATGATGATTGGAATCTCCAAGAAAACAACGACCCCAAACTTCGAAGTCGCCTCTGCACATCGTGGAAGGCAGAAAATGGGATAATGACTTTGGAGTGGCCATCGCAGAGTCGTGTGTGGTCGCTCATGAAGACTACACTAAAAGGAAAAAAAATATTCAGTACGCAACAGCTCATTCGAAGTTGAAAACAAATTTGGAGAGGTCTAAAGGTACGTTTACATCTGACACTTCTCTCCGGACATAAGTGTCAAGTGTCCGACAGATATTCGCTTTGACTGTTTACATCTGAGAGAAATTACCAGACACTTATGTCGTGAATAAGTGTCCGACAGTTCTCGCAATGCTGAAATTCGGAAGAAATGTCCGACCCGTTTACATACGGACACAAGTGTCGTACATATCTTCCATTCTGCAGTTCAGTTTATGTGGTCAAGATGAGTTTTTTTTCATTTTAAGAAATTTCGTAGGGGAAATGGTGGAGGGGATGACGACATTGAACTAATTTTTTCACATCACGCTAGAGTTGCCATCAAAATGTTTTATACAAAATTTAGGTTTCAAAAATTTAATAGATACTGTGCACAATTTCAACTCGATCAATTTTATACGTACTGAGTAAATTTGTTTATAGTATTTCATAAAAAAGTGCAGTTTGTATGGGAGGTTCTGGAAGGAAAGGAAGGACTCTAAAAACTTTTAAATAGTAGATTGAAATCATAATTTAAGTAATATATTACAAATTTCGGATCAATAGCATTTATACTTTTCGAACAAATCCGTTTATTTTCAGATTGCGTAATTATGTATGGGGGTAAATAATAAAGTTGCGCCCGACTTCTTGGCAGTTTATTTTTTCATAGCTTTTCTCGCACAAAACTTAAATTTACCAGAGCCCTACAAAAATTTCTCAAAATTTTACGATATTTTGGGCCATCACCTCACTCTCCTTATAGCCATCGAAATAAAATTTTTATCAAATTTATAAGTCATAGAGCTCGACAATCTCACAAAATTTCAACTTAATACCTGCATTGGAGTTTTAGATATAACGGTTTAAAATTTTCAAAAATGCACCAATTTTGAAATACTCCCCATTTCCCCCCACTGTTATTATGCCCAAATATTATATTTTTCTTATATTCCGCTAGTATAGATTAATTTATGTTTCAAGTTTCAATTACATAGTTTAAGAGATAGTCGGGTTATTAATTTTTAAGTGCTTTTCTTTACGTTAGAAAAGAACTGCATTGCATCCTACAGTTTTCCCGACACTTATTGCAAAAGTAGACGAGCAGTCAACTTCTGCGATAAGTGTCGAGAGAGCTTGAATTTACAAATAATCAGCGTTTACATCTGTTTGGACAGAAGTGTCGATACTTATCTCCGATAGTAGAATATAAGTGTCGGACATAAATTCATCTCCGTTTACACTAGTCACAATTTCTCTCGGACATAAATTCGGGCAATAAGTGTCAGATGTAAACGTACCTTAAGTGTGGATTACGCTAAAAAATTGATCCAAAATTTTCAAAGAAGATGCCAGGCAATTATAGATAAGAGCGGTGACTGGACGTTATATTAACATAGTTGCGAAATCAACATATTAGTACAGTTTAAGAAATAAATATGAGTACATTGAATTTTGTAGTATTTATTGCTTTTTTGGTGGACACTTTCTTCTTAAAGACACTGTATATATCCAATGTCATTCGTTTATTTATGCAAGTTTCGGTTTTTATGGAAGAGGGGGGGGGGGGGGGAGGATGGGAAGAGGTAGAAAAAGTGAGTTAATGGTGATAAGTTTTTATATGATTGCTTGAATCATGATCAATATTATCTGTATAGAATGTTAGTCTCATCAACAGAGTAGCTTCGAATTCCTATGAAATTCGAAGTATTTTATATGCACGAAACCAGACATTTTTAGAGGAGGTGAGGGAATGTGATGCAGTTTTATTGAGTTTCTCTTGAAAGGTGTTCGTACAATTTCAAGTTCACAGCTATTTTATTTTGTTGTTTATTAGTAAATTTTCTCAAATTGGTCGATATCATAGTTTTATATGGAAGGGGGTAGAAGGGCAAGGGCCATTTTAAAACTTTTAACACAACTTTGTTTTAAATACTTTTAAAAGTGGTTGTACAATAGCTGTTAGTGGTTTGGTGATAAGTGATTTCTTAAAAATGGTTAAGAAAATACGTTTGTATGGGAGAGTGTAGAAGTTCTAAAGGTATTCGATCAGTCAATATTTTAAAATTTAAAGAACCGTTTTAAATAAGTTTCACAAATTTTCTAGCTTAGAATTTCAATCAGAAATTTTCGAGTCTTAGGGTTTTTATTTAATTATTTATTTATTTTTTTTTTCTATTTCACTTGACACTCTACGTTCCTGTTTGGAACCCCCTTCGGTGGATAGCAGTTATGGTTCAAATTATTAATATTTTTGTTTATGTATATCAAATGGATGATCAAACAAATCAATCAAATTCCAGTTAAGACCCCCTATAGGGACATAGGACAGAAGCAACTCTCTTCCACAAGGCGCGATCCTGAGCATCGCCCTTAAGCTGTTGCCAGGACTTGTTTATTTCTCTTCCACATGGAAGCGAGCAGTTGAGCAGGACAACTGCTCGCTTCCAGGTGTTACATGGTCGACCAACCCGACGTCTTCCTTGAGGATTATAATCCAGAGCCTGTTTGGCGATGTTTCGCTCTGGTTTCCTCAAAGTATGCCCGATCCACTGCCTCTTCCGCCTTTCAATCTCAATACCTATTTTAGTCTGGCCAGTTGTACTCCAAAGTTCGTCGTTGGAGATCACTTCAGGTCAGAATATTCCTGGAATGCGTCGGAGGCATTGGTTCACGAAAGTCTGTAGTTTCTTGGTAAGTCGAGCGGTCACTTTCCACGTAGTACAACCATACAACAACACGGATTTGACGCATGCGTCAAAAACTCGCAGCTTCGTGCAAAGGGAGATCTCTCTTAACCTCCAGAAAGGGGAAAGGATACCGAAGGCCTGACGAGCTTTATTTAGCCGAGCCTCAACATCCTTTTCGGCTCCGCCGTCCATGCTGACAATGCTTCCAAGATAGCAAAAATCTTCTGTAAAACTATCATAAGACCTGTGCTATGCTATGGCAGCTAAACTTGGACATTAACTCAGGCGTCCGAAAAATTACTTAACGCCTTTGAAGGAAAGGTCCTCAGAAGAATCCTCGGACCTGTGACGGAAGACTCGATCTGGAGAATACGTTACAGTAGAGAATTGTATGCCATCTTCGGCAATCCATGTTTTGAGTCCCTCTTGCGCTACCCCCTCCCATACAAAAATGTGATTTAGACCAATTTCAATAAATCAACTAATAACAAACAAATTGAATGCAACGAACTTGAAATTTCGTAAGAGCACGTCTCAAGGAACAATATAAAACTGCATCAAATATTTTGCGACTCCCTCACCTCCTCTACTCCCCCTCATAGAAATGTCTGGCTTCGTGCATATAAAATACATCGAACTTCATAGAAATTCTGTTCAACTTCGCCTATGAAACTAACATTATGTACAGAGAATAATGATCGTAGTTCAAGCAATCAATTAAAAAAATTATTAGCATCCACCAACCTCTTCCATCTCCTCCTCTACAAAGCCAAACAGCATAAATAAACGAATGAAATATTGAAGATTTTTCTTCTCTGTAATATACCTATATACATAACTGCAGGTACGGATAGATATAAAGAAAAGATGTGCTAAGTGCTAATCCGCACAGCTGCGGCTCGGCTGCCCCCATGGCTGGGGAAGCTCCTCGTCGCTCTGCTCTCGTTATGCCGCCCTGGGAACTCAGCTCAGATGGTCATATACGTTGCCCAGACCACAACGATCAACAATAATTAGAGCATACAGATATAATTAGAGCATACAGATATCTTTCTACTGCACCTCCAAAGATGAGAGGTCTTCCAGGATAAAGTCCCCTACACGCAAGCTCCTGAGCGGCCGGCCAAAGTGCTGTTCCATCCTGGAGGAGCCTCATTAATTTCTGCATGCAGCATGGGACTCCGGAGGCTGATTTCGCATCAATATTCTCAGATTTCATCTAGAAAATACCCCTAGTCACTTTCAAAATTAAATTTTAGAAATTAGAAACCTAACCTTATCTTTTCGCCGGACCAAAATTGGCAATACTAACTTTGAATCAAAGATGCAATGTGGCAATGTAGAGTGAAAACAAAGTCTTTTGGAACTAAATTTTTTATTCAGATAGTATTCCGAAGATAATTTTCTTAACAAATAACGAAGGAATTCGGAAGAATTCTAAGTAAGCTTTTAAATTTCTTTTCAAGAAATGCTCAGGACAAACAGCTTATCGCTTTTATACGAGTGTACTACCTTTCACGTTAAACTTAATTAAAATCAGAACTAAAATGGCATCGAAAAGCTAGCAAGAAAAATAATTTAAATGATAGAGTGCTTCATAGACAGCAAGTACTTGAAAATAATTTATAGCTTGCAAATATCTATTTATATCGTGATACGAAAGGACATTGAAAGGGAGGAAAATACTTTCATAAACTATGAGGAACTTTATTCAATAAATTTACGTTGCCACAGATTGCTGTTCACCCGTATACATTACTGATGATGAGAATCCGAGTCCGACTAGTTCCAAACTACCAACTAACAACAACCCAGTCAAGCGATACCTACTCTAGATGATATTGGATTGAGTTAAATATACTAGAAAAGATATCACAACAAATATTTCTGTACCCTGGGCCTTATTCCAAAGCGATCGTTAGCGTAAGCGATGTTAGAACAAACACAATATACTCTCAGATTTCGTCTAGAGTATGATATGCTTGTACTTCATGCGTAAAGTGTTGAAAAATAAGTCTTAAGTCCATTTAGTAAGAACCAGCGTGTGGTAAACTAACTTTAAATTCAGACTGCCAACTGGTTTATTCGGCTTCAGGTTGTGATGCAAAGGTGCACACTTCATTCTTGTGAATGAAGACTTTACTTTACATATATAAAGTATTTTAAGACAGCACGGCAACGAAATTATCAGATTCTATCAAGCTATACGTTTCCATGATATTGTTGGAGATTAACTTTTTTCATTATTACAATGGAATTCTATGGTGGAATGTGCAAGCCGTGCATTATAAAATTCCTCTTACTTATGTTTCGTAAATCCTTGCAAGATATAATTTAATAAAAATGTTAATGCGAAAATATTCAGAATTTTCCTTTTGTGATTTTCCGTTTGTATTCGAAATAAAACTTAAGAGAGGGAGGATGAAAAACATTTAGAAATTAATATCTCCTCTATCTTTTAAGCTATGAAGTTAAAACTTGGAACATTGTATTAGTCTATACTAGCGAGGGATGAGAAATATTGAGTCCATTTCAAAACTGATGCAGTTTCCAAAGTTTCAAATTGTTGTAATTTAAAATCCAATACACATATCAAGTTCAAATTTTCAGATTGTGAAGCAATATGATTTGTAATTTGTTAAAATTTTTAAATTCGGGGATGCAAGCCTGCTCTTGCATCATGAGATGGTGGATGTAGTAAACTTTGATTAATTTTCTTTTAAGGCTCTGGCAAAAGATGCATAGTCCAAATTTCACGGGTGCATACATCCATTTATTATAATAAAGAAAAGTAATAATTTAAACCAATCCTGTTATCCGCCGAAGGGCGACCCTAATCTGCACGAGGTGTTTCAAGTATATTAGAAAAACATAACAAATTAAATTTCAAAATTTCGTGAAATTTGAATGGGAGGTAGTAGAAGGAGTGAGGTGAAGTTGATAAATATTTTTAAAATAAATTGCAATTACAGTAAAATTAATTTTGACAAAATTTCGTCTTTTCAAGTTTACTAGTTTCAATGAAAATCGAAAATAATGTATTTTCAAAATTGTCCATTTGTATGGGAGGGGCTAGAAGGAGTAAGGGTATCGAGTCACTATTCCGTGATATTAATGACATCTATATTGTTATCTTTTGACGTAAATTTCAAGTCGATAGCTTAAATAGTTTCAAAGAAAAATCAATTTCTTTTTATTTCAAAATTTCATGAAATTTGTATGGGAGGGGGTAGAAGGGGTGGAGGGATGTAGCCCATTGACGAACTTTTGCTAAAATGACACACAAAAATTTTTAGCACTATAGCTCAAGGCTTTCGAGAGCTATGCTGTAGACAGACGGACAGACTGACAGACAGCAACTCGGAATCGAAGTTTTTGAGCGACAACAAATATTTCTGTACCCTTGGCGGCTCTGTGCGAGCGTTATTTCTTAGCGTTACAAACGGTAAGGCAAACACAACATACTCTCAGATTTCATCTAGAGTATAAACACAAAAATTCAACATATCTGATTGAAATATTAAGCTAAGCTTGAAAATTTGCGAAGATCTTTTTCTTCTTCTTTTTTCTTGAAAGACCAAAATACTGGTCGAATACTTTCATTGATTCTATTGCCTCCCACACAAAAGTATTATTTTTACTATTTTTAATAAATCAATTATCAGTAATACGTCAAAATCTATCAATTTGAAATTTTATACAAATATTTTTAAGAAAATTTAAAACAAAGTCACATCAAAAGTTTTGAAACTCTCACTCCTTTTGCTACCTCCCATACCAAAGTAGAATTTCGACCAATTTCAATAAATGAACTAATAACTAACAAAGGAAGAGCTACAAATTTGAAATTTTTTACAAGCACTTTTCAAATCAAATAAAAAAAATCTGCAACACAAATTTGGCGATTGCCACAACCCCTCTACCTCCTCCCATACAAATTTTATCTTGAAAATAAATTACAATAAATTTCTTGAAATTTAATTCATCTATAAAACTAATATACCATTCAGAAATTTGAACGTGATTCACACAATCAATTAAACAATTATTATCATGCACCCACCTCTTTACCATTCAACTTCTCCCTCTCCTTAGAAATTCAAACGTACGTAAACAAACTAAAGAAATATTGTTTCCATGTATTGTAGCTATTGATAAATCGCAGTTAACTGATAAATAATTGATAATTACCTGCCAACATTCTAGTTTCCCATATCTGCTACCACCCTAACTTACAAGTCCCACAAATGATAATGTTGTGCCCGATATTGGCAGATATTTTATTTATGATAGTCGGACAATGTTTGTTTAGTTTTGCTACATATACGGAACATGTTTTCTTTCTTATAGAGAAGCATTAATTTCAATAAAATCCGAAGTTTAACTTTATTTTTAAATGCTCTTTGAGAAAATCCTTTTAACAAAAAAATTCATATTATTTTTGTATATCTTATCGGATTTAATCAGAAGCACAAGAACTATTATCCTCCAATTTTATTTATTTAGTCGGTCCAAGGATTTCACAGCTGGCTAAGCTGCACGATCTCGTTAAGATAGAAAAAAATCGTTTCGGGCAAAAACGTTCACTTGTAGTTTCCTATCCTACTCGTATACCGCACTAATTGCTTTTGGCTTCGTACACAATGAAAGTGTGGTATAAATATAGATTAACATAGAAAATTGCAAAAAATATGTTTTCAATGCATTTTTTTTTATTTTGTGCTATGAAATGAATACGCTTTCATAGATAGAAGCTTAGCAACGTATACTGAAAGAAAACAATGGATTAAATTCCTAAATTGACTAAGGCGAAATATTTTGAATGGACTTTCAAAACATGATTGATTTCACCTAAGTAAAAAGCTAGGGTATAGCCTAGTAGGTAGTGTGTTGGTCTTGTAATGTGAAGGTCGAATCCCAGCTGGCGCAACATATAATTCCAGCACATTGCCTGCTTGGGTATACCTTGGTCACCTCAATCTAAGACAATGAAAAATTCGTAGAAAAAGGGTTGTGCGAAGGGCTAACAACCCTTCCACAATAAGTAATGAAAAATGTTAAGGAACCTGAATATCAGGAGGCCAAGGTCCGATTTGGGCTGTAGCGCCATTGTACAAGTACAAGTAAGTAAAATTTAGTTTCAAGCATGGATAACATCTACAAAGTTCTGTTAAATTGCCTTAGAAAACTTTGGTGTCTTGTAAAGGGTGTTTTTTTAAAGGTGCAGAACTTTAAATTAGCAACACTACTTTCAATAACAGCCGATTTGACAGTTCCTAGTTGTTAGTGATTAGTTATTGCTATTAATTTGGTTTGGCAATTCATCATGAATAGACTCACGCCGGAGCAACTTTTGCCGAAGGGCCGAAGGAAGCATTGATATTGATCAACAATTTCATTTGAAAATTTTGTTCAGTGAGCACACTTTTGGCTAAATGGCTAAGCCATTAAGCTCCATATTTGGAACGATGATAAGCCCCAAACCATTTCCGAAACACCATTACATCCAGAAAAAGTCACCGTTTGGGGTGCTTTATGAGCCAGTTGAATCATTGGTCCATTTGTCTTCAAAAATGATTATGGTCAGAACGTTACAGTCAACAGTGAGCGGCACAGAGACATGATTATTAACTTTTTCGTGCCGCAATAAGAAGGCATTAATGTCGCAGACATGTGGTTTCAACAAGATGCCGCCACATACCACACAGCGCGCGATACAATTAATTTACTGAAAGAAACATTTGATGGTCGATTAATTTCACGAAATGGACCTGTTAACTGGTCACTTCGTTCGTGCGATTTGACGCCCTTAGATTTTTTTTTCTCTTGGGATATATAAAGGTTCATGTCTACTTCGATAAATAAAGCCAATTTCATGGATATTAAAAACATTTTTCTGTTTAATTTAGAGTTTTCCGCCTCTAAAAAAAACACCCTATATTAATTGGCGGTCATAGTGTCGAATCCTGCCGGGGAAAACTTTCCGAAGTACTAGAGCTTCTCTCTAAGTACTATGTTCGCAAAAATTTACAAAAATTTACAAAAAGTTACAGTCCTTCGTCGAATTTTCAGGCTCAGAAAAATCGAATTCTTAATATTTCGAAATTTCATGAAATTTGTATGGGAGGGGGTAGAAGGAGTGGGGGGATGTAGCTACTTTTTTGCTAAAAATGACACACAAATTTTTTTAGCATAATAGCTCAAAGCTTTCGAGAGTTATGCTGTAGACAGACGCACAGACGGACAGACAGACAGACGGACAGACAGACAGACGGACAAACGGTCACTCGGAATCGAGGTTCTTGAGCGACAACAAATATTTCTGTACCCTTGGCGGCTCTGTGCGAGCGTTATTTCTTAGCGTTACAAACGGTAAGGCAAAAACAATATACTCTCAGATTTCATCTAGAGTATAATTATCAGTTCCTCTTCACTCCTTCTGCCCCCTCCCATACAAATATCTGTATTATAAATTCAAGAAAAGCATTTCTCCTTCGAATATATTAGAACTATCGAATTTGAAATTGAATCAAAGCGTGGTGATAAGGATGATGATAAGCAGTTTCAAAATCATCTTAAACGCTCCACTTCGTCTGGCACCTCGCATACAAATGCCTCAATTTCAGGAAACTATGTCCAATTGAAAATAATGAAAGCTACAAACCTTAAATTCAGCACGAAACATTTTGCATACCACATTATGTGTCATATCCAAAAATTACAAACCTTCCTCCTCTGCTTCTACCACCTCCCATACAAAACTCACTATTAATTATTTAAAAGAATTGGAGGTGACACATTTTCCGGTACATTGAACTCTTTCTCATTTCATCTAGAGTATCATATGATTGGGCTTTACGCTTTTATGTTTTTTTATGGACTTGAGCGCATTCATTCCAAACAGGACTTGCATATAAAAAACAGGGTCTCATCACAACTTTGTATGAGAATAGTTTGTTTTCCGTCGATAATTTTGACTTTCGGCTTAGGAGTATAATATCCTAATGGCCAACAGAGTTTTGGAAACAGCATTTGATACCTGATTTTAGCTTTTTGTCCAAGTGCATCCCAAGGTATTTTATGCTGTTGGACCATGTTATATCTTTTTCGACAATGTGAATTGTAGGGAAGAGTAGGTACTGGGAGGCTCTTCTTTGCGTAAAAAAATTGCTGCAGTCTTGGCTGTATTCATTTTTATTTTCCAGGTCGTGAAGTAAGTGGTAAAAAGCTGATTCTGTAGGCTGTTGATGATTAGCGGGGTCTTCTTATGTTGTAAAAACTGCAGTGTCATCTGCAAACGTAGGTAATTCACAAGTAGAGTCTTTAGGGAGATCGGAAGTGTATAAGTTGAAAAGTAGGGGACTTAGGCAATACCCTTGAGGTACACCAGCAGGAATAGATCGTCTTTCCGATTTAGTGGATTTTAGTTTTACTTGAAAAGATCTCTGCGAGAGAAAAGAACCAATCAATAGGATTAAATATTCGGGAAACGAGTAGTTCATTAACTTGAATAGGACTCCATTGTGCCATATTGTATCAAACGCTTTTTGAATGTCTAACGTGATCATGCCAACGGATATTTGGAATGCCTTTCTGACGAATTTGGTGACTCTTAGAAGTTGATGACACGTGGAGTGCTTCGCTCGAAAACCAAAATGATGGTCAGGGAGAATATCATTGTTTTCGGTATGAAGTTGAAGATGGTACAGGATTATTTTCTCAAAGATTTTTGAAATTGAGGAGAGTAAGCTAATTGGTCTGTAGCTACTGGGTGAAAAGAAAACTTTTCCGGGCTTATGAATTGCTATAATAGTTGCTTCTTTCCAACATATATGTCAGTAAAGTATCCTAATTTTAGACAACTGTTAAAGATAAAGCACAAGAACACTACTGCTTTTTTGGGGAGATTCCTTTGGTATATCATTTCCTGTTTTTAGTTCTACGAAGAATGTTTTTAATGTCAGTAGGCTTACAAAGTTGGTTTGGCTCAAATTTTGGTAAGGGAGTCGAGAGCAGATTATTAATTTTATCATTGACATCGTTAGTAAATTGGTTTTGGGTGAAGTTTGAGCCTACGATGTCAATTGAATTGGTCCGCAAGTATTTCTGCTTTTTCGCTATCAACACAAATATTTCAATTGTTGAGATTGAGCTAAGATATATGTACTTCTTCCTCTATTTTTCAAGACTTTGTTGATTTTCCAGAATTTTGTGGAGCCTTTGCCTTCTAGCACAGAATTCCAGTTTTTATTTCGCAGTTATGGTATTTCATAGTTTATCTTCTTCTGGAGGAATTGAACCTCTTTTTTTAAAGCGGGATTCCTACATCTTTGCCATTATCGTCTTTTCTTGTTTCGAGCTGAGATTAGATTTTTAATTTCATTTGGGAGAGTGATACTGTTTTCCTTGATAGTCATTTTCGGCGTAGATTTATCGGCGGCTTCGATAACTTTGGAAGAGAAACTATTCACCGTTTCGTCGACTAAAGCGGGGCTAGTTTCAGGTAGGTCGAGGTTGTTGATAGATAGAGAGTTAGATCGGAGGCGGTGATAGGTTTTCCGTCGCGTTCTGGAATAATTCTTACAATAATTCAATAATTAGCCTCCCTCTAAGCTGATTCAAATGGATCTGTATGCCACCTTAATGGTCTCATGGATTTTATGGTGAGTTTTTTTTTTTTACAGAATGACCTGTGTTATAGGCAATTTCGGCCTTTATGTGCAATGCACAAACACAGTCATGGAGGGAAGGAATGGGATTGGGAAGTTGGGGAAGGGGAGTGAGAACGACCGTAGCGAGTGGAGAAGCTGGTATATTGCTCAGTTGTACTGGCAACTTACTGACAAATATTTGCAGATGTTACAGATGTTATGGGGGACTGAATGATAGAAAGCGAACAGAAACCATCCACTGAGTATCTAGGCCTTCTTGAAGTGGAACTGTTTCACTTTTACACCGTTTCCCCATTTTATTAAGAATAATTTTTTATCACCAGTAGCAACTAAAAAATTTGCACTTAAAAAAATCCCGTCTGGAGTAGGAATCGAACCCACGACCTATTGACTGAGAAGCAAGCACGCTGCCTAATACGCCACGGAAGCCTCGAAGATATAATCATTTGAAAAAAAATCCCTTTTCGGACCCCAATGGATAAAATAATTAAATTACAATAATTTTAAAGTTTGCCCCACAATCCTCTCTATACCTATGCTGATTTTAAGCTTCCTATCTGCATTCGTAGTGGAGATATTGGCAAGTGCAGTTTTTGACTCTTCCCTCCCCTGCCTCCTCCTTCCACCTGACGCTCCCCAAAAATTTGATAATAGAGCTCACTTACCCAATTAACAATCCATTCATCCACGAACAATTTATCTTTAACGGTCACGGAGATATGAGTCCATTATGTACGGCGTACGGCGGAACGGTTTTTATACTTTAGATGAAATCTTAAAGTATTGTAAGTTTTCTCTAAAGTTTATAGCGCCAAGAAATAATGCTCCCACAGAGGCGTCCTGAAGTTTAGAAATAATTGTTGTCGCTCAAAAATCTCAAAAACTGATGTTCGTCCGTCCGTCCGTGCACTCTCTAGCTAGAAACCCCGTGAGCTAGAAAGTTCACATTTCGTACGCGTCGTCTTTGACGAAAAAGTAATAGTTAAGTTCATGAACCGGCAAAATCTCTCCATCCCTTCTACCACCTCCTATAGAAAATGAAACAATTTCGCAATTTGACAATAAACGAATTTGCTCGAAAAGTATAAAATCTATTGATCTCAAATTTGGAATATATTACTTTTACAATAATTTCAATCCACGGCATACAGATTATTCGTGTCCTCCTCTCCTTCCACCACCTTCCAAGCAAACTGCACTTCTTCATGAAATGCTGCAAGCCAATTTATTCAGTGCGTATAAATTTATCGAGCTGAAATTGTGCACTAAATATTTATTTAGAATTATCAATAAGAACAAAAAAATTAGACGATTAACTTTACCCCTTCAACGACCTCCCATACAAAATGATACAATTTCGCAATTGGACAATAAACGGATTTGTTCGAAAAAAATTACAGCTACTGATCTGAAATTTGAAATGTGTTACTTTCTTGATGATTTCAATTACTGTATAAAAGTTGTTTGAGTCCTCCCTTTCCTTCCACCACCTCCCAAACAAACCGCATTTTTTCATGAAATACTCTAAACAAAGTTACTCAGTACGTATAAAATTTATAAAGCTGAAATTGTGTGCTAAATATTTATTTGGAATTATTAATAAGGCTAAAAAAAATTAGATGACCAGCTTCTACCCCATACAATCTGACACAATTTCAGAACTTTACAAAAATTCGATTTTCCTGAAAACTATAAATGCTACTGATCTGCATTTTAAAACATGTCGAAAGCATGGTGTTTAAAGTTATTTCTGAAAAGTCATTAAGAACTCACCTCTCCTTCTACCACCTCCCATACAAACTACACAATTTCACTAAATCCAATACACTAATTATCTTAGTGCCTATTAAATTTTTGAATCCTAAATTTTGTACAAAATGCTTTGATACCAATTCTAGCGTGATGTAAAAAAATTAGTTCAATGTCGTCTCCCCCACCCACCACCACTTCCCCTACAAAATTTTTTTCTTTCATCTAGAGACTAACGTGTTTTTTTGTGGGCATTTTTAGGCTAATATAGTCATGAAGCGCGAAAAAGCTAAATTTCAGGGTAGTAAATTGTTTTTTCTGTGTTGATCACAATATTTTGTTAGTAAATTATTAAGGAAAAATTATTAGTTGATTAACTTATTGAATTAAATTTATTAAATAAGATATGATCATGCAAATCAATTCCAAAAGAAAATTTCCGGAGATAACCTCAGTAATTCCAAATTAGATACAGATAAGTTATTAAATGAATTAAATAATGAATGAAAAGGTAATTTGGAAAATAAGGAAAATGCTAAACTAGAATCACAAGACAAAAGTACACCTACAGCTTTAAGAAAATCTGTACGAAAAGTAAGCCCACCTAAAAAGTCATATCCAATGACTTCGTCGAAGAAACGTTGTTGAAAAATGAACAAGAACAATTTTACTATAAATATTATAAGGCTACCGACACACAATGCGAGTTAATATATATTATCTCGCTTTTCGATATTACTAGTGTCATTATCCTATACATAATTCGGCCTGCTTATATCAAAATAGGAAGTTAATATATATTAACTCGCATCGTGTGTCGGTAGCCTTAGTATCTGTAGAACTAAAATAAAATTTTATAATTACTAACATTGTCAATGTAAGTGGTGGAGAGTTTTGTATAGGTGTGCGTTACTACTGCTCTGCGCAATGCACAAGCGCACTTGCTTGTGGACTTCCGACGAGAACTAACGTTCTACCATAGTGCGTACCTTATCATACAATCAAGTTGTAATATTAATCATTAATAAAGAGTGTTTAATTTTATATATCTTATTCAAAATGACGCATTTTCAAAAATTTACAATAATCAGAATTCTTGAAAACCAATAGTTGGGTTTAAAGTTTGGAATACATTGCAATATTTTTTTATGGAAATTTTGATCTACGGTATAGAAATCATGCGAATCTTCCCTCCTGTTTCACCACCTCCCATACAAACTGTAAAGTTTCCTGAAATAATATTAACCAATTTTCTAAGTACGTATAAAATTTATCGCGCTGATATTGTGAACGGAATATTTAATTTAAATAATTATTAGTAAGATCGAAAAAATTAAGCGATTATCTTCACTCATTCAAGACCCACCCATACAATATGAGAGAGTTTGTCATCATCCCTTCTACCACTCCTTATATAATATTTCATGGAGTCACGAAAATTTCGATAACATCTATTTGAAGTTTGCCAGTCATTTAAAATAATTTAAATGTGCTATTAAAAGATTCGTTTATCGTAATTTTAATAAACCTAAACAAAACTAAGCCCTTACGTTTTCTAGGTTATTTTGTCTGATTGGTGTCTTTTTCTTAGTTTCTGTCATAACTTTTGTTTTGTTTTCGTTAATACGTTGTCCAACTTTTCTTGTTACCGAGTCAAGGTTAACGAATAATTCTTTAGTACTCTCCAGAATCTTGCAAGGATATCTATGTCATAGGCATATGCTACGAGTTTTGTGAACTCGAAGCATAGTGTTCTCTTGGTGTCAACGGAATATTTCCGAACAAGATATTGGAGTGTCAAATTGAAAAGCATTGAGGATATGCTGCCACCTTATTTAAGGCAGTTGTCCGTTTTAAAGCTGGAAGTCAGATCATCTTCTACTCTGACTTGTCACAAAGACTTGCTCATTGTCATTCTTGTAAGACGAACCAGTTTCGGTGGAACACCAAACTCCATCATACTTTATACAGTACTTGCCTGTTGATACTGTCGTATACCTGTTTGAAGTCAACATATATCTAGTGCAGACCGATATTATATTCCCACCACCTGTTTAACTGAGAATATCTACATAGTTCCTGGTCGATCGTCTAGCTCTAAATCCGCATTAGTATTCATCAATTACTTTGTCTGCATAGGGCTTATTTGTCTTTTTCCGAATTTTCGCCAATATCTTATAGTACGTCTTATAACAACAAACATATTCCTCCGGAAGTTTCGCAGCAATTTGTCACTTTTTAAAAAAACAAAATCTGATGTTATTCGTAATAGGACAATAAGTTGTGAAATATATAAGAATTTAATATCCTTCGTCCAAAGAAAATAGTACTTACTTGTATCCGGATTTTATTTGACAAACAATTTGAAGAAGAGCATAAATTCTTTATACACATAATAGATGATTTTTTTTCCTATGCAAATATCTTTAATTTTATTTTAGATGTTCTCCTTAATGATACCACGAAAATATTAAGGTAATACAAAAAATACGAATATAATATTATCTCTGTGAAATGGAAATCCAAAAGCATTTCTGAAGCGGATGCTGTTCATTATGCATGAAGTGCTGGCATTAGCAAGCATCAAAACCTCGCTGCGAATGCGATATACTGAAGCCAACGTGAGATACGATTTTAATGAACCGAATAATGAGAACGCTCGATGTCGGTTTTCAAGATGAATTAAATTTCAAACAATGTGCTAACTCGCAATTTGGAGTTCCTGCTGTTTGTTAACAATCACGCTCTGCTAAATCCAAATAAGCCACAAACGGTTATTTGGATCTTGTACACCTGGCTTTTCCGGGTTTAAGGGGAGCACTCCCAAGAGCATTTTCAGTGCAAATTGAGGTACACTTTTCTCAGGAACTACTTGGCCGATTTCGTCGAAATTTTGTAGGCATGTATTTTACTCGAAACTTAGCAAATAAGATAGATGGCGATGAAAAAAAATTTACATGCAAGATTTTATAAAGCTTCAAAGTTTAATAATTCTCTCGTGGAAGGAAAAACCTTGTAAAAGAGTCATAGTCAAAATTAAAAAAAAAACTCTATAAGGTTGATAGCCAGTAGTGAGTAGTTTTTTAGAAAAGTGTACTTAAATAATAAACATAACAGGGCTACGATTGCGCGTAAAGCGCAATCTTACGGTACTCTAGATGAAAAAAATTTTTTGTGATCCCAAGAAATTTTGTATGAGGAGTGTTAGAAGGGGTGATAGCATTGAACTATTTTTTCCCCATCATGCTAAAGTAGCTATAAAAATGTTTTAGACAAAATGCTTACACCAAAAATTGAATAGGAGCTGAGAAAATTAATGTGTTAGATTTAGTGAAAATGCAATTTGTATGGGAGGTGGTAGAAAGAGTGGGGGGATTTTAGTGATTTTTTCAGAAATAACTAAGAATATCATAAAATTGACATTTCTTAAATTTGAGACTGGTAGCATTCATACTTTTCAAGAAAATAGATTTTTTGTGAAGTGGTGAAACTGCGTCATATTGTATAGGAGGGGGTAGAAGCAGTAAAGCTAATCAAAAATTTGTTTTCTGATCTCAGTGACAATGCTAAATAAGTATTTATTACGAAATATGAGCTCGATAAATGTTATATGTTCTGAGAAAATCGGCTTAGGGCATTTCATGAAAAAGTGCAGTTTGTATGGGAGGGGTTGGAAGGAGAGGGAGGACGCAAAAATTTTTTAAACAGTATATTGCAATTATTATAAAAGTAATACATCCCGAAATTCAGACTAATAACTTTTATACTTTTCGAGCAAATCTATTTATAGTCGAATTGCGAAATTGTGTCATTTTGTATGGGAGCGGATAGAAGGGGTGAAGCTAATCGTCTAATTTTTTTTAGCCTTACTAATAGTTTTAAATAAATATTTAGTGCACAATTTCAGCTCGCTAAATTTTATACGCACTGAGTAAATTGGCTTAGAGTAATTCATGGTAAGTACAGTTTGTATGGGAGGTGGTAGAAGGAGGGGGCGGACACGCATAATTTTTATACGGTAGATTGACATTATCATAAAAGTAATATATTCCAAATTTCAGGCCAATAGCTTTTATACTTTTCGAGCAGATCCGTTTATTATCAAATTGCGCATTTGTGTCATTTTGTATGGGAGGGGTAGAAGGGGAGGAGCGATTTGGCCCATTGACAAACGTGACCTTACTTTTTTGTCAAAAACGACGTGTACGAAATTTGAGCTTTCTAGCTCAACGCGTTCTCAAGCTAGAGAGCGAACGGACGGACGGACATCCGGTTTTGAGATTTTTGAGTGATAATATTAATTTCTGTATTCATCATTTTTTTCTCCGAGCCTTATTTCTTGGCGTTACAAACTTTAGAGCAAACTTATAATACTCTCAGATTTCATCTAGAGTATAAAAACACTACTTTTCAGGAGAAGCAAAAAACAAAATTTAAGTTTTTTTTTTTTTAGTTTATTTAAAATAAACTGCCAACAAGTCGGGCGAAACTTTATTATTCTTGGGACAAGTTGCGGATGAGTGGAAAGTCAATATGCAGGTTAGAGTGGATAGGGAAGGCTAAGTGAAAGGGAGTTCTTGGGCAGGGCTGTTGTCAATTTAACAATATTTCATTCATTTTTGCAAGTTTGGGTTTTTATGATGGGAGGAGGAGGGGTAAGGGTGGGTGGATGTTAATAGCTTTTTAATTAATTGCTTGAATCACGTCCAATATTCTCTGTATATAATGTGTTTCATAGACGAAGTTGCATAGAATTTTCATAAAATTCGGTGTATATTACATTCACGAAACCGAACATTTTTATGGGAGGGGGTAGAGAAGGTAGGGGAATCGTAAATTTTGATATATAGTTTTATTTCGCTTCTCTTGTAAGGTGCTTGTATAAAATTTCAAGTTCGAAGCTTTTAGTTTGTTGGTTATTAGTTGATTTAATGAAATTGGTCGAAATAATAGTTTTGTACGGGAGGGGGTAGAAGGGCAACCGCGATTTCAAAACTTTTAAAACAACTTCATTTGAATTATTTTTATAAGTTTTTATGCAAAATTTGAAATTGCTAGCTTTTAAGAGTTAGCTGATAACTGATTTCTTAAAAATGCTCGAAAAAATAATTTTGTATGGGAGGGGGTAAAGGAGGTAGGGGAATCGTAAAACTTGTGATGTATTTTTCTTTTTTTTCTATTGTAAGGTGCTCGTAAGAAATTTCAAGTTCGCAGCTTTTAATTTGTTGGTTATTAGTTGATTTAATGAAATTGGTCGAAATCACACTTTTGTATGGGAGGGAGTAGAAGGGCAAGCGCGATTTCAAAACTTTTAACGTAATTTAATTTCAACTACTTTTACAAGTTTTTCTGCAAAATTTCAAATTGATATCTTTTAACAGTTAGGTGATAATTGATTTCTTAATAATGGTTGAAAAAATAATTTTGTATGGGAGGGGGTAGAAGTCTTAAAGGTTTTCGACCAGTTAATATTTTATATATTTAGGGATTTTTTTAAATGCATTTCGCAAATTTTCAAGTTTCTACCTTAAAATTTCAATCAAAAATTTTCAGTTTATGTGTTTTTTTCAATGCACATGAAACACCTTGTGCACGTTAGACCGGGGGGGTCGGTTTATAACAATTATGGATCAAGTTATTATTATTTTTCTATGTATATCAAATAGATGTATTAATATGCAAAATTTAAAATTTGTATCTTTCACCAGACCCCTAAAAAAATCACTCAAAATTTTCGACATTTTTGCTTATCACCTCCCTCCCCTTACACCTCCAACTTAAAATTTTTACCAAAATCAACTATTTTATAGTTCTACAATCTGACAAAGTTTCAATTTGATATCTGTACTCTTTTTTGAGATATAAGGATTTGTAATTTTGAAAATTGCGCCATTTTTGAAATGCTCTCCATTTCCCCCCACTACTATTATGTCAACATCTTATATTTTTTTTGTATTTGCCTAGTATAGTTTAATATAAGTTTCAAGTTTGAATTACATAGCTTAAGAGATAGTTGAGATATTCATTTTTAAGTGTTTTTCTTTGCACCCCCCTGACCATCCCCTTACAATAATTAGCCACTCTCTAAGCTGATTCCATTGGAACTATATGCCACCTTCTTCTTCAATGGCGCTACAGCCCAAATCGAGCCTTGGCCTCTTGAACCTCAGGTTCTTTAACATTTTCATTATTTATTGCGGAAGAGTTGTTAGCTCTTCGCACAACCCTCTATCTACGAATTTTTCATTTTCGTAGATTGAGGTAGCCAAGGTATATTCAAGCAGGTAGTGTGCTGGAATTATGCTTCGACCAGGATTTGAACTCACGACCTTCGCATTGAAACCAAACACGCTACCTACTAGACTAAACCCTAGCTTATATGCCACCTTAATGGTCCCAAAATATGAATTTTTTAGAATAAGTAATTTCGAAGATATAGTCATTTGAAAAAAAAACAATTCAGCCGACAATTTGTTCTTAGCCCCCCCTTTTCAGACGCCAATGGATAAAAAAATTAAGTTATTTTTAAAGTTTTTCTTACATCCTTCTATATATCTGTACTGATTTTCAACTTTCTATCTGCATTCGTGGTGGAGATATTAGCAAGTGTAGTTTTCGACTTTTTCCCTCCCTCTGCCTCCCCCTGCCTCCCCTTCCACCTAACATCCCCCCAAAATAGAAAATAGAGCTCACTTACCAAAAAGACAATCCACCCAAAAAGGAACATTCTACCTTTAGCGGTCTCGGAGATATGAGTCCATATGTACGCCTTAGAGGTTACGCTAACTAAATACCAAAACCAAACACAAGATGCAAATATTTTATCATATCGACAAGTTTCACTGGCAACGCTGAATAGTAATGTAGAATATGTAATGCTAATTTTTGGCATAATGTCTTTATTATGTACGTATAATTTAATCACGTGAAGACTCAATAGAAATTCTATTACGAATGTGGTTTAAAATGTCAAGAAAGCAGAATTGCTATTGAAAATATAGTGTTTGCGAAATAGAACCCTCATTAGATAATAATCATAATTTTGTGTTTTGATATGCGAAGTACGTACATAATGAATATGAATATAGCTACACCCACACTGTAAACGAATAAATTAAGCTATCTCTAAAGATAACTATTCAAATGTTTTTCAATTGTTTTAAACTTCAGTCAGTGATGGTGCTGAAGTAAATATCTACCCCACTTGTTTTTTCGGTACATTGTTAACTGTATTTTGCATAACAATAATTTTTCATCATAAAACCCTTAGGAATAGCTCATCAATTTTTTCGTATTCCTTCCAACAGTTTAATTTTTAAAAACGTCCTGAAAAAAATGTATCCTTGTCGCGATGGATGGTGACATTTCATGAGGGAGCGAACAGAATGAACCAGAAAAAGTTGTTAAACAGCCGTATAGACATTCGAAAGCAGTTGTTGGTTGCGTTAATTATGTTCAAGCTCTTATAAGGTTGACCATGGGCGTAATAATTATATTTCATGGACATTGCAATTCAAAAGGATCATATAACTGCACGAATACTTCATTTCTGAACTACATATTTCAAAAGTTTTCCAAGAATTGAAACAAACTCCTGACTTATTTCAATCCTTAACTATTTTCCTTTACAAGTTTGATATGTTTTCAGAAAAAGCTTTCACACACGCAATTCAAAGCGTTAGTGTTTAGCTAGCGACATGTATTTTTCCATCATTTTGGAAAAATAAATTCTTTGACAAATTGAATATCACTGAAATTACCCACAAATGTTTTTCTTTTGAGAGGAATACACCAACTACTTGTTAATTAATCATTCGATCTTTTTATTGCAATATAGTTTTTTGATGACGACAGTCCCAAACGAAGTCAATATATGCAATAGTTTAGAGTGGATAGGGAAGACTACGTGAATGGGGGTTCGAGGGCATGGCTGTTCTCAATTATTTAATTCTCAACAGCGATTACGATCAGTAGCTCTAGTATTTAGAATCAATATTTCATTCGTTTATACATTTTTTAGTTTTTTTTACATTTTTAGAGAAAAGTACTACACCCCCTTTTAAGGTAAGCCTTGTGTTAGGGGTGAGGAGTCGTGTTGAAATTTATTAGATAACAATCAAGTATTCATTATTCAATATTCATTCTTACATATTACAATTTTTTCAAAAAATTTATTACAAAATATTCATTTTAAATTAAATTTTTTAACTTAATAGCAAATATCGATTCCTTTCTATGACTAATTCTAAAAAATTTGTTTAATTCTTTCATTAAAAATGACAACATTTTCGCTTCGTCTTACATGATAGGGCAGAGAATTGAAGAACTTAATGCCGATGTAGGAATAATGGGTTTGCCTAATATTCGTTAATCTGGAAGGTAGATTGATTTCATGCTGGTTACCACCGTGAGTAAGATTTGTGTTGGTCTCCAATATTCCATTTTTGAGCTCTTTAAATATTTGGATGTTAGCACTGATGCTAAAAACTTTATCAACGCTTAGAACATTAAGCAGTGGAAATAGAAGACAGGAAGGGTATCTACGTTTTTTTTTTTTAATAAAATTCTTAATAACATTTTTTGGGCAACTAAAAGCGTATTTATCAAAGTTTGTAAACATAAAACATTCTTATATGTGTTTTGGATAAATAAGTTTTATCTTCAAGGCATACAAGTATTAGTTTTCTTAATCTATTTATTACACTGTTTATATGATCTTTCCATTTTAGGTGTTGATCGAATATTATTCCTAAATATTTAATTTGAGACACTTTATTCAAATATGAACAATGAAAGTTTAGTAGAGACGATGACGAATGTATTTTCAATCTCAAGTCTGTGGGTTGACTACGTTCTGATAGGGAGAAAGTCATGTAGCTACTTTTGCTAATATTTAGAGTTAACGAATTATAGTTCAGCCACTCTTTTAATGATGATAATTCGCTTTCAGTGTAATACTTTCCCAGTCAATGTCTTGAACTATTAAAACAGTGTCATCTGCAAATGATATTAATTCACCTTGAATTGGTTAAGAATACAAATCATTTACATATAACAGAATTAGCAATGGCCCAAGAACACTTTCTTGAGGCACACCGTGAATAAAAGTAAGCTCGTCGCTACAAATGTCATTAATTTTAACCATTAGTTTTCAATTTCTTAAATAGCTAGAAATCCAATCAATCCATTTGCTATTAAAATTTAGCTTGTGCAGTTTTTGTTCTATGTTTTATGCTGAATAGAATCAAACGCCTTAGCAATATCTAGAAATACTGCGCAAGGTTTTTTTCCTGCATCAAGCGCTGTTATAATTTTTTTGCTAAGTAGATCAATGGCATGGTATGTACTACTTCCAGTCCTGAAGCCATATTGACAATCAGAGATTAACTTATTAAGATTTATGAACTGCATTATTCTTGTCTTCAGTCTTGTAGATTTGCAGGAATATACCTTTTTTGAATCTAAGGTTAACTAAATGAGTCAATGGTTTTATAATAAAAGAAGTTTTTTTTTTTAAACATTCAACATTTGGTAATTCCATCGAAACCTGGACATGAACCACCATTCATCTTGTCAATAATAGACCTAATTTCTAATTCATTAACTAGATCGATATCTTCCGTCAATGAGGTCTTAGGGGTTGCACTGGGTGAATCTGTGGAATATTTTTCCCAAGTTTTGTGAAATAGTCGTTAAACATGTTTGAAATTTCTTTCGAATGTTCGTCAGTATGCAGTTTCTGTCTCCAACGGTTAAGCATGCTATTGGTGTATGTCTACTTCTTTTCACTATACTGAGATTGATAGTATTCCATATTTATTTTCCCGTCACTATCGGCGTTGAGTAATAGCTAAGTAAAAAAAATTTTTTTAGTTGTAGTTATGAGTGCAGTTAATTTATTTCGATACTTTTGATAATATGACCTGAATTGTTCATTTTGGGGATTTTTCTGAAGAGCACTACTTAATTTATCCCTCTTTCTAATTGCAAGGTTGGGCTTTTTTTTAGGTAGGGGGGGGGGGGGGGGGTGCGATAGAAGGAATGGTTACATATCAATATTTTTCTTAAATCGAATCGCGCTCAAAATTCGCTCTATAGAATATTAGTTTCATAGACGAAGAAAATTCTACAAAATTCTCGGTGTATTTCATATTCTTAAAACCATACATTTGTATGGGAGGGAATAAAGGAGGTGAGTGAATAGCAAAATTTGTGATAAAGTTTTATTAAGTTTCTTTTCAAAGGTGTTCATACAAAATTTCAAATTTGTAGCTTTTAATTTGTTGTTTATTAGTTGATTTATTGAAATTTTATTGGTTTGGAAGAGGTAGAAGTTTTGGAAATATTCGGCTAATTAATATCTTAAACTGTTGAACATTTTTATACTCTTGATGGAATCTGAGAGTGTTATAAGATTGCTCTAAAATTTGTAATGCCAAAAAATAATGCTCGCACAGAGGCGCCAACGGTACAGAAATACTTGTTGTCGCTGAAAAATCTCAAAAACGGATGTCCGTCCGTCCGTCAGTCCGCCTGTGCGCTCTCTAGCTTGAGAACGCATTGATCCAGAAAGTTCAAATTTCGTATACGTTATTTCTGACAAAAAAGTAAGGTCAAGTTCGTGAATGGGCCAAATCGCTCCCCCCTTCCCCCCTTTTATCCCCACCTTTGTAAAATGACACAATTTCGCAATTTGACAATAAACGGATTTGCTCGAAAAGTATAAAATCTATTGATCTCGAATTTAAAATATATAGCTTTTATAATGATTTCAATCCACTGTATCCAAACTATTCGTGTGCTTTGCCTCCTTCCACCACCTCCCATACAAAATTCACTTTTCGTGAAATGCTCTAAGCCAATTTACTCAGTACGCAAAAAATTTATGGAGCTGACATTATGCACAACATATTTATTTAAAATTATTAGTAAGACCAAAAAAAAATTAGACTATTAGCCTTACTCCTTCTACCCCTCCCATACAATTTCGGAATTCGATATTAAACGGATTTGTTTGAAAAGCAATAGATAGATTCATTGATCTGAAATTTTCAATATATTATTTCTACGATGGTTTCAATTTACAGTATAAAAAATATTCGAGTACTCTTTTTCCTTCTACCATTTTCCATATAAACTACGCTTTTTCATGAAATACTCCGTACGTATAAAATTAATCAACCTGAAATTATGCACCAAATATTAATTTAGAATTTTAGAATTTAGTAAAACTAAAATAAAATTAGTCGACTAGCTTCACTGCTTCTACCTCTTTCAATACAATCCGAAACAATTTCACAACTTTACAAAAAATCGATTTCCCTGAAAAGTATTTATGCTACTGATCTACAATGATGTTTTTTTTTTTACAGAATGACCTGTGTTATAGGCAATTTCAGCCTTTATGTGCAACGCACAAACACAGTCATGGAGGGAAGGAATGGGATTGGGAAGGTTGGGGAAGGGGAGTGAGAACGACCGTAGCGAGTGGAGAAGCTGGTATATTGTTCAGTTGTACTGGCTGGCTGCTTACTGACAAATATTTGCAGATGTTATGGGGGACTGCATGATAGAAAGCGAACAGAAACCATCTACTGAGTATCTAGGCCTTCTTGAAGTGGAACTGTTTCACTTTTACACCGTTTCCCCATTTGATTGCGAATAATTTTTTTATCACCAGTAGCAACTGAAAAATTTGCGCTTAAAAAAATCCCCTGTTTGGAGTGAGAATTGAACCCACGACCTATTGACTGAGAAGCAAGCACGCTGCCCACTACGCCACAGAAGCCTGTTTGTAGTTATTTCTGAAAAAGTCATTAACAGCTTACAACTCTCTCTACATCTACATCTTCATTTAAATTATTTTTATAAGTTTTTATGCAAAATTTGAAATTGATAGCTTTTAAGAGTTAGCTGATAACTGATTTCTTAAAAATGCTCGAAAAAATAATTTTGTATGGGAGGGGGTAGAGGAGGTAGGGCAATCGTAAAACTTGTGATGTAATTTTCTTTTTTTTCTACTGTAAGGTGCTCGTACAAAAATTCAAGTTCGTAGCTTTTAATTTGTTGGTTATTAGTTGATTTAATGAAATTGGTCAAAATCATACTTTTGTATGGGAGGGGATAGAAGGGCAAGCGCGATTTCAATAATTTTAACGTGATTTCATATCAATTAATTTTGTAAGTTTTCATGCAAAATTTTAAATTGATATCTTTTAATAGTTAGGTGATAATTGATTTCTTAAAAATGGTCGAAATAATAATTTTGTATGGTAGGGGGTAGAAGTTTTAAAGGTTTTCGACCAGCAAATTTTCAAGTTTCTACCTTAAAATTCCACTCAAAAATTTTCAGTTTATGTGTTTTTTTCAATGCATATGAAACACCTTGTGCACGTTAGACCGTAGGGGTCGGTTTATAACAATTATGGATCAAGTTATTATTATTTTTCTATGTACATAAAATAGACGTATCCACATGCAAAATTCAAACTTTGTATCTTTCACCAGAGCCCTAAAAAAAACACTCAAAGTTTTCGACATTTTTGCTTATCACCTCCCTCCCCTTACACCTTCCAACTTAAAATTGTAAAATTGTTAAGATCAAGTAGTTCGGAAGATATAATAATTTAAAATAAACTGCGAACAAGTCGGGCGAAACTTTATTATTCTTGGGACAGGTTGCGGATGAGTGGAAAGTCAATATGCAGGTCAGAGTGGTTAGGCAAGACTAAGTGCAAGGGAGTTCTTGGGCAGGGCTGTTGTCAATTTATCAATATTTCATTCGTTTCTGCAAGTTTGGGTTTTTATGAGGGGAGGAGGAGGGGTAATAGTAACGGTGGGTGGATGTTAATAGCTTTTTGATTGATTGCTTGAATCACGTCCTGTATAGAATGTGTTTCATAGACGAAGTTGCATAGAATTTTCATAAAATTCTGTGTATTTTACATTCACAAAACCGAACATTTGTATGGGAGGGGTAGAGAAGGTAAGGGAATCGTAAAATTTGATATGCAGTTTTTTTCCGTTTCTCTTGTAAAGTGCTTGTACAAAATTTCAAGTTCGTAGCTTTTAATTTGTATCTGTATTCGTGGTGGAGATATTAGCAAGTGTAGTTTTTGAGTTTTTCTATCCCCCCTCCTCCTTCCACGTAACACCTTACAAAATTTAGAAAATAGAGCTCACTTACCCAATCAACAATCCACCCAAAAACGAACATTCTACCTTTAACGGTCTCGCAGATACATATGAGTCCGTATGCACGGCATACGACGTACGGCGGGACGGATTTTTTTTTTTGCATTTTTATGGTAATTTAGTCATGAAACGCGAAAAAAAAAATTTCAGAGTAGTAAATTTTTTTTTTCTGTGCCGATCATATTACTTTATTATTAGGACAATAAAGTAAAATGCGGCCAATAATTTATTTTTAGCCCCTCCCTCCCGTTTTTTCGGATGCCAATGGATAAAAAAAATTAAATTATTTCTGGAGTTTGTCCCACAACCCTCTCTATACCTATGCTGATTTTTAGCTTACTATTTGCATTTGTAGTTGAGATATTAGCAAGTGTAGTTTTTGATTTAGATAATGGAGCTCACTTACCCAACCAACAATCCACCCAAAAATTAACATTCTACCTTTCTCGGAGTTATGAGTTCATACGTACGGCGTACTGCGGACAGATGTTTTCCAATATTAGGCTAATTTACTCATGAAACGTGAAAAAAAACAAAATTTCAAGCAAATTTTTTTTTTTTTGTTTCGATTACAATACTTTATTATTAGAATAATTATTATTAGAATAATAAAGTAAAATCAGTTTGAAAAAAAAAAGAATAAAGATCGAAAGCTAAAAGTATTTGAGACTTACATATGTTGTGCGCTGAATGACAGACGGTCACTCGGAATCGTTCTTTATTCAAAGCTGTAGACTAGGCTATAAAGACCTTTCATTACGTTAAGCTATATACATACATACATATCGACGCTTGACAAGTGTGTGTGTGTGTTTAAGTCCAATTTTTTATAAATTGGATTTTTTCATGAAATTAGTTAACTGCTTTGAAATTACTAAAAGTTCGTAAGTTCAGTTTAAAAATTATTTAAAATGTGAAAAATATAGACATATAATTTTTTCCAGCCTAATTATCGCAGTTAAAACGCTCTGCTGTAAAATTTTCATTTTGAATCTTAATCACTTTTGCTAGTCAACCGTCGATTTATAATGAATAGCAATTTCTATTTACCACTTTTTTACGAGACTATCGAATAGCATAAGAAACAAAAATTAATCTACTCATACTGCTATAAACAAAGCTAATAGCTAGCACGTGTTCAATCTTTTATGTAAGCTAATCGCGTAAAGCACCCTAACGCCTAGACGGCTATAAGAAAACAGTTTGTTAAATCATTACCAATTTAAAAGGGTCGAAAAAATCTGTGCTTCAATACTATAGCAAGTGCAAATGTCTGCGATTACAATTAACTT
Source organism: Chorisops tibialis (assembly GCA_963669355.1). Taxonomy (NCBI): domain Eukaryota; kingdom Metazoa; phylum Arthropoda; class Insecta; order Diptera; family Stratiomyidae; genus Chorisops; species Chorisops tibialis. The sequence goes on along the minus strand of OY770264.1, from coordinate 63,595,291 downwards.
AACAATTAGCATCAATTCAAATTCTATAGATACATACCTACAACGCACTAAAATAGAAATATCCAGAAGTCGGAAAAAATAATGCGAAAAGGAATATTAGGAAGGAGAAAACCTTAAGATTCTTGAAGTTTTAAATTGATGAGAAATTTTATAAGCCTCATAATTTAATTAACTTCCCAAATCAGTTCCGAATTCTCAAGACTAGCACCTGATACGAATAATAAAGTATTGTTCTCCACTTACAAAAAGAATACCTTTAATTTCGTGGAATGTCGACAGTGACAAAAGTGGTTTGGTGTTTGTTTTCACAGTTCATTTCGAATTAAGAGGAAAGACTTTCGAATTTCGCACTATTATGCTTCATTAAATGAGACTACCAGATTGGTAAAGGTTTCAACAGAGACCGAAATGTCACATTTAATAAAGCATAACACTGTGAAATCCGAGAATCTTTCTTTTTAATTTAAAAGATGTCACCTGTAGTTCGGTGAGTGTTTTCAGAAAACATGTCAAAGGAAAGATTTTCGGATTTCACACTGTTTGTTTTATTAGTTATGACGATTCGTTCTCGGCTGAAACCTTTATCAGGGTTCGATAAAGGGCTTAGCAGTGACCGATACGATATGTTTTGAATTGAAATTTCCCTTCCAATTTTATTTTTAATTTCTATGGCGAAATAATTGTATTCTCTCTTGTAAAGTCCAAGTCAAAATGTTTAAGGTCCTCATTAGAATCAATCTTAATAAATAGGAAGCCAATGCTTCTTAATTTCCAAAAAAAAAAAAAAAAACACTTTTTGAAATTAGGACTATATCCTTGTCATAAAAGAAAAATTGACTACCGTTTGGATCGTGGAATGTTCGATCGTTATTTATAGGAGCTCTGAAAAAGTTCCTCGAAGAAGTGGCAAAACACAACATTAACATGTGTAACTGCCATCCAAGAAGCGAAATGGCTCGGTAACGAAATCATGGACATGAGATCACATACAATCTTTGTGGGAAATTGTCGGGAAGTAGAGAGTTTGGAGTCGTTTTTCTCGTTGACAAAAAATTTAAACAGCAGGTCACGAGTTTCAAACCAGTAAGTGAAAAATTTCTACTGAACGACGAGCTAAGGCGATATGCGAAAAAGAGCTGCAGGCGAAAACAAAGGAAGTACCATAAAGACAAAATACAAAAAATGGACGACGACATGAGAAAAAATAAAACGCGGGACGCATACGCAATAGTAAAAGATCTAAAAAAGGGATATAAGCCAAAAACCAGTCTCTGCAAAGACGCAGAGGGCAACATCATCAGCGACACACAACAAATCAAAAGGAGATGGGCTTCCTACTTTGAACATTTTTTGAATCCCACCCCATTAGCACCGATCACGACAGACAACATCTCAAATGAAGCCTCAACTGACGAAGAGGAAATAGCATCGACATTGCCCACGCTTGCTGAAATCAAAGCAGCCCTATGTGACCAAAAACTAAACAAAGCGCCAGGAATTGACGAAATACCAGTTGAACTTCTGAAAAACGGTGGAAATTGTGTCGCTGAAATACTGCACAACGTGATATGCAAAATTTGGACAGAGGAAATCATACCCGACGACTGGCGAAAAAGCATTATATGTCCAATTTACAAGAAAGGAGACAAACTCTGCTGTGAGAACTACAGAGGTGTATCATTGTTGTGTACGTCCTATAAAATACTGACAAAAATAATTGAACGTCTAATCAAATAATTGGCGAATACCAAGGTGGATTCAGAACCGGACGATCTACAACAGACCAGATATTCTCAGTGAAACAGGTGCTTGAGAAATGCTGGGAATATAACACAGACGTGCACCAAATATTCGTAGATTTTAAACAAGCATACGACAGTATCGACAGGAGCGTACTGTACCAAATCATGCTTGATTTTCGAATTCCCCCAAAACTAGTCCGACTAACAAGACTCACAATGACGAGCACTGAATCCCAAGTGAGAATACAAACCGATTCCACAACCAGCTTTCGAACGGAATGTGGTTTGAAGCAAGGAGATGGTCTAGCTCCCATGCTTTTCAACTTGGTACTAGAGTATGTCGTCCGAAAAATCCCAGTCGGGTTGCGCATTAATGAAAGCAAAACAAAAGTAATGACACAAACAAGAAGGAGAACGCCAATCAGACAAAACATAACAATTGCGGAATATAATTTGGAGAGTGTGGACAACTTCATATATCTTGGGGCTAGCCTAGCAAAGGACGGTAATGAAACAGACGAAATCAAACGACGGATAATACTTGCAAATAAGACGTATTATTCGGTACTTCCAATAATGAAATCCAAGAAAGTGCACAGGAACAATAAGCTGCGGATTTATAAAACTGTTATACGACCTGTGCTCTGTTATGGCAGCGAGACGTGGACATTAACGCGAACTTCCGAAAAAGCAGTTAACGCATTCGAAAGAAAGGTCCTCCGAAGAATTTTGGGACCTGTGAAGGAAGGAACGGAATGGCGAATAAGATACAACCATGAGTTGTATCAACTCTACGACGAGCCAGAAGCTTCAACGTTCATCAAGCTACGTAAACTGCAGTGGGCTGGCCATGTAGAGCGAATGGAAGGCAGAAGGATCCCCAAACGTGCTCTTAAAGGCAAAGCGCCTGGTAACCGAACAGTACGATGGGAAGACTCGGTTGATGAAGACAGCAAAGCCATTTTAAAAATTAGCAGCTGGAGGACGCGGTCTTTGGATCGAGACGATTGGAGGCGACGACTTTAGGAGGCCAGGGCCCGATTTGGGCTGTCGCGCCATTGATGAAAGAGTGAAAGATTGTGTGCAATCCGAATGAAGACTGAATTTCTCAGCAGTTGGTTGATCAAGAACAAGGACGATATAGCTAAAGACGAATTTTATGTCACCCTATGATTCACTGCCTTCGAATGACCTTAAAATTATCTTAGGGGATCTTAATGCAAAAGTGGGGTAGGAGAAGGCTCATAGAGGAACAACAGGAGAGCACAGTCTTCATGACATAACCAATGACAATGGACAACGTCTTATTGATTTTGCAAGCAACAAAAATATCATAGTAAGCTCTGCGTGCTTCCCACATCGCGAAAAAAATTAATATGAACATCATAAGATGGTCACACCTTCAATCAAATAGACCACGTTCTAATTGAGAAACTACTTGATGTACGAACTCTCCGCGGTATGACTCTGAGCACTATCTAGTCAGAGATAAGTATCGATGCTGAATAGCTTGTCGTGGATATTCGAAAACGAGTAGAGCTCGCAAATTCAATGTCGACAAGCAACCAACACGATCTAAAAAATATAGATATGACGAGTTTAGGCGATATCCGAAAAAGACTTTCAGGCGATACAAAGGAAGTACCATAATGACAAAATACAAAAAATGGACGACGATACGAGACAAAATAAAACGCGGGACACATACGCTATAGTAAAAGACATAAAAAAAGGATTATAAGCTAAAAACCAGTCTCTGCAAAGACACAGAGGGCAACATCATCAGCGACACACAAGAAATCAAAAGGAGATGAGCTTCCTACATTGAACATCTTCTCAATCCCACCCCATTAGCACCGATCACGACAGACAACATTTCAATTAAAGTCTCATGATGATGAAGAAGAACCATCATCGACACTACCCACGCTTGTGGCAATCAAAGCAGCCCTATGTGAACAAAAGCCAAACAAAGCGTCGAGAACGAAATACCAGTTGAACTTCTGAAAAACGGTGGAAACTGTGTCGCTGAAATACTGCACAACATGATATGCAAAATTTGGAAAAAGGTAATCATACCCGAGGATTGGCGAAAAAGCATCATGTGTCTAATTTACAAGAAAGGAAACACAATCTGCTTTGAGAATTACTGAGGAATATCATTGTTGTGTACGTCCAATCAAATACTGACGAAAATAACTTTACGTTGTCTTAAGCCCTATACTAATGAAATAATTGGCGAATACCAAGGTGGATTCAGAACCGAACTATTTACAACAGATCAGATATTCTCAGTGAAACAGGTGCTTGAGAAATGTTGGGAATATAACACAGACGTGCACCAAATTTTTGTAGATTTTAAACAAACATACGACAATATCGACAGGAGGGTACTGTATCAAATCATGCTTGCTTTAGGAATTATTTGTCAATCTTGACACCGCCGCAAAAGAAGTCGGGTTGCGCATTAACGAAAGGAAAACTAAAATAATGACGCAAACAAGAAAGAGAATGCCTATCAGAAAAAACATAATAATTGCGAAATATAATTTGGAGAGTGTACTTCAAGTGCAAGAATTAAAATTAAGAACATAACAGGACTACGACTGGGCGTAAAGCCCAATCGTGCGACACTCTAGATGAGAGAGAATTTTTTTTATTTTAAGAAATTTTTTAGGAGAAAAGGTAGAGGGGGTGACGACATTGAACTAATTTTTTCATATCACTCTAAGTTTACAATCGAAATGTTTTATACAAAATTTAGGATTCAATAATTTAATAGGTACTGAGAAAATTAGTGCATTGGATTAAGTGAAATTGTGCAGTTTGTATGGGAGGTGGTTGAAGGAGTGTGAACTTATTAATGACGTTTTTAGAAATAACTGTAAACATCATTTAATTGACATATTTTAAATTGCAGATCAGTAGCATTCATACTTTTCAGGAAAATCGTATTTTTGTAAAGTTGTTGAATTGTGTTAAATTTTATGGAAGGTGGTAGAAAGATTGAAGCTAATCGCCTAATAGTTTTTGGTCTTACTAACAATTCTAAATAATTATTTAGTGCATAATTTCAGCTCGATAAATTTCATACGTACAGAGTAAATTTATTTAGAGTGTTTCATAAAAAAATGCACTTTGTATAGGAGGTGGTGGAAGGAGGGAGAGGACTCTAATAATTTCTATACAACAGATTGAAATTATTATAAAAGTAATATATTCCAAATTTCAGATCAATAGCTTTCATGCTTTTTGAAAATATCCGTTTATTGTCGAATTGCTCTAATGTGTCATTTTGTATGGGAGGGGGTAGAAAGGGTGGAGCGATTTGGCCCGTTCACGAACTTGTCCTTACTTTTTTGTCAAAAACGACGTGTACAAAATTTGAACTTTCTAGATCAACTCGTTCTCAAGCTAGAGAGGACACGGACAGACAGACGGACGGACGGACATCCAGTTTTGAGAATTTTGAGTGATTACATCAACTTCTGTATCATTCATTTTTTTTCTCCGAGCCTTATTTCTTAGCGTTACAAATTTTGTGGCAAACTTATAGTACTCTCAGATTTCATCTAGAGTATAAACATGGACGAACATTTTAAGTTACACAACACAAATGCCGTGTATTCCTTTATTACGAGGATGAAAGAGGAATACCAACCAAAAACGGCCCTCTGCAAGGATGCAGAAGGGAACACTCAAAGTAATGCGGAATATATAAAACTAAGACGGGCGCAATACTTCGAACATCTTATAATCCATCACCCGCACGAACACAGCTGATGAAGGATCCGCGTCGAACTCTCCCACACTCGAAGAAGTAAAATCAGCCCTGAAGAACCATCCAAACAACAAAGCACCAGGCACTAATCAAATTCCAGCTGAGTTTCTGAAAGTCGGTGACACCTGCATAGCGCATCTCGTACATAGATTATTCATGGACATACGGATGCAAAAAACACTTCCTGAAGATTGGTGCAAGAGCATCATATGTCCAATTTATAAAAAAGGTCACAAACTCTGCTGCGGAAACTACAGAGGAATATCTCTGTTCTGTATGTCTTATAAGATCTTAACGAAAATTCTAGGAAAAGAGAATTAAGCCCTATGCTGACAAAGTAATTGGTGAATACCAAGGCGGATTTAAAGCTGGACGATCGACCACAGACCAGATATTCTCAGTTAAACAGGTGCTGGAAAAGTGCTGCGAATATTATATTGATGTGCTCCAGATATGAGATGTTGAATTCAAACAAACATGCGATAGTATTGACAGGCGCGTACTGTATAAAATCATGTTTGGAGTCCCACTGAAACTGGTTCGGCTTACAAGAATAGCAATGGCCGATTTTTTGTCACAAGTCATCAATCTGACCTCCAGTTTTAAAACAGAAAACGGCCTTAAGCAAGGTAATGGCCTTGTATCAATGCTTGTCAACTTGAGACTCGAATATATTGTTCGGAAACTTCCCGTTGACACCAACACTATACTTCAAATCCACACAGCTCGTAGCACATGCCGACGTTATAGATATCCTTGCAAGATTTCTGGAGAGGTCTAAGGAGGTATTTGTAAACCTTGACTCGGCAGCAAGGGAAGTTGGACTTAATGAAAGCAAAACAAAAATTATAACACAAATTAAGAAACAGACGACAATCAGACAAAATATTACGGCAGGAGAGTTTAACCTAGAAAACGTAGACAAAAATGCCTAGGGACGAACCTATTCAAGGATGGGAGCAAACCCATAGAAATCAAAAGAAGGATAATGATGGGAAACAAGACGTGTTATTCGTTACTTCCAATAATTAAAAACATAGAAAACAAAGCTTAAGCTATATAAAACGATCATAAGACCTGTGCTATGCTATGGCAGCGAAAAGTGGACATTAACGCAGGCATCTGAAAAACTGCAAAACGCTTTTGAAAAAAGGTCGTCAGAAGAATCGTCAGACCTGTGAGGGAAGACTTGATCTGGAGAATACGATACAATAGAGAATTTTATGCCATCTTCGAGAATCCAGAAGTGTCAACCCCAATTTAAGAAATTACAATGGGCTGGTTTTGTGGAGCGGATGGATGACAGAAGAATTCCCAAACGCACACTAAAAGGGAAAATCAATGAACAAAGACCGGTCGGAAAACCACGGAAGCACTGGGAGGATTTGATTGATGCAGACAGACAAACCAAGCTAGGGTGTAGTCTAGTGGGTAGCGTGTTTGGTTTACAATGCGAAAATTGTAAGTTCAAGTCCCGTCGACGCATAATTCCAGCACACTACCTGCTTGGATATACCTTGGTTACCTCAATCTACGTAAATGAAAAATTCGTAGATAAAGGATTGTGCGAAGAGCTAACAACTCTTCCGCAATAAATAATGAAAACAGACAGATAAACCACGCAAGCGATGGGAAGACTCAGATGATGAAGACACCAAAGCCATCTTAAAAAACATAACAGGACTAACAGGCGTAAAGCCCAATCGTGCGATACTCTAGATGAAAGAAAAATTTTTTATTTTAAGAAATTTTGTAGGGGAAGAGGTAGAGGGGGTGACGACATTGAAATTTTTTACATCTCGCTAAGGTTTCTATCGTAATGTTTTATACAAAATTTAAAATTCAAAAATTTAATAGGTATTGAGAAAATTAGTGTATTGGATTTGGTGAAGCTGTGCAGTTTGTATGGGAGGTGGTAGAAGGAATGTAAAGTTATTCATGACTTTCTTAGAAATCACTGTGAACATCATTTAATTGACATATTTTAAATTGCAGAACAATAGCATTCATACTTTTCAGGAAAATCGACTTTTTGTAAAGTTGTTGAATTGTGTCAAATTGTATGGAAGGTGGTAGAAAGATTGAAGCTAATCGCCTAACTTTTTTGGTCTTACTAATAATTCTAAATAAATATTTAGTGCTTAATTTCAGCTCGATAAATTTCATACGTACTGAGTAAATCGGTTTTTAGTATTTCATAAAAAAGTGCAGTTTGCAGGGGACGACTCAAATAATTTGTATACAGCAGATTGGATTTATTATAGAAGTAATATATTCAAAATTTCTGATCAATAGCTTTTATACTTTTTGAGCAAATTCGTTTAATATCAAATTGTGAAATCGTATCATTTTGTATGAGAGGGGGTAGTAGGTGTAGAGCTAATCGTCTAATTTTTTTGATCTTACTAATAATTCTAAATAAATGTTCAATGTACAATTTCAAATCGATAAATTGTAAACGCACTGAGTAAATTGGTTTAGAGCATTCCATGAAAAAGTGCAGTTTGTATGAGAGAGGGTGGAAGGATGGGGAGGACACAAATAATTCTTATGCAGTAGAATGGAATCATCATAAGACTATTATGTTCCAAATTTCAGATCAATAGCATTATAATTTTCGAAAAAAGCCGTTTATTGACAAATTGCGTAATTGTGTCATTTTGTATGGGAGGGGTCCGTCTCTCCGTCCGTGTCCTCTCTAGCTTGAGAAAGCGTTAAACTAGAGAGCTCAAATTTTGTACACGTCATTTTTGACAAAAAAGGAAGATCAAGTGAACGGGTCAAATCGCTCCACCCCTTCTACTTCCACCCACGCAAAATTACACAATTTCGCAATTTGACAATAAACAGATTTGCTCGAAAAGCATAAAATCTATTGATCTCAAATTTGGAATATATTACTTTTATAATAATTTCAATCTACGGCATACAGATTATTCGTGTCCTCCTCTCCTTCCACCACCTCCCAAGCAAACTGCACTTTTTCATGAAATGCTCTAAGACAATGTACTCAGTGCGTATAAATTTATCGAGCTGAAATTGTGCACTAAATATTTATTTAGAATTATTAGTAAAACCAAGTAGACGATTAGCTTTACCCCTAGTGGCCACTCCCATACAAAATGACACAATTTCACAACTTTATAAAAAGTATGAATGCTACTCATCTGCAATTTGAAGCATATCAAAAACATGATGTTTTTAGTTATTTCTGAAGAAGTCATTAAGAATTCGCCGCTCTCTCTACCACCTCCCATACAAACTGCACAATTTCACTAAATCCAACACACTAATTTTCTCTGTACCTATTAAATTTTTGAATTCTACCTAGGTAGATTTTGTACAAAAAATTTCTCTTTCATCTAGAGTATCGGTACGATTGGGCTTGAAGCCCAATCGTAGTCCTGTTATGTTTTAAAAACACTATTTGTCAATAGTGGCGTTGGTAAGCATTTCTGGAGATCAGCTGTAATTAGCTTGTATTCTCCACTATTATTAGCTTCTGGTATACCTCTTATTTATAGTGAATACATTAATTCAGCATCATTGAGATGGTTCTGATGTTGTATTTCTATTTGCAGCCTCAAACGCTTCGCAATTATAAGAAGTATCAATTCCTAGAGTTTTAAATGATACATTGAAGTCAATACTGAACACTTGGCTGCATACCAATTCTCAGGCAATATAATGTCAAAACTTTTATCTTTGTATGCCTAAACGCAGAGCTTATAAATTTTCTCTACTGATAATATATAAATCTAAAAACTTTGTGCTTGTATTTTTTCTGGAGTAATGGCATCTGCAGCCATCCTTATTAGATTAAACGTCCAAGGTTCAGTACTTTTTCGACACATTCGAAGTTGACCGCTACACTGAAAGAAATTAATAGAAAAACTACCTAAACAATATATGATTTTCAGCATACCAATTGATTTAGATATACTGACCAATTGAAATAGTACTATCTTCTTAACAATTTATATTATCATCTAATGCAATGGTTATCATCTAATGCAATGGTTGATGGATCGATTTAATTTATCTAAATCAATTATTAGGCTATAAAAAAGCTTTGAGGTAAGCTTTGAGGTAAACGAAACTTTCCCTCTAAGCACCTTGGCGTTGATGTGAATAAAATGTTTTTTACATCTAAAACTAAATTCGGTAGAACTTACAATTGCTTGAAATTACATAAAATGAATGTCATTGAAGTGAAATATGCAATAAAATCTATTTAAAAAATAAAATATACTTGATGTCCTTTACTTCTGGCAAAATAGCTGACTCATTACAAAAATTCAAAAATGTTTGCAAATGATATTTCTTTTCTAATGCATTCGACAGACGATGCAAGCTAATATATCGTCGGTTTATTGCTATTCAATCATGTAAACCCAATTATTCTCTTAATAATAATTTCAAAATTATAATTATTCACAAAAAGTATTTTTTCTTAAAACCGATATTCGCGCCCCGATATTATCTTAAAGTCAATAAGTGGATTAATGGATTTAAACCTAAAAGTACGTAGTTGTGAGTTTGGATCATATTTATCTATGCAAAAGTTCATTAAGTGCATCATTGCTTCAAAATACAACATTGTGTTATTTCGATGCACTTAATGAGTTCTCGCATCGATAATATGATCGAAACTCAAGAATGCGTACTTTTAGATTTACATAAATCCATGAAAAGTGCAGTTAGTGACTATTTTCAATTTTAATAAACCGACAAAAACTGATGTTATATTAACTTCCGATTTTATATACTCGTACGTAGGCTGAATTATGTAAAGGATAATGATACTAGTAATATCGAAAAGCGAGCCATATATATAAAGTATAACTTGAATCGTGTGTCTCAGATATTCTGCAGATTTTTTACTACGCATTGAACTTTTATACATTTTTGATGCTTTTCATTTAAATTTTTATTTAATCTAGCCGGAAATTAATAAAGCTATTCGACTAAACTTATTAAAGTCAATAAGTGGATAAATATGATCCAAACTCCCTACGCAATTACCAGTATTTAATGCTGAAAACATTGCCAATAGTTCCTTATTTCAATATAATTGCTACATTAATTTATAGAAAAGTTTTGATCCAATAATTGAACACATGTCGAAAATCACGTTTTTCGAAACTGGATGGTAATGTGGTATAGACTGCACTTATGCAATTATGATGGTTATTAGTGCACCCCGTTCAGCAGAAGCTCCAATTCTCGCTTTCCCATACATGCTCATACTTTTGGGTGTATATTTTGTACAATGGATAGTCCGGTTTCATCGACATTTTATTTTCGATATGAACAAAATATTTACTTCTTATATTGATCTTCGAGAATGTCAAAAAATAGTTTAACATTTAATTACGTAAAACTTTCGGCTCTTTCAAAAGATGTACCATTTGGTAAGCGAAGACTTAATAATTATTTATTAATTTTTATTTCGTTTCATTAATTCCTTCGAGGTATACCAATTTATATTATACTAGCAGACCCCGCGACTTCGTCCGCGCTAAAATCGCATTAATAAGCTATTTTTGAGAATGCTGTTAGTAATACAATATCTGGGGAAATATAATCTGCTCACTTTAAACCTCTTTCTAAATCAATTGCAAGTATTTTTCAAATGAAAATAAATCGATTTGATATATTATTATTGAATGTTAAGGATTTACTTCAATTTAAAGAGAATTACTGCTGTTGACATAATTACACTGACATCGATTTGAACAGATCTCAGTTTGTTTCCTGTCATTGGAACAACAAAAATCACTTTTATTTTAAATAGATGTTGACATTAACAACAACGTTTGTTATGACTTCAAACAGAATGTTTTCAAATAATTTTTATAATCTAGATGAAATCTGGGAGTATATTGTGTTTGCCTTGCCGTCTGTTACGCTAAGAAATAATGCTCACACAGAGTCGTTAAGGGTACAGAATTATTTGTTTCCGATCAAAAACCTCGAATCCGAGTGACCGTCTCTCTGTCCGTTCACGAACTTGGCATCACTTCTGAACAAAATCAGTGAGCACAAAATTTGGACTTTCTAGTTCAACGCGCTGTGGAATTATAGAGCGCACGGACGGACAAACGAACAGACGGTTTCGAGATTCGAGCAAAAATATTGACTTCTGTGTCATTCAGTTTTTTCTTCGAACGTTATTTCTTAGCGTTACAAACTTGAATGAAAACATATAATACAGTCAGATTCATTCCATCCCGCTCCCCAATAAAACCCAAAAAACTCGAATTTTGCGAATTTTCTTGAGAAATATTTACACTATGGATCTGTAAATCATCATATTACAAATATATCATTTGCATAACAATGCTGGTCTATAAACGAAAATTGTATCGATATCCCATCACTTCTTATGCTCCCCCCTTCGAATACCACCACTACGTCACGGAAGCCTCATACATATCCATATACATATTTTTGTATATATGTAAATATATGTATGACCATGCGGCCGTGTGCTCCGATTTGCGATTTTCCGGATTTTTTTTTTTTTTTTGTGTGTTGAGATAGCAAAGATTATTCCGAAGAAAAAAAATTCATGCAAATCGGGTGAATAGTTGCGAACAACAAACGAAAAAATTTCTCCATACAAAATGTACTGAAAATTAAATTTTCCAAATTTTCCAATTTTCGGGGAAAACTTGCAATTTTTGGCTCCGTTAGGATCTAAGTTGGGCTTTAACGAACACAACAAAAGAAATTTGAGCCAAATCGGACGAACGGTTGCTGAGTTACACGTGTACACACTTATTTTTATATACATATACCTATATGTATAAGAAGATAAGAAATAGTTCGCATGATTACTTACGAATCAATACACATAAAAAAGAAATGCCGGAGGAACGCAAACCAAAACACACGGCCACATGATCATACATTAACATATGCATCCATATGCTATCTTTATACATAAAAAAAAGAAGAAATTCGTGCTTAAAAAATTCCCGTCTGGAGTGGGAATCGAACCTATGATCTATTGACTGAAAAGCAAGCACGCTGCCTACTACGCCACGGATGTCTCAAAAATCGGATGAATAGTTGTGAATAACAAACGAAAAAATTTCCCCATACAAAATGTACTGAAAACGAAATTTTCCAAATTTTCCAATTTTCGTGGAAAATTTGCAATTTTCGGCTCCGTTAGTATCTAAGTTGGGCTTTAACGAACACAACAAAAAAAATTTGAGCCAAATCGGACGAACGGTGGCTGAGTTATACGTCTACATACGTAGACCACTTATTTTTATATATAAGATACATATACGTAAGATATATAAGAAGATAAGAAATAGTTCGCATGATTACTTACGAATCTCTACACATAAAAAAGAAATGGCGGAGGAACGCAAACCAAAACACACGGCCACATGATCATACATATACATATGCATCTATATGCTATCTTTATACATAAAAAAAAATAAAAATTCGTGCTTAAAAAAATTCGGTTTGGAGCGGGAATCGAACCCATGATCTATTGATTGAAAAGCAAGCACGCTGCCCACTACGCCACGGATGTCTCGAATATCGAATGAAAAGTTGTGAACAAAAAACGAAAAAATGTCTCCATACAAAATGTACTGAAAACGAAATTTTCCAAATTTTCCAATTTTCGTGGAAAATTTGCAATTTTTGGCTCCGCTAGTATCTAAGTTGGGCTTTAACGAACACAACAAACAAAATTTGAGCCAAATCGGACGAACGGTTGCTGAGTGATGCGTGTACATACGTAGACCACTTATTTTTATATATAAGATTAAATTATAGAAAAAAACTTAGAGCATTAACAGGCATGCTAATCATACAGAAATCAGCTTTAAAAAGTACTTTTCCGAGATTTTGAGTCAGAATGCAATATTAGTTAAAAATTTCAAAACAAGAGGCGAACTAAACTCACTAGAAAAACATGAGAGGTGGTAGAAGGAGTTGTGAGTTCTTAATCAATTTTTCAAAGATAGCTAAAAACATTACGCATTTGACATATGTATGTTAAATTGCAGATCAGTAGCGTTTATATATTTCAGAAAAATCGACTTTTTGTGAAGTTGCTAAATTGTGCCATATTGTATGGGAGGGGATAGAAGTAGTGCAGCTGATCGTCTAATTTTCTTCGGTCTTACTAATAATTCTAAATAAATATTTAATGCACGATTTCAGCTCAATAAATTTTATACGTACTGAGTAAATTGGCTCATAAAATATCAAGTAAAAGTGCAGTTTGTATGGGAGGTGGTAGAAAGGGTAGGGGGATTCGTATAACTTTTATACCGCAGATTGAAATAATCATAATAATAATGTTTTCCAAATTTAAGATCAATAGCCTTTATACTTTTTGAGAAAATTCGTTTATTATGAAATTCCGAAACTGAGTCATTTTGTATGGGAGGGGGTAGAAGAGGTGGGACGATTTGGCTCGTTCACGAACGTGATCTTACTTTTTCGTTAAAAACGAAATGTACAAAATTTTAACCACTACTCTCAACGCTATCTCGAGCTACAGAGAACACGAACGGACGGACGGACAGACGGAAGGACAGGCGGACATCCGATTTTAAGATTTGCAAGTTATATTATGAACAGTTTTTGTTCTCTGAGGCTTATTTCTTAGCGTTACAAACTTTGTGGTAAACTTATACACAAAATGTTCTTACCTTAGAAATTCAGAAAAAAAATTTTAAGCACAGACTGAACGAAAACACTTCTTTGAATTTTGGAAACCACAACGTAAATGATTTTTGGGTCTTGTTTGAAATTTAACAGAGCGCATCATCTGAAAAATTTCAGTGTAAAACAAAATTTTCCGGCGAACTACGACGTAGTTTTAATTACTAGGTATTACCTTTTCGCTTACTAAACCATACTTTGGTAAGACCCTCACTATTCGTATCAATGAAATAAGGCAATACAAATGCGCTAGTTCCGAAATCTCCAACTGGAAAAGTGTGAGGTGTCATGTGTGAGTGGAAAACCGAAACCAATTTATATGGTTCAAGTTGTTTGAAATTGAAATTGAATCTGGCTATTTAAATTCTGAAATATTTTCAAATTCAATTATTGTGATATCATCGGCTTAGCGTTAACAACATTGACGAATTGAAAATTTCACTCAATGGGATTGAGCTGATTAAAATTAAAACAAGCTGATAGGCGTCTAATTTCGCCACTTTTTTTTTACATGATGAAGTGTGTTGAAGGCGATTTCGGGCTTTATATACAGTAAAGGCACAACCGCCATAGTGAGCATTGTAGCATAACTAACTGGCTACGAGACGACGGAGTAGTGGTGGAGATGCTGAAGCCCATTGTGTACAGGGCCCTTTAAAATACACACTATAAGCTCACAGTGTTTAATCCCGAACATGTCCCTCATGACAGGCTTTGTAGGTATATCACAAGAGATGAGCGCTATTGTTTCATTTAGCTTTTGTATTATATGTTGCAATTCTGAACTGAGCATATAAACTTAAAAAGTAAACTGAACTGTCTGCAATATATGTTTGGATTAGGCAATGTCTGATATTCATTTGCATACATCTTTCAAATAACACAATGAATATTATTCTATTGTCGAAGCTAAGAGCCCAAGAAAAAAACTTACCAGAATTATGATTCGGCATAAAGGCCAGTCATGGGATACTCTAGATGAAATGGGAAAGAAATGTATGAGAAAATATAATATGTGATCTCAAGTTCTTTCGAATAGTGAATAAGGACTTTTGCACTTGCTGTGGCAGAAGCTGAGGGCGGGGTATGCAACTTTTATGTATGACACCGAATATTGCATGCAAAATGATTCGCGCTGAATTTAAAGTTTTTAGCTTTCATCATTTCCAAGCAAATCGGGCACTGATTCTCTAAATTGGAGCGCTTGTATGGGAGGTGGCAGGTGGTTTTGGATAATTTTGAAACTGTTTATGGAGATCCTTATCACCATGCTTTGCTTTAAAGTATAAAGCTCTCACATATTCGAAGGACAAACGCCTTTCTTGAATTTTTAATATAGATATAAGAATGGGAAATGTTAGAAGGAGTGAAGCGATATTGATTTTTTGTAACATTTACTGCCATTATTAAGGGACGAATTCTGCCAAAATGAAAAGTTTCTACTCTTTCTAGTTGTAATGAAAATCGAGGTAATACATTTATATGCGAGGATGTAGAAGTATTACACGGATCGAAACAAAATTGTTCAACGTTAATGATATTTGCATTATTAATTGAAATTTCACAAAATCGTGAAATTTGTATGGGAGGAGGTAGAAGGAGTGAGGTGAAGTTGATAGTTTTTCAAAATTAATTGCAATTGTAATAGAAATAATGTTGGTAAAAATTCTTTTTAACTTTTCTAATTTTAATGAAAATCGAAGAAATGCATTTTTCAAAATTGTGCATTTGTATGGGAGAAGTAGTGAGGGGATCGGACCAATATTTCATGACGTTAATGATATTCACATTACTATACTTTGAACTCCGCCATAGCCGGTCCCAAGCCCGGTTGAGAAAGAAAGAGAAAGCATAGAGTTAACCTGAATGGCAAAAAATATGACATAGTGAGACTCGCAGCATAGCTGTGAGAACTCCAGGATGTCATATTTAGCTAAAAACTCCACCTCTTTTCAACCAGGGTGTAATAAATAAGTAGGACTGGCCCTCCAGGTCGGCGGTTGAGCGAGGTGCCGAAAACGCAATACAGGAAAAAAACATAACAGAATTATGATTCAATCATATGATACTCTCGATGAAATGGGAATGAATGAATGAATATGTCATCTCAAACTCTTCCGAATAATGAATAGAGACTTTTGCATGGGAGGTGGTAGAAGTAGAGCGGGAGTCTTGTATTTTCGTATATGACACCGAACATGGTATGGAAAATGTTTTTTGCTGAATTTAAAGTTTTTATTTTCATTATTTTTAAAGAAATTGGACATAGTTTTCATGAAATTAGGGCATTTCTCTGGGAGGTGCCAGAGGAAGAGGAGCGTTCAAGATGACTTTGAAACTGCTTATCATCAACCTTATCACCATGCATTGATTCAATTTCAAAGTCAATAGCTCTCATATATTCTAAGGAGAAATGTTTTTCTTGAATTTATAATACAAATATATATTATATATGGGAGGGAGTAGAAGGAGTAAAGCGGAGCTGATAATTCTTTCTAACATTTATTGCAATTATTAAAAAACAAATTCTGGCAAAATTTTAAGTTTGTACTTTTTCTAGTTTTAATGTAAATCTATATAATGCATTTAACAAAAAATATACATTTGTATGTGAGGAGGTAGAAGGGGTGTACGGATCAAAACAGATTTTTTTCGCATTATTGATATTTTTATTTGTATACTTTGTACAAAATATCAAGACGGTAACTTTAACAGTTTCGAAAAAAAATAATTTAATTTAAATTTTCATATTTCGTGAAATTTGTATGGGAGCGGGTAGAAGGAGTGAGGTGAAGTTGATAATTCTTTTTAAAACTAATTGCAATTATAGTCGAATTCTGGTAAAATTTCGTCTTTTCAGATTTACTAGTTTCAATGAAAAACGAAAATATGTATGTATTTTTCAAAATTATCCATTTGTATGGGAGGAGGTAGAAGGAGTGAGGAGATCGGATCAATATTCCATTATATTAATGACATCTATGTCATAATACTTTGACCCAAATTTCAAGTCGATAGCTTAAATCTTTCAATTTCTTAATATTTCGAAATTTCATGAAATTTGTATGGGGTGGGTGGGTAAAAGGAGTGAGGGACGTAGCCCATTCACGAAGTTAAAGTTAATTTTTTGCTAAAAATGACACACAAACATTTTTAGCACTACAGCTTAAATCTTTCGAGAGTTATACCGTAGACAGTGTTGTAATGAAAAAATAATTCAAACTTTGGCGCCATAAACCCCATAGTTTAGTTTAAGTTGGTAACAATGAAAAATAAAAAAAAAAGATATTCGCAACGAAGAAGCGAACAAGAATGGTTGTAGTTTCATTTGTCACGGAGTTTCTCTAAAAATTAATAAAAGATAAGTGTTTGACATGTCGACTGAATAATAGCCGAGTTACTACAAATTCAGAGACGAATTTCTACAACAGACGGACAGACGATCACTCGGAATCGAGGTTTTTGAGTGACAACAAATATTTCTGCCCCTTGGCGGCTCTGTGCGAGCGTTATTTCTTAGCGTTACAAACTTTGTGGCAAACACAATATACTCTCAGATTTCATCTAGAGTGTAAAAATTCAGCCCGATAGCTCAAAGCGTTCGATAGTTATGTTGTAGACAGACGGTCGTTCGGAATCGAGGCTTTTGAGCGACAACAAATATTTCTGAACCCTTGGCGAGAAATATTTCTTGACGTTATAAACAGTAAGGTTATTACAATATACTCTCAGATTTCATCTAGAGTGCAATAAAGAAATTTAAATATAATTTTCATGTACTCAAATCCTAAACAAAATAAATAATGATTTTTTTAAGCCTTAAGGCACAGATTTTGATATATTTTAAAGGGTCTTGTTTTTCTGAAGATACAAAGATACTAATCCTTTAATCTTTTCGATCGAAAAGTGAATGGACTACTACATCAGGCAATTGGAATAAACGACAATAGAAAATCTTGCAATTTTCTTCAAAAATAAAACCAAATAAATGTAGGCCAAAATACAAGCAGTCCTTGTACGTATATACGTAATCTTACTTACAAGAATACTTCATTATTTGATAAAAGCTATGGATACTCTGATCCGTTTATGAATTTGAACAAAATTAAAGTTTCTTTCGCAGAAAAAAATCTCTCAATGTGATTAAACGTAATTTCCTTTTGGAAATTTTTCTCTCTTTTTCCAGTCGGTTTAGCTGGTGTTGTATATAACCGGCTATAACCATAACAATAACAATTTAATGTCAAAATTAGCTGTTGCTTTATTTTTGTATTTTATGAATTATTAGTTTGTAATTTTCACAAGCATAATTACTTGATATTACTTTATGCTGAAATCAGTTTTAGATAAACGTTCTCTTGGTTATGCACGCAGATTAGTTTGTTTTTAATTAATTTCTATTTATACAACGTATTATCTTTAAATAGAAATTAATTTTATATCAATATAAATATAATTGTAGTGTCTGTCTGTTATTTGTTTATAAATGGCTATAAATAAGTTTTTTGCTTTATTTTAGCAATAACTAAGCAGAAACAAACGTTTTTAAAAATTTTCTCTGTCTGTCTGTCTTTCCGGTTTTCATGCAAAAACGGCTAAGCCGATTGTGATAAAACTTTCACAGTTTATTAGATGTGCACCGAGATGTAATCTGCGTGTGGTCTTATTTCAATACCCCCACGTCTTCCACCCCCTCCCATACAAAATGACTTATTTTCAAAAATACATACTAATCAAATTTTCTTCAAAAACATTGGAGCAAATCATTTGAAATTTAGAACATACTATTTTTATCAGAAATGTGATCCATGGTATACTAATTATTTGAATCCCCCTACTCCTTCCACCACCTCCTATACAAACTGCACTTTTTTATGAAAGGCTATTCATCAATTTTCTCAGTACGTGTAACTTTCATCGAGCGTAAATGTTGAACTTTATCCTTAATTTGCATTATTATTAATATCGGGAAAAAATTAACCGATTAGCTTCATTCCTTCTACCACCTCCCATACAATGTGACACATTTTCACGTCTTTACAAAAATTCAATTTTCTTAAAAAGCGTGAATGATACAGACCTGAAATTTAAGATATATCAATTGCATGATGTTTATAGTTGTTTCTCGAAATATCACCAAAAACCCCCCTTTCCTTCTACCACCTTCCATACAAATTGCACAATTTCATTAAATTCAATGCACTAAGTTTCTCAGTACCTATTCAATTTTTGAAGCTTAAATTTGGTACAAAACATTTTTATAGCTACTCTAGTATGATGTGAAACAAATTAGTTCAGTGCAGCCACGTCCCATACAAAATTTCTTAAGATCACAAAAATTTCGATTTCATCTTAGTATCGTATGATTGGGTTTTATTTGGTCTGTTTTTTTAATTAACACAAGCTACAACTATTCACATGTCCTTAACGCTCTTCCACACTTATATGATCTCAAATCACGGGATTCATTTGTTCACGAGCCTGTCCCATACAAATGCGAGTATCGTGGTTTCATTTTTAATAATTCATGGTTCTGATTCCAATGAAATATAAACCATTGTGTTTACAGAGTCATTAAACTAAACAGATTATATATCTCACATAATGTACATATTACTAACTACATTCTCAAAAATTGCTTATTTTGCGATTCTTTCGCGGGCGATCGCTAGTTAATAGCAAAATTAAAGTTTGGAAAAACGAATTATTTCAAAAATCTATAAATTCTTATGTAGCCCCAAAAATGTACGAGTATAACACTTTTTAACGACTCCAATGCACACACATACGTATAGATTTCAGTGATTATGTATTTCATGTTTACATCTTTCCTCTCGCCGATTCTCAGTTCCTTATACATAATCTTCATCATTGACTTCATTCTCTTCACAGTCGTAGTTCAATCCTGTTTTCTAAGCACAATTGTTGCAACCGCCAAATTTTCTCAGAATTTTCTTAATAATTTCGTTCGGTATCATTAAGTCCTCAGCATTTTTATACTCTAATGAAATCTGAGAGTATATTGTGTTTGCCTTACCGTTTGTAACGCTAAAAAATAACGCGCGCACAGAGCCGCCAAGGGTACAGAAATATTTGTTGTCGCTCAAAAACCTCGATTCCGAGTGACCGTCTGTCCGTCTGTCTGTCTGTCCGTCTGTCCGTCTGTGCGTCTTTCCGTCTGTGCGTCTGTCTACAGCATAACACTCGAAAGCTTTAAGCTATACTGCTAAAAATTTTTGTTTGTAATTTTTAGCAAAAAAGTAACTTTAAGTTCGTGAATGGGCTACATCTCCACACTCCTTCTACCCCCTCCCATACAAGTTTCACGAAATTTCGAAATAGAAAGGAATTGATTTTTCCTTGAAACTATTTAAGCTATCGACTTGAAATTTAGGTCAAAATATTATGATATAGATGTCATTAATATTACGGATCGCCTTACTCCTTCTAGCCCCTCCCATACAAATGGACAATTTTGAAAAATACATATTTTCGACTTTCATTGAAACTAGTAAAGCTGAAAAGACGAACTTTCCCCAAAATTAATTCTACTATAATTGCAATTAGTTTTAAAAATAATTATCAACTTCACCTCACTCTTTCTACCCCCTCCCATACAAATTTCACGAAATTTTGAAATTTAAATTAAATTATTTTTCTTCGAAACTGTTAAAGCTATCAACTTTATATTTTGTACAAGGTATAAAAATAGAAATATAAATAACGGGAAAAAAAATTGTTTTGATCCTTACACTCCTTCTACCCCCCGCCATACAAATGCACAATTTTTGTTAAACGCATTATATCGATTTCCATTAAAACTAGAAAAATTAGAAACTTAAAATTTTGCCAGAATTTCTATTTTAATAGTTGCAATAAATGCTTGAAAAAATTATCAGCTCAACTTCACTGCTTCTACCCCCTCCCATATAAATATATGTATTATAAATTCAAGAAAAGCATTTCTGCTTCGAATATATGAGAGCTATCGACTTTGAAATGGAATCAATGCATGGTGATAAGGGTGATGATAAGCAGTTTCAAAATCATCTAAAACGTTCCACTTCCTCTGCCACCTCCCATACAAATGTCCCAATTTCAGGAAGACATAGTTTTCCTTTTCATGGCAAATAATGAAAACTAAAAACTTTAAATTCAGCAAAAAACATTTTTCATGCCATTTTCGACGTGATATGCCAAAAATATAAACCTCCCCTTCCACTCCTACCACCTCCCATACAAAAGTCTCTATTCACTATTCGAAAGAATTTGAGATGACATATTTTCCAGTATATTAAGGTCATTCCCATTTCATCTAGAGTATGATATGATTGGGCTTTACGCCCAATCATAATTCTGTTATGTTTATAACTACAAAGTATCAACATTTAAAATATGCAAATGTCAGTAAGTATACTTATACGTTTGTTCTACAAAAAGTTGATAGTGCAGAATATTTAGCAAAAACTTAATATAAAATACAATGCTGACTAACTTTTTAAATTCTTTCACGACTCAAAGAAAATGCTGAGAATTCTCCAGTAGAATATGTACATACATACAACTAACTTTGCTTTATCGAAATTACGTAGAGCTTAAACTTTTTAAATCTCTGGAGTCATTTTATCCAATCGAGAATAGTTCATTCGTTGTTTAAGAAATAGGAAATGCGATCTTAATAAACAATACCAAAGCTACTTTATTTCGTACAGTGCAATACTATTGACGAAACATAAAGTTATTCCATTAAATTTTCTACAGAGAATCCAAAAAAAATTTTGAATTGTAAGTTTTCAATGAGACCTGGACATTTTAAAACGGAGCGCAAAGAAAATAACAACTAAAGAGAGTTTATAATGGAAAAATTAAAAAAAAAATCACTTTTAGAATATACCCAACAAATAAATAACGCAAATATGTTTAAATATAATGTAAACTTTTTTTTTCCTTTTTTTACAGAATGACCTATGTTATAGGCAATTTCGGACGCACAAACACAGTCATGGAGAGAAGGAATGGGATTGGGAAAGTAGGGGAAGGGGAGTGAGAAAGCTGGACACTTCATTTTAAATTCAGTTGTTTTATAAACTTTTATTGAAGAAAACTTCGTTCAAAATAATGTCCCACAAACAATTAATTTGACGTGTACTATTGAGCTGCCTTGCCTATTTCAGTTGTTAAGTTTATTTTCGTGTACATATGTACAAATAATAAATCAACAACAAGGTCAAAATCTCCCGAAGGATAAAGTCAGTTTAGAACTAAACTAACTTTTAGAAGCTGAACTAATTTTAATTCATTTTGCAAAATTTCGACTGGTATAATAACTAGTCTCGTAACTAAATTTTAATTTTAAATGAGTAGTAATTAAAAAATAATCTGAAAGTTGGTGACACTTTTCAATACATTTTTTTTTTGTTTTACAAATACGGTAAGAAACTTATTTAAATTCACAACAAATAATGTTGTAATTATTAATTGTAAAAATAAATTCAAGATGGAATATTAATTTGTTTACGTGTAAACTGGGAAATATTAAATTTTGCCTATGTATTTTACATTATTTCATTATTTAAAGCATCAAAATTTAAAATAAAACATTGCAAATGTAAAATCAGGACCACGATTAGGCGTAAGGCCCAATCGTGCGATACTCTAGATTAAATAGAAATTTTTTTAATATAAGAAATTCTGTAAGGAATGTGGTAGAGGGAGTGACGCATTGAACTAATTTCTTCACATCACGCTAAGGTGGCTATCAAAATGTTTTATACAAAATTTAGGATTCAAAAATTTAATAGGTACTGAGAAAATTTGTTTTTTGGATTTAGTGAAATTGAACAGTGGGAGGTGGTAGAAGGCGGGACCAGTTCTTAACGACTTTCCATAATTAACTGTAAACATCATGTTTTTGACATGTTTTAAATTGCAGATGCTACTGCATTCATACTTTTCAGGATAATCTACTTTTTGTGAAGTTGCTGAAGTAGGACTGATTGTATGGGAGAGGGTAGAAGGAGTAAAGCTAATCGTCTAATTTTTTTTTGCCTTACTAATAATTTTAAATAAATATTTAGTGCACAATTTTAGCTTGATAAATCTTATATGCGCTGAGTAAATTTGTTTAGAGTATTTTATGGAAAAGTGTAGAGGTAGTGGAAGGAAAGGGAGGACTCGAAAAATTTTGATACAGTAGATTGAAATCATTATATATAAGTAATATATTCCAAATTTTACATAAATCGCTTTTATGCTTTTCGAACAAATCCGTTCATTTTCGAATTGCGAAATTGTGTCATTTTGTATGAGAGTGGGTAGAAAAGGTAAAGCTAATCGTCTAATTTGTTTTTTTTTTTTTTTTTTGTCTTACTAATAATTCTAAATAAATATTTAGGGCACATTTTCAAATTGATAAATTTTATACGCATTGATTAAATTGGCTTAGAGCATTTCACGAAAAAGTGCAGTTTGTATGGGAGGTGGTGGAAGGAGTGAGAGGGCACAAATAAGTTTAATACACTAGAATGAAATCATCATAAGAGTATTATGTATATTCCAAATCTAAGATCAATAGCATATAAACTTTTCAAGAAAATGATTTTATTGTCAAATTGCGGAATTGTGTCACTTTGTATGGGAGGAGTAGAAGGGGTGGAGCGATTTAGCCCGTTCACAAGTTTGTCCTTACTTTTTTGTCAAAAACGAAGCATATAAAATTTGAACTTTCTAGATCAAAGCGTTCTCAAGCTAGAGAGGACACGGACGGGCAGACAGACGGACGGACATCCGGTCTTGGCATTTTTGAGTGATTATATGAACTTCTGTATCATTCATTTTTTCTCCGAGCCTTATTTCTTAGCGTGACAAACTTTGTGGTCGACTTGTAAGACTCTCAGATTTCATCTAGAGTATAAAAATATTTGTATAGAATGCAAAAGTAAATTTTTTCATATGTATTTTACAGCATAATAATGTGAGATTAGACATTACTTGGTAATTTAACATCACATTGAAAGAAAAGATTTCCGGATTTCCCCAAACCATAAACATCACATGTTTGTTTTCCTCGTAGATTTCATCATATTGCAATCACTCTTATTGTGGGTTTTTTCAATGAGCGCACCATAATTATTTACTGTACAGTGAGACTGTTAAAACTATATGTCAAAATTAAAACTAAAAATATAAAAACATAACAGAATTATTACTGGGCATAAAGCGCCCCGCAAGGGGGTAGTTGCAGGATGAGGTTTTACCAATTCCTGCAACTATCTTTGGAGTTAGCGACTCCACGGACCTGAGCTAACTATCCCCTGTGCGATGAGGGCTGTGAAATTCACCCACAGCCAGTCCTGCTTGCCCTAAAAAATGGCAAATGGACACTCACTGGATCATGGGCTTATCACCCGTGATCTTAAGACCTAAATGATACGAGAAACGGATACATCGCCTCGGATACGGACTGATTCTACGGTAACGACTTTTGGCATTCGAAAACGGACTATGATTGGCTTCTGGAACGTTCGAGCATTGAATGATGGGGGAAGAGCTGGGGTTACTCGGTCCTTGCACCGCCAATCAGTGATCGACCGTGAAGTGGAGCGCTATAACATCCAAATCTTGGGCTTGAGCGAGGTCAGGTGGACAGGATCAGGAGAAGAACGAACCCCTAGCGGAAACACTATTCTGTACATTGGCCCTGAAAGTGAAGCCAGAAATGGCGTAGCGTTCGTCCTTACACCGAGAGCGAGAAACAGTTTCATTAGCTGGGAACCAATCTCGGATAGTATTATCGTCGTCAGGCTCAGGATCAGTGCCAGAAACGTCACAATTCTGCAGTGCTACGCACCAACTAATACCGCAACATCTGGTGACAAAGAGGAGTTTTATAGCCAACTGAGTGCCACCTTCGAACGTGTTCCAAGAGGTGATATTATTATCATCTCGGGAGATATGAACGCCCAGGTTGGATCAGACAACACTGGACTAGAACACGTCATGGGGAGGCATGGTGACCCTTGGGTCGACGCGTCACGACCTTGGATTAAGAGACCCGAAACCGGCGAATTATTTGTGGAGTTTTGTAGTACTCGGGAAATGGTCATCGGAGGGACCCTTTTTCCACACAAGAGTCATGATAAAACATCTTGGGTTTCCCCTGATGGTGCTACTCAGAACCAGATCGACCATTTGGCTAAAAGTCGCCGATGGAGAAGATGTCTCCTCGATGTGCGAGCGAAATGTGGAGCTGACGTGGGGATCGATTCCCACTTCATGGCTGCCTGCTTGAGATTGTGTACAGCAGCTATCCGACGACCACAAATTCTTCAAATGAAGCGCAAGTTTAATGTGGATAAACTCAGACATCCCAACAAAAAACGCGAATACACCACTATTCTACGCGAAAAGTCATCCACATTGGGTGAAAATGAAATGCGCACAATGGACGCCAATTGGGAGGCAACCAGAAACACTTTTCTAACAAGTGCTGAAGAATCTGTGGAATATGTGCAAAGTGGTGAGAAACCCTGGATGTCGCAGGACACATGGGACAAGGTTGGCAATCGGAAAAAAGCCAAATTGGCAATCATCTCTCAACCCGATGTCAACCAACGAACGCCCGACTTGAGGCAGAACTACCGCGATGCTCATATACAGTTTAAAAAGTCTGTTAGACGTGCCAAGAGAAAGGTCATTGAAGATCTGGCAAACAAGGCAGAATCTGCGGCTTGCCTTGGGGATATGTGTTCACTATTTAAAATCATGAAACAGATGAAGAACAGAAATTCCACCGCCAACCACCTGGTGAGAGATGTCAACGGAACTCTCCTTTACATGAGTGAACACCAGTTGCGACGATGGAAGGAATACTTCTCTGATATTTTAAACATCTTGTCAGAGGAAGATATTCCGGAAACAGAACAACTTCCAAACATCCAACCGCAAGAATCCTCTATTAGGGACGATCCCCCAGATGAGGAAGAGATAGTTTCCGTCATTCGGTCAATGGCGGGAAGGAAAGCTCCAGGTATAGACGGACTACCAACCAAACTCCTCAAAGCGGAACCGGAAATAACAGCCGATATACTCCTCCCACTCTTTACTGAGGTATGGAATGAAGGAAGATATCCGACTGAATGGAGGGCGTCATTGTGAAAATTCCGAAGAAGGGCGACCTTCGGGATTGTGGCAATTGGCGTGGTATATATCTACTTACTGCCGTATCAAAAATTATGACTAAGGTAATTCTCAATAGAATTAGTGATGTCGTCGAGACCACTCTCGAAGTTTATCAGGCTGGATTCCGTACAGGGTCGTCTTGTACCGACCACACAAATACCCTACGGATAATATTAGAGCAGTCAGCCGAAATGGGTCCGCCACTACATCTTATGTTTGTGGACTTCGAGAAGGCTTTCGACAGCGTTAAGCGAAATTACATATGGAATGCTTTGCGTAGGAGAG
Source organism: Chorisops tibialis (assembly GCA_963669355.1). Lineage (NCBI taxonomy): Eukaryota > Metazoa > Arthropoda > Insecta > Diptera > Stratiomyidae > Chorisops > Chorisops tibialis. The sequence continues at coordinate 63,568,600 of OY770264.1, read as the reverse complement.
GTATTCCAGATAAGGTCATAGCTATGATTAAAGAATCCTACGAAGATGCAAGGTGTCGCGTGTTGCATAAACGAGAGCTGTCCGAGAGCTTTCCTGTGCGAACGCGTGTCAGACAAGGCTGCATATTATCACCAGCCCTGTTTCTGGTGTTAATAAATGACATCTTGAAAGCTGCACTGGAAGGTGGGGAAGGTAAAGGTCTTCAATGGAGACTATTTAACATCTTAAGTCACCTTGATTATGCTGATGACGTGTGTTTGCTTGCACATACCCGTTCGGACTTAGAGTCAAATGTTCGCTCGTTGCATTCTAAATGCAAAGAGGCGGGACTGAAAATAAATGTGCGTAAAACCAAGTACATGCACATGGGTTCGAACGCAAGCACACCGATTGTTCTTAATGGACAGGATGTGGAAGAGGTGCAAGATTTTTGCTATCTCGGAAGCATTGTCAGCATGGACGGCGGAGCCGAAAAGGATGTTGAGGCTCGGCTAAATAAAGCTCGTCAGGCCTTCGGTATCCTTTCCCCTTTCTGGAGGTTAAGAGAGATCTCCCTTCGCACGAAGCTGCGAGTTTTTGACGCATGCGTCAAATCCGTGTTGTTATATGGTTGTACTACGTGGAAAGTGACCGTTCGACTTACCAAGAAACTACAGACTTTCGTAAACCAATGCCTCCGGCGCATTTTAGGATTATTCTGGCCAGAAGTAATGTCCAACGACGAACTTTGGAGTACAACTCGCCAGACTAAAATAGGTATTGAGATTCAACGGCGAAAGTGGCAGTGGATCGGTCATACTTTGAGGAAACCAGAGCGAAACATAGCAAAACAGGCTCTGGATTATAAACCCTCAAGGAAGGCGTCGGGTTGGTCGACCATGTAACACATGGAAGCGAGCAGTTGAGCAGGAGGCCAGAGGAATAAAGCTTAAAGCCGATGCTCAGGATCGCGCCTTGTGGAAGAGAGTTGTTTCTGTCCTATGCCCCTATAGGGGGTCTTAACAGGAATTTGATTGATTGATTTGAAGCATTGTCAGCATGGACGGCGGAGCCGAAAAGGATGTTGAGGTTCGGCTAAATAAAGCTCGTCAGGCCTTCGGTATCCTTTCCCCTTTCTGGAGGTTAAGAGAGATCTCCCTTCGCACGAAGCTGCGAGTTTTTGACGCATGCGTCAAATCCGTGTTGTTGTATGGTTGTACTACGTGAAAAGTGACCGTTCGACTTACCAAGAAACTACAGACTTTCGTAAACCAATGCCTCCGGCGTATTTTAGGAATATTCTGGCCAGAAGTAATCTCCAACGATGAACTTTGGAGCACAACTCGCCAGACTAAAATAGGTATTGAGATTCAACGGCGAAAGTGGCAGTGGATCGGTTATACTTTGAGGAAACCAGAGCAAAACATCGCAAAACAGACTCTGGATTATAACCCTCAAGGAAGGCGTCGGGTTGGACGACCATGTAACACATGGAAGCGAGCAGTTGAGCAGGAGGCAGAGGAATAAACAAGTCCTGGCAACAGCTTCAGGCCGACGCTCAGGATCACGCCTTGTGGAAGACAGTTGTTTCTGTCATATGCCCCTATAGGGGGTCTTAACAGGAATTTGATTGACTTTTTCTAGTTTTAATGGAAATCGATATAATGCATTTACCAAAATTATGCATTTGTATGGGTGGGAGTAGTAGGATTAAAAAACAAAAGCTTATGTCGTCAATGATACTTCAGTTATTATCCTTTCCACAAAACTTCAGCACGCTAACTACTACAACTTCTAAGAAAACTTTTTTAATTGCAATTTCGTGAAATTTGTATGGGAGGGGGTACGAGGAGTGAATTGAAGTTTATATTTTTTTCAGAACTGATTGCAATTATAATGGAATTAATTCTGACGAAAATTCACTTTTGCTAATTTCAGTGAAAATCGAAAAAATAAATTTCTCAAAATTGAGCATTTGCTCAAGATGGGGTAGAAGCAGTAAAGTGATCGGATAGGTATTTTGTTATGTTAATTATATATATATATCACTTTACTTTTTACCCAAATTTCAAGTCGATACCTTGAAAAGTTTCGAAGAAAAATCAATTTCTTTTTAATTCTAAATTTCATGAAATTTGTATGGGAGAGCGTAGAAGGAGTACAAGGATGTTGCCCGTTTACGAACTTACAGTTTCTATTTTTTCCTAAAAAACAATACACAGCAAATTTCAATACGATAGCTCAAAGCGTTCGAGAATTATATTGTAGACAGACGGACTGACGGTCACTCGGAATCGAGGTGCTTAAGCGACATTAAATATTTCGTACCCTTGGCGACTCTGTTCGAGTATTATTTGTTAGCATAACAAATGGTAAAACAAAAACAATATGCTCTCAGTTTTCATCTAGAGTATAAATAAACTTTTAAACTTTATTATTCTTGGGAGAAGTTGCGGATGCGTGGAAAGACAGTATGCAGGTTAGAGTCAACTCTATAATTGACTTAAGTGTTACATTTGGCCATAAACTTGATTTTATCTTGCATATAAATAAAATTGTGCAAAAGGGTAATTCTATGTTAGGTTTCACCACACGCTTATCTAAGGAATTTAACAATCCCTTTGTTAAATTGATTCTTTATAATACCTTCGTTAGATCTCACCTTGAATATGCTTCTCAAGTTTGGTCTCCTCATTATGATGAGCACATTGGAAGAATTGAATCAATTCAGCGGAAATTTGTGAGAATTGCCTTATGCCACCTTAATTAGAATGACAGAGTTCGTCTTCCTCCTTATATCGATCGACTTAAGCTATTAAATATGTCATCACTTTCAAAACGACGTGAGGTAGCTAATGTAGTCTTTGCTCATCAACTTCTCACAGGGTTAGTTGATTCTTCCACACTTTTAGGTTTGATACAGTTTGCTGTTGGTCAATTTTTACCAAGGCAGCATGGACTTCTACAGATATTTTTTCACCGGACAAATTATGGTATGAATGAGCCGATTTCGCGTCTCGCGAGAGAAATTAATAAGAATGCTGATGTATTCGACTTCTTTATTGATAAGATGTGCTTAAAGCGTAGACTTAACGCTAGTTGATCCCAATTTTTTGTTAATTTTTTGTGTTATTTTATTTATGTACTTGGTGTAGGAATGTTGTTGTTTGTTTCGTCCCTTTACTAAATGATGGGCCAGAGGATAATTCGATTTCCATCTTTTAATTTTGGAACCGATTTATGGCAATTTCCTTGCATTAAGGAATTCTGATAGTGATAAAAAAGAGTGGTTAGGGAAGACTAAGTGAAAGGGGGTCCTAGGGCAGGGCTGTTGTCAATTTAAAACTTAATTGCGAATACGATCAATAGCTCCAGTACATATAATCAATATTTCATTTGTTTATTTATGCAAATTCGGGTTTTTATGAGAAGACGAGGTGGGGGTGATAGTATGGGTGGGTGAATGTTAACAATTTTTTAATTAATTGCTTGAATCACGTCCAATATTCACTGTATAGAATGTCAGTTTTATAGACGAAGTTGCATCGAATTTTCATAAAATTCGGTGTAGTTTACATTCATCAAACCAAACATTTGTATGCAAGGGGGTGGAAGAGGCAAGAGAATCGTAAAATTTGTGATTCAGTTTCATTTTGTTTCTCTTGTAAGGTGTTCGTGCAAAGCTTCGTAGCTTTTAATATGTTGGTTATTAGTTGATTTATTGAAATTGGCCGAAATCACACTTTTGTATGGGCGTGATCTCAGAACTTTTGACACAATTTCATTTCACCTATTTTTCAAAGTTTTCGTGCAAAATTTGAAACTGATAGCTTTTAATAGTAAGGTGATCATTGATTTCTTACAAATGGTCAAAAAAAATAATTTTATATGGGAGAAGGTAGAAGTTTTGGAAGCATTCGACCAGTTAATATTAAATATAGAGTATAGCCTAGTCGGTAGCGAGTTGGTCTACGATGCGAAGGTCTTGAGTTCAAATCCCGGTCAACGCATAATTCCAGCACTCTGCCTGCTTGGTCACCTCAATCTACGAGAACGAAAAATTCGAAGATAGAGGGTTGTGCGAAGGTCTAACAACCCTTGCACAATAAATAATGAAAAATGTTAGGGAACCTGAAGGTCAGAAGGACAAGGCCCGATTCGTGCTGTAGTGCCGTTGAAGAAGTAGAAGTTAATATTTCATACTTTTAGGAATTTTTTAATTGCATTTCGGAAATTTTCAAGTTTCTGCCTTAAAATTTCATTCAAATATTTCCAGTTTTTGTGTTTTTTTCATTACACATGAAACATCTTGTGCACGTTAGACTCTTCCTTTGGTGCATAACAATTATGGAACAAATTATTATTTTTCTCTGTGTATACTAAATAGATGTATCCACGTGGAAAATTTAAACTTTGTATCTCTTACTAGAGGCCTAAAAAATGCACTCCAAGTTTTCGACATTTATGCTTACCACCTCCCTCCCCTTACTCTCCCGAACTTAAAATGTTTACCAAAATTAAAGACTATGTAGTTAGTGTAGTATAATCTGACAAAAAATTGAATTTGATATCTGTACTCAATTTTGAGAGAAAGTGCACCATTTTAGAAATGCTTCCCATTTTCGCCCACGACTATTATATTATTATTTTTTTCCTATTTCGCTAGAATAGCTTAACATGTATTCCAAGTTCCAATTACATAACTCAAGAGATAGTCAAGATATTCATTTTTAAGTGTTTTTCTTTGCTTCCCACCTTTGGAATTCTCCATATTACCCCAAACTACTGGTATGTCAAAGTATTCTATTTTTTCCATATTTCGCTGGTACAGCTTAATACACGCCTATGTTTGAATTAAATAGCTTGAGAGATAGCCGAATTATTAATATTTAAGTGTTAATCCTTGCACCCCCTGACTCTCCCCCTTAAAAATATTGGCCTTTCTCTAAGTAGATTATGGTTGTTCTATGAGCGATCTATTTGGTCGCAAAATATGAACTTATTGTGTTAAGTAATTTCCGAAATATACCCACTTGAAAAAAAAACCAGGCCGTCAATTGGTTTTCAACCTGCCCGCCCCTTTTATACCCCTCTGGAAAAAAGTTAATTCAATTTCACTTGTTTCTTCATAAATCAATATACTCGAATTTCAGCTTGTTATCTGTATTCGTAGTAGAGATATTAGCAATCGCAGTTTACCCTCTCTCCGCCTCCCCCTTTCACAATACACTCCCAAAATTTAGGCATTGAAAATTCCCCATCCAATCTACAATCCACCCTAAAACGAGTTTTTTGAGGTTTTGGAGAAATGAGTCCTTGAATATCGTCGGAGCATACACGTACGGTGTACAAACAGACGAATTTTATAATTTTAGTGATAAAGTATAATGATCGATTTGGAAAAATAAAATTTGCTTCCCCAAAACTTTGTTTTCTCGCGTTTCATGACTAAGATATACTAAGAATGCCGTACGCCGTAAGCCGGACGCTGGTGTGTACCCTCGGCGCGCATTAACTCACAAGCACTTCAAGATAAAAAGTTCTTTTTGGGGGATTGTAGATAGTTGCGGATCTCAGGCGGACCTCCATTTGGGAGGAAGGAAGGGGGGGGGGATATATAAGGGTTAAGGTGGAGGTGGGGGGAGCGCTAAGAGCAAAAACTAAGAATTCTAATTTCTCAACCATGGAAACTGAAAATCCAGATATACATAGAGCAGGACAAACTTTAAAAATAATTTAATTTTTTTATTCATTGTGGTCCTACAAACAAATTGTCGGCCGAATTTTTTTTAAGATTATATCTTCGAAATTACTTACCATAAAAAAATTTATATTTTTGGGACCATTAAGGTGGCATACAAATACACAAAAATTAGCTTTGCATTACGTTCGAGCACAGTGAAACACCACGGATATATATTGAACGACAAGAAACAGTATTTTACAATGAGTCTAAGTGTAAAATAAGTAAAATGCATTATATAGAATAGATATTGAGTTTTCAATATTATTTTTAACTAAAATAACAAAAAATAATCATCAAAAATAAGAAAAGCTTAAAAAAATATTACAAACATAAAAAAGAAATGAAAAAAACTTTATAAATAAAAAAAATAATACTTATTTTAAATCCATATTTTCCACAGAATTCGTATTCCACCATATACAGCACTGGTGCCAGAGGGTGTACGGCATATACGACAGCCCTGTCTAGAACCCCTTTCCCTTAGCTTTCGCTAACCACTCGCACCTGCATATTGACTTTCCACGCATCCTCAATTTGTCCCAAAAATAATTGCGCCCGACTTGTTGGCAGCTTATTAGATTTTTTCAGCAATAACAATATTTGCGTCACTTACCTTACTATTTTGCTAAATGTCCTTCCTTTTCGTACAAAATACTCAGGAGTAGATGTGCCCATGCGAAGCACGGGTGCTTTTTAGAATAATAAAGTAAAATTGAGATAATTGATTTTAGGATTTAAACAATGAGGATGAAAGTCGTTTTATTAAGAACTTTGAAACTGATGATTTAACATACTATTTATTTTAAATACCTATATCGAAAACCTTTCGCAGGAAATGTTTACAGCATCCTTTATTCTTAAAATGCCAAGTATTCTCTTCTCAACTAACATACTAATTCTCTTCTTTCTAAAATTGTATTGTATATTATGATATAAAAAATAGTTGCACTCGCATCCAATGCTACTTGAGAACGAAAGTCAATTCAAGAGTTGCTTTTATAATCAAATATCCTGTTCAGGTTCAATCATATTCAGTCAATAAGGTAATATTTGGGACTGCTGAGACCGGAAGGAAGCCGGAAATTCCCTGCTAAGCAAGCGTCCATAACGTTGTGTATCGAATATTATTCAGAATAAATGCAAACAAAGTGAAATTTAAAATATCATAGTAAGACTTAAAGTTTCTCGAAGGAATTAATTTTAAAAAATACGGTTCTGAAAATAATACTTTTCTGCTCAATTTAGTAAATCTTTGTGCTTAGAAGCAAATTATTTTCTTCTTTTTAAACTCGCACCACAACTGGAACACTTACTCTGCATTGAAGTAGAAAGCGATTGGATTGTTAAGAATTAAGGGTGTTGAGACGAAACCGTCTTTTGTATTCTTAGAATTTCGCAGTCCATACACGAATAATAGAGCTTATCAGAGTTACTGAAGGTGTGTTGAACTGAAAACTCGTAAAGGCGAGAGGTGTCGAGAGCATTATAAGCAGGAACCGAGTTAAGGAAGCTATTTTCAGAAAAGATTTCATTAGATTATACATATCCATGATCGCTGGTTGGACTAATTTTTTGATTGAAAGGAGTGAGGAAGCTTAATGCCGGGGGTGGACAAATAATTTTTTTTTGCTAAAAAAGACTTCAACCTCTCAACCTCTCTTAACGATTAGATTCTTCGCTTTCGAATCACTTATTCCGTACCGAATCACTTAATTCCGATTGCGAGAGTGGTTTCTATAATTGACATTTTCAATAGCGTGCCGTCAGTGAATTCAGTTGAATTCAGTTTTTACTACTAGCGATCCCCCGCAGCTTTGTAAGAAGAATCACAATAATAAACAATTTTTGAAAATATAGCTAGTACTATATTTTGTAGCTAGATAAGCTAATTGGATTAATTATTCCCGATATTGATAATAATGCTAAATACGTATTTAGTACAAAATTTGAGCTCGATAGATTTTATACGTACTCAGAAAATTGGTTTACAGTATTTCATGAAAAAGTGCAGTATGAGAGGTGGTAGATGAAGTAGATCGGATTTATAATAAAAATAATATATTTGAAATTTCAAATTGGTATCTTTTATAGTTTTCCAGAAAATTTGATTATTATATATTTTTGAAAATGAGTCATTTTGTATGGGAGGGGGTAGAAGGCGTGAAGGGATTGAAATAAAACTAAAATCAGATTATGATCCAAGCATACACAAACTGTGAAAGTTCATTAGAATCAGTGTAGCCTTTTTTGAGTTGAATGCGAACATACAGACAGACAGAGAAGCTAGGTTGTAGCCTAGTGGTTAGCGTGTTGGTCTAGAATGCGAAGGTTGTGAGTTCAAATCCCATCACAGCCCTCTATCTACGAATTTTTCATTTTCGTAGACTTAGGTGACCAAGGTATACCCAAGCTGGAATTATGCATCGACCGGGATTTGAATTCACGACCTTCGCATTTTAGACCAACACGATACCCGCTAGACTACACCCTAGAGTTCAGGAAGTGGAAAAAGAGTGGAGGGTTTTTGGCGATTTTTCGAAAAACAACTATAATTTCATGCAATTGATATATTTTAATTTTCAGATCTGTATCATTCACACTTTTCAAGAAAATCGGATTGTTACATAGTCATGGAGTTGTGTCTCATTGTATGGGAGAGGGTAGAAGGAATGAAGTTACTCGGTTAATTTTTTCCCGATAGTAATAATAATGCTAATTAAGGATTAAGTACAAAATTTTAGCTCGATGAAATTTAAATGTACTGAGAAAATTGGTTTAGAGTTTTTCATGAAAAAGTGCGGTTTGTATGGTTTGTTTCAAGAAAATCGAGTTCTTGTAAAGTCGTGGAACTGTGTCACATTGTATGGAAGGGGGTAAAAGAAGTGAAGCTAAGGCTACCGACACACGATGCGAGTTAATATATATTAACTTCCTATTTTGATATAAGTAGGCCGAATTATGTATAGGATAATGACACTAGTAATATCAAAAAGCGAGATAATATATATTATCTTGCATCGTGTGTCGGTAGCCTTATCGGTTAATTTTTTCCCGATATTAATAATAATGCTAATTAAGGACTTAGTACAACATTTTACCGCGATGAAAGTTACACGTACTGAGAAAATTGGTGTAAAGTGTTTTATGAAAAAGTGTAGTTTGTATGGGAGGTGATGGAAGGATTGGGGGTCTCAAATAATTTGTATACCAAAATACTGCACTTGTAATAGAAATAATATATTCCAAATTTCAAATTAGTAGCTCCAAGAAAATTTGATTGATATATATTTTTGAAAATGAGTCACTTTGTATGGGAAGGGGTAGAAGGCGTGAGGGGAGTAATATAAAACCAAAAGCAGATTACATCTCAGAGGACACCTAACAAACTGTGCAAGTTTAATTGGTTCAGCCGTTTGTGCGTGACAGGCGGCCGGACAGACAGACACGAGACGAAAATTTTAAAAACGTGTTTTTATGCTTAGTTATTGTTAAAATAAAGCAAAAAACTAACTTATAGCCATTTCTAAGCAAATAACAGACAGACACTACAATTATGTTAATATGTATTTATGCAGATGAATCGATTGGTGCTAATCTAAATTGCATCCTCGATTGAAATTTACCTAATAATAATTCGCCTCAAAATCAATTATTTGTTAAGTTGCATTAAATGAAGTCTGCAATACTAAACGACCGAAACCAATATCCTATTTTAGAACGGTTTGCGCAATAATCCAAATTATTGAACTGCCCCAATACCCTTTGCCCACAACCAATGACACGTATGTATGCCATCGGGCTATACAAGACGTGGAATATGGGAATATAAAGTGATTTATACTTAACCAAATGACACCTACCATTTGATTAAGTATAAATGGGTACTCCAATCAATAAAATGATTAATCCTAATAGAAAATCGAATAACACTTCAGCAGGACTTTGAACATTCAGTTTGGATTGGCAATGGAGTACTCTATTGCCAATTCCATTGATATCGATGAGCTTATCAGTTCATGAAAGTCGGATCGTAATTCACATCAGAATTTGAATGTGTTTTCCAAACCGGAATCGATTTCAGGCTGACTAGGTCTAATCCTTTATGGTTATTGTTTCATTCTCCATTTCACATAATATAATGAAATCTCTAATTATGACAGAAGCTATCAACATTACTCAAAATAAATCTGTTTACTCTAGATGAAATCTGAGAGTATTATAAGTTTGCTCTAAAGTTTGTAACGCCAAGAAATAAGGCTCGGAGAAAAAAATGAATGATATAGACGTGAATATATATTATCACTCAAAAATCTCAAAACCGGATGTCCGTCTGTCCGTTCACTCTCTAGCTTGAGAACGTGTTGAGCTAGAAAGCTCAAATTTGGTACACGTCGTTTTGACAAAAAAGCAAGGTCAAGTTCGTGAACGGGCTAAATTGCTCCACCCCTTCTACCCCCTCCCATACAAAATGACACAAATGCGCAATTTGACAATAAACGGATTTGCTCGAAAAGTATAAAAGCTATTGGCCTGAAATTTGGAATATATTACTTTTATGATAATATCAAAACTCCGCCATAGACGGTCCCAAGCCCGAGTTGAGAAAGGAGGAGGGTAAATGGAGTTAACCTGAATGGCCAGTAACACCAGTGCGTCTCAGGAAGTAGGCAAAAAGTATGACATAGTTGCACTCGCAGCATAGCTGTGAGAACTCCAGCATGTCATATTTAGCTCAAAACTCCCACCCTTTTTCTACTAGGGTGTAATAAATAAGTAGGACCGGTCCTCCAGGTCGGGGGTTGGGCGAGGCGCCGACAACGCATCAACGGAAAAATATCATAGTAAGCTCTACGTGCTTCCCACATCGCGATATTCACAAACGAACGTGGGCATCACCAGATGGTCACACCTTCAACCAAATAGACCACGTTCTTATTGAGAAAAGGGCTGCATCCAGCATACTTGATGTATGAACTCTCCGCGGTGCGAATTTTGACTCTGATCACTATCTAGTCAGAGCTAAGTATCGATGCAAAATAGCTTGTCGTGGGTATTCGAAAACGAGTAGAGCTCGCAAATTCAATGTCGACAAGCTTAACGACGAAACGGTGGCGCAGGCTTACATGCTAGCATGTAATAAACACCTGACACCAATATATGAAAATATCCAAAGTATGCCAGTGGATAATGCGTGGATGAAAATACGAGACGGCATCAAATCCTCCGCGGAAGAGGTATTAGGATATCAAGCACGGCGAAAAAGTAATGATTGGTTCGACCAAGAATGTCGCGACGCAATAGATAGAAAGAACGAAGCTTACAAAATTTTTACTGAACGACCAACACGAGCCAAAAAAGAAAGATATGACGAGCTTAGGCGATATGCGAAAAAGACCTGCAGACGAAAACAAAGGAAGTACCATAATGACAAGATACAAAAAATGGACGACGACATGAGAAAAAATAATACGCGGGACGCATACGCCATAGTAAAAGACTTGAAAAAGGGATATAAACCAAAAACCAGTCTCTGCAAAGACGCAGAGGGCAATATCATCAGCGACACAGAAGAAATCAAAAAGAGATGGGCTTCATACTTCGAACATCTTTTGAATCCCATCCCAGTAGCACCGATAACGACAGACAACATTTCAATTGAAGCCTCAACTGTCGAAGATGAACCATCATCGACACCACCCACGCTTCCTGAAATCAAAGCAGCCCTATGTGACCAAAAACGAAACAAAGCGCCGGGAATTGACGAAATACCAGTTGAACTTCTGAAAAACGGTGGAAACTCTGTCGCTAAAATACTGCACAGCATGATATGCAAAATTTGGGCAGAGGAAATCATACCCGACGACTGGCGAAAAAGCATTATATGTCCAATTTACAAGAAAGGAGACAAACTCTGCTGTGAGAACTACAGAGGAATATCATTGTTGTGTACGTCCTATAAAATACTGACAAAAATAATTGAACGTCGTCTTAAGCCCTATACTGATCAAATAATTGGCGAATACCAAGGCGGATTCAGAACCGGACGATCTACAACAGACCAGATATTCTCGGTGAAACAGGTGCTTGAGAAATGCTGGGAATATAACACAGACGTGCACCAAATATTCGTAGATTTGAAACAAGCATACGACAGCATTGACAGGAGCGTACTGTACCAAATCATGCTTGACTTTGGAATTCCTCCAAAACTAGTCCGACTAACAAGACTCACAATGACGAACACTGAATCCCAAGTGAGAATACAAACCGATTCCACAACCAGCTTTCGAACGGAATGTGGTTTAAAGCAGGGAGATGGTCTAGCTCCTATGCTTTTCAACTTGGCACTAGAGTATGTCGTCCGAAAAATCCCAGTCGACACCAACGGGACACTACTATTCAAGTCCACCCAACTAGTAGCATACGCTGACGACATTAACATTCTAGCAAGATCATTCCCTAGTGCTAAGGAGGTATTTGTCAATCTTGACTCCGCCGCAAAAGAAGTCGGGTTGCGCATTAATGAAAGCAAAACAAAAGTAATGACGCAAACAAGAAGGAGAACGCCAATCAGACAAAACATAACAATTGCGGAATATAATTTGGAGAGTGTGGACAACTTCATATATCTTGGGGCTAATCTAGCAAAGGATGGTAATGAAACAGACGAAATCAAACGACGGATAATACTAGCAAATAAGACGTATTATTCGGTACTTCCAATAATGAAATCCAAGAAAGTGCACAGGAACAATAAGCTGCGGATTTATAAAACTATTATACGACCTGTGCTCTGTTATGGCAGCGAGACGTGGACATTAACGCGAACTTCCGAAAAAGCAGTTAACGCATTCGAAAAAAGGTCCTCCGAAGAATTTTGGGACCTGTGAAGGAAGGAACGGAATGGCGAATAAGATACAACCATGAGTTGTATCAACTCTACGACGAGCCAGAAGCTTCAACGTTCATCAAGTTACGTAAACTGCAGTGGGCTGGCCATGTAGAGCGAATGGAAGACAGAAGAATCCCCAAACGTGCTCTTAAAGGCAAAGCGAGTGGTAACCGGCCAGTAGGCAAACCACGCAAGCGATGGGAAGACTCGGTTGATGAAGACAGCAAAGCCATTCTAAAAATTAGCAGCTGGAGGACGCGGTCTTTGGATCGAGACGATTGGAGGCGACGACTTCAGGAGGCCAGGGCCCGATTTGGGCTATCGCGCCATTGATGATGATGATGATAATATCAATCTACGGTAAAATTATGCGTGTCATCCCCTTTCTTCTACCACCTCCCATACAAACTGTACTTGTCATGAATTATTCTAAGCCAATTTACTCAGTGCGTATAAAATTTAGCGAGCTGAAATTGTGCACTAAATATTTCTTTAAAATTTTTAGTAAGGCCAAAAAAAAATTTGACTATTTGCTTCATCCCTTCTACCCCCTCCCATACAAAATAACACAATTTAGCAATTCGATAATAAATGGATTTGCTCGAAAAGTATAAAAGCTCTTAGTCTGAAATTCGGGATATATTACTTCCATAATGATTTCAATCTACAGTATACAAATTATTTGCTTCCTCTCTCTCCTTCCATACAAATCCCATACAAACTACACTTTTTCATGAAATGCTCTAAGACGATTTTCTCAGAACATATAACATTTATCGAGCTCACATTTTGTAATAAATACTTTTTTAGCATTATCACTAAGATCAGAAAAAAATATTTGATTAGCTTCACTGCTTCTACCCCGTCCCATACAATATGACCCAGTTTCACAACTTCACAAAAAATTTATTTTCTTGAAAAGTATGAATGTTACTAGTCTAGAGATATCAATTTTATGATATTCTTAGTTATTTCTGAAAAAATCACTAAAATCCCCCCACTCTTTCTACCATCTCCCATACAAACTGCATATTTTCACTAAATGTAATGATTTTGGAGCGTGGCGACTCCACGAACCCGAGCTCATCGATCAGTATCAAAGTTGCGTGTGAACTTAGACTGAAGTGAAGCTTGCTTCACGAAAGTCCTCACCAAGGGCTTTAAACTTGGTACTACGGGAGGAAGTATTAGAAATCCCGTACCAGGTTGTATCAATAATGTCTCAAGAGGCGTTAGATGAAGGAATTTACGGAGGATGGATCAAGTCAAGCATAAAGTTGCAAATGGAAAATGCGAAAAGTAGTAGCAGACTGAAGGAGGTGAAAAGCAGGGGTTCAATATTGCCGGGACGGCCTAGTAGCCAACGGAAGGATGTGAAAATTGATGCAAAACTATGGAAGAAAAGTAGAAAATGATGGTTGTAGTATGCGGAAAGTAGGAGCAGACTGAAGGACGCAAAAAGCAGGGGATCGGTATAGCCGGGACGGCCTAGTAGCAGACGGAAGGATATGAAAATTGAAGGAATAAGACTTAGTGAGCTATTGATAGAGATGATTTGGTAGTACATGGTCAAAAAGTTCGAGGTGACACTTTGGATTCCCTCCCCGAAGTCACAGTAAGATATTCCGGCAGCGAAATCTTACGCAACAATGAAGGAACGAATCGAACAACTAATAATCATACGTAGAAATAATAGGAATTGAGACTTATCGATGCGACATGGATGTATCTTTAGTATATCAGAGATACTTATTAGTTAAAACGACCACATTTTCGCGAAGAAAGTCGTTATATATAATTTGTTCTGTTGTTAATAAATACAACTTTATTGCAATTCCCTTATCTCTCCTACCACCCCTCGTGCAAATACAATAGAAATACACGAAAAATTCCTTATAATTAATCATGAAATATGACGATTCAGCTAGGCGTAACCTAGTCAGTAGCGTGTTGGTCTACAATGCGAAGGTCGTGAGTTCAAATCCCAGTCAACGCCAAATTCTAGCACACTGCCTGCTTGGCAGAAGTGAAAATGAAAATTCGTGGATAGAGGGTTGTACGAAGAACAACCCTCTCACAATGACAAATAAAATGTTAAGAAACCTGAAGGTCAGGAGGCCAAGGCCCAATTTGAGCTGTAGTGCCATTGTAAAAGAAGATGACGACACTCAATCTCGTCATTATAATTTCCATAACACCCTCTCTACCACCTTCCACACAAATGTCACGTCTAGATGGTTTGAAAAAAGAACAGTTGGCACAACTATTCTCATATCATAATTAACGAATGAAACCATGAAAAATGGCAATGATTTACTTTTGACTAATAACGATTGATATTAGACCAAAGGATAGGAACGCTCATAATCAGAGCTCACTGAGGCCGCTGATTTTACACGCAATATAAATAAACTGCCAACAAGTCGGGCGAAGCTTTATTATTCTTGGGACAAGTTGCGGATGCGTAGAAAGCCAATATACAGGTTAGAGTGGTTAGGGAAGACTAAGAGAAAGGGAGTTCTTGGGCAGGGCTGTTATTAATTTAACACTTTGCGGAAATGTCCAAAAGCTCTAGTACATATAATCAATATTTCATTCGATTATTTATGTTTGAGTTTTATGAGGGGCGTGGTGAGGAGTGATAGTAAGGGTGGGTGGATGTTAATAGTTTTTTAATTGATTGCTTGAATCATGTCGAATATTCTCTGTATAGAATGTCATTGTATTTAACTTTCACGAAACCAAACATTTGTATGGGAGGGGGTAGAGAAGGTAGAGGAATCGTAAGATTTGATATGTAGTTTTATTTCGTTTCTCTTGTAAGGTGCTTGTATAAAATTTCAAGTTCGTAGCTTTTAGTTTGATGGTTATTAGTTGATTTAATGAAATTGGTCGAAATCATAGTTTTATATGGGAGGGGGTAGAAGGGCAAGCGCGATTTAAAAACTTTTAAAGCTACTTCAGTTGAATTATTTTTATAAGCTTTTATGCTAAATTTGAAATTGATAGCTTTTAATAGTTAGGTAATAATTGATTTCTTAAAAATGGTCGAAAAAATAATTTTGTATGGGCGGGGGTAGAAGTTTTAAAGGTTTTCGACCAGTTAATATTTCAAACTTTTTATAATTTTTTTTAAATGCATTTCACAAATTTTCAAGTTTCTACCTTAAAATTTCATTCAAAAATTCAGTTAAGTGTTTTTTTTATTGTATATGAAACACCTTGTGCACGTTAGACCCCCACTTCAGTACATAACAATCTTGGAACAAATTATTATTTTTTTCTATGTATATCAAATAGAGGTATCGACGTGCAAAATTTGAACTTTGTACCTTTTACCAGAGCCCTAAAAAATGTACTCGAAATTTCCCTCCCCTTACACCCCCAACTTAAATTTTTTACCAAAATTAAAGACTATATAACTCTACAATCTGACAAATTTTTGATTTGATACCTGTACTCAATTTTGAGATATAACGATTTGTAGTTGTGGAAAGTGCACCATTTTTGAAAAGCTTCCCATTTCCCTCCACTACTATTATGCCCACATGGTATATTTTTTTCATATTTCGCTAGTAAAGCTATACGTTTCAAGTTTAGAATTACTAGCAAGCGAAGTTTTTGAATCTTTTCCAGTCCCCCGCCTTCCCCTTCCACCTGACACTCCCCAAAATTTATGTAATGGAGCTCACTTACCCAATCAACAATCCAACCAAAAACGAACATTCTATCCTTAACGGTCTCGGAGATATGAGTCCATATGTACGGCGTACGGCAGAACGGATTTTTTTTTGCATTTTTAGGCTAATTTAGTCATGAAACGCAAAAAAAAATTTCAGGGCAGCAAATTTTTGTTTTCTGTGTCGATCACAATACTTTATTATTAGAATAACTAGCAAACACCGGCGACTTTGTCCGCATAAAAATCGCATAATAAGCAATTTTTGAGAATGTTGTTAGTAATACATTATGTGGGATATACAATCTGCTTACTTTAATGGCTCTTTGAACACAAATCAATCCCGTGATTTGAGATCATATAAGTATGGAAGAGCGTTAAGGACATGTGAATAGTTGTAGCTTGTGTTAATTAAAAAAAAAAGCCCAAATAAAATAACATTAAGCTTGAAAACCTAACAGGACTACGATTGTGCGTAGAGCCCAATAATACGATACCATAGATGAAATCGAAATTTTTGTAATATTATGAAATTTTGTATGGGAAGTGGCTGCACTGAACTAATTTGTTTCACATCATGCTGGAGTAGCTATAAAAATGTTTTGAACCAAATTTAAGCTTCAAAAATTGAGTAGGTACTGAGAAATTTAGTGCATTGAATTTAATGAAATTGTGCAATTTGTATGGGAGGTGGTAGAAGGAAAGGGGGGTTTTTGGTGAAATTTCGAGAAACAACCATAATCATCATCATCATTTTAAATTTCAGATCTGTAACATTTACAGTTTTCAAGAAAATCGAATTTAAGTAAAGTCGTGGAATTGTGTCACATTGTATGGGAGGTGGTAGAAGGAATGAAACTAATCGATTAATTTTTTCCCGATATTAATAATAATGCAAATTAAGGATTTAGTACAACATTTAAGCTCGATGAATGTTACACGTACTGAGAAAATTGGTGTATAGCATTTCATGAAAAAGTGCAGTTTGTATGGGAGGTGGTGGAAGGAGTAGATGGTTTCAAGTAAATTTTTGAGAAACAACTATAATCATTATGTAACTGATATTTTAAATTTCAGATCTGCATCATTCACGCTTTTCAAGAAAATCAAATTTTTGTAAAGTCATGGAATTGTGTCATATTGTATGGGAGGGGTAGAAGGAGTGAAGCTACTCGGTTAATTTTTTCCCGATATTAATAGTAATGCAAATTAAGGATAAAGTACAACATTAAGCTCGTTGAAAGTTACACATACTGAGAAAATTGGTGAATAGCCTTTCATGAAAAAGTGCAGTTTGTATCGGAGGTGGTGGAAGGAGTAGGGGTATTCAAATAATTTGTATACCATAGATCACATTTCTGATAAAAATAGTATGTTCTAAATTTCAAATTATTTGCTCCAATGGTTTTGAAGAAAATTTGATTAGTATATATTTTTGAAAATGAGTCATTTTGTATGGGAGGGGGTTGAAGGTGTCGGGGTATTGAAATGAGACCACACGCAGATTACATCTCGGTGCATATCTAACAAACTGTGAAAGTTTCATTACAATCGGTTTAGCCGTTTTTGCGTGAAAACCGGAAAGACAGACAGACAGACAAAATTTTTAAAAACGTTTGTTTCTGCTTAGTTATTGCTAAAATAAAGCAAAAAACTTATTTATAGCCATTTATAAACAAATAACAGACAGATACTACAATTATATTTCTATGTATAGATAAAGTAAAAGCAATAATGCATATGAGACCGTTAAATTTTTGCAAATTCGTATACAAATATGTGTTGGTGAAGACGTTAGAACGGCATAAGGAAAAAATCCCAAACTGATATCAAATTATTTTCATACGAATAAATAATCTTGTAAGACATTAGTCGTTTATTAGACTTACTAAATAATTTTAACACACGTGTCATTGAATCTTTCAAATCGATAGATACGCAATGTCTGCAAAACATGCCGACATAACACCAATTTAATGAGATTTCGTCGTACCTGAAAGTTCCATTGCGACAGGCACGTTTCTGTCAGTTCTCTTATTTCGTATGCCCTTTGAGTTAGATGATGATGACGAACACGTACTATAAATCGGAATTGTTAGAGGAGAAAACATTTGACTTGTTTTAATAATAAAAACAAAACATAAATTTTCCATAATAGCCAACTATTACATTAAATTACGGGGTTAAAGCCATATCAACGTGAATTATATGAAGTTTAACAAAATCTCATAAGAACTCCTTGACGAACTATTTCATCTAGAGCAAAATATCAGAAACTGCTACACGACGCACAAAATGAAATAGTTGGTAGGAATGGGTGGATTGAAAGAAAAGATTTGCGGATTCTACACTGTTACGCTTTATTATTCGTGACGTTTATCAAACTGATCGACAATTACGAAAGACTATTATTAAATACAGAATGGGGTTAATTGGGTATGGGAAGGGTAATTACGAGTAAATTAGTTAATTGAGGTTAGTTAATTAGTATCAGGTTGTTAAATTAGTTAAGGATTTCTGAGTACAGATTTTGTTCTTACCAAATTTTAAGGCAGGTAGCCAAACTGCTGATAACTTGTATCCGGTGTCTCGGTTGAAGTTCTGTGGATGTTTAGAAATTTCTATTGCTTCTCGTACTATTCGTTGATAATGTTGATTTATCCTGGCCAGAATTTGCACATTGTCGAAATCGATTTTATGGTCCTTTGTCGTTCCATGTTCCGCGATTGCTGATGGTTTTTCCGTATGCATCGTTGATCCTTGTTTGTACTGTGCGTCCCGTTTCTCCTATGTACACTTTATCGCATGAGCCGCAAGGTACTTTGAATACTCCTTCAGTCTCCAATTGTTTTTTGTCCTTCTGGTTTCCTAAAGTTCCTCGAATAGTAGTCGGGGTAGAGAATGTTGTCTTGATGTTGGATTTTCGAATGATTTTCCTTATCTTATCTGTCGTGCCCTGGATGTAAGATAGTTTTACTCATCGTTTGTCTGTATTTCCTTCTTCAGTGTCTTCCCGCTCTTTCGTCTTTGGATGCTTCGGTTTCCACGCCTTGTTAATAAAAAGCGTAACAGTGTAGAATCCGGAAATCTTTTCTTTCAATTCAAAATGCACTGTGAAAATATTCACCAAATCAGAATGGGTGGATGTTAATAATTTCTTAATTGCATGCTTAAGTCACGTGCAAAATTCTTTGTATAGAATGTTAGTTCCATACACGAAGTAAAATCTATGAAATTCGATACATTCGAAGCTTAAAAGGTATGTGACCAGTTTATATCCAATAGTTTAATATTTTTTGTTTTTAATAATTTTCACAAATTTTAAAATGTTTAGCTAAAAATTTCAATCAAAAGTTTTCAGTTTTATTCAATACACATGAAACACCTCGTGCAAGTTTGGTGGATAACAGCTCTGGTTCAAATTATTATTTTTTCTTCATGTACATACTTAAAATTTAGTCATGAAACGCGAAAAAAAAAAAATTTTTCAAAGTTTGTAGTGACTTTTGCAGAAATACATACAAACAGTATGTAATTGACATCTCTTAAATTTTGGATTATTAGCATTCATACTTTTAAAGAAAATCGATTTTTTGTTATTTTGTGACATTGTGTCACTTTGTATGAGGGGTAGAAGGAGTGAAGCTAATTAGTTATTTTTTTCCGATCTTAATGATAATGCCCATCAAGCATTCAGTACAAAATTGGGTCTCGACATGTTATACGTACTGTGTAAATCGGCTTATAGTGTTTCATGAGAAAGCGCAGTTTATATGAAAGGTGGTGGAAGGAGTTTGAGGATGGGAATAATTCTTTCACTAAAGATCACATTTATGATAAGAATTATATATTCTTAAATTCAAATAATGAGCTTCTATAGTTTTCAAGAAAATTCGATTAATGTAAATTATTGAAAATCAAAATTTCAAGAAATTGTTTTTTCTTCGAAAAAAGTAGTATAATGATGTATATATCATTACCATCATAAAATATTGATCCCATCCTCTCACTCCTTGTACTCCCTTCCAAATACATATGTAAATGCACAATTTTGAAAAAACATTTTGAATTTTCATTGAAACTACTTGAAAAGATGAATTTTTGCCAGAAATAATTTTATTTTAATTGCAATCAGTTTTGAAAAAATTATCAGCTTCACCTCACTCCTCCTACCTTCTCCCATAAAAATTTCACGAAATTTTGAAATTTAAATAAAATAATTTTTCTTCGAACCTTTAAAGGCTATCGATTTGAAGTTCTGTGGAAAGTATAATAATAGCAATATCATTGACAACATAAAATTTTATTTTGATCCTTATACTCCTTCTACCCTCTCCCATACAAATACAAAATTTCAGTAAATGCATTATATCGATTTCCATTAAAACTAGAAAAAGTATAAACTTAAAATTTTGCCAGAATTTTTCTCTTAACAATTGCAATAAATGTAAAAAAATATATCAGCTTCACTTCACTCTTTGTGCCCCTCTCATAAATATATCTACATTATAAATTCAAGAAAACCATTTCTCCTTCGAACATATGAGAGCTATCAACTTTAAAATTCAAACAAACCATGGTGGTAAGGATGTTGATAAGAAATTTTAAAAACATCTAAAACATTCTAATTTCAAAAAAGCCACAATTTTAGGAAAACTATGTCCAGTTTCTTTGAAAATAATGAAAATTACAAACTTTAATTTGAGTACGAAATATTTTGCATGCCACGTAAACGAAAATAACAAATCGCCCCCTCTACTTCTATCAACCCCCAAACAATTAGATGACATATTTTCCGGTACATTAAATTCTTTCCAGTTCCATCTAGAGTATAATTCTTTTTTCTTTCGTTATTTTTCTCACTTTTGATCTATTGTAACTTAAACTAGATTAAATTTAATGAATTTTGTCTTGTTGTAGTACAAGACTTGAGACAGAACTACCGCAATGCTCATATACAGCCTAAGAAGGCTGTTAGGTGCGACAAGAGAAAGGCCATTGAAGATCTGGCCAATAAGGCAGCATCTGCGGCTTACCTTAAAAATTATGAAACAGTTGATGAACAGGAATTTCACCGCCAACCACATGGTCAGAGATGTCAACGTAAATCTCCTTAATATGGGTGAACAGCAGTTGCAGCGATGAAAGGAATACTTTTCTGATGTTTTCAGCATCTTGTCAGAGAAAGATATTCCAGAAACAGAATAACTACCAAACATCCAACCACAACAATCCTGTATTAGGGACGAGATAAGGAAGAGATAGTTTCCGCCATTCGGTCAATGGTAAGAAGGAAAGCCACAGGTATAGACGGATTACAAACCGAACTCCTTAAAGCGGACTTGGAAATAGCAGCCGATATACTTCTCCCACCCTTTACTGAGGTGTGGGATGAAGAAAGATATCCGACTGAATGGAAGGAGGGCGTCATTGTGAAAATTCCGAAGAAGGGCGGCCTTCGGGATTGTGGCAATTGACGTGGTATATGTCTACTTACTGCCGTATCGAAAATTATGGCTAAGGTAATTCTCAATAGGATTAGTGATGTCGTGGAGAGTACTCTCGAAGTTTATCAGGCTGGATTTCGTAAGGGCTCGTTTTTCACCGACCACACAAATACCCTACGGATAATATTGGAGAACTCCGCCGAAATGGGCTCGCCACTACATCTCATGTTTGTGGACTTCGAGAAGGCTTTCGACAGCGTTAAGCGAGATTGCATATGGAATGCTTTGCGTAGCAGAAGTATTCCAGATAAGGTCATAGCTATGATTAAAGAATCCTACGAAGATGTAAGGAGTCGCGCCTTACATAGAAGAGAGTTGTCCAAGAGCTATTCTGCGCGAACCGGTGTCAGACGAGGCTGCATATTATCACTAGACCTATTTCTGGTGGTAATAAATGACATTTTGAAAGCTGAACTGAAGGTGGGGAAGATATAGGTCTTCAATTGAGACTATTTAGCATCTTAACTCACCTTAATTATGCCGACGACGTGTGTTTGCTCGCACTTAATCGATCGGACTTAGAGTCAAATGTTTGCTCGTTGCATTCTAAATGCAAAGAGGTCGGACTGAAAATAAATGTGCGTAAAACCAAGTGCATGCACATGAGGTCGAACAAAAGCACACCGATTGTTCTTAATGAACAAGATGTGGAAGAGGTGCAAGATTTTTGTTATCTTGGAAGCATTGTCAGCATGGTCGGTAGCGCGAAAAAGATATTGAGGCTCGTCTAAATAAAGGTCGTCAAGCCTGTGGTATCCTTTCCCCTTTCTGGAGGTTAAGAGAGATCTCCCTTCGCACGAAGCTGCGAGTTTTTGGCACATGCGTCAATCCGTGTTATTATATGGTTGCATTACGTGGAAAGTGACCGTTCGACTTGCTATGAAACTGTAAACGTTCGTAAACCAATACCTCTAACGCATTTTAAGAATATTCTGGCCAGAAGTGATCTCCAACAACGAACTTTGAAGAACAACAGACTAAAATAGGTATAGAAATTCAAAGGCGGAAGTGGCAGTGGATCGGTCATACTTTGAGGAAACCAGACTGAAACATCGCCAAACAGGCTCTGGATTATAATCCTCAAGGAAGACGTCGGGTTGGTCGGCCATGTAGCACATGGAAGCGAGCAGTTGAGCAGGAGGCCAGAGGAATAAACAAGTCCTGGCAACAGCTAAAGGCGGATGCTCAGGATCGCGCCTTGTGAAGGAGAGGAGTCTTAACAGGAATTTGATAGTACAATGAATAATTTTTTTAATAATGATAATAAATGCCACGCAACGTTTAAAAAAAAGAACATAACAGGACTATGATTGGGCTTAAAGCCCAATCGTGCGATAAAAGGGAAATTTTTTAATTTGATAAATTTTGTAGGGGAAGTGGAAAAGGGGATGACAACATTGAACTCACTTTTTCACATCACGCTAAGGTTGCTATCAAAATGTTTTTTTTTACAAAATTTAGGATTCAAAAATTTAATAGGTACTGAGAAAATTAGTGCATTGGATTTAGTGAAATTGTGCAGTTTGTATGGGAGGTGGTAGAAGGAAGGGCGAGTTCTTAATGATTTTTCAGAAATAACTATGAAGATCATGCTTTTGACACGTTTTAAATTGTAGGTCACTAGCATTAAGGAAAATTGACTTTTTGTGAAATTTTTGAAATGTGTCAGATTGTGTGGATGGCGGTAGAAGGAGTGAAGCTAATCGTCTTACAAATAATTCTCAATTTCAAATCCATAAATTTTATGCACACTGAGTAAATTTGTTTAGAGTATTTTATGAAAAAGTACAGTTTGTATGGGAGATGGTGGAAGGAAGAGGAGGACTCGAATAATTTTTATACAGTAGATTGAAATCAGTATAAAAGTAACATATTTAGTTTAATAGCTTTTATGCTTTTCGAACAAATCCGTTTATTGTCGATTTGCGAAATTGTGTCATTTTGTATGGGATGGGGTAGAAGCAATAAAGCTAATCGTCTAATTTTTTTTGGTCTTACAAATAATTCTCAATAAATATTTAGTGCACAATTTCAAATCGATATATTTTATGCACACTGAGTAAATTGGTTTAGAGCATTTCGTGAAAAAGTGCAGTTCGTATGGGAGGTGGTAGAAGGAAGAGAAGGTTCCAAATAATTTTTATACAGTAGATGTAAATCATCATAAAAGTAATAATTCCAAATTTTAGATCAATAGCTTTTATACTTTTCGAGAAATCAGTTTATTGTCGAATTGCGAAATTTTATCATTTGGTGTAGGAAAGGGTAGAAGGGGTGGATTGATGTGGCCCGTTCACGAACGCCTTATTTTTTAGCGTTAGAAATTTTGGAGCAAAATTATAATACTTTCAGATTCTAAAGTATAATGATCACGCTCTGTAACGATCGAGCTCTTGTGATTTCAGGTGCACAAGAATCGAAGTTCCTAAAACATTGACGAAATATTGGCTAAATCAAAGGAAATATTACCAAGTCTTGATTACATCCAGCAATCATCACCTCAATTTAGACGCCTATGATTTCACATTAACCAGTTCTTTGTTAAGACAATTATCAAATCACAAGGAAACACATTTGAAAAAGTAGGCATAAATTAAAAAAAAAAAACTGTTTTACTCATGGGCAGCAATACAAGTATATTTCATGCTAACAAGTTGGCGATTCCTTTAATTTAATAATTTATACTTCTGATTCCAACGAAATACAAAACATTGTATGAAGACATTAAACTAAGCAGATTGAAGGAACCATACACGATATTACTAACTACATTATCAAAAATTTCATATTATTATGATTCTTACGCCAACGAATTAGCGAGCAATTGCTAGTAAATAAATATGCTGTAAAATATTTATATTCTGTAAAATATTTATATTCTGTAAAATATTCATTAAAATAAGTTGCACCGACCTTGCAAGTATGGAAGAAGTTTACATAAAAACTCGCCGAAAACAAAATCTCGAAGCAACGTTCCAACCAAAGTGAATGGCATGCAAAGTACTCCTAGAAGAATATCCGAAACGGCTAAATTCAAAAGAAATAAATTCGTAATAGTCCGCATTCGGCGGTTTTGCACCAAAGTAGATATAACAAGGATATTGCCGACAATAGCTAATAATAGAATTATAGTATAAAACGGAATCTGTAAACGTCCCGAACTTAACCACGAATTTCTTGACACAACCGAGTGTGATATATTCATCGTAACATTAATAAAATCGTCCAAACTGTCTGGTGTCGACATTTCAATCGCTTGACCGTAATTATCTTTTATTAAATTCAAATTAGCACCAGCCGTTATATTAATCGAGTGAGGTCGTTAAATCCAGCTCACAACTTGTTGCCACGATTTGAAAATTGTAACTGAGGTAAAGCACGAAAACATCAACGCAATTCTTCGAACAAAGTGAGCCTGCCTCGAAGTTAAAAAGGATATCGTGCAGTCAGAATTCACCTTCAGTTCATTCAAGTTCAGGATTGGAGCTTTAAGCTCTTTCCGAAATAAATGGAGTAGGAGACAAGTCTCAATTCGAAATCAAATATTTTTTTTTCTATTTGGGATTCCCTCGTCTCGATTGATTGCATAGTAATAAAAACGGTAATTAAGTATGAATATAACCAAAATTGCATGCATATTCCAAATATAAATAAGGATTTACAAGATTTGAGCTCGATAAATGTTATACGTACTGACCGAATTGGTTTATAGTATTATATTTCATGAAAAAGTGCAGTTTACACGGGAGGTGGAAGAAGGAGTGGGGTGATTCAAATAATTTATATAGGTATACCATAGATCAGTTTTATGGTAATAATAATATGTTATTACTATTTTTTGAAAATGATTCAATTTGTATGGGATGGGATAGAAGGCATGGGGCTATCAAAATAAGACCAAAGGCATATTACATCTCGAAGCATACCTAATAAACTGTGAAAGTTTCATTACAATCGTGTTTGCGTAAAAGCCGGAAAGACAGAGAAGAATTTAAAAGCTCTTGTTTCTGCTTAGTTATTGTTCAAATAAAGCAAAACACTAAGTTATAGTAATTTATAAACAAATAACATACGACCACTACAATTATATTGTATGTATAGATTTCCAGCGAGAAACACAATAAATAAACTGCCAAGAAGTAGGACGAAACTTTATTATTCTTGGGACAAGTTGCGGATGAGTAGAAAGTCAATATGCAGGTTAGAGTGGTTAGGGAAGGCTAAGTGAAAGGGAGTTCTTGGGCAGGGCTGTTGTCAATTTAACAATATTTCGTTCGTTTCTGCAAGTTTGGGCTTTTATGAGGGGAGGAGCAGGGGTAATAGTAAGGGTGGGTGGATGTTAATAGCTTTTTAATTAATTGCTTGAATCACGTCCAGTATTCTCTGTATAGAATGTGTTTCATAGACGAAGTTGCATAGAATTTTCATAAAATTCGGTGTATTTTACATTCACGAAACCGAACATTTGTATGGGAGGGGGTAGAGAAGGTAGGGGAATTGTAATATTTAATATGTAGTTTTATTTCGCTTCTCTTGTAAGGTGCTTGTACAAAATTTCAAGTTCGTAGCTTTTAGTTTGTTGATTATTAGTTGATTTAATGAAATTGGTCGAAATCATAGTTTTGAATGGGAGGGGGTAGAAGGGCAAGCGCGATTTCAATACTTTTAAAGCAACTTCATTTGAATTATTTTTATAAGTTTTTACGCCAAATTTGAAATTGACAACTTTTAAGAGTTAGCTGATAACTGATTTCTTAAAAATGCTCGAAAAAATAATTTTGTATGGGAGGGGGTAGAGGAGGTAGGGGAATCGTAAAACTTGTGATGCAATTTTCTTTCATTTCTATTGTAAGGTGCTCGTACAAGTTCGTAGCTTTTAGTTTGTTGGTTATTAGTTGATTTAATGAAATTGGTCGAAATCATAGTTTTGTATGGGTGGGGGTAGAAGGGGAAGCGCGATTTCAAAATTTTTAAAGTAATTTCATTTCAATTATTTTTGTAAGTTTTTGTGCAACATTTCAAATTAATAGCTTTAAATAGTTAGGTGATAATTGATTTCATGAAAATGGTCGAAAAAATAATTTTGTATGGGAGGGGGTAGAAGTTTTAAAGGTTTTCGACCAGTTAATATTTCATATATTTAGGGATTTTTTTTAAATGCATTTCCCAAATTTTCAAGTTTGTACCTTAAAATTTCACTCAAAAATTTTCAGTTTATGTGTTTTTTTTCAATGCACATGAAACACCTTGTGCACGTTAGACCGGAGGGGTCGGTTTATAACAATTATGGATTAAGTTATTATTATATTTCTATGTACATCAAATAGGTGTATCCACATGCAAAATTTAAACTTTGTATCTTTCGCCAGAGCCCTAAAAAAATCACTCAAAATTTTCGACATTTTTGCTTATCACCTCCCTCCCCTTACACCTCCTAAGTTAAAATTTCTACCAAAATTAACTATGTAGTTCTACAATCTGACAAATTTTCGATTTGATGTCTGTACTCTTTTTTGAGATATAAGGATTTGTAATTTTGAAAAGTGCGCCATTTTTGAAATGCTCCCCATTTCCCCCCACTACTATTATTTCAACATGTTATGCAACATGTTTTTTTTGTATTCGCCTAGTATAGCTTAATATACGTTTCAAGTTTCAATTACATAGCTTAAGAGATAGTTGAGATATTCTTTTTTAAGTGTTTTTCTGTGTACCCCCCCCCCTGACACTACCCCTTCCAAAAATTAGCCACTCTCTAATCTGATTCCGGTGGAACTATATACAACCTTAATGGTCCCAAAATATGAATTTTTTACGATAAGTAGTTTCGAAGATATAATCATTTGAAAAAAAAATTCGGCCGACAATTTGTTTTTAGCCCCCCCTTTTCGGACACCAATGGATAAAAAAATTAAATTATTTTTAAAGTTTGTCCCACAACTTTCTCTATATCTTTGCTGATTTTAAATTTTCTATCTGCATTCGTGGTGGAGATGGTGGAGATATTAACAAGTGTATTTTTCTAATTTTTCCCTCCCCCGCCTACCCCTTCCATCTAACACTCCCCAAAATTTGGAAAATAGAGCTCACTTATCTAATCAACAATCCACCCGAAAACGAACATTCTACCTTTAACGGTTTCGGAGATATGAGTCCATATGTACGGCGTACGGCGGGACGGATTTTTTTTTTTGCATTTTTAGGCTAATTAGTCATGAAACGCGAAAAAACAAATTTCAGGGTAGCAAATTTTTTTTTCTTGTGTCGATCACAATACTTTCTTATTAGAATAATAAAGTAAAATTATAATCAAGAAACTTTTGAGCCAGATAGAAATTTTCTCCACAAGAATGAAAACTTTGAATCTTATGCATGAAAATATTCGCATAAATGTTTTTTTCCTTTTAAGAAGATGGGAAAATTATGGAACATGTTTATAAAGTTTATGAAAGGTTTATTTTGTGAAGAAATTTTTCGAAAACGTCTCCTATTCGTATTGCTGGCAAATCTCAATCATGCTATACTCTAGCTGCAGTAGCGATTTTTTTGGCTTTATAAAATTGGGAGGCGGTATCTACCATGTAATGAACTAATTTTTCCATATCATGTTACAATTGCAATTAAAATTGGTATTGACCGCAAGGGGTCGCTGAATTTCATGTTAATAAATAAAACCACCGGTTTAACAAGTTCAACCGCAAAACTTTATTATATTCGAAAAGAAACCTTAGAGTATGTTGTGTTTGCCTTACCGTTTGTTACGCTAAGAAATAATGCTCGCACAGAGTCGCCAAGAGTACAGAAATATTTGTTGTCGCTCAAAAACCTCGATTTCTAATGGCTGTCTGTCCGTCTGTCTGTGAGTCTGTCTACAACATAACTCTCGAACGCTTTGAGCTATCGTGCTGAAATTTGTTGGGTGTCATTTTTAGCAAAAAAGTAACTGAAAGTTCGTGAACGGACTACTACTAAATCCTCCTACTCCTCCCATACAAATTCCAAGAAATTTAAAAAAATGGATTTTTCTTCGAAACTATTTAAGCGGTTGACTTTAAATTTGGATTAAAGTACAATGATGTATATTTCGTTTCCGTCACAAAATATTGAGCCTATCCCCTCACTCCTTCTATCCCCTCCCATACAAAAGTACAATTTTGAAAAATGTATTTTTTTTTATTTTCATTGAATGTAGCAAAGTAATAAAAACAAATTTTTGCCGGAATTAATTTTATTATAATTGCAATCAATTTTAAAAAAATTATCAACTCTACCTCACTCCTTCTACCCCCTCCCATACGAATTACACGAAATTTTAAAATTTTAATCGAATTAGTTTGCTTTGAAACTACCAAAGCTATCGACATGATGTTTTGTGGAAATTATAATAATAGAAACGCCATTAAGGAGGGAAAATTTTATTTTGATCCGTATACTTCTTCTACCCCCTCCCATAATTTTGAAAAATTCATTATATCGATTTCCATTAAAACTATTTCTTAATAATTTCAATAAATGATAAAAAAAAATTATCAGCTTCGCTTCACTCCTTCCACCCCGTCTCATACAAATATTTATATTATAAATTGAAGGAAAGCATTTCTTCTTCGAACATATGAGAGCTATTGACTTTGAAATTGAAACAAAGCCTGGCGATGTTGATAAGCAGTTTCAAAATTTTCTAAGCCCCTCCACTTCCTCTGTCACCTCCCATAGAAATACCCCAATTTCATGAAAACTATATCCAATTGAAAATATTGAAAGATACAAACTATAAATTCAATATTTTTTGCATACCACGTTAGATGTCATATCTAAAAATTACAAACCTTCACCCTCTGCTTCTATCACCTCCCATATAAAAGTCACTTTTAAATATTCGAAAGAATTAGAGGTGATATATTTTCCGGTACATTAAACTATTTCTCATTTCATCTAGAGTATCATATGATTGGGCTTTACGCCCAATCATAATTTTGTTGTATTTTATTATTATTTTTACTTTCGCTTGCAAATTATTGCTCGTCTACTGCTCCAACCAGACTGAATATTCACCAAAAACGCTCGCCTATTTATATTGGTTTCCATTCGTTTGCATCTCGTTCGCCGTCGGCCTTGTCTGCCGATTTTCAACCCCCGTTGGGCACAGTCGGCCTTCTTCGTTATTATGTCCATTCCAGACACCGTCTACATACAAAAAACGTACCTATACCGAAAGTAACGTTTAGATGCTTTTTTCGTTACATCACACTAGAGAAACCTACACTTGTGTATAGAGCCGTAAAGCAAGAACGAGAAAACTTTTGCTCTACTTTACAGTAAAGTCTACTGAGAAAGTGATGTTTTTTCGTTTCGTTTCTTTTCTGTGACAGGGCAGGCAGTCGTTACTAGTGGTAGGGTTGTGGGATCAGTGATACTAGATTGTAGAATTTTTTTTTATGGGTGTTGTGACAAAGTGATTTTGT
Organism: Chorisops tibialis; assembly: GCA_963669355.1. Classification (NCBI taxonomy): domain Eukaryota; kingdom Metazoa; phylum Arthropoda; class Insecta; order Diptera; family Stratiomyidae; genus Chorisops; species Chorisops tibialis. The sequence continues at coordinate 63,538,335 of OY770264.1, read as the reverse complement.
TTTTATCAATTTAAGGGATTTTTGTTGAAGAAAATTTCGATTTAATAAAATTTATTTATTTCACTTTGTCATTTTATTTACGTTAGTGTTTAAAAGGATTTTTTACTTAGAAGAAATCTGACTTGTGTTAATATATACGTACTAGGCCAACGAAATAAAGAGCGATTCACAAGCGATTTATTGTTGCTTATATAGTAGTTACTGCATGGGAACTAGATGCGATTTCTTCTAATTGAATTTATGATTTACATAAATAATATGGCTGTCATTTCAAATAAGCGAGTACTTAGTAACGAATAAAATGTAACGATTACTTTCCTTAAAGTAACGAATAGTTACTGGAACCGAAAAGTAACGAAACTTGACATCACTACTGATAGGGATTTCTATTCTAGAAAAATTTGACCCGTTTTTGCCCTTTAAGATGCAAAATTATTACAGTTTTGCACTCATTTTTCAGTTCCATCAGTTTACAATAGAACCTTTAAGTGCAAGTTTTAGACAAGGAAAATCTTAGACAAGAAAAATCTTAGACAAGAAAAATCTTAGACAAGAAAAACCTTAGACAAGGAAAATCTTAGACAAGAAAAATCTTAGACAAGGAAAATCTTATACAAGGCAAATCTTAAACAAGAAAAATCTTAGACAAGAAAAATCTTAGACAAGAAAAATCTTAGACAAGGAAAATCGGCCTTCTCCGTTATTTCGACCATTGCAGGCACGTAGCGACATAGTGTGGGAACATCCATTACTGCGAATTCGAATTGTTTCGTTCTTGTTCGATTCTTTTTACTGTCGGTAGCGTCTCGTGTATCTGTGGCTCTTTCTTTGATAATTTGATGACCGCGCGTAAATTTTTGTTTGATGACCTTGCCATTCCGATAAAGTCGCATAGCGTTCTTTGGTATTCGTACGCGCGCATTAATTTAATGATAAGCAAGTAATTACTTTTAAGTACAGGGGAAGACCGTAAATATTTGATGAACGACTAAGCCTAACATACAACAATTGTTTTTCGGAAAACTGTGCAGTTTTTATTTGGGGTGGTCGAAGGAGTAATAGATTATAGGGGTTTCTAGGGAGATAGCTACAAGGATAATAATAATCCTAAGAATTGCAAGTTTAAAAATTCAGATCATTAACTTTTACACTTTCCAAGAAAATCGGGATTCGCACTATTTTACTTTATTCAACGTGACGTTTTGGTCTCTGCTGGAAATCATTAATTTTATTCAAATTGCACAAATATTGTGAAATTGTGTCATTTTATATGGGAATATATTTATTAAGGCTCTTCCATAAATGTTTTCTTCTTCTTTGGTGATTTTTGAAAAATTTTGAACTTTCAAAGCTTAAATGTCTTACACGTTCTCATGTTAGGATTCATAATTTAACTCATCGCGAAAGTAGAAGTACGCATATTTATACTCTAGATCGAATCTGAGTGTATTATAAGTTTGCTCTAAAGTTTGTAACGCCAAGAAATAATGCCCGCACAGAAAATTCCAAAACCGGATATCTGTCCGTCCGTCCGTCTGTGCGCTCTTTAGTGAGTGTGAGAGCGATTTTGATTGGTCTCATTCAAAATCTTGTTAAAGGTTTCAATTTTAAAATTTCAGAATTACTCATGTTATCGATACTGTCTGAAGAGAAGTTTTGGTCCAATTCTTCTCTAAAACTATCCCACTACTACTCAGTGGGAAAGTTGTTTCATTAGGGTAAGTTATTATTAATTTTGCGAGGGTCGGCCTGTTATAATTGGTTACACTGTTCACTCACTATGAGCTTTTAGCATTCCAATCACCATCAACAATAATTGCGCTATAATGATTATTTCCGAAAAGCTGAATTATTTTATTAAGTAAATTGAAGATTGCGCCACTACAAGTTTTCACTTCCAACCAATAATAGTGTAAATGAAATTCTCTGAAAAACGAACATAGCGCCATGGGATACATTGAAAATTACGTTCCCTCCTAATAATGCTACTATAATATTAAGTGTTCAAATTTCGAAATTATTTGTTTATTAAATAATTCAAAGAAATAATGTAATTGAAGTGCTCGTATGTTACCAATATTGTAATCAATGAATACAAGTAAGCAAGGTTAGTTCTTATGAAATTAAAGGCAGCTAAGTAGTCTGATTGTAGTTTATTGGTAGTGAGAGTATTATAAGTTTGCTCTGAAATTTGTAACGCCAAAAAATATTCCTCGCACAGAGCCGCCAAGGCTACAGAAATATTTGTTGTCCCTCAAAAATCTCAAAACCGGATGTCCGTCCGTCCGTTCGCTCTCTACATTGAGAACGCTTTGAACTAGAAAGTTCAAATTGTGTACACGTAATTTTTGACAAATAATTAAGGCTAAGTTCGTGAATGGGCCAAATTGCTCATTTTCAATCATTTGCATAAATCAAATTTTCTTGCAAACCATAAGAGCTATTGATTTCAAATTCAGAAAATGTCATTTTTATCAGAGTGTAGTCTAGTGGGTAGCGTGTTTGGTTTACAATGCCTAGGTCGTGAGTTCAAATCCCGGTCGACGCATAATTCCAGTACACTACCTGCTTGAATATACCTTGGTTACCTCAATCTACGAAAATGAAAAATTCGTAGATAGAGGGTTGTGCGAAGAGCTAACAACTCTTCCGCAATAAATAATGAAAATGTTAAGGAACCTGAAGGTCAAGAGGCCAAGGCCCATTGAAGAAGAATTTTCTCAGTACGTATAATATTTGTCGAGCTAAAATTCTGCACTAATTCTTAATTAGCAATATAATTAAGACTGCAAAAAATTGACTTTTTAGCTTCACTTCTTCTACCCCCTCCCATACAGTATGATACAATTTCACAACTTCACAAAAAATCGATCTTCTTGAAAAGTTTGTAAGTTACTAGTCTGAAATTTGAGAGATGTTATTTCATAGCTATTTCTGAAAAATACTAACCCCCCTCCTACCCCATTCTTTCTACCACCTCCTATACACACTGCATATTTTTACTAAATCTTTTCAAAAAATGTCTCAGTACCTTAAATTTTTTAAGCTTAAATTTTGTATAAGACATTTTTATTGCTACTCTAGTACAATATGAAAAAAAATAGTTCAATGCTATCACTCCTTCTACCACTCCCCATACAAAATTTCTTGAGATTACAAAAATGTCTATTTTATCTGGAGTATTGTACGATCGTAATCCTGTTTTGTTTTAATTAAAAATTTAAGATTTGAATCCTTTCACTTCCTAAGTTATTTCGGCTTTCGCCCTGAATTACGAGAACTAAATTACAGAAAATGTGGAAACTAATGTTAGAACGTGTAAGACTAACCAAAAGTGCACATATAAACTTTGAAAATATAAATTTTCCAAAAAAAAATAAAAACGAACAAAGAAGAAAATAGGTATAGACGAGCCTTAATAATGAAACTAAACTATTTCGTACTGAATTTAAGCGCGATAAAGTTAATGCTTACTGAAGAACCTGTTTTTTTTACTCCTGATGTAGGGCAGTTTGTGAAGGAGGTACTGGAAGGTGTGAGGTGACTGATAGTTTTTATGTGGAAGACTATTATCATGGAAGCATTAGTGCTTTTTAGTTTTAGTTTTTTTTGGATTTTTAGGCTATTTTAGTCATGAAACGCGAAAAAACAAAATTCCAAAGTAGCAACTTTTTTTTTTTCAAGTCGATCACAACACTTTGTTATTAAAATAATATAGTAAAACATGACAGGACTACGATTGGTCGTAAAGCCCAATCGTGCGATACTTTAGATGAAGGAGAATGTTTTGGGTTTCATGAAATATTGTTGGGGAAGTGATGCAGGGGTTCACGGCATTGAACTAACTTTTTCTAATCACGCTAAAGTTGCTATCAAAATATTTTATACAAAATTTAGGATCCAAAAATTAAAAATGTACTGAGAAAATTATTAGTGAAATTGTGCAGTTTGTATGGGAGGTGGTAGAAGGAGAGGCGAGTTTTTAAAGCCTTTTTCAGAAATAACTACAAACATCATGGTTTTGACATATTTTAAATGAGTGGCATTCATACTTTTCTGGAAAATCGAATTTTTGTAAAAAAAATTGTGTCAGATTATATGGATGGAAGGAGGGGGGAGTAAAAGGGATAAAGGTAATAGTCTAATTTGATCTGGCCTTATTGACAATTCTAAATTAATATTAAGTGCACAATTTCAGCTCGATAAATTTTATACGCACTGAGTAAATTGGTTTAGAGTATTTAATGACATAGCACAGTTTGTATAGGAGGTGGTGGAAGAGAGTATTTAAATAATTTTTATTTAGTAGATTGAGATCATTTTAAAAGTAATATATATTTAAAATTTCAGATCAATAGCACCAATACTCTTCAAGCAAATCCGTTTATTGTCGAATTGTCAAATTGCGTCATTTTGTAAGGGAGAGAGGAGAAGGGATATAGCTAGTCGTCTAATTTTTTTGAACTTACTAATAATTCTAAATAAGTTATTAATGCACAATTTGAGCTTGATAAATATTATACATACTGAGTAAATTGGTGTAGAGCATTTCATGAAAACGTGCAGTTTATATAAGAGGAGGTGGAAGGAGCAGGAGGACGCAAATAATTTTTATAGGGTGGACTGAAATCATTATGAGAGTAATATATCCCAAATTTCAGACCAATAGTCTTTATACTTTTCGAACAAATCCGTTTATTGTCGAATTGCGAAATTGTCACTTTGTATGGGAGGGTGTAGAAGGGGTAAAGCTAATCGTCTAATTTTTTTGGCCTCAATAAAAATTATAAATAAATATTTAGGGCACAATTTCAGCTCGCTGAATTTTATACGCACTAAGTAAATTGGCTTAGAGCAGTTCACGAAAAAGTGCAGTTTGTGTGGGAGGTAATGGAAGCAAATTTTCCAAATTTTAGACGAATAGCTTTTACACTTTTTGAGCAAATCCGTGTAATGTCAAATTGCGAAATTGTGTGATTTTGTATGGGAGGGAGTAGAAGGCGTAGAGCGATTTGGCCCGTTCACGAACTTCACCTTATCTTTTTATCAAAAACGACGTGTACAAAATTTAAACTTTCTAGCTCAACGCGTTCTCAAGGTAGAGAGCGAACGGACGGACATCCGGTTTTCAGATTTTTGAGTGATAATATTAACTTCTGCATCATTAATTTTTTCTACGAGCCTTATTTCTTAGCGTTTAGGTAATTTTAGAGCAAACTTATAATTCTCTCAGATTTCAACTAGAATATAAGCATGAACAACATTATGCCTAAATGTATCTAGAAGCCAATATCTCGAAAGACTTCAATGAAATCAAAGAACACACAGTAATCAAATGCAAAGACAGATGAACAAAATGTATCGAAGCTGCTAATCTACAGGAGTACAATATGAACTGATGGAATGTACTCTGGTATGGCACTGGCACGTGGATCTTAATTCAGGTATTAGACAAATTGGAGAATACCTTTGAGAGGAAGTTACTTTGACGAATCCATAGAAGGGTAAGAGAACAAGTAGAATAACAATTCAGGAATTGTATACCATCTTTGAGAACACAAAAGTTTATACTCTCTAAAGTGTACAAAAACCAAAGGCGAAAGGAAAAAAACGTGCAAGAAAACGCTGTGATTTTATTGACGTGGCCATTGTGCCAAGATATTGAAGACGAAAGAAAGGCAGAGCCCGAATCAGGCTGTGACATTGATGATGATGATGTTACTGGTTATACGCTATTACATTAAGTTTCTTCCAAATTTGCTCAAATATATTGGCCCGAAATAAATTTTTTATATCTTTTTCTCTATCGTCCTGGTCTTAGCCTTGACAAAAAACGTGAATAATCAACGATATGATTCAAAAGAAAAGATGCACATAAGGATAAAAACACAATGATATCAGTAGATGCCAATTCTAAAGTGAATCAATGCATTTTCTGAATACTGAAATCAACGCCAAGATGTTTCTAAATTGCTCCCATGCAATACACATTGTGCAAGTAAACGAACCTTATACTTCTACCATAACTCAGAAACTATTGCAAACGGATCGATATGCAGGTAGGTACCATTCTGTCTGGAATGATTTCCTTGTAAATCGAAAATTTCTAAAAATCATCTCATAGTTGGTTGGTAGATTAAAATTATCTGCATCCCGATAAATACCGGATTTATTTTCAAAAATTAAAATCTGGTAAGTTCGGAATTTTAGGGGAAATGATTTAGTATAATCTAAACTCAAGTCATGCGATACTCTAGATGGAATAGGAATTTTTGTGGCTTTAAGAAATTATTAAATTTTGTCGTGGAGGTTGTAGAATAAGTGGAGACATTGAACACATTTCCATATCATGATATTAACTGAGAAAATTGGTGTAGGTATTCTGTTTTGAGACATTTCTGTGTGAGCTGATAAAAGGGTGTAGGTATTTCAATATTTTTTACAGAAACAACTGCAATAACAAATATAACATTTCAAATTAACAGATTTTACACATTCCAAATTAGCTTATTATAAAATTCTGAGATTGAGTCATTAGACTCTGGGTGAAAACTAAAAGTATATTGTGTTTGCATTACCGTTTGTAACGCTAAGAAATAATGCTCCCCCAGAGTCGCCAAAGGTACAGAAATATTTTTTATCGCTCAAAAACCTCGATTCCGAGTGACCGTCTGTTTGTCTGTTCGTCCGTCTGTCCACCTGTCTACAACATAACTCTCAAACGCTTTGAGCTACCGAGTTGATATTTGTTTTATATTATTTTTAGAAAAAAAAACTTTAAGTATGTGAATGGGCTACATCCCCCACTCCTTGTACCGTTCCCATAAAAATTTCATGAAGATTCAAAATTTAAATAAATTGGTTTTTCTCCGAAACCATTTAAGCTATCAAATTGAAAATTAGGCCAAAGTATAATTTATACATATTAATATAATTGTAGTGTCTGTCTGTTATTTGCTTAGAAATGGCTATAAGTTAGTTTTTTGAGTTATTTTAGCACTAACTAAGCATAAAAACACATTTTTGAAATTTTTGTCTGTCTGTCTGTCCGACCGCTTTTCACGCACAAACGGCTGAACCGATTGTAATGAAACTTGCACAGTTTGTTAGGTGTCCATTGGAATGAAATCTGCTTTTGGTTTCATTTCACTCCCCTCACGCCTTCTACCCCCTCCCATACAAAGTGACTCATTTTCAACATATATATTAATCAAATTTTCTTGGAAACTACAAAAGCTATTAATTTGAAATTTGGAATATATTATTTCTATTATAAATGCAGTCTTTTGGTCTACAAATTGTTTGAGTTTCCTCACTCCTTTCACCACCTTCCATACAAACTACACTTTTTCATGAATCACTTTACACCAAATTTCTCAGTACGTGTAACTTCCATCGAGCTAAAATGTTGTATTAAATCCTTAATTAACATTATTATTAATATCGGGAAAAAATTAACCGATTAGCTTCACTCCTTCTATTCCCTCCCATACAATGTGACTCAGTTCCTCGACTTCACAAGAATTTGATTTTCTTGAAAAGTCTGAATGTAACTGATCTGAAATTTAACATATATCAATTGCATGATTTTTATAGATGTTTTTCAAAAATTCACCAAAAACCCCCTTGTCCTTCCACCATCTCCCATATAAACCGCACATTTTCATGAAATACTCTAAACGAATTTTCTCAGTACATTTAAATTTCATCGAGGTAAAAATTTGAACTTAATCCTTAATAAGCATTATTATTAATATCGGGAAAAAAGTGAACCGAGTAGCTTCACTCCTTCTACCCCCTCCCATACAATGAGACACATTCCACGACTAATAACAATTCAATTTTCTTGAAAAGTGTGAATGATACAGATCTGAAATTTAAAGTATATCAACTGCATGATGGTTATAGTTGGTTCTCGAAAAATCACCAAAAACCACAAACTCCTTCTACCACCTCCCATACAAATTCCACAATTTCATTAAATTCAATGCACTAAGTTTCTCAGTACCTACTCAGTTTTTGAAGCTTAAATTTGGTAAAAAAACATTTTCATAACTACTCTAACATAATGTGAAACAAATTAGTTCAGTGCTGTCACCCCTTCTACCACTCCCCATACAAAACTTCTTAACACCGAAAAAATTTCGATTTCATCTATACATAGTATCGTATGATTGGGCTTTACGCACAATCGTAGTCCTGTTATGTTTTTAAGCTTAATGTTATTTTATTTATTTTTTTTTAAATAACACCAGCTACAATTATTCACATGTCCTTAACGCTCTTCAACACGTATATGATCTCGAATAACGGGTTAGATTTGATCACGAGCCTGTCCCATAAAAATGGGAGTATCATGCTTTCATTTTTAATAATTTATGGTTCTGATTCCAACAATATACAAACCATTTTCTTCAAAGAGCCATTAAAGTAAGCAGATTATATATCACCACATAATGTATTACTAACTACACTCTCAAATAAATTGCCAACAAGTCGGGCGAAACTTTATTATTCTTGGGACAAGTTGCGGATGAGTGGAAAGTCAATATGCAGGTTAGAGTGGTTAGGGAAGACTAAGTAAAAGGGAGTTCTTGGGCAGTGCTGTTGTCAATTTAATAATATTTCATTCGTTTCTGCAAGTTTAGGTTTTTATGAGGGGAGGAGGAGGGGTAACAGTAAGTGTGGGTGGATGTTAATAGCTTTTTAATTAATTGCTTGAATCACGTCCAATATTCTCTGTATAGAATGTATTTCATAGACGAAGTTGCATAGAATTTCCATAAAATTCGGTATATTTTACATTCACGAAACCGGACATTTGTATGGGAGGGGGTAGAGAAGGTACAGGAATTGTAAAATTTGATATGTAGTTTTATATCGGTTCTCTTGTAATGTGCTTGTATAAAATTTCAAGTTCGTAGCTTTTAGTTTGTTGGTTATTAGTTGATTTGGTCGAAATCATAGTTTTGTATGGGAGGGGGTAGAAGGGCAAGCGCGATTTCAAAACTTTTAAAGCAACTTCATTTGAATTATTTTTATAAGTTTTTATGCAAAATTTGAAATTGATAGCTTTTAAGAGCTGATAACTGATTTCTTAAAAATGCTCGAAAAAATAATTTTGTATATGAGGGGGTAGAGGAGGTAAAGGAATCGTAAAACTTGTGATACAATTTTCTTTCTTTTCTGTTGTTAGGCGCTCACACAAAATTTCAAGTTCATAGCTATCAATTTGTTGGTTATTAGTTGATTTAATGAAATTGGTCGAAATCATACTTCTGTATGGGAGGGAGTAGAAGGGCGAGCGCGATTTCAGAACTTTTAACGTAATTTCATTTCAATTATTTTTGTAAGTTTTTATGCAAAATTTCAAATTGATAACTTTTAATATTTAAGTGATAATTGATTTCTTAAAAATGGTCGAAAAAATAATTTTGTATGGGAGGGGGTAGAAGTTTTAAAGATTTTCGACCAGTTATTATTTTGTATATTTAGAGATTTTTTTTAAATGCATTTCGCAAATTTTCAAGTTTTTACCTTAAAATTTCACTCAAAAATTTTCAGTTTATGTGTTTTTTTCAATGCACATGAAACACCTTGTGCACGTTAGACCGGGGGGGCGGTTTATAACAATTATGGATCAAGTTATTATTATTTTTGTATGCACATTAAATAAAGGTATTCACATGCAAAACTTCAACTTTGTATCTTTCACCAGAGCCTTAAAAAAATCACTCAAAGTTTTCGACATTTTGGCTTATCACCTCCCTCCCCTTACACCTCCCAACTTGAAATTTTTATCAAAATTAACCATTATATAGTTCTACAATTTGACCAATTTTCGATTTGATATCTATACTATTTTTTGAGATATAAGGATTTGTAATTTTGAAAAGTGCGCCATTTTTGAAATGCTCCCCATTTTTCCCCACTTCTATTTTGTCAAAATGTTATATTTTTTTTATATTTTGCTAGTAAAGCTTGGTACACGTTTTAAGTTTCAATTACATAGCTTAAGAGATAGTCGAGATATTAATTTTTAAGTGTTTTTCTTTGCACCTTATACATATGTAACATTTTGAGTACAAACAAAAAGCTTGACTTTAGTAAAATAATAAACTGAAATTAAAATTCACTGACAATATTAATTAGCGTAATTATGCGGAATGTTGTCGTAGAAAAGATAATAATCTTTAGGAACTCTTCAGTTCTTGTAAGTCTAGACGTAAATAGGCTTAGGTTAAGCTCCTTGAAATTTTGAGAAAATTTCACTCTTCCTAACGCTGAATTGTGCTCTTTATACTCTAGATGAAATCTGAGAGTATATTGTGTTTGCCTTACCGTTTGTAACGCTAAGAAATAATGCTCGCACAGAGCCGCCAAGGGTACAGAAATATTTGTTGTCGCTCAAAAACTTCGATTCCGGGTTGCTGTCTGTCCGTCTGTCCGTCTGTCCGTCTGTCCGTCTGTCCGTCTGTCCGTCTGTCCGTCTGTCCGTCTGTCTGTCTGTCTGTCCGTCTGTCCGTCTGTCTACAGCATAACTCTCGAACGCTTTGAGCTATCGTGCTGAAATTTGTTGTGTGTCATTTTTAGCAAAAAAGAAACTTTAAGTTCGTGAACGGGCCACATCCCCCCACTCCTTCTACCCCCTCCCATACAAATTTCACGAAATTTTGAAATTTTCAGAAATTGATTTTTCTTAGAAACTATTTACGCTATCAATTTGAAATTTGGGTTCAAGTATTATGATATAGATACCATTATTATGACGCAATATTGATCCGATCCCATCACTCCTTCTACCCCCTCCCATACAAATGCATAATTTTGAAAAATGCAGTTTTTCGATTTTCATCGAAACTAGTAAAGTTATAAAAACTAATTTTTGCTAGAATTAATTTTATTATAATTCCAATCAGCACTGAAAAAATTAGCAACTTCCCCTTACTCCTTCTACCCCCTCCCATACAAATTTCACGAAATTTTGAAATTTAAATTAAATTATTTTTCTCCGAAACTGTTAAAATTATCAATTCGATATTTCGCACAAAGTATAAAAATAGAAATATCAATAACAAGAAAAAGAATTGTTTTCATCCTTACACTCCTTCTACCCCCTCCCATACAAATGCATCATTTTTTTTAAATGCATTATATCGATTTCCATTAAAACTAGAAAAATTACAAACTTAAAATTTTGCCAGAATTTGTTTTTTAATAGTTGCAATAAATGCTGGAAAAAATTATCAGCTCAGCTTCCCTCCTTCTACCCCCTCCTATATAAATATCTGTATTATAAATTCAAGAAAAGCATTTTTCCTTCGAATATATGAGTGCTGTAGACTTTGAAATTGAATCAAAGCATAGTGATAAGGGTGATAATAAGCAGTTTCAAAATCATCTAAAACGTTCCACTTCCTCTGCCACCTCCCATACAAATGCCTCAATTTAAGGAAAACTATGACCAATTTCTTTAAAAATAATGAAAACTAAAAATTTTAAATTCAGCACGAAACATTTTACACGCCATTTTCGGTGTCACATAGGAGAAATACAAACCTCCGCCTCTACTTCTACCACCTCCCATGCAAAGTCTCTTCTCACTATTCGAAAAAATTTTAGATGACATATTTGCCGGTATATTAAAGTCATTTCCACCTCATCTAGAGTATCATATGATTGGGCTTTAAGCCCAATCATAATTCTGTTATGTTTTTCGCATTGTAGTTGATACTATTTTTATACTCTAGATGGAATCTGAGAGTATTATAAGTTTGCTCTAAGGTTTGTAACGCCAAAAAATAAGGCTCGGAGAAAAAAAAAGAATGATACAGAAGTTAATATTATCACTCAAAAATCTCAAAACCGAATGTCCGTCCGTCCGTCTGTCCGTCTGTCCGTCCGTCTGTTCGCTCTCTAGCTTGAGAACGCGTTGAGCTAGAAAGCTCAAATTTCGTACACGTCGTTTTTGACAAAAAAGTAAGGTCAAGTTCGTGAACGGGCGAAATCGCTCCACCCCTTCTACCCTCCCATACAAAATGAAACAATTGCGCAATTTGACAATAAACGGATTTGCTTGAAAAGTATAAAAGCTATTGGCCTGAAATTTGGAATATAATACTTTTATGGCAATATAAATCTACCGTATAAAAATTATGCGTGTCCTCTTCCTTCTTCTACCACCTCCCATACAAACTGTACTTGGCATGAATTACTCTAAGCCAATTTACTCAGTGCGTATAAAATTTAGCGGGCTGAAATTGTGCGTCGAATATTTATTTAAAATTGTTAGTAAGGCCAAAAAAAAATTAGACGATTAGCTTTACCCCTTCTACCCCCTCCCATACAAAATGACACAATTTCGCAATTCGACAATAAATGGATTTGCTCGAAAAGTATAATATGTATTAGTCTGAATTTCGGGATATATTTTTTTCATAATGATTTCAATCTACAATATAAAAATTATTTGCGTCCTCCTTCTCCTTCCACCCCCTCCCATACAAACTACACTTTTTCGTGAAATGCTCAAAGCCGATTTTCTCAGAATGTATAACATTTATCGAGCTCACATTTTGTAATAAATACTTATTTAGCATTATCACAAAGATCAGAAAAAAATATTTGATTACCTTCACTGCTTCTACCCCCTCCCATACAATATTACACAGTTTCACAACTTCACAAAAAATCTATTTTCTTGAAAAGTATGAATGTTACTGGTCTAAAATTTAAGAGATGTCAATTTTATGGTATTCTTAGTTATTTCTGAAAAAATTACTAAAATCCTCCCACCCTTTCTACCACCTCCCATACAAACTGCACATTTTCATTAAATCTAACAAACTAATTTTCTCAGCTCCTATTCAATTTTTGGAGTGAGCATTTTGTATAAAATATTTGTATAGCTACTTTAGCATGATTGGGAAAAAATTAGCTCAATGCTATCACCCCTCCTAACACTCCCCATACAAAATTTCTTGGAATCGCTAAAAATCCTATTTCATCTAGAGTATCTTAAGATTGCGTTTTACGCGCAATCGTAGCCCTGTTATGTTTTAACATAAAGTTGTTTATGAATGCTCCAAATATAACGTTGATGTGTCCTTGTGGACGTAAAGAGTCCGTTGCTTGGGTAAGCTGTAGAAGAAAGTAGTTAGTTGTTCTTGCGTTTTAAGAAAAGCCTTTGCTCTGAAATGTTAGTCTTGCCTCATTTTATTCAACAGAGGTTTTTCGGTACTCATTCCGTGTGTGCTTTTTATACTCTAGATGAAATCTGAGAGTATTATAAGTTTGCTCTAAAGTTTGTAACGCCAAGAAATAATGCTCGCACAGAGCCACCTAGGGTACAGAAATATATTTTGTCGCTCAAAAATCTCACAACCGGATGTCCATCCGTCCGTCCGCCCGTCCGTCCGTTCGCTCTCTAACTTGAGAACGCGTCGAGCTAGAAAATTCAAATTTTGTACACATCGTTTTTGGCAAAAAAGTGAGGTAAAGTTCGTGAACCGCCCAAATCGCTCCGCTTCTTCTACCCCCTTTCATACAAAACGCGTCGAGCTAGAAAATTCAAATTTTGTACACATCGTTTTTGGCAAAAAAGTGAGGTACAGTTCGTAAACCACCCAAATCGCTCCGCTTCTTCTACCCCCTTTCATACAAAATAACTCATTTTCAATCATTTACATTAATTAAATTGTCTTTGATAACTATGAAAGCTAATAATTTGAAATTTAGAAAATGTTATTTTTGTTATAAATGTGATGTAAAGTATAAATAAACTGCCAACAAGTCGGGCGTAACTTTATTATTTTTGAGACAAGTTGTAGATGCATGGAAAGTCAATATGCAGGTTAGACACAAGTGGAACGGCTGCTGTCGATTAAACACTTAATTGCGAATACGATCAATAGCTCCAGTACATGTTATCAATATTTCATTCGTTTATGCAAGTTTGGCTTTTTATGAGGGGAGGGGGGAGGGTGGATGTAAGGGTGGGTGGATGTTAATAATTTTTTAATTGATTGCTTGAATCACGTCCAATATTCTCTGTATAGAGTGTCAGTTTCGTAGACGCAGTTGCAAAGAATTTTCATAAAATTCGGTGTATTTTATATTCACGAAATCATACATTTGTATGGAAGGGGATAGAGGAGGTAAGAGAATCGTAAAATTTGCGATGCAGTCTTATTTAATTTCTCTTGTAAAGTGCTCGTACAAAATTTCAAGTTCTAAGCTCTTAATTTATTGGTTAATAGTTGATTTATTGAAATTTGTCGAAATCGTACTTTTATATGGGAGGGGGTAGAAAAGCAGACGCGATCTCAAATTTTTTGACGCAATTTCGTTTCAACTATTTTTAAAAGTTTTTGTGCAAAATTTCAAATTGATAGCTTTTAATAGTTAGGTGATAATTGATTTCTTAAAAATGGTCGAACAAATAATTTTGTATGGGAGGGGGTAGAAGTTTTGAAGGTATTCGACCAATTAATATTTTATATTTTTAGGGATTTTTATACTCTAGATGAAATCTGAGAGTATATTGTGTTTGCCTTACCGTTTGTTTCGCTATGAAATAACGCTCGCACTGAGCCGCCAAGGGTACAGAAATATTTGTTGTCGCTCAAAAACCTCGATTCCGAGTGACCGTCTGTCCGTCTGTCTGTCTGTCCGTCTGTGCGTCTGTCTACTGCATAACTCTCGAAAGCTTTGAGCTATAGTGCTAAACATTTTTGTGTTTCATTTTTAGCAAAATACATAGTAACTTTAAGTTCGTGAATGGGCTACATCCCTCCACTCCTTCTACCCCCTCCCATACAAATTTCATGAAATTTTGAAAAATAAAGAAATTGATTTTTCTTTGAAACTATTTAAGCTATTAACTTGAAATTTAGGTCAAAGCATTATGATATATTATATATATATTGATCCGATTCCCTCACTCCTTCTACTCCCTCCGATACAAATGGACAATTTTAAAAAATACATATTTTCGATTTTCATTGAAACTAGTAAAGCTGAAAAGACGAAATTTTGCCAAAATTAATTCAACTATAATTGAAAATTAATTTCAAGAAAAATTATCAACTCCCATACGAATTTCACGAAATTTTGAAATTTAAATTAAATTATTTTTCTTCGAAACTTTAAAGCTATCAACTTGATATCTTTTATAAGGTATAAAAATAGAAATATTAATAACGGGGAAAAAAATTGTTTTGATCCTTGCACTCCTTCTACCCCCTCCCATACAAATGCATAATTTTTATTAAATGCATTATATAGATTTCCATTAAAATTAGAAAAATTACTAACTTAAAAGAGGAAGAACACGGTGTGCCAAAATATCGAAAACTTTCACTAGAACAAATTCTGGCAAAATTTTAAGTTTTACTTTTCCTAGTTTTAAGGGAAGTCGATATAATGCATTTACAAAAATTATGCATTTATATGGGAGGTAGTAGAAGGAGAATTCGGATCAAAACAACATTTTTCGTCGTTCATGACATTTCTATTATTTATTATACTTTCAACAAAACTTCAAGTCGATAGCTTTGATAGTTTCGAAAAAATATAATGATTTATTAAAAATTTCAAAATTTCGTGAAATTTGAAGGGAGGGGTATAAGGAGTGAGGGAATCGGATCAATATTTTGTGATGTTAAGGATACTTACATCAGTATACTTCGACCCAAATTTTAAGTTGATACCTTAAATAGTTGCAAAGAAAAATCAATTTCGAAATTTCATGAAGTTTGTATGGGAGGGAGTAGAAGGAGTGGGGGGATGTAGCCCGTTTATGAACTTAAAGTTGCTTTTTCGCTAGAAATGAAACACAACCAATTTCAGCACGATAGCTCGAAGCGTTCGAGAGTTGTAGTTGTAGACAGATGGTCACTCCGAGTCGAGGTTTTGAGCGACAACAAATATTTTTGTACCCTTGGTGGCTCTGTGCGAGCATTATTTCTTAGCGTTACAAACGGTAAGGCAAACACAATATACTCTCAGATGTAGATATGTAGATATTTGATTTCTTACTTTTCGGCCTTAGCGCTCCCCTGCATCACCCTGAACACTTACAACCCCCAAAAAGGGGTGTCCGCCTGAAATCGGCAACTATCTACAATCTTCTCACAAATGAACTTTCTATCTTGAAGGGTTCGAAAGTTAATGTGCGCTGAGCGTACACACCGGCGTTCGGTGGACGGCGTACAGACAGACGGATTTTTTTTGCATTTTTATGCTATTTTAGTCATGAAATTTTTGGGTAGCAACTCGTTTTTCCAAGTCGATCACAATACCTCATTATTAAAATAATAAAGTAAAATTATTTGAATCCCCAAACTCGTTCCACCACCTCCCATACTTTTTCCTGAAACACTCTAAGCTAATTTTCTCAGAACTTATAAAATTTGTCGAGCTCACATTTTGTACTAAATACTAAATTAGCATTATCATTAAGATCAGAAAAAATTAACTGCTTTTACCCCTCCCATACAAAACGACACAGTTTCATAACTTCTCAAAAAATCGATTTTCTTGAAAAGTATGAATTTTACTAATCCGAAATTTAAGAGATGTCAATTTTATAATATTAGTTATTTCTCAAAAATCACTAAAATTTTCTCACTCCTTCTACCACCTCCCATACAAACTGCACAATTTCACTAAATTTAATAAACTAATTTTCTCAGGTTCCATTCAATTTTCGGAGGTTGCATTTTGTACAAAACATTTTTATAGCTACTTTAGCATGATGGGAAAACATTTGTTGAATGCTATAACCCCGTCTACCACTCCTCATACAAAATTTCTCGGGACTACAAAAATCTCTATTTCATGTAGAGTATCGTAAGATTGCACTTGAACCATAAATAAATTTAAGCCGAAATTATTTAAGAACATTTTCCTGCACACTGTAAGCTTTACCGAAAATTTACTTAGGGCCAGTATCACAGTGACAGTTTAATCTTAGGATAAATCAAACCTGATCTTAGGTTTAAACTGAAGTTTAAACTGTGACCTTTGAAGATTAACTAATCTGAAGATTATTTTCCTTAGATTGGTAGCAATGCTATCATTCCAAATTGTTGTGCCGTAATTGTGAATGATTATCTGACATAGCTTAACAATTTCGTGTATTTGGAATGAAAACGTTCAAAATTTTTAAAATTTCGTGTACTTACTCGTATTTGTAAGCAAAACGTAGTGGAAAGCCGAAGGAGCCTAAATATTACTTCAGAAGAAATAAAATTCTTACTGGAAACGATTAAAAAAAAAATTATTGAAATTAAACAAACGGGCAAAGTGCATTGGGTCGAAAAAAAAGAAGCGTTGGCCGATGTAAGCATAATTTTAACACGAAATAAACTGCCAACAAGTCGGGCGAAACTTTATTATTCTTGGGAAAAGTTGCGGATGAGTGGAAAGTCAACATACAGGTTAGATTGGTTAGGGAAGGCTAAGTGAAAGGGAGTTCTTGGGCAGGGCTGTTGTCAATTTAACAATATTTTATTAATTTCTGCAAGTTTGGGTTTTTATGAGGGGATGAGGAGGGGTAAGGGTGGGGCGATGTTCATAGCTTTTTAATTAATTGCTTGAATCACGTAAAATATTCTCTGTATAGAATGTGTTTCATAGACGAAGTTGCATAGAATTTTCATAAAATTCGTCTCAGGCGCAAATATGAAAATATCAAAAAAACTTAGCAGAATTTTGACTGCTTTAGAGCTTTTCAGGAAAAACCGCAGTTTTTATGGGAGGTGGGGAAGGATTCCCCTCCAAGGACGGACGGACATCCGGTTTTGAGGTTTTTCAACCTTTGTGACTGACTTATAATACTCTCAGATTTCACCTAGAGTATAATTATCTTTGGATCTTATTTACATTACTAAAGTAAGAAAAACCCCAGAAGTTTTTCAGGTTCCGTGTGGAAACGGCAGTTAAAACCATTGACAAACAACGCTTGCGAAGTGAAACATGAGATTGCAATACACGATTTTACTAGTTCCAGGCTCCTAACTACCGGAAAATTGTGCTCTCCATACACCGCGAAGCGATGATGACTTAAAAGTCTAAAACAAGTGGTCTTTATTTTCTTACATTGCAGCTTTTGACGTGGAATGTCCGACGTCTTTCAGAAAACGAATTATTCGAGATGGGAAAGTTCGTAGAGCTGAGTGCACTAAGTTTTGAAGATGGTATATTTTCAAATCTATTACGATGCTCAACTCAATATTGACCTCTGCAATGCAATACAGATTGATAATGGAAGATTTTCTGTAAACTGGTTGTTAGAAAGTCAAACAGAAAATATATAATGAGAATAAATCTTCAGAAGTAGAACTCATTTATAATACTATTACAAAATAAAAGATTAAACTCTCAAAGGACCTTTTGACTTTGAGGTAGCTCGCTGTGCTCTGTCTTTCAAAGAATCTTTCGCTTTCACTTCAATTTTGCAAATATCAGGTAAATGAATATTTGGTAAGCTTAATAAAGTTATAAATTTCAATCGATGTTTGCCGTCACATATAATCTTATAATAATTTTAATGACTAAGATTCTGTAAAGGTAGTTTTCGTTCTGCCTTTATAGAATCTTAGCCATTAAAATTATTCTGAGGGGTTGAAAAACCTTTCTGACAGACAAGTAAACCCATTAATTTTATCTCATATAAAAAAAAAACATCTTGCAAGTTAAATTTGATTTATCTTCTTCTGCACAACTTTCTATCAACGAATTTTTCATTTTCGCAAAATGAGGTAAACAAATGTTGACAGGGATTTAAACTCGCTTCGTAGACCAACACGCTACCCACTACACCAGGGGTTTTATTTATGGTTATTTTAGTGTAGCTTAACAAAAACAGCCGTCACAAATTCATTGATGTCGTTTACTTCTTGAACATACGAGTATGTGACTCAGAAGCCAATTTGGGAAAGTTTCAATATTTAATTAAAAGGGCTTGAATAAACTATTTGAATATATTGAACACATACAGTGGCGGACAAAAGTCTACGGCAGCACCTTATATTGAGGATCTGGTTAATTGGAAGCTTTAATCAAAAATCCATTGATGCGCATTTTTTCAGTAACATAAATATTGTATATTTATAAAAAAAAAAAAAAACTTTTCATACATAACAAACTTGAAGAGAAACTCATAAAAATATAAAAAATTTAATGGACAAAAGTCTACGGCAGTCAGTGCTGGCTGACTTATACACAAAAAATTTCCAACTAAACCTAACGGTATTTCTTCGAAATTTATTTATTTCCTCCTACTGCCATTCAGTACATGTGCAGCTGCTAATCTATTATAAGTTTATCGCTAGTTCCGAACTGTAAGGACCGCAAAATGTCATCGCGAAAAGAAATTTCTAGTGATGTCCGAAATTTGGTCGTCCAGTATAAAAAAGACAATAAATCGTGGTCGGAAATTGCGAAATTACTAAAACGAAGTTCTCTTTATATCATTATCCAAAATTTTAAAAACAGTGGTTCCATTGAAAATCGCCGCAAACTGGCCGACTAAAAAAGCTTTCGCGCAGAGACATTAGCTCAATTTTAAAAGAAGTGAATAAAAATCCAAAAATAAGTGCTCCAGATTTGACGAAACAAGTGGCTGCGGTAAAGAAAAAGGATGTTCATGCAAGAACAATCTCGAGAGCATTAAATTCTAATGAGTTTCAAAGCCGAACTCCACGTAAGAAACCATTAATATCCGCCAAAATCCGACTTCTGCGCGTAGAGTTCGCCAATGCCCATATCAACAAGGAAAATGATTTTTGGAATCGAGTCCTTTTTACCGATGAGTCGAAATACAACATTTTTGAGTGTGATGGTCGCAGGAAAATATGGAGAAAAAAGAATACGGCCTTAGAAACCAAAAATTCGATTCCTACTGTCAAGAACGGTAGAGGTAATGTTATAGTTTGGGGAGCCATAGCTGCATCTGAGGTCGGCAGATTGGCTTTTGTTGAAACTATTATGGACAGCTATGTTTACAGAAACCTTTTTGGAACAAAATTCAAGGCCATCAGTTGAGAAGTTGTGCCTTGGCGGGAGTTGAATTTTCCAACAGTACAATGATCCGAAGCACACAGCTTTTTCGTCAAGAACTGGTTGTTGTATATATACTACGCTCCCAGACAGCTAAATACGCCTCCCCAAAGCCCGGATTTAAGCCCAATAGAACATGTATGGGAGCTTCTGGAGCGAAAAATTCGGAAATGTTGCATAAAAAATAAAAATTTGTTGAAGGAAGCGTTTATTACAGAATGGGAGAAAATTACATCCGCAGAAACTGGTAATTTAGTCGCCTCATGCCCCGAAGGCTGCAAGCAGTAATTGATGCTAAAGGGGGTCCAACCAAGTATTAAGCCAGCAAATAATTTTCAAAATTCCGATACGTTTAGTTGGAAATTTTTTGTGTGCCGTAGACTTTTGTCCATTAAATTTTTTATGTTTTTATGAATTTCTCTCTAAGTTTGTTACGAAAAGTTTTTGTTTTTGATTTTTTTATAAATATATTTACATTACTGAAAAAATGTGCATCAATGGATTTTTGATTAAAGCTTCCAATTAACCAGAACCTCAATATAAGGTGCTGCCGTAGACTTTTGTCCGCTACTGTATTCACACCCACGAGTCCCAGAAATGAAAACAAAACTAATCAGAATAAAACTCTCAAGTTATTTCTGATACATGATATTATAATGACAGCGAAGACAATTTATTATTAAGGTTTAAAAGGGAAATGTCTCTGTGAGGCGCAAATCTATTAAATTACGTCTTTTGTTTCTTTTGTAAATCGAAAGTTGCATAACGTAAGTCGTTGCTAATTGAATTTACTTTGTCCGTACACCGTCCGCCGTATATATCGACTCATATCTCTAATAGGAAGGTCATTTTTGAGTGGATTGTAGATTGGGTACTTAAATTTTTGTAGAGTGTTAGGTGGAAGGGGAGGCGTAGAGAGGGCTAGAATCAAAAATTATTATTTCCACTACGAATGCAGAAAGTCGACATTCGAATATATTTCTTTTATGCGAAAAAAAAACACAAATAAATTAATTTTTGTATCCAGTAGGGTTCGAAAAGGAGGACCAAAGACAAATTTCCTGCTGTTTTTCAATAATTATATCTTTGGAATTACTTAAAACAAAATTTCATATTTTAGGCCCGTTTAGGTGGGGTATAGCTCCACTACTATTGAAGTAGAAGATAAAAGGATGCCAATACTTGCAAGGGGACGGGTCACTTAAAAATTAATATCTCTCAAGCGATCTAATTAAAACTTGAAACATATTTTGAGCTATGCTAACGGAATGTGTTTTGGTAAAACGGAGAAAAATGGTACAGTTTTCAAAATTTTAAACAGGTATCTCTCAAAATGAAATACAGACATTAACTTGAAGTTTTGTCAGATTGTAAAATTCTTAAGTTTGGTGGTGCAAGAGGAAGAAGATGGTGTGCCAAAATGTCGAAAACTTTCACTAGGACAAATTCTGGCAAAATTTTAAGTTTTACTTTTTCTAGTTTTAAAGGAAGTCGATATAATGCATTTACCAAAATTATGCATTTGTATGGGAGGTAGTAGAAGGAGAATTCGGATCAAAATAACATTTTTCGTCGTCCATGACATTTCTATTATTTATTATACTTTCAACAAAACTTTAAGTCGCTAGCTTTGACAATTTCGAAAAAAAAGTAATAATTTATTAAAAATTTCAAAATTTCGTGAAATTTCTAGGGAGGGGTAGAAGGAATGAGGGAATCGGATCAATATTTTGTGATGTTAAGGATACTTACATCAGTATACTTCGACCCAAATTTCAAGTTGAAAATAGTTGCAAAGAAAAATCAATTTCGGAATTTCATGAAGTTTGTATGGGAGGGGGTAGAAGGAGTGGGGGGATGTAGCCCGTTTACGAACTTAAAGTTACTTTTTCGCTAGAAATGAAACACAACCAATTTCAGCACGATAGCTCAAAGCGTTCGAGAATTATGTTGTAGACAGACGGACAGACAGACAGACAGACGGTCACTCGGAATCAAGGTTTTGAGCGACAACAAATATTTTTGTACCCTCGGTGGCTCTGTGCGAGCATTATTTCTTAGCATTACAAACGGTAAGGCAAACACAATATACTCTCAGATGTAGAGTATAAAAAACTACTTAGCACTCCATAGGCGACTCTGACTGGCCGGCCACCATGCTGTGAGGTGCGGAGGGAGCCCATTATCTGTTAGCGAAATGGAGTGCTCCATTTCGTTACAACAGGAAGAAAAAATAATAATTTGGACTGTAATTGTTATGCACCGAAGCGAAGTCCTAACCTGCACAATGCGTTTCATAAGAATTGAAAGAACAAAAAAAAAATAAAAATTTTTGATTGAAATTTTCAGCTAAAAATTTAAAAATTGCAAAATTCATTCACAAAAATAAATAAAAGCTTAAGATATTAACTTGTTGAATAATTTCAAGACTTCTACCCCCACCCATACGAAAATAATTTTCCAAACTTTTTTAAGAAATCCATTATCACCCTTCTACGTCTACAATGCACTATATCCCAAATCGGGCATTGGCCTCTTGACTCTCCGGTTCCTTAACATTTTTCATTATTTCTTGTGTAAGGGTTGTTAGACCTTCGCACAACCCTCTATCTATGAAGTTTTCATTTTCGTAGATTGAGGTGACCGAGGTATACCTAAGCAGTGTGCTGGAATTATGCGTCGACCGGAATTTAAACTCGTAACTTTCGCATTGTAGACCAATACGCTTCCAACTAGGCTACACCCTAGCTTCCATTATCACCCAACTATTTGTTATATCTTGCTTTTCAGGTATAAGAATAAACAATTAACATTAATAACAACACAAGATATTATCGTTACGAAACATTTTACAAAATTCTATTTTTAGTCGCTACCGCTTTCGTCCGATGCTGAAGATCAAGAGAGCCGGTTTTTCCTCTGTCACATTTTCAAATACAATAGTATTATAAATTTATAGTACTTGTCTTATAATTAGAGTTGCCATATAATACTATTAAAAGCTATCAACTTGAAATTTCGCACAAACACTTCTACAAATATTTAAAACAAAGCTACAGCGAAAGCTTTAAAATCATTCTTGCTCTTCTGCTCCCTCCCAAACATAAATATGATTTCGACCAATTTTAATAAATTAACAAATAGTCAACAAATTAAAAGCTACGCACTTGAAACTTTGTACAAACAACTTTTTCGAAAAACAAAATGAAACTGTATCAACAATTTGACGATTCCCTACCTCCTCTACCCCTCCTACCCCATCGCATACAAATATATGATTTCATGAATATAAAATACACCGAATTTCATAGAAAATCTATGAAATTTTGTCCATGAAACTAACATTATATACAGAGAATTTTGAACGGGATTCAAGTTAATCAATTAAGAAATTACCCACTATTTA
The DNA here is from genome assembly GCA_963669355.1 of Chorisops tibialis. Taxonomy (NCBI): domain Eukaryota; kingdom Metazoa; phylum Arthropoda; class Insecta; order Diptera; family Stratiomyidae; genus Chorisops; species Chorisops tibialis. The sequence continues at coordinate 63,514,865 of OY770264.1, read as the reverse complement.
CATACCCCTACCCCCCTCCCCCCTTCTCTCTCTCTTTCTCTATCTCTCACTCCCCCACCTCCTCACCACGAATACAAATCCAAACTAGCATAAATAATCCAATGCAATATTAATTCTTTGTACTGGAGCCATTGATCGTAATCACGGTTAAGTGTTAAATAATTGACAACAGCCCTGCCCTGGAACCCCCATTCACTTAGTCTTCCCTATCTACCCTTATCTACATATTGGCTTCCTCCGCATCCTTAATTTGACCCAAGAATAATAAAGTTGCGCCCGGCTTATTAGCAGATATTTTACTTTATTATTCTAACTACCAACGGTAAACGGCATTAGTCGATATTGGACTGTTTTAGTTTATTTCACATAGTTACGCGATTTTTTTAAAACTGAAATAAGGGATTGCTTCAGAAATTTACAATTCAAACTACAGTAAAATCTGAAACATAAACCTTATATGACTCAGCTAATTAGTTACACATTTGAAGATCTCGCAATAATATAAAAAAAAATTTTCAAATAAGTTAATTTAACTTTTTATCAATAAGGTCTCACCAAAGTGATTATTTTTCATGTATTCAGTATTCTGGTCCTCATCACTCTACGTACTAGGATATAAATATTACACATTATTCTACACTACAATTTGTAGCCTTCTGTAAAAACGACATATAAATTGCCTTACCCCTTGACCAGCAATCTCCTTAGACTGTATCGTCATTCGAATCAGTATTTAGTATAATAGTGTTGTGTGTACTAGCGGGTAGCGTGTTGGTCTACAAAGCGAAGGTTGTGAGCTAAAATCCTGGACGACGTATAATTCCAGCTTATTGCCCATTCGGGCATATCTGGTCTATCTCAATCTGCGAAAATGAAAATTCGTTGGTAGACGGTTATACGAAGGGCTAACAACCCTTCCATAGTAGCAAATAAAAAAGTTAAGGAACCTGAAGGTCAGGAAGCCAAGGCCCAATTCGGGCTGTTAATAAGATTTAACGTTTCGTTTTTTATCATCCTTTCAATTCTTCCTAAACATTAACATGAGTGAGAGTGGAACTTCAGATGGGAGTTTCAGGACTTGCTCTGGACTTAAGTATACATATGTACCTAAGTGTTAGATTCTCCTTCGTAAATTTGAGTCGCATTTTCTTTTCTCTATAAGTTTTTCGCAGTTCTTCTTTGGATAGTACAGTCGATTCTGTATTATCCACCACAGCGTTCTTGTTTCCGTATTATATTCTAGATGAAATCTGTGAGTATTATAAGTTTGCTCTAAAGTTTGTAACGCTAAGAAATATGACTCAGAGAAAAAAATAAGTGATACAGAAGTAAATACTATCACTAAAAAATCTCAAAACCGCATGTCCGTCCGTCCGTCCATCCGTCCGTTCGCTCTCTAGCTTGAGAACGCGTTGAGCTGGCAAGTTCAAATTTCGTACACGTCATTTTTGACAACAATTTAAGGTCAACTTCGTGAACGGGCCAAATCGCTCCACTCCTTCTACTCCTTACCATACAAAATGACACAATTTCGCAATTTGACAATAAACGGATTTGCTCGAAAAGTATGAAAGCTATTGGCCTGAAATTTGGAATATATTACTTTTATGATGATTTCAATCTACCGTATAAAAAATATGCGTGTGCTCCCCCTCCTTCGACCACCGCCCATACAAACTGTACTTTTTCATCAAATACTCTCAACCAATTTACTCAGTGCGTATAAAATTTAGCGAGTTGAAATTGTGCACTAAAAATTTATATAGAATTGTTAGTAAGGCAAAAAAAATAGACGAGTAGTTTCACCCCTTCTACCCCCTCTCATAAAAAATGACACAATTTCGCAATTCGACAATAAACGAATTTGCTCGAAAAGTATAAAAGCCACTAGTCTGAAATTTGGGATATATTACTTTCATAATGATTTCAATCTATTTTATAAAAATTATTTCTTACTCCCATTCCCATACAAACTGCACTTTTTCATGGAAAGCTCTAAACCAATTTACTAAGTACATATAAAATTTATCGAGCTGAAATTGTGCACTAATAACTTATTTCGAATTATTAGTAAGATCAAAAACAATTAGACGATCAGCTTTATCCTTCTACCCCCTCCCATACAAAATGACGCAATTTTGCAATTCGATTTGCTTGAAAAGCATAAGTGCTATTGATCTGAAATTTGGAAAGTATTACTTTTATGATGATTTCAATCTAGCGTATAAAAATTATATAAGTCCTTCCCTTCTTTCCACCACCTTTCATACAAACTGTGCTTTTTCAGGAAATACTCTTAACCAATTTACGCAGTGCGTATAAAATTTATCGAGCTGAAATTTTGCACTTAATATTAATTTAGAATTGTCAGCAAGGCCAAAAAAAATAGACTATTAGCTTTATCCCATTCTACCCTCCCCCTCTTCCATGCAATTTGACACATTTTAACAACTTAACAAAAAGTTGATTTTCATAAAAAGTATGAACGCCACTGATTTGCAATTTGAAACGTACCAAAAACATGATGTTTATAGTTATTTCTGAAGAAGTCTTTAAAAAATCGCCCCTCCTTCTACCACCTCCCACACAAACTGCACAATTTCACTAAATCCAATACACTAATTTTCTCAGTACCTATTCAATTTTTGAATCCTAAATTTTGTATGAAACATTTTCATAGTAACTTTAGCGTGATGAGAAAAAGTTAGTTCAGTGTCGTCACCCCCTCTACCACTTCCCCTACAATATTTCTCAAAATCAAAAATTTCTCTTGGGCTTTACGCCCAATCGTAGTCCTGTTATGTTTTATCATAGAATGAGTTTTTCTTGGGCCGAATACCCATCCTAAGCCCTTCGTATCGTATGTACTGCTCCGATACAAAAAAAATTCATTATTTGTCAGTTAGCAAGATATAAGGTATTTCTTCATCTCGTTATAGAGCATAATACCTTCCCTTGATATTAATATGCATATGAAATATCACAAAAAAATGTAATTTTAAAGAAAAGGATGCTTGAGATAACGTGGTAGGGGGAAATCATAAAGTACTTATTTAATCTTTGCTGAGAGAATTGATACTTCTGCCTTTGCAAGTTATAATGTTCTACCGCTTTGTGAATTTTCGTGGAAATAAATTGTTTAAGGAAATAACAATTCAGTTTAAAATTTAAATTGTTAAAAGCCTGTTGGCATAGACTGCACGGAAATCATCGCGCTACTCTCACTAAACTAATTTAAACTTGCCACTCTCCAATTTCTTCCCAATCTACTTAAAAATAAACTCAGACAAAAACAGAGTATAATCTTATTTTGAATTGCTGTGAAACATTTTAATTAATAATTGACTATCTACAATAGGAACAAACGAAATGAATTTCAGTTTATAGATAGTTGCCTTTAACAAAACAAATAGAATTTTACGGAAACTTGAATGCTTCTTAAACAGTGAGATTTGAAAATTATCACGGATAAGGCAAGAATAGAATTGTGTGCACCGAATTCAGGAATCTTTAGATATCCCTCGTTACATATAAATATCAGATTATCTTAACTTCTCGACCATGTCATCTAAATGAGTGGAGGGGATGCAATATACAGGATTATCATTGCGCGTAAAGCCCAATCATACAATACTCTAGATGAAATCAAGAAATTTTGTATGAGGAGTGGTAGAACGGGTGACAGAATTGAACAAATTTTTTTTTTTTGCTATAAAAATGTTTTATACAAAATTTAAGCTCAAAAATTAGACAGATACTGAGAAAATTAGTGTATTCGATTTAGTGAAAGTGTGCAGTTTGTTTGGGAGGTAGTAGAAAGAGTTGAGCTAGGGTGTAGCCTAGTTGGTAGCATGTTGGTCTGCAATGCGAAGGTCGTGAGTTCAAATCCCGGTCGACGCATAATTCCAGCACACTACTTGCTTGGATATACCTTGGTTACCTGAATCTACGAAAATCAAAAAATTGTAGATAGAGGGTTATGCGAAGGGCTAACAACCCTTCCGCAATAAATAATGAAAATGTTAAGGAACCTTAAGGTCAGGAGGTCAATGCCCGATTTGAGCTGTAGCGCCATTGAAGAAGAGGAAGAAGTTGAGGTTTCTAGTGATTTTTTCAGAAATAAATACGAACATTATGGACTTGACATTTCTCAAATTTCAAATCAGTAACATTGGAACATTTGAAGAAAATCGATTTTTTGTGAATTCGTTAACTTGTCTCACTTTACATGGAGTAAAGCTTGTCAGTTATTTTTTCGGATCTTAATAACAATGCCAATTGAGGATTCCGTACAAGATTTGAGCTCGACAAATGAGAGAGAGGGAAAATCGGTGTAGAGTATTTTATTAAAAAGTGTATTTTGTATGAGAGGTTGTAAATAATTCTTATGCCATATATTGCATTTATAATAAATAAACTGCCAACAAGTCGGGCGAAACTTTATTATTCTTGGGACAAGTTGCGGATGAGTGGAAAGTCAATATGCAGGTTACAGTGGTTACGGAAGGCTAAATGAAAGGGAGTTCTTGGGCAGGGCTGTTGTCAATTTAACAATATTTCATTCGTTTCTGCAAGTTTGGGTTTTTATGAGGGGAGGAGCAGCGGTAATAGTAAGGGTGGGTGAATGTTAATGGCTTTCTAATTAATTGCTTAAATCACGTCCAATGTTCTCTGTATAGAATGTGTTTTATAGACGAAGTTGCATAGAATTTTCATAAAATTCGGTGTATTTTACATTCACGAAACCGAACATTTGTATGGGAGGGGGTAGAAAAGGTAGGGGAATCGTAAAATTTAATATGTAGTTTTATTTTGCTTCTCCTGTAAGGTGCTTGTATAAAATTTCAAGTTCGTAACTTTTAGTTTGTTGGCTATTAGTTGATTTAACGAAATTGGTCGAAATCATAGTTATGTATGGGAGGGGGTAGAAAGGCAAGCGTGATTTCAAAACTTTTAAATCAACTTCATTTGAATTATTTTTATAAGTTTTTCTGCAAAATTTGAAATTGATAGGTTTTAAGAGTTAGCTGACAACTTATTTCTTAAAAATACTCGAAAAAATAATTTTGTATGGGAGGGGTAGAGGAGGTAAGGGAATCGTAAGACTTGTGATGCAATTTTCTTTCTTTTCTATTGTAAGGTGTTCGTACAAAATGTCAAGTTCGTAGCTTTTAATTTGTTGATTATTAGTTGATTTAACGAAATTGGTCGAAATCATACTTTTGTATGGAAGGGGGTAGAAGGGCACGCGCGATTTCAAAACTTTTAACGTAATTTCATTTCAATTATTTTTGTAAGTTCTTATGCAAAATTGCAAATTGATAGCTTTTAATAGTTAGGTGATAATTGATTTCTTATAAATGGTCGAGAAAATAATTTTGTATGGGAGGGGGTAGAAGTTTTAAAGGTTTTCGACCAGTTCATATTTCGTATATTTAGGGATTTTTCTTAAATGCATTTTGCAAATTTTCAAGTTTCTACCTTAAAATTTCACTCAAAAATTTTCAGTTTATGCGTTTTTTTCAATGCACATGAAACACCTTGTGCACGTTAGACCGGGGGGGTCGGTTTATAACAATTATGGATCAAGTTATTATTATTTTTCTATGTACATTAAAGAGACGTATCCACATGCAAAATTTAAACTTTGCATCTTTCACCAGAGCCCTAAAAAAATCGCTCAAAATTTTCGACAGTTTTGCTTATCACCTCTCTCCCCTTACACCTCCCAACTTAAAATTTTTATCAAAATTAACCATTATGTAGTTCTACAATCTGACAAATTTTTGATTTGATATCTTTACTCTTTTTTACGATATAAGGATTCGTAATTTTGAAAAGTGCGCCATTTTTAAAATGCTCCCCATTTCCCCCCACTACTATTATTTCAAAATGTTATGTTTTTTTGTATTTTCCTAGTATAGCTTAATGTACGTTTTAAGTTTCAATTACATAGCTAAAGATATAGTTGAGATGTTAATTTTTAAGTGTTTTTCTTTGCACCCCCCCTGACCCTCCCCCTTACAATAATTAACCAATCTCTAAGCTCATTCCGATGGAACTATATGCCACCTTAACGGTCCCAAAATATTAATTTTTTACGATAAGTAATTTCGAAGATATAATCATTTGAAAAAATAAACTGCCAACAAGTCGGGCGAAACTTTATTATTCTTGGGACAAGTTGCGGATCCGTGGAAAGTCAATATGCAGGTTAGAGTGGTTAGGGAAGACTAAGTGAAAGTGGGTTCTTGGGCAGGACAGTTGTCAACACTTTGCGGAAACGTTCAAAAGCTTCAGTATATATAACCAATATTTCGTTCGTTTATTTATGCAAGTTTGAGTTTTGTGAGGGGAGGGATGAGGGTTGATAGTAAGGGTCGGTGGATGTTAATAGTTTTTTAATTGACGTCCAATATTCTCTGTATAGAATGTCAGTTTCATAGACGAAGTTGCATAGAATAAGATTCTGTGTATTTTACATTCACGAAACCAACATTTGTATGGGAGGGGGTAGAGGAGGTAGGGGAATCGTAAAGATTGTGACGCAATTTTATTTTCTTTCTGTTGTAGTCTTCTCGTACAAAATTTCAAGTTCGCAGCTTTTAGCTTGTTGGTTATTAGTTGGTTCAATGAAATAGGTAGAAATGATACTTTTGTATGGGAGGGCGTAGAAGGGCAAGCGTGATTGCAAAACTTTTAACAAAATTTCATTTCAATTATTTTTATAAGTTTTCCGGCAAAAATTGAAATGGATAGGTTTTAAGAGTTAGCTGATAACCGATTTCTTAAAAATGCTCGAAAAAATAATTTTGTATGGGAGGGGGTAGAAGAGGTAGGGGAATTGCAAAATTTGTGATGCAATTTTCTTTTCTTTCTCTAGTAAGGTGCTCGTACAAAATTTCAAGTTCGTAGCTTTTAATTTGTTATTTATTAGTTGATTTAATGAAATTGGTCGAAATCATACTTTTGTATGGGAGGGGGTAGAAGGGCAAGTGCTATTTTGAAACTTTTAAAATAATTTTATTTTAAATATTTTTGTAAGTTCTTATGCCAAATTTCAAATTGATAGCTTTTAATAGTTAGGTGATAATTAATTTCTTAAAAATGATCGAAAAAATAATTTTGTATGGGAGGGGGTAGAAGTTTCAAAGGTATTCGACCAGTTAATATCTTATACGTTTGGGAATTTTTTTTAAATGTATTTCCCAAATTTTCAAGTTTCTACCTTAAAATTACATCCAAAAATTTTCAGTTTTCGTGTTTTTTTCGCTGCACATGAAACACCTTGTGCCCCTTAGACCGTGGTAGTCGGTTCGTAACAATTCTGGATCAAATTATTATTTTTTTTCTGTGTATATAAAATAGATGTATCCACATGCAAAATTTAAAGTTTCTATCTTTGACCAGAGTCCTAAAAAAATCACTCAAAATTTTCGACATTTTTGCTTACCACCTCCCTCTCTTTACACCCCCTAACTTAAAATTTTTATCAAAATTATAAATTATATAGTTCTATAATCTGACGAATTTTTGATTCGATATCTGCACTCAATTTTGAGATATAACGATTTCTAATTTTGAAAAGTGCACCATTTTTGAAATGCTCCCCCACTACTATTATGACCAAATTTTATATTTTTTTAATATTTCGCTAGTATAGCTTAGTATATGTTTTAAATTTCAATTACATAGCTTAAGAGATAGTTGAGATATTAATTCTTAAGTGTTTTTCTTTGCACTCCCCCTGACCCTCCCCCTTACAATAATTAGCCTATTTCTAAGCTTATTCTGATGGATCTATACGCCATCTTAATTGTCCCAAAATATGAATTTTTTATGGTAAGTAGTTTCGAAGATATAACCATTTCAAAAAAAGATTCTGCCGACAATTTGTTTTTAGCCCCCCCTTTTCGGACGCCAATGGATAAAAAAATTAAATTATTTTTGGAGTATGTCCCACAACCTTCTCTATATGTATGCTGATTTTCATCTTTCTATCTGCATTCGTGGTGAAGATATTAGCAAGTGTATTTTTCGACTTTTTCCATCCCCCCGCCTCCCCCTTCCACCCCACACTCCCCAAAATTTGGATAATGGAACTCACTTACCAAATTAACAATCCACCCAAAAACCAACATTCTACCTTTAACGGTCTTGGAGGTACGAGTCCATATGTACGGCGTACGGCGTACGGCGGGACGGATTTTTTTTTTTTGCTTTTTTAGGCTAATTTAGTCATGAAACGCGAAAAAACAAAATTTCAGGGTAGCAAATTTCTTTTTTTCTGTGTCGATCACAATACTTTATTATTAAAAAATAATAAAGTAATAATTCGGCCGACAATTTGTTTTTAGCCCCCCCTTTTCGGACGCCAATGGATAAAAAAATTAAATTATTTTTAAAAGTTGTCCCACAAACCCTTCTATATGTGTGTTGAGTTTTAGCTTCCTAGCTGTTACCATGGTTGAGATATTTGAATTCGTATTTTTCGGTTTAAGCGCTCCCCCCGCCTCCCCCTGAACCCGTACACCCCCCAAAATGGGTACCCGCCTGAGATCCGCAATTATCTACAATCCCCCCAAAAATGAACTTTCTATCTTGAAGGGTTTGGGAGTTAATGTGTGCTGAGCGTACACGTCGGCGTACGACGGACGGCATACAGACAGACGGATTTTTTTTTTTTGCATTTTTAGGCTAATTTAGTCATGAAACGCGAAAAAACAAAATTTCAGGGTAGCAAATTTTTTTTTTTCCCAGGTCGATCACAATACTTTATTATTAAAATAATAAAGTAAAAGTATATATTCTAAAATTAAAGTTATAAGCTCCTATAGTTTTCAAAAAAATTTGATTATTGCAAATGGTTGAAAATGAGTCATTTTGAGAAAATCGAACTTTTGTGAAGTTGTGAAATTGTGTCATATTGTATTGGAGGGGGTAGAAGGAGTGAAGCTCACCTTCTAGTTATTTTTCGGTCTTATAAGTAATTCTAAATAAATGTTTAGTGCACAATTTCAGCTCGTTAATTTTTTTTATATGTACTGTTACTCAGCTTATAGTATTTCATGAAAAAGTGCTGTTTGCATGGGAGGTGGTGGAAGTAGTGGGGGAATCGAATAATTAAAAATAACATATTCCAAATTTAAATCAACAGCAACGGACCTTATAAAGTCCGTTTCATATTTATAAGGTCACTTAATATTTTTACAAATATGAAACGCTTACATGAATTTGTACAATACGGTTTCTCTAAAATATTCCATGCAATGGTGCAAATGGCACAGTGTACAAATATGCAGTTATTCGCTAACGATATTCCCGATATCTGAACGAACAAAATTTTCTCTTGTTTCATATTGTTATAGATCTGGCAATGATCTTCCCGAATATGCCAGAACCATATAGAACAGTCCCCCAATATGTAAAAAGCAATAACCAAAGATCTAGAACATTCTAGTTGAGACACACACCCACCCGACGAATACACCACAGAAGGTTCGAGAATTGGAAAAACCAGTATAAATACACGCAGTTTTCAGACAACAGCAGTCATTCAACGACGTCTGCGAGAGAACGTGGACCGGTGCAAGAACGCGATATCAGTGGTGCCGTATAGTAAGAATTAAGTTAAAAGTGCGAATTAAAGCGAAATTGCGAATTAAAGCGAAAGTGCGAATAAATAAATTATCACTTATTTTTAAACGAATTTCTGGTTTTACTTGAAATCCAGGCGAACCCCTAGCTCGCAACAATATTTATAAGGTCAGAAAAACTTTTCTCTTTTAATTCATTTTTTATTAAACATAAACATAACAAATAAACACCAAATTACATTAAATCAACAGATAATATTGCCCCCGTTCAACAATACTTTATTTGCTCTTCCTTCCATAATGCCAACGAGATTTGTGATAATCCCAGGCTATATTCTACACACCACTTTTATTGCGCGAATAAGCTCTGCAATTGAGTTGAATTGGTGGTTATTGGCGTAAATCCGTTGTGATAATATGCCCCATAGATTTTCTATTGGATTCAAGTCAGGTGAGCAGGCAGGCCACTGCACAAGTTGAACCCCTTTAGTAGCAAACCAACTTTTTGTTTCACTGCTTACATGAATTCTCGCGTTATCCTGCTGAAAGATCCATTCTTCTGAACCATGTTCATTTAAAAACAATACTAAAGCCTTCCCCAAGACTTCAATGTAGTTTGCACTCTTCATTCGAGAGGAAACGATGTGGATTTCTAAACAGCCTTCAGCACAAAACGCGGCCCATGTCATCACATTACCGCCACCAAAATTCCTCTTCGCAAAATTTAATGGCTTTTGATGAATATCACGATAATATCCCCGAGAGCCCTCAGGACAATCGAGATTCCACTTCTCCTCGTCTGAGAATACAATCGTAGAATGATAGATGTCTATTGAATTGTAGTTTTTCGCATAGATTTTTTTTACTTACTCGATTCCAATTTGTGTCGACGTTATTTCTTGCGAATTGTAGCCCGGCCTCTTTGTGCTTGGCTGTCAATTTTGGCATTACCTTACTTTTTTCGTCTTGAATGAAATCCGCACATTTCAAAGTTCTCCAAACGATGGGACGCGATATTTCATTGCCTACCATGGCTCTGAGCTGATTAAGAGAGGTAAACGCATTCGAAGATAAGCGTACAATTCTCCTTTGTGTGGTTTGGTCCAGCTTTCTTTTTCTTCCAAATCGTTTTTGAGTGTCGTAGGAATCTGGAGAACGCAAATAATTTTGCACAACACACAAGCTTCTCTTAATTCTACGCGAAATATCTCTTAAAACATAATTCTCCGCATGAAGGGCGTTAATGAACCCTTTTTCTTGTTCACTCAGTACTTTCTCACGTGGCATTATGAGTAAACTTACTGAATTAGAAAAACAAATAAAAATCTAGCTCTTAATTACCGTGTTGTTAGTATTTCCGCAGTTTTATCACAACTGACCTTATAAATATGAGACAAGAGCAAATTTTGTTCGTTCAGTTAACGGGAATATCGTTAGCAAATAACTGCGTATATGTACACTGTGCCATTTGCACCATTGCATGGAATATTTTAGAGAAACGGTAGTGTACAAATTCATGTAAGCGTTTCATATTTTTAAAAATATTAAGTGACTTTATAAATATGACACTGACCTTACTTTTCGAGAAAATCAGTTTATTTTCAAATTGCAAATCGTGTCATTTTGAATAGGGGGATAAAGAAGGGGTTAAGCTATGAACCATTGATGAATTTGACCTTACTATTTTGTCAAAAACGAGAAAATTTGAACTTTCGAGCTTAACGCGTTTTCACGAACGGACAGACAGCCATCAGGATTTGAGATTTTTGAGTGATAACATGAACTTCTGTATCATTTATTTTTTTCTCCGAGCCTTATTTCTTAGTGTTACAAACTTTATGACAAACTGGTTTCAAGTTGTTTCCCATTTAGGCACCTGTTCCAATCGAAAGTTTAACTCCTGGGTGAAACTTCAGGTCCAACGGAAAATTATTTTCTTTTGCTATGTTAACAGAAGTCCGACACTGACTGTAGCAAGCACAAGAACAGAATTGGATAAGTTGTCTGACTCTATTCAGGCATTGTATGATGCGAACCCTGACGTTGAAATCGTTATAGCGGGCGATTTCAACGTTCATAATAATGCCTGTCAATACGGACCAGCATGGTCTAGACACTGAGCTCTTCGCTTCACTAAATGGACTAGTGCAGTTGATACCCGAACCAACTCGACTACCTGAAATAGCAAACCATTCTTCAAACTTGCTTGACATTGTTCTAACGAATCATCCCGACAAATATTCTGTTTTTGTGATATCGCCATCCCCAGTTGGGAATACGGATCACTTCCTGATTCGAGGACAATTTCCGATTACAACGATAAATATAAATATAAATAACAAACCAGTGTGTCAGTGCCTTTAATTGGAAAATGTGTTTCGAGTCTAACAATTGTGATACAGCTTATAACGGAAACTATCCTCAAGGGTATCGAACTTTTCATACCCTTCAGTTATCAACAAATCAAACCGTCGAAGGATTCGTGGCTTACTAAAGAGTGTCTTACGACCATCCGGAACAAGAAAAACTATTTTCAAATTTTTAAGAACAATCCAACGTTTACCAACAGATCTCTTTACAACGTGTCAAGAAATACCTGCAAGTCCATTTTGAAACGTGCTAAGTTTCAACACGACCAAAAACTTCGACTGAAAATTCACGAAGCACCAAATGGCTCGAGATCATTTTGGTCATTTGCTAGGCTAGTTTGGGACTGCATTCAAAACCTGGTCATCTAGGGAAAAAGAAACAAAATAACTTTAACATGGGTCCCAGGACAAATGTGGATTGGGGAAATGAAGAGGCAGACCGCCTTGCGAAAAACAAATTTTATTGGACCAGAGCCATTCTGCGGAAAACCAAGAGGGCACTGCAACCTTATACTTAGAGAGTGGGCTGAACAAGAGCATAGAAACTACTGGAATAGATTTCAAGGCTTATCAATCTCAAACAAATAAATCCTACCACAAAAAACGAAGTGGAGGAAATTCTAATATTCAAAGAGTGATATTAGCACTCTGATCGTCCTAATGACGGGCCACAGTGGAGTAAACCATCACCTTTAAAACATGGATCTAGCTGAAACCGACATCTGCCAACTCTGTTTCAAAGATTCAGAAACGACAGAACACATCATATGTCAGTAGCAAGGACACAATTTTTTTGGAAAAGGTTTCTTTACAACCGATGAGCTAGCCAACATGGCTCCCTAAAAAATCAGCTGCAAGATTTTTTAAAGCATTTTGCTACAAATGCAAACAGCTGAACTTTAATAAAGTCGAAAGGATTTTTTGACTTTAAGAAATTACTAATTAGCAGTTTGTATGGGAGTTAAAAGAAGGGTTACAAACTCTTGTCATTTCTATAGGAAGAACTCTATTGTTCGTCAAAATGTCCCATTTCAAATTTCGTATCAGTAGCTCCCAAAGATTCCAAAAAAATCGACTCATTATAAAGTTGTGTAATGTGTCATTTCATATAGGAAAGGGTAGAAAGGATGTATTCTTTTAGCCCGTTTACGAACTTGACCTTCATTTATTGGCAAAAATGACGTGAAAATTTTTTTTACTAATTAACTCAACACCAAAATAGTCGTTATTAATATTTTTTTTTCCTAAAAGTGCAGGGAACGATTTTATATTTTATTTAAGTTGATTCTATCTGAATAACAATTGTTCTGCTAGGCTTGCAGTTTTGTAAATTTTTATAGAGCGGAACAGTATACCTACACAGTTCAGGATTATGCCTTAGGTTTATTCAGCTGCATTCGTGTATCCTAGCACATAATTTAATAATGCAATGCGGCCAATACGAGTATATGAGTTTCATTCTGGTGTTCTAGTTCTATCAAATACGCAAGTACTATGTCATGAAATATTCATTTAAATAGTGAATATTGGATGGTTTTAGCATTGTATTCAAATGCAATTATTCTGGGTATGTCATTGAATGCAAAACAACGTATAGATATATGTAAAATTGTATGTCCGCTAGTACAAGTTGCTACAAACCCAATTGTCTCTTACAATGATATTTATTTTTATACTCTAGATGAAATCTGAGAGTATATTGTGTTTGCATTACCGTTTGTAACGCTAAGAAATACAGAGCCGCCAAGAGTACAGAAATATTTGTTGTCATTCAATAACCTCGATTTCTCGATATGTCCGTCTGAACGTCGTCCGTCTGTCTACAACATAACTCTCGAACGCTTTGAGTTATCGCACTGAATTTCGTTACATGTCATTTTTAGCAAAAGAGAAATTTTAAGTTCGGGGACGGGTTACATCCCCCCATCTCCTTCTACCGCCTCCCATACAAATTTCATAAAATTTCGAAATTTTATGAAATTTATTTTTTTTTTAAACAGTTTAAGCTATTGACTTCAAATTTGCGTCGAAGTATACCGATGTATGTATCATTAACATTACATGTTGATGTGATCCCCTTATTCCTTATACCCTTCCATACAAATGCACAATTTTGAAAAATTAGTTTTTTCGATTTTCTTTGAAAATAGCATAGCTGAAAAGACGAATTTCCGTCACGTTTATTATTATTGCAATCAGTTTTGAAAAAAATTATCAACTTCACATCACTCCTTTTACCCTCTCCCATACAAATTTCACGAAATTTTGGATTTTCAATTTAATTATTTTTTTTTCAAAACTTGAAGATTTGTGGAAAATAAAATAATAAAAATATGAGAGCTGTCGACTTTGAAATTGAAACAAAATAAGGAGATAAGGATGTTGATAAGCAGTTTCAAAATCATCTAAGACCCTCCACAACCTCAACCACAACCCCCCCCCCTCCCCCCTCAGAAAAAGATTCCAAATTCTGGAAATCTATGTCCAATATCTTTGAAAATAATGGAAACTTCAAGTTTTAAATTCAGTACGAAACATTTTGCATGCCACGTTCGGTGTCATGTACAAAAACTACAAACCTCCCTCCTCTGCTGTTGCCACCTCCCATACAAAAGTCACTATTCACTATTCGAAAGTATTTGACATATTTTCCGGAACATTAAACGTGATTTGAGATCATTTACGTATTGAAGAGCCTTAAGGACTTATGAATAGTTATAACTTGTATTAATTAAAAAACAAAAGCCTAAATAAAACAGCATTAAGCTTAAAAACATAACAGGACTACGTCTGTACGTAAAACCCAATCATACGATACTATAGATGAAATCGAATTTTTTGTGATCTTAAGAAATTTTTTATGGGGAGTGGTAGAAGCGGTAACAGCATTAAAATAATCTGTTTCACATCATGCTAGAGTAGCTATAAAAATGTTTTGAGGCTTCCGTAGTGTGCTTGCTACTGGTGGTAAAAAATTATTCGCAATAAAATGGAGAAACGGTGTAAAAGTGAAACAGTTCCACTTCAAGAAGGCCTAGATACTCAGTAGATGGTTTCTGTTCGCTTTCTATCATTCAGTCCCCCATAACATCTGCAAATATTTGTCAGTAAGCAGCCAGTACAACTGAGCAATATACCAGCTTCTCCACTCGCTACGGTCGTTCTCACTCCCCTTCCCCAACCTTCCCAATCCCATTCCTTCCCTCCATGACTGTGTTTGTGCATTGCACAAAAAGGCCGAAATTGCCTATAACACAGGTCATTCTGTAAAAAAAAAAAATAGATTAGCTTCAAAAATTAGATACTGAGAAAATAGAAGTATTAGTTTTAGTGAAAGTATGCAGTTTGCATGGGTAGTGGTAGAAGAAGTGGGGGGTTCTTAGTGATTGTTTGACAAACAACTATAATCATCATGCAGTTGATGTATTTTAATTTTCAGATCAGTAATTTTGATACTTTTGAAGAAAATCAAATTTTGGAAAAAATGTGATATTGTGTCACATCATATAAGGAGGGTAGAATGGAAGAAGCTAGTCGGCATACTTTTCCCCAATATTAATTATAATACTAATTAAGGATTTAATACAAAATTTGAGCTGGATAAATGGTATACGTACTGAGCAAATTGTTTTAAAGTATTTTCTGAAAAAAGTGCTGTTTGTATGGGAGGTGGTGGAAGGTGTGGGCGATTCAAATAATTTGTATGCCATCACATGTATGATAAAAATAATATATTCTAAGTTTCAAATTATTCGCCCTTACGGTTTTGAAGAAAATTTGATTATTACATAAGTTAACAAGTTATATTTTACATTTAGTAAAAAAAACAATTTGATTACGATTTTTAATGAACTTTATTGTTCCGAAACTTTATAAAGACTAAATTAACAAATTTAAATAACTTAAAATGTAACGTTGGTTTCAGGTGTGGCAGACATGCTGTCAGCAGAATCGCATCGTGAGAAACTGATGTTTAAGATGTTTTGCCGTGTGAGAATTTGTAGTGACCCTACAATATTAATAATATACGAATAATAATTTTTATTATGAATTGAAATAAGAACGTATTTTGGTTACAACCTGCATATTTAATTTTCAATCCGCACTGTATAATATATCAAAATTCCAGGTATATAATATTTTTCACTCAATATAATTATAATATTTTGATTTTGTAAGTAGGCTATAAAAACAGATAAAAAAGAACAGATTCATTCGAGAATGTTTTTGATCAGAAAAAGCGCTGTGTTTTATGTCCGAAAATAATAATTAAATAAAAAGCAATAATAATTAAATAATAATTAAATAAAAGGCAATTTATAAATAGAGATTAGAGTTTTTGTAAAGATTATTAACTCTAACATTGGTGACCCCGAACAATTTAACGTTGCAATGCAGGAGTGCAGCAGTCAATCGTCTCAAGAAAAATTTTTTTCTCAAGAGAAAAAGTGCCGTTCTTGCGAATTCGGCATACTGAATCGGCGAAACGCAGCGACCAGCGGCAGCATCCAAGCGTAAATTTACAGCATACATTTGTGCAAACGCAAGAGTACCGAACAACGGAAGAAAAAAAAAAAAAGAAGAAACATCCAAGGCAGCAACAAAAACTTAGGAAATATTATAAACACCAATTATAATTTTTTCATATCAAAATTATTATATAATTTTCATGTAAGTACCTAAAATTTTGGTATAACAATATATTTTATCAATCAGTGCGTATCGAAAAAAAAAAAAAAAAAAATATTTTATCAGTCAGTCAAAAAGATTAATTCATATTATTCGGATATATTTTTTTTTTTAAAAAAAGTGAAAACTAAAAGGGATGAACGGTTTCTTTTTGTAATAGTGATTGATTGTTAAAGGCAACTAATATTTCATTTGTGTGTGTGTGTGTTTTTTATATATAACGAGTTTTGTGTTAATATTAATAATTTTCTTATATACGACGAGTTTTCTGTTTGTCGGTAATTTTCCTTTTCGGATTTTTGATTTTTCCTTTCTCTCACTCTTGATTTCACATCATGGGAATCGAAGACGAAGAGATAAATCAGCCGAATGTTAAAGACATAAGGCAATCATCAAACGAGAATTCACTGAACCCACATTGCAGCAATGCGTATGGGAATGAATTAAGCCCTATGCATGTGCGCTTACCCACTTTCTGGCCTAATAGCCTTATAACATGGTTCATTCAAGTTGAATCACAGTTTGCAATAAGCAGAATAACTAGCGATGCTTCTAAATACAACTACGTTGTGGCAGCCTTACCACACGACGTTGCGGAATCGCTTACTGATATTCTTGAGAATCCGCCAAAGGATAATACGTATCCATATTTAAAAAAAGCAATCATAGATCGCCATTCACTCAGCATTGAGTCAAGAATTAAAAAATTAATTTCAGTGGAAAAAATGGGTGATAAAAAACCATCTGAATTCTACCGCACAATGAAACTATTGGCAGGGAATTCAGGAACAGTTGGGGAAGAGTTAGTGAAAAAACTTTGGGTAGCGAGATTACCCAACTTAATCAATATAGCGCTGATTCCCCAAATGAGCAACGATATGCGGTGTATTCTCGATACAGCTGACAAAATTTGGGAGGCAATGAAAAATAATGATAATGTTGTATCAGCTATTAACATACGCCCAGAAAAACACTTTAATGACTCCAATTCTGAAAAAATTGAAAAATTGGAGCGAGAAATTCAAGAGTTGAAACAATTAATAACGAATAAATGTAACCTTAGAACTTCAAGGTCGCCCACAAGAGGTAGAAATTCAACTGGTTCGTCTAACAATAGATCCAGGTCAAGGGGAAACAAATACAATCCAAACGGATCTCTGTGTTGGTACCATTTCAAATATGGAAGTGATGCCAAAAAATGTATAACGCCATGCACATTTAAAAATTCTACCCCATCAACATCCGTTTCAACAAACTAAATAATCCCACTATTCAAGCGGCTGATAGTGGGGTGTTATTAAAAAGTCGCCGCCTATTCGTCAAAGACAAAAATAGTAATTTAAATTTCCTGATTGACACAGGTGCCGATCGTTCTGTAGTTCCACGTAAATTTTGCGCAAATACTACAAGCAATAACTCTGAGTTGTGCCTGTTCGCCGCGAACGGAACAACCATAAACACATTCGGAACTCGACTGATGCAAATAGATTTAGGTCTTAGACGAACATTCTTACACGTTTTTATCATAGCCAAAGTAAACCAACCCATTATAGGCGCGGATTTCTTGGAAAAATTCGCATTAAACGTTGATCTTAAAGGCAAACGATTGATAGATAGTAAAACGACTTTGCACATAAGCGCGAAGTCTTCTAATACAAATACCCCAACTCCAACAAACTACTCAATAGACAATCCATTCGGTGAATTACTTCGAAAATATCCTTCGTTAACCGCATCTCCGGATTTTACGCTATCGACAAAACATAGCGTAGTACATCATATATTAACAGAAGGCCATTTACCATACTCCAAACCTCGTCGACTTGAGCCAGCAAAATACAAAGCCGCCAAGTTGGAATTTCAGCATATGGCGAACATGGGAATTTGCAGACCATCCTTTTCCCCAGTATCTTCACCGCTGCATTTGGTAGCCAAAAGAGGTAGTGACGAGTTACGACCATGCGGTGATTACCGTAGACTAAATGCCGTCACAATACCTGATCGTTACCCAATACCTCATATACAAGATTTTACCATGAGGCTTGCAGGATGTTCTATTTTCTCTAAAATAGATTTATTTAGGGCATATCACCAAATTCCAGTTGCGGTAGAGGACATTCATAAAACCGCAATCACGACTCCTTTTGGTTTATATGAGTTTCCAAGAATGAGTTTCGGATTACGTAACGCCGGTCAGACTTTCCAGCGTTTTATGAATGAAGTCGTGCTAGGACTCGATTTCGTTTTCGTCTACATTGACGATATATTGATAGCTAGTAAAGATATCACTGAGCACAAAAATCATTTAAAACTCCTTTTTGAAAGGTTATCAAAATACGGTTTAACAATAAAACCAAATAAATGTATTTTTGGAGCGCCAACACTTGATTTTCTTAGCCACACCATTTCCAAAGATGGAATCACTCCATCAGCGGACAGAGCTAAATCATACAAGACTACCCGTCACCTAAATCCATCAAACAAACACAAAAGTTCATTGGAATGGTTAATTATTACCATCGTTTTGTTCCACACTTGGCCGAATTTCTTGCACCAATATATTCGCACATCACTACATTACAAAGCCAAATCAAATCAAAAGTAAAACCAACATTTTCCTGGCCTGATGAATGCGAGATATCTTTTAAAAAAATTAAAGACGCGATGTGCAAAGCCGTTTTACTCGTTCACCCTGCCGAGGGCGCGGAGATTAGCATAACGACAGATGCCTCTAACCACGCTGTCGAAGCTGTACTACAGCAGTATCACAACAAAAAATGCCAGCCTTTAGCATTTTTTTCTCGGAAATTTTCATCAGCAGAAAAGAATTATTCCACGTTTGACCGTGAACTCCTAGCTATATTTCTAGCCATAAAACATTTCAAATACTTTGTAGAAGGAAGGTCATTCGTCATTTACTCAGATCATAAGCCATTGGTATATGCTATCAAATCAAAAAATGATAGAAGTCCTAGACAGACACGTCATCTGGAATATATTGCACAATTTACAACGGATATCCGCCATGTTAAAGGAAAGGACAATATCGTAGCCGATTGCCTTTCGAGAATAGGTACGGATATTTCTTCGATAAATATTCATTTGGATCACGCCATTTTCGTCAAGCACCAATCATCTGACACCGATTTGCAGAGATTGCTTAATGATCCGAAACGGCAAGATTCTCAAGTAAAAATGGAACAAGTTCCTACTCCACTATCTGACGACAAGCTCTGGTGCGAAACGAGTACCGGAAAGCCTCGACCATTTGTTCCGCAGGCACTTAGACAACATGTTTTTCATAAGCTTCATTCTCTGTCACACCCAGGCATAAAAGCCACAAGAAAGTTAATCTCAGCTCGATATTTTTGGACGAATATGACAAAAGACATTAAAGCGTGGACTCAATCATGCATCCCTTGCCAAAAAAGTAAAGTTAATAGACACACAAAGTCAACACCCGGGAGATTTGAAACACCCGCTGGTAGATTTGACCACATCCATATGGATCTAGTTGGTCCACTTCCCACATCGGATGGAAACTCCTACATCTTAACAATTATTGATCGTTTCACCCGTTGGCCCGAAGCAATCCCTATACCAAACATGTCAGCCGAAACCGTCGCGAAAACTTTCGTAACGCATTACATTTCACGGTTCGGTGTTCCTTTAACACTTACAACCGACCAAGGTTCGCAATTCGAATCAAAACTATTCCGCGAGTTATCAAACTTAATTGGCACTAACAAACTAAGAACCACCGCTTACCACCCACAGTCTAATGGGATGGTAGAACGTCTGCATAGACAAATCAAGGCATCACTCATGGCAAGGTGTAACACCATGCACTGGAGCAACGAGCTACCAATGGTGATGCTTGGTTTAAGAGTAGCCGTCAAAGAGGACCTAAAATGCTCCCCATCTGAAATGGTTTATGGGCAAGCTCTTAGAATCCCTGGCGAATTTTTCGAAAATTCCAATTCATTGAACTTAACAGAAAACTTTATAGAAAGGTTACGTAGTAATATGAGAGATATTAAAGCAACAGAACCACGTTCTTGCGGCAACTCCAGAGACTTTATACCGAAGTCACTGGACACTTGCACCCATGCATTCGTTAGAGTTGACAAAGTCAAGCCACCCTTGAATCCACCCTATGAAGGACCTTTTCCGATAATCAGAAGATTCCGAAAACATTTTGTAATAAATATCAACGGTCGTAATAAATCCATTTCGATCGACCGATTGAAACCGACATTTGGAATAGCCACAACAAATATCCTTAAGGAAAACAAGCACAAACACGAAGGAAATAAAAAAGTAAAATTTGCTAGTCAACTCGTCAATACGCGGTATATAGAATAAACTTCATTTTTGTTTTTATTATTAACAATTAACTTTATTAGCTATATTTTAATTTAAAAAAAATATTTTAATGCTAATAGTTTGACAATTTAATAACCGTTTCACTAGAAAGGGGGTACTGTAGTGACCCTACAATATTAATAATATACGAATAATAATTTTTATTATGAATTGAAATAAGAACGTATTTTGGTTACAACCTGCATATTTAATTTTCAATCCGCACTGTATAATATATCAAAATTCCAGGTATATAATATTTTTCACTCAATATAATTATAATATTTTGATTTTGTAAGTAGGCTATAAAAACAGATAAAAAAGAACAGATTCATTCGAGAATGTTTTTGATCAGAAAAAGCGCTGTGTTTTATGTCCGAAAATAATAATTAAATAAAAAGCAATAATAATTAAATAATAATTAAATAAAAGGCAATTTATAAATAGAGATTAGAGTTTTTGTAAAGATTATTAACTCTAACAAATTCTTATGGGAACCTTTGGTGTTAACTTATACAAACACATTCACCCGTGCTACGCACGCCTAGTTTGTACGAAAAGGATGAAAATTTTACAAGGCCCACCTTATTGAATATGTTAAAAAATAAATAAGTAAAAATAATTTCTCCTTTTAGAAAAATTTGTTTATTTAATAAAATATATATAAACAATTTTTACTTCTTCGCGGTCCTTTCAACTACCCCTAAACTGCCAAACTCAGTCCTGAACTTAAAATCTGTGTAATGTAATGAAAATAGTCAATGTGTTTAAATGAGGGTTTTATTATATCAGACTTTCTATTAGCTTTATTATACTCTAGATGAAATCTGAGAGTATTATAAGTTTGCTCTAAAGTTTGTAACGTACAGAAGTTAAGTTTTACTATCATTCAAAAATCTCAAAACCAGATGTCCGTCTGTCCGTCCGTCCGTCTGTTCGCTCTCTAGCTTGAGAACACGTTGAGCTAGAACGTTCAAATTGTGTACACGTTGCTTTTGAAAAAAAATTAAGGTCAAGTTCGTGAACGGACCAAATCGCTCAACCCCTTCTACCCCTCCCATGTAAAATGTCGCATTTTCGAGATTTGACAGTAAACCGATTTTCTCGAAAAGTATAAAAGCTATTGTTCTAAAATTTGGAATATATTATTTTTACACCAATTTTATAAAAACTATTTTAATCCACCCCTTCTTTTACCACCTCTCATATAGAATGCACTTTCTATTGAAATACTATAAACCAGTATAAATAATATAAATTAGTATTTATAAAATTGATCAAGCTGAAATTTTGAACAAAATATTTATTTCGAATTATTAGTCAGTCCAAATAAAAATTAGATGATTAGCTTCACTCCTTCTACCCCCTCCCATACAATATGACACAATTTCACAACTTTTCGAAAAGTCGATTTTCCTGAAAAGTTTGAATGCTACTACTGCGATTGAAAACATGTCAAATGCATGATGTAGTTATTTCTGAAAAACTTACTAAGAACTCCCCACTCCTTCCACCACCTCCCATACAAACTACACATTTTCACTAAATCCAATACACTAATTTTTTCAGTACTCATTAAATTTTTGAAGTTTAAATCTATACATATAAATATAATTGTAGTGTCTGTCTGTTATTTGCTTATAAATGGCTATAAGTTAGTTTTTTGAGTTATTTTTTTGAGTTATTTTAGCACCAACTAAGCATAAAAACACATTTTTGAAATTTTTGTCTGTCCGTCTGTCTGTCTGTCTGTCTGTCTGTCTGTCTGTCTGTACGACCGCTTTTCACGCACAAACGGCTGAACCGATTACGCCTTCTACCCCCTCCCATACAAAGTGACTCATTTTCAAAAATATATATTAATCAAATTTTCTTGAAAACTATAAAAGCTATTAATTTGGAATTTGGACTATATTATTTCTATTATAAATGCAGTCTTTTGGTATACAAATTATTTAAGGTCTGTCACTCCTTCTACCACCTCCCATACAAACTACACTTTTCATGAACCACTTTACACCAATTTTCTCAGTACGTGTAACTTTCATCGAGCTAAAATGTTCTATTAAATCCTTAATTAACATTATTATTAATATCGAGATAAAATTAACCGATTAGCTTCACTCCTTCTACCCCCTCCCATACAATGTGACACAGTTCCACGCCTTCACAAGAATTCGATTTTCTTGAAAAGTCTGAATGTTACTGATCTGAAATTTAAAATATATCAATTGCATGATGATTATAGTTGTTTCTCAAAAAATCACCAAAAACCCTCTTCTCCTTCCACCACCTCCCATATAAACCGCACTTTTTCATAAAATACTCTAAACGAATTTTCTCAGTACATTTAAATTCCATCGAGGTAAAAATTTAAACTTAATCCTTAATTAGCATTATTATTAACAGCGGGAAGAAAATTAACCAAGTAGCTTCACTCCTTCTACCCCCTTCCATACAATGAGGCACATTACACGACTATGTAACAATTCGATTTTCTTGAAAAGTGTGAATGATGCAGATCTGAAATTTTAAGTGTATCAATTGCATGATAGTTATAGTTGTTTTTCGAAAAATCACCAAAAACCCCCCACTCCTTCTACCACCTCCCATACAAATTGCACAATTCATTAAATTCAGTGCACTAAGTTTCTCAGTACCTACTCAATTTTTGAAGCTTAAATTTGGTACAAAACATTTTTCTAGCTACTCTAGCATGATGTAAAACAAATTAGTGCAGTGCTGTCACCCATTCTACCACTCCCCATACAAAATTTCTTAACACCGCATCGATTTCATCTATTAATAATATCGTATGATTTGGCTTTACGCACAATCGTAGTCCTGTTATGTTTTTATGCTTAATGTTATTTTATTTGCTTTTTTTTTTTTTTTAATTAACACCAGCTACAATTATTCACATGTTCTTAACGCTCTTCAACACGTATATGATCTCGAATCACGGGTTTGATTTGATCACGAGCCTGTCCCATAAAAATGGGAGTATCATGCTTTCATTCTTAATAATTTATGGTTCTGATTCCAACAATATACAAACCATTCTCTTCAAAGAGCCATTAAAGTAAGCAGATTTTATATCCCACATAATGCATTACTAACTACACTCTCAAAAATTGCTTATTATTGCTATTTATACGCGGACGAAGTCGCGGGGGTTTGCTAGTTTTCAATAAAACATTCTGATGGCAACTCTGTGAAAAAATTCGTACAATGCCGTTATCCCTTCTACCACTTCCCATACAAAATTTCATAAAATCAAAAAATACCTCTCCATCTAAAGTATCGCATGATTGGCCCTTAAGCCCAATCGTAGTCCTGTTATGTTTCTTAAATAGCTTCAAATCTTCTTGTGCTTGGACTCGTGTCACAGGAACATAGAGATGAAAATACATTACCATTTTTGAAAAATTCAAATTTGCCATATGCAATATACAATAAAATTTAAAAAAAAGTTTCTCGGCCGAAAATCGAACCTGCGTAGCAGGCGAGCATTTCACCACACAACCACTGACGCTGATGAACTTGTCTCGCCAAAAATTTAGCCACAATTTTTGAATCTACTTTAATTAGATTCAAATGGATTCAGTTTTCAACATTAAGTCGCTAGTTTCGAACTAAAAAATCAATTTTATTTTGAACTCATGCTTGGAATAACAATTATTTGAAATTATGATATTTTTACTGCAGTCAAATCATAAAAAAACATAACAGGGCTACGATTGCGCATAAAGCGCAATCTTACGATACTCTAGATGAAATAGAATTTTTTGTGATCCCAAGAAATTTCGCATGGGAAGTATTAGAAGGGATGACAGCATTGAACTAATTTTTCCCCATCATGCTAAAGTAGCTATAAAAATGTTTTGTACAAAATGCTTACTCCAAAAATTGAATGGGAACTGAAAAAATTAGTGATTTAGATTTAGTGAAAATGTGCAGTTTGTATGGGAGGTGGTAGAAAGAGTGAGGCGATTAGAGTGATTTTTTTCAGAAATAACTAGGAATATTGTAAAATTGACATCCCTGAAATTTCAGACTAGTGCCATTTATACTTTTCAAGAAAATCGATTTTTTGTGAAGTTGTGAAACTGTGTCATATTGTATGGGAGGGGGTAGAAGCTGTGAAGCTAATCAAATTTTTTTTTCTGATCTTAGTGCTAATACTAATTAAGTATTTATTACAAAATATGAGCTCAATAAATGTTATATGTTCTGAGAAAATCGTCTTAGAGCATTTCATGAAAAAGTGTAGTTTGTATGGGAGGGGGTGGAAGGAGAGGGAGGAAGCAAATAATTTTTCTACTGTAGATTTAAATTACTATGAAAATAACACATCCGAAAATTCAGACTAATAGCTTTTATACTTTTCGAGTAAATCCGTTTATTGTCAAATTACGAAATTGTGTCATTTTGTATGGGAGGGGGTAGAAGGGGTGAAGCTAATAGTCTAATTTTTTTTGGGCTTACTAACAATTTCAAATAAATATTTGGTGCACAATTTCAGCTCTCTAAATTGTATACGCAATGAGTAAATTGGCTTAGAGTAATTCATGACAAGTACAGTTTGTATGGGAGGTGGTAGAAGGAGGGGGAGGATACGCATAATTTTCGTACGGTAGATTGATATTATCATAAAAGTAACATATTCCAAATTTCAGGCCAATAGCTTTTATACTTTTCGTGCAAATCCGTTTATTGTCAAATTGCGCAATTGTGTAATTTTGTATGGGAGGGGGTAGAAGGGGTGGAGCGATTTGGCCCGTTCACGAACTTGACCTTACTTTTTTGTCAAAAACGACGTGTACAAAATTTGAACTATCTAGCTCAACGCGTTCTCAAGCTAGAGCGCGCACAGACGGACGGACGGACGGACGGACGGACATCCAGTTTTGAGATTTTTGAGTGATAATATTAATTTCTGTATTCATCATTTTTTTCTCCGAGCCTTATTTCTTGGCGTTACAAACTTTAGAGCAAACTTATAATACTCTCAGATTTCATCTAGAGTATAAAAATATTCGTAAAAAAGAATCTCGGTCGGGAATCGAACTCGGGCGGCCCGTGTGGCAAGGGAGTTTTTCTACTGAACTACCAATACCGAAGAAATCATCTTGGCAAAACTTAGTCACTTACTTCACGTGACTTCAAATATACGCACAGTTTTTCATTATTATACAGATTTTGGAAAATGAGTCATTTCGTATGCGGGGTGGGAAGAGGGTAGAAGGCATGGGGGTATTGAAACCAAACGCAGATTACATCTCGAAGTATACCTTACAAACTGTGAAAGTTTCAGTACAATCGATTCAGCTGTTTTTACGTGAAAGCCGGACAGACAGACAGACAGAGAAGGATTTTAAAAACGTGTGTTTCTGCTTAGTTATAATGCAAAACACTAACTTATAAGCAAATAACAGACAGACTCTAAAATTATATTTATATGTATAGATTTAATAAAATCCACACAATACCACATTCGACTATTTTCATGGAATAGCTTTAGATGACGAACTAACATGAAAGTCATTTCGAATAATTGAAATTTACATATGTACGTAATTATCTAAATCGACATATCGAGGCCATAGGGGCCTGTGGAACACGCTTTAAATACAATTTCAGGTTTATGTGCAATGGGGAGGGACGGAGAAGTGCAAGGCGACATTTTTTTCAAATGATTATTTTAATTATTTGAATATCTTCAGATTTATTGAACATAAATGTTTATCCCCTATAACCAACTTCGAGGGAGGAGGCAAATAATGCCGAGGAGAAGTCATAGTCAAGAAAATCACTTGAAAACTAATATCGCGATTATTTCTTAAGATACGAAAGTTGGAAGTCGTGCTAGCGAAATATAAAAGACTGATGTAGAAAAGTAGTGAGTGCAAATGGGGTTGTTGCGGAACTGTGCTGTTTGTAGTATTGTAAACTTCCGCAAGTCATTCATTTTTTTTTCTCCGAGCCTTATTTCTTAGCGTCACAAACTTTAGATCAAACTTATAATACTCTCAGATTTCATCTAGAGTATAATAAAAAGTTGGATGGATTATCTGCTATGGATGATGAAGTTCACCCAAATCCGTTTTACTGATGTTCATCTGCCATTACCATCGCGTTAAGGAATATTATTCTTCCGAATAGATTTGTCCACAATATAAGGATTGTTTTCCAGAAAGGTTCGTGTTGGTATAAGGGAAATGATTCGTTATACTCGTAACGTTGTATAGTAGTATTAGGTATAGTAGTAGTAATAGGGAATTAATGGAAAATTTAGTGTTTTCTCGTTTCCTGTATATACTTCTTTCCTGCGTCATTGAGACATTTGATGTTCCTCGCCAGTCGCATGTAATTTGTTTGGCAAGGAGTTCTAGTAACGAATTGCTTTATTAATGGTTTCCAGTCAATTCGTCCTATAATTTCGGTTTCTTATCGAGTTTGCACTCCATGTATTCAAATCGTGAATAACCGTGATATACGTTATGTTTATAGATGATCTTAGTTTTTGGTTTATTTTCGTATATTATACATTTATTTTGGTCGTTCAACGTTTAAAGTTTTCTGCAGGTTTAAGCTGCTGTAGAAGATCCGCTGAAGGTGTCAGATATAGTAATATAAATTAAATGCAGTATTAATGCTTTTGTTCATAATTGTGGATGTTCGTTTTAGGTTATACATACATAGAAGTTTGGCACCGCACCGCGCACCTCACACCAAACTCGAAGGGGGACGGAAAATTCAAACGAAAAATACGGGGGCTCTCGATTTTCCTTCTTGTGCACTTTCTGAAAATCACTGCATCCGTTCTCACTTTCTGTTTACGCGAATTACCTTTATTTTCACCGTCTTCGTCTTGTGTTTTTAAAAAAAGGAAAGGCGAGAAAACACCACGAATCGCACGTTTGAAAAAATTCTGGTCTGACGTGGAAATAACCACGATATTTGAAAGTAAAAATTTCTAAGAACCCAATTGACAATGCCCTTCTGAAAATTTAAAATTGCCGTCACTTGATGCGAGGAATCTTCAAAAACCAAGCAAAATTGCGTTGCGCCATCTGGTGACACATGGTACGAGTATGAAAGAGAAAAATTACAACCTCTCGCTCACGCATTTTGGTCTACGTAAATGTGTTAGTAGACCAAAATTTACCAAGTGTTTTTATATGAAGTTGGCACAGCATGGTTTGGACCACAGTATACCCAGTAATATAACTCAGCCAAATATGCGGCTTGGTTTCGAAAACACACGTGTGTTCCCTCTCCCTCAAGATTACAGTGAACATTTAATTTGGTCTTTCAATTTCATTTTCGCAAAGATTTTTTTTTATTAGACAAGAGCAAGCGAAATTCTAAGTCTGCGCCGCAATGCTGCTACGTATACTTAGTTACGAATCAATTTATAATAAATGTCGGTATAGAGTTGATTTTTTATATATGTATATATGTATATTTAAATATTGTTATAACTTTAATGTAAGTGCCAGCAAAGATTTCTTTTGGTCTCTTTTTATAGCTTTACTTTAAATGACAGCAATTTATGTTTTTTTTTTTGGTTTTTATTTTATTTGGCTTCGATAAACAAATTTTAAATGAAATTTTGAATGATTTGAAGTTAAATAGCACGACGAAAAATCATGTAATGTCGTAAGACATCTTTTCTTTATTAAATTTTTAAAATAAATAATTTGCTCAAGCAAAAGAAAAAAAGATTTAATTCAATTGTGTCACACTGGAAATATCAAGATCAGCGGAAGAGAATCGTCGATTTTATTTTTATTGTTAATCACTTGAGTGCTTGTGGTGGAATGACAAGATGTTGTGAAATACATAAATGAGCAAGTGTCAAAATGACATACATAATGTGGCACAGGGTGTCGCACAAAAGAGAGTGATTCTACGAAACAAAAGAAATTAATTTGAATTGTCTTTCTCAACAATGTACAGAGTTATTTTACTTGGTGGACTGTACTGTGGTTTGAACGCTGCCGTGCAGTCTGATTTGATCCGAGCAACGAGCATGACTGACATGTGGAATAAGCAGAAAACATTGGTGCCCATCGATTGTTATCGGTGAAGGGAAGCGATTTCGAGTATCATATCCAAGGACATTTTTATACCTAATCAGTTATTTCATCACAAGTGAAATCCGTTATTTCAAAACAAATGGAATAGATAAGAGAATAGAATATAAGAGATTATATTATTGCGATGGTTGCAAATGAGATAGGCATAATGTAAACAAATGCCCTTATAGAGAAAATAAGAGCAGTGAATATAAACAATTAAACCACAAGAAATAATTAAGATAAGAAATTAAGATTTTTTTATACATTTAAAAGTATATATGTATATGTATACATATACCTATATACTCTATATTTCTTAAATACGTGTGATTCAGTCAAGAAAAAGTGCATTTTGAAATGGAAAATGTACGAAAGTTAGTGATGCAACAAAAACTGACGACAGAGCAGTTGTTGCGGGCGCAAAGTAGCTTCCGTAAAGATCCGAACTCGCGTAAAACGGTCGCATACCTCAACAGAATCCTTGCAAGGCTTGAATCCTTGCGTGAAACCTTCACGGAAACGCATAAAGGAATTCTTGATTCGCTTAGTGGTAGCGAAACGGAGTCAGAAATTCCGTATTTCGCGAACGACGTGAACGGGGCCTTTGAAGAGATGCTTTAAATGTTCCAAGCTAAAGTCGATGATCTGATACAAACAGAGGAAAATCAAGTGGCATGTGAAAATTCGGTTGCAAACGTTTCTCAAGTAGCAAATTGCCTAGAATATCACTACCCACATTTTCCAGGGATTATGAAGCGTAGATGTCGTTCCGAGATTTGTTTATCGCTTTAGTGCATGAACGGAAATCAATTTCCGATGTGGAAAAATTTCACTATTTGAAGTGCAGTTTAAAGGGTGAAGCGCTAGGGCTTATTAAACAATTCCCAACCACTGACGCGAATTATAAAATTGCGCGGAAGGTTTTGAACGACAGATTCGACAATGAAAATGCGTTATTAACGTCACAGTTCAAAAGGCTGTTCGGGATTGTGAACGCAAACGAATCTTCCTCGTCAATAAAGATCTAGTAGATCATACCGTAGAGTCAGTACAAGCCTTAAAAAACTTGAAAATTCCAGATTTGTGAAATGCATGTGTAGTTTTTATGACTGCACGACGCTTACCTTCAGAAACTCGGCAATTATGGGAACAACAAGCGATAGATTCGAAATTAGCTTCATTTGAAAAATTGAAACCCTTTCTACAAAATAGGTTCAGAGCATTGGAAGCTGCTGGACTAGAACGCCCGAGACTTGGAAAATCATCGACAACTATACAACAGAACACTCGTAATAACAGTATAACGAATATTCATTCCCATCACAGCGAATCGCAATCAGCGTGTCCAGTATGTAAGGAGTCACATTATTTGCGAAATTGTGAACAATTCATTGCTATGGAACATCAAGAAAAATTTGAAATTGTAAAGCAGAATTAATTGTGCTTGAACTGTCTGGGAAGAGGACATCTTGCATCCGATTGCCCCAGTAAATTTAGATGTTCTAGGCGCATCACACTTTGTTGCATAAGGAAGAACGAATCGCGATGTCTGTAGCTGAAGGTACTATTTCACCTTAAGCTTCAACTTCGCATGCAACAGCAGAATTTGTTGAGATCAATTCCCTTACTGTAACGACGCAAAAACAAGTATTGTTAACAACTGCATTGGTAACCGTAGAATCACCAAATGGTCGAGTCATATTGGGAGCTTTGCTAGACCAAGGTTCACAAGCTTCATTCATCACAGAATCTGCAGTGCAACAATTAGACCTACAAAGGAAATCTGTATGTGCAAACATCATTGGAATTGGAAAAACAAACGCTACCGTCGCCAAAGGATTAGTGCAACCAATGCTATTAGCTTGTAATGATGAAACAATTAATTTTCAAGCCTGGATTTTAGACAAGGTGACGAATTTAATCCCAACGCTGACAGTTGTATTCTCCCAATGGGAAAAATTGAAGAATATTGAATTGGCAGATCCTCAATTTGATAAACCAGGTCGCATCGATTTATTACTAGGTGCCGATGTGTATGCTCTAGTGATCTTTGGCAATATTCGAAATTTATCAAATGGAACAATCGCACAAAATACGAAATTAGGTTGGATCATCTCTGGTGAAGTGAAGTCAGCGCATACATCTAATTACCAAAGTTTCAAAGTCGAAATAGAAACCCAGCAAGACGTGAGTGATCAATTGCGAAAATTTTGGGAATTGGAGGAACTGCAAGATTCTCAAAAACTGAGCCAAGAAGAAGAATTATGCGAAAATCACTTTCAAACGAATGTTTCAAGAGAAAATAGTGGACGGTTCATAGTGAGGTTACCATTCATTGATGATAATGCTAAGAATAAACTGGGATACTCCCGTACAACAGCTGCAAAAGGTTTAATCTCTATGGAAAATTAATTTTGTCGGAATGGAGAACTTGAACATGAATATAGAAACTACATACAAGAATATATCGACTTGGGCCCGATGAGTTTGGTCGCCAACCAAACCGGAATTATTGTTGAAAACGGAAACTCAGTGTGCACCGCGCATTACTTACCACATCATACTGTTTTGAAGGATAGTACCAGCACAAAGCTTCGAGTAGTCTTCGATGCATCACGTAAGAGCAGCTCTGGAGTTTCGCTCAATGACACATTGATGACAGGACCCGCGATTCAAAACGACATGATTTTAGTGGTATTGAAATGGAGATTGCATAAATATGCCTTTGTCGCTGATATAGAGAAAATGTATCGTCAGATCAACATGCACCCCAACGATGCTCAGTTTCAACGGATAGTATGGAGATCCAATCCGTCTAAAGACATTCAGGATTATTGTATGAACACAGTTACATTCGGAGCAACGTGCGCTTCATATTTAGCCATCAGGACTTTGCAACACTTGGCTGAAATCGAAAGACAGAATCATCCAGAAGTATATGATTCCTTCATGAACGATTTCTACGTTGACGATATATTGTCAGGAGGACTTGATCTAAACAAGACCATAGAGCATCGTAAAGCAATTTCTAAAGTATTGGAATCCGGAGGATTTAAATTGCGAAAATGGATAGCTAATGATGCAAGAGTTTTAGAAGGTGTGCTTGAAGTTAATATCGAAATGAAAACTCCGTTGGAAATGGATCTCAATCAAGGCTACACATTTTTAGGCATCATCTGGAATCTTGTGACTGACCATTTCACCAAACGACAGCTGCTTTCGGACATCACACGTGTTTATGATCCGTTAGGATGGTTAGCACCGACGATCATTATAGCTAAAATCATACTTCAAACGTTATGGTTGCATGGACTGAAATGGGATGATCCGCTTCGAATCGAAATCCACAATCGCTGGAATAAATTTAGAAATCAATTAGTGGAACTGGAAAGAATTAGAATTCCAAGATGGATATTGATCGACGAAACTTGCAACTTTGAACTTCATGGATTTTCTGGCGCGTCTATGGAAGCATATGCCGCTGTTACCTATGCAGTAAGTCGCAGCAAAGGTAAGACTTGTGTGCAACTTATAATGTCCAAAACGAAAGTCCTATACGACCCGTTACGATTCCTCGACTAGAACTGTGTGGAGCTGTTCTACTTTCGACATCGATGAAAAGAGTCAAAGATTCGTTGAAATTATCTGCTGTAAACTGTTGGCTGTGGACTGATTCGCAGATAGTGCTTTCCTGCTTACATGGTCATCCAACCATATAGACTATGTTTGTTGCCAATCAAACGACGGAAATATTTGAATACACGGGAAATATGCCATGGCGCCACGTGCTCTCTCAACAAAAACCAACCGACTTGGCGTTTCAAGGTGTAGAACCTACCGAGTTGCAAGATAGCATGTGGAACGGTCCAGAATTGTTGCAACATGGTGAAGACCATTGGCCGAAACATGAAGCTATTCCAGGTACTGAACTCGAAAAATGGAAAAATGCAGTGACATGTTTGAACAGCACTATCGAAAATGACGACTTGATCAACAGGTTTTCGTCAATGACCCGACTGATCAGAGTGACGGCATACCGTTACCGGTTTAGGAAGCTTTCATCAAAATTGGAAAATAACAGAGGACACTTGACATCTAGTGAACTAAAGGAATCTTTTGAATTTTGGCTTAAATACACCCAAAACCAAGAATTTGAACAAGATCTTCGACATTTGATAAAAGGAAGCCCACTTAGCAAGACTAGTAAGATCAGGAATTTGAATCCATTTCTAGACGGAAATGGAATCTTACGTGTTGGCGGACGACTCGCAAACTCCAAGTTGGCATTCGACGAAGTTCATCCGATCATTTTACCCAGAAGTGGAAAATTCACGGAATTGTTATTGCATCGAATACATAAGGCTACGTTACACGAACAAACACAGTTAATGTTAGCATTTTTGAGAAGAAGATTTTGACTTATTGATGGAAGAAATACCATAAAGAATTTCGTGCATAAGTGTGTAACTTACGAAGACTTTCACTCAATTAATGGAAAATCTACCTACATCCCGGGTCACAATTTCTCGTCCGTTTTCACATGTTGGCGTTGACTACTGCGGACCATTTGAATTGAGGGATCGAAATGGAAGAGGAAGCAAAATTCGGAAAGGTTATGTTGCCGTATTTATTTACCTAACCATTAAAGCGATACACATTGAAGTCGTTAGCGATCTGACGACGCAAGCTTTCTTAGGAGACTGTCGACGTTTCATAGGTAGACGAGGCTTATGCAGCCACATCTATAGCGATTGCGGAACAAATTACATCGGAGCCAACAGTGAGATTCTAAAAATACAACAGGCAAACATCGCCGCAGCTGAAAACTTGTTCAACGAAGGTATCACATGGCACTTTAATCCACCGGCAGCTCCTCATTTCAGAGGACTATGTGAGGCAGGAGTAAAATCGATTAAACTGCATTTACGACGCATTTTGGGAAACGCCGCTTTGACATACGAAGAACTTGCAACTATCCTTATCCAAATAGACCATTATGTCCGCTTACTGACGATCCAACAGACGACATCGCTTTGACTCCAAGCCATTTCTTGATCGGAGATATGTTATTGGCACCACCTGAAGTAGATTTATCAGAAGTCAACATTAATAGACTATATCGATAGCAGCTTACCCAACGACTTGCTCAAACATTTTGGAACAAGTGGACGAAGGAATACCTCGCACGACTACAACAACGGCCCAAATGGCTCCAGCAAGAAAAGTCACCCAAGGTGGGAGATCTTTGTTTACTCAAGGACGAGAGACTTCCTTCGTACAAATGGCCACTTGCCAGAATCACCGAGATACCCCCAGGAAGGGACGCACTTATTAGAGTAGTATTAGTAGCACACTAAAAGGGAAAGTCAACGGACAAAGACCCGTGGGAAAACCACGGAAGCGCTGGGGGAATTCGATTGACGCAGACAGCAAATCATTGCTAAGAGTTTCTAACTGGAGGAGGCGGTCACTGAACCGAGATGGATGGAGGCAAAGTATTCAGGAGGCCAAAGTCCGATTTGGGCTGTAGCACCATCGTAAGTAAGTAGGTAAATTTAATACGTACTGAGCAAATTGGTTTATAGTATTTCATGAAAAAGTGCAATTACTATGGGATGTGGTGAAAGAAGTGGAGGGACTCAAATATTTTGCATACCATAGATCAGATTTATGGTAAAAATAATATATTCTAAATTTCAAATTATTGGCTCCAGTGATTTTCAAGAAAATTTACATATTTTTGAAAATGAGTCATTTTGTATGGGAGGTGGTAGAAGGCGTGGGGTTATTGAAATAAGACCAAACGAAGATTATATCTCGAGGCACACCTAATAATCTGTGAAAGTTTTACTACAATCGGCTCAGCCGTTCTTGCGTGAAACCCGGAAAAACAGACAGACAGAGAAAATTTTAAAAAACATGTGTTCCTGCTTATTTAATGTCCAAATAAAGCAAAAGACTAACATGTAGCCATTTATAAACAAATAACAGATAGACACTATATACAATTATATTTATATGTATAGATTACTAACTTACTTAAAAATTTGTACTACAGGGTGGGTCATCCAGTGGTTTCTTTTTAAATCATAGGTTATTTTGACACTGAAAGCTGTTTCCCGCTCGAAATCTTGACAGAAAGTCAGTATCATACCTCCGCGGAACGACCGCGCACGACCATCCGCTTCGTTATCGCTTCGCAGTTTGGGCCTTAGAGCAGCTTGAATTGGAAAACGATTTTGGGCGAAAAATCATCTTTTCTGACGAGGCGCATTTTCATCTCGGAGGCTACGTTAACAAACAAAATTGCCGCATCTGGGGCTCGGAAAACCCGCACGTTATTGTCGAGAAGCCAATGCATCCACAGAGAGAGACATTTTGGTGCGGATAATAGAGTGGTGGCATCATTGGACCATTTTGCTTCGAAAATGAGACTGGGAACAACGTTTCGGTCAGAACGTCACAGAGCCATGTTATCCGACTTTTCTTACTGAAATTGAAGACATGGATTTGGACGACCTCTGGTTCATGGAGGATGGCGCTCCATGCCACACAGCCCATGCCACAATCGATCTTTTACGCACCAAATTCCCAAATCGTGTTATCAGCCGTCTTGGCGATGTCAATTGGCCGCCTCAGAGCTGCGATTTGACCCCTTTGGACTTTTTTTCTGGGGAACCGTTAAGGACCGACGTTATGCCAACAATCCAGAAACGATCTAAGCAATTAAGGCCAATATCATCCAAGCAATCCGTAAGCTACAGCCGGAAACCATCGACATGGTCTTGGAAAATTGGAGTGACAGAATGCGCTACTGCGAAGCCAGCCGAGGCAGCAACTTGAACGAAGTTGTGTTCCATCATTAATGGGAATGTTTGCTCTTACTAATGAAGCCATAATATATACATGAAAAAAAATTTAATTTTGTTCATTTTATTGCATTTTTAAAAAGATTGTATTTGGCCCACCCTGTATACAGTGGCTCAATTAAGTAATCGGACAGTACCGCGGTGAGAAGATTTTTGTCTGTAACTTTATGAAAAATCAATTTAGAAAAAAATTAAATGCATATATATTTACTAGGTAACAATAGTTTATAAAATAAGAAAAAAATAAATTTCTATTTTATTTACAAACAAAATTATAAGCCAAAATTCAAAATATGTATATGATTGTTAAATTCCAATTAAAAATTCGAACACTTCAAATAATGATAGTAAATTAAGTATAAAAAAGCTTTTTTTTTCCTATTTTAGTATTTTGTTGGAAAACCTTTGGTTTTCCGAATCGCTTCCAGTCTTCTTGGCATAGATTCCACCAACGACCTGCAATAAGAGGGATCGATTTTTTTTCCATTCGTCCTCCAGAGCCACTTTAAGCTCGACCTTCGAAGAAATTACCCGCGATTTCAATTTGTTTTCAAAATAAGCCTACAAATGTTCGATTACATTTATATCCGGAGATTGTGGGGGCGTTTCCATCACGTTAGGAGAATTCTACAATAACCACATGCGCGTATTGTGAGCTTTGTGTTTTGGGTCATTGTCTTGATAGAACGGAAATGTCTCAGAAATGCCCAATTTATCTACAATTTTTGTAAAATGGATATGTACTTGTGTTGCTCCATTATGCCATCAATAAAAATTAGCTTTCCTGGTCCAGAGGCAGTCATACAGCCCCAAACCATCAATGATCCAGCTTCATGTTTTACGGTCGGTTGAAGGTTAACAGGTTTGAACTCCTCAGTTGGTCGTCTCTACACATATGTTTGTCCATCTGACCGGAAAACATTAAATTTGCTCTCGTCAGTAAATAATACTGTGCTCCAATAGAAAAAGTCACGCGATTTATGCTCTTTAGCGAACTTAAGTCGCTTTAGCTGATTTTTCTTGTTTACAAAAGGTTTTTTGCGTGGAACTCTGCCGTTAAAATCGTCGCTCCGTAGAACTTTTCTCACAGATTCTGTACTTGCAGTAATGTGGAGGTAGTTAGACACTTCTGATGTCAATTTTGTCGCACTCAGCTTGGGATTTTTCTTTACTTGCTTCTACCAAGGCCCTCTAGAAATACCAGGCCGTAATGCTGAGCTGTTTTACAGCAGCTGCAGGAAATATAGCAGGTTTTTGATTACGTCAATGATGACGTTGTGCTTTGACAGTTCTCTTGACTGACATTTTGCGGAGAACTTCGTTGTTGGATTCGCGCCAATATGAAAGATAAGTAGTAGGTAGGTAAATTTATTTAAAATTGATAGTTTTTATACTCTAGATGAAATCTGAGAGTATTATAAGTTTGCTCTAAAGTTTGTAACGCCAAGAAATAAGGCTCGGAGAAAAAAATGATGAATACAGAAATTAATATTATCACTCAAAAATCTCAAAACCGGATGTCCGTCCGTCCGTCCGTCCGTCCGTCCGTCCGTCTGTGCGCGCTCTAGCTTGAGAACGCGTTGAGCTAGATAATTCAAATTTTGTACACGTCGTTTTTGACAAAAAAGTAAGGTCAAGTTCGTGAACGGGCCAAATCGCTCCACCCCTTCTACCCCCTCCCATACAAAATGACACAATTGCGCAATTTGACAATAAACGGATTTGCACGAAAAGTATAAAAGCTTTTGGCCTGAAATTTGGAATATGTTACTTTTATGATAATATCAATCTACCGTACGAAAATTATGCGTATCCTCCCCCTCCTTCTACCACCTCCCATACAAACTGTACTTGTCATGAATTACTCTAAGCCAATTTACTCATTGCGTATACAATTTAGAGAGCTGAAATTGTGCACCAAATATTTATTTGAAATTGTTAGTAAGCCCAAAAAAATTTAGACTATTAGCTTCACCCCTTCTACCCCCTCCCATACAAAATGACACAATTTCGTAATTTGACATTAAACGGATTTACTCGAAAAGTATAAAAGCTATTAGTCTGAATTTTCGGATATGTTATTTTCATAGTAATTTTAATCTACAGTAGAAAAATTATTTGCTTCCTCCCTCTCCTTCCACCCCCTCCCATACAAACTACACTTTTTCATGAAATGCTCTAAGACGATTTTCTCAGAACATATAACATTTATTGAGCTCATATTTTGTAATAAATACTTAATTAGTATTAGCACTAAGATCAGAAAAAAATATTTGATTAGCTTCACTGCTTCTACCCCCTCCCATACAATATGACACAGTTTCACAACTTCACAAAAAATCGATTTTCTTGAAAAGTATAAATGGCACTAGTCTGAAATTTCAGGGATGTCAATTTTACAATATTCCTAGTTATTTCTGAAAAAAATCACTCTAATCGCCCCACTCTTTCTACCACCTCCCATACAAACTGCACATTTTCACTAAATCTAACTCACTAATTTTTTCAGTTCCCATTCAATTTTTGGAATAAGCATTTTGTACAAAACATTTTTATAGCTACTTTAGCATGATGGGGAAAAATTAGTTCAATGCTGTCATCCCTTCTAATACTTCCCATGCGAAATTTCTTGGGATCACAAAAAATTCTATTTCATCTAGAGTATCGTAAGATTGCGCTTTACGCGCAATCGTAGCCCTGTTATGTTTAATTTTATTTTCAGCACAATGATGAATAAATGTAAAATATTAAATATTATTGATAAACAGGCGCGGCGCGAATCCTGACATCCAGAAGCAGACTGTCAAATCGAATTGTCAAACTGACAAATCTCGAACTTGGGTGAGCTCCGACTTGCTCGGACACCTTAGGTATAGTTCAGAAAAACCTGGTATTCTACGTCATCGTTTTCAGCATTACGGCCTGGTATTTCTAGAGGGCCTTGCTTCTACCGATGATTTCCCCAATTTCTCGCACAGACATCCCGTTTTTGTGATGTTTGATGACCAATTTCCGAACTTCGTTAGTAGTTTCTTTACCTCGACGATCTATGCTAGTTTTGTATGAGAATTCACTATAAAAATTTCGCAACAAGTAATTTATTCTTTTCGTTTACACTTTGACTACCGTTATTCACACTTAATATGTTATAATTCGGGGAATTCCCATCTCAAATGTCAAAAGAAAACCAGTGCTGCCAGGTGTCTGAATATTTAATTGGAATTTAACAATCACATATTTTGAATTTTGGCTTCTAACATTTTTGTTGATATAATAAAAAGCTATTTTTTTTCTTAGATTATAAACTAGTGTTAACAAGTAAATGTATATGCATTCCATTTTCTCCTAAATGGGATTTATAAAGAGTTACTGACAAAAGTCTTCGTCTCGTAGCTCTGTCCGATTACTTAATTGAGCAACTGTATATTCGTTCGCCCTTTATTGAAAACTTTGACGAGAAAAAGAAACTACATCAGTTTTACGATTTGCGAAACATATTTTCAAAAGAAAGCAGGAATATGGCAGCACCCTCATGTCATTTTCTCTAATTACTGTCCCATACACACCAAATCGTGCAAAAGAAACAGAAGCTCCGTGCCTGAATAATCGCCTATGATTAAAAGTGATGGAGCTGTGGAATACGTGTAGATTGTGCATGTTGTAAATCCAAGCCCTATTTAAACTCTTGATAAAAGAAAAACACTTAAAAGTTCTATTCAAATGACTCAAATTTATTTAAAACTTAGACACAACTTGTCACGTCCGAATGCGAGGTAGAACAGAAAGAATCCGAAAGTATTCAACAGTGCACATATTGGTGAGCTCAGTTCGAGAAGTTCTTTCCAGTTTGTAAACTGTTTTACGTATAATTTAACTGTGGCCGCAACACAAACTGTGCTACATGTCGCCTCCAAATATTGAAAAGTTTTTGAAAACCTCTACACAAGTGTGATGAAAAGTTGCTCTATACACCGGCATACATGTACATATGTAGCGTCATGTATTCGGCGCTTAATTCCCATGAGTCTACTTTATAAAGCAATAATTTCAGAGAAACTCGAACAATTGTTCGTTTTATTCAAAATAATAAACAAATCCTACACCTCTTGTTGTTACACCCCTATGGAACTAACGACAAAATGAATTGTCGGGAGGACATTATCAACCATTGAACTGTCAATGTTGTGAAGTTAGCATCAAATCAATTTGATTCAACTTTTTGATGCATTTTCCTATTTGGATGTTGTTTTGTGGTTTTGTGCGTCTAAAAATAAACAAATCAACTCACACAAAACTTTCTCACTGAATTACACAACTTTACCGAAAATTACTAATTTATATTTTCTTCGATTTGCGCTTTTCAGTCGCGAGCTCACATGTTATAAGCAGCTGTTCTCTGTGTCATCACATCGTGCCATTTCATTCATGCACGTTCGGATCGAGCGAGACAGAATGTGTACCGAGTTTTCGAATCTTACTTCGGAAAACTCAAGTCTCTCGAATTTTCTTATAAGAACTCATTCACACAGGAGAAACGTCAAATCAAGTTCAAAGTGAGTTCGATCCGATTTACGTAGAGCGAAGTGCGTTGGAAATAATTCAATTTGTGCAGATTAAAATCATTGCTCGTAATTATCGTGTAGAAGTGCTGCAAGCCAAGTGTTTTCTTGAGTATTAAATAAAACAGAAGTTAGTGAAAGCTAGAGAAAATGCCACGACGAGGACGTTCCGCAAGCCCACCGCCATCCCAACGCAGGTAAATAATCATTAAATTAAGTTAATTTACCATAAAGTTCCTGCAAGATTGCCTGCTGTAATTTCTGCAACAATTTTGAGCCAAATTTTGGCCTTGATGTGATTTTTTTTAACTATTTCACCGAGCGTGTGTACTCGTTACGTAACCTTCAAAACTTTAGTAGGCATTTTCGATAGTTAGCGTCAAATTCTTAAAATTTCACAAAGAACTTAAAAAAAACAAGTTCGTAGACAATAAGATAAATTCGGCCTTTGAATTAACCTTTAATTTTCATCTGGAAAAAATTGTCTTGTGCGAAAAAATGCCACGAAAGAGTAGAGGAGCTCCGCAAGCTTCGGCCAGCCGAAGGCAATTTCGTTCTTGAATATTCCATCCAGAATTTAAAATTTTTTTCCTTATTTTCCAGGGCACAACCTTCGTATGTTCCCGCACGTGCAGCCCCACCACCGCCTCCAGTTGCAGCTGCCCCTGCTGCTGCGGCACCCCAACAGCCATCACTCTTCAAACAAATGGCGGCTACCGCTGGCGGTGTTGCTATTGGATCGGCAGTTGTAAGTACCCCGAATGATTTAGTTTCCGAAACAACTACCATTGCAAACTCCCTTATTTTTTCCAGGGTCATACTCTTGGCGCGGCAGTTACCGGAATGATGGGTAACGGAGGCAGTGACCATGAAGCAGCTCCAGCTGCAGCTGCACCCCAACAAACAGCAAACGGCGTTCAACCAAACGAACCAGTTGGTCCGTGCGCTTGGGAGATCAAACAGTTCCTGCAATGCGCCCAAGGACAGTCTGACCTTACTCTATGCGAGGGATTCAACGAGGCCCTGAGACAGTGCAAGCAGCAAAACAATACCTATTAGCTTCCCGTTTGCTTAGTTAACGTTAGTAAAAACATTAAGAAATTGTTAAAGCCGAGTCCGGTTCGGTCAAACCCGCAACGCAACGACGACCTTGGTTTAGTTATTTATGGTGCTCGATAGATTTTATTTTGTAATCCTTTAGTTTTTTTTTCCGATTTTATAGTTTCTGTATTTCATTAATTTTTGTTCAATAGCTCCTTTCCGTATCTTTCAGATTTGAAATAAGCGTTCAATGCAGTGGAAATTTGTGTTTTTGCTTTAAATACAAATTTATGCAAAATGCGGAAGATTGTTTTTACTATTTCGATATTTTTTTTTAGTTTGTTTTCGGATATGAATAATTGTGCTAAATAGAAATATATTTCAAAGACTGAAATCGTTTTTCTCTTAAAAAAATAGTTAAGCCCATAGTTTGAGGATGACGTTTTTGTTTATTTCAAATCATTCACATTTCTATTTTTAATTAAAATTATCTCGTCATAGATAAATGTAGATTAGTTTTGTTTTCGTTAATTGCACATTTTATACATTGAATTTCTAATAAGTTTTGTTTTTCCGATTTTGATAAAACGATGACAATGGAATTTTTTTTTATTTAATAAAATTCCCCTACGAGAATAGGATAGAAACTGTTCTCTTCCACGAGGCGCGATCCTGAGCTTCGTGTTTAGTTGCCGCCAGCCACACTGGAAGGGACAGAGGAAGTAATTGATATCACAGAACATACGTAAAATAGTACTCAGAAAGTACAAAACTGTAGAACGCCCCTCAACACTGCTATACGTGTAGCGAGCGTAGCTGCTCCAAAGTAAGACATCTGGTTACTGAGGCGATTTGCGATGTAAGAAGGTTTCCTGCACTGCCTTCGCGCTTCTGTAAGTCACTAAGCCGAGATGGATAGAGGCGAAGCCCGATTTGGGCTGTAGTGCCATCGTACGTAAGATCTGAAATTTTAAACTTACCATTTTTATGAAAAATCTATTTTCTTATCAAAAACAAATTGAAATCGCCCCACTCCTTCTATCATCTCTCATAGAAACTGCAAAATTTTACGAAATGCAACTA
Source organism: Chorisops tibialis (assembly GCA_963669355.1). NCBI lineage: Eukaryota > Metazoa > Arthropoda > Insecta > Diptera > Stratiomyidae > Chorisops > Chorisops tibialis. The sequence continues at coordinate 63,472,207 of OY770264.1, read as the reverse complement.
CCATTTTTTTCAGTGTCCATAAAATTTGTAGAGCTCAAATTTTGAGTGAAGTATTTTGGTACCAATTATACCGATATGAGAAGAAATGAGTATGATCTCACCACCTCTTCTATCACCTTCCATACAAAACGGCACAATTGCATAACTTTAACACAAAGATTACTGCTCTGAAGTTTTATTCACATCATTTCTATATCGATTCTAGTTACCTCTGCAAAAATCGGTGAAATTCCCCACCCCTTCTACGATCTCCCATACAAAAGTTACAGTTACGCGTTTCAGTTAAAACAAAACGTGGATAAAGAATTTATTCGACATTTTTTGAATTCTTATTTTTTAGTCAGTTGAAACTGTGGACTGATAAACAATGTTTTCGACTGCCAACCAGAGCGGTCTAGCGCCTAGAAACAGATATTAACAATACCATAAAGTTTAATTCGGATCACTAATATACTGTAAAAGTGACAAACAATGGAAATGGTCAGTAAACCCTTTATCCATTTAACCATTTAACCCCTCAATTATCAAGACAATACTGAACTATTTAGAGATAAAGTGTATATTGTATAAGCAGGTTATTGATATGGTAGGAAAATCAACCCTTCTGAAGTCATTAAAACTTCTAAAAAATCATCTAGATGATTAGGATTTACCGGCAATTGTAGTTCTGTTATGTTTCATTTATCTCAGGTTCAAGAAAAACAAAAAATTTTAGTAAATTAATCAGATCAAATTCAATCTACACGGTTCCCAATGAAGAACACATCAACCAAACTCAATTCACGAAGAGTTGTTCAATTATACAGTGACTCTAATCATACCGTTATCCCAATACCGAAAGGATTATCACGTCAATCGCAATCTAAAAAAAAAATCAAAGAACCCAAGGGATCCGTCATCATGATCTTCTTAGCTTGAACATTCCGAACAAAATTTTGAATTATAAAAATCGACCGAAAGCATTTTCTTAGAAAAAAATTCAAAAATTAGCCCAGAATGATCTACCAGTGGGCTTCACACAACCGCCTTGGTAAAAAAGCAATTGTCTGCCACAATCATCCTTGCAACATCTTACTCACAAAAATAAAAACAAGCTCGAAGATGCCCCATTACCATCATCCCAGCATCATAGTTTTGAAAAATCAAAAATCCGAAAAATAATCCAACTTACTTCGAAAAAAAATAACTCCTAGTCCTACTCTGCCAAGATTGGCAAAAATGAAATATATCTGGAACTTCGCCACTAATGCATCCTTAAGGAATTTACACTGAGAGCACCCAGTCAACCAACTCCAAGGCCTGACAGTGCCCAACATTATCGTTCTCACATCATCCTTCCCGAGCTTCTGCTGTGAGAATTACAGAGGAATATCATTGTTGTGTACGTCCTATAAAATACTGACAAAAATAATTGAACGTCGTTTTAAGCCCTATACTAATCAAATAATTGGCGAATACCAAGGCGGATTCAGAACCGGACGATCTACAACAGACCAGATATTCTCGGTGAAACAGGTGCTTGAGTAATGCTGGGAATATAACACAGACGTGCACCAAATATTCGTAGATTTTAAACAAGCATACGACAGTATCGACAGGAGCGTACTGTAACAAATCATGCTTGACTTTGGAATTCCTCCAAAACTAGTCCGACTAACAAGACTCACAATGACGAACACTGAATCCCAAGTGAGAATACAAACCGGTTCCACAACCAACTTTCGAACGGAATGTGGTTTAAAGCAGGGAGATGGTCTAGCCCCCATGCTTTTCAACTTGGCACTAGAGTATGTTGTCCGAAAAATCCCAGTCGACACCAACGGGACACTACTATTCAAGTCCACCCAACTAGTAGCATACGCTGACGACATTAACATCCTAGCAAGATCCTTCCCTAGTGCTAGTCGGGTTGCGCATTAACGAAAACAAAACAAAAGTAATGACGCAAACAAGAAGGAGAGCGCCTATCAGACAAAACATAACAATTGCGGAATATAATTTGGAGAATGTGGACAAATTCATATATCTTGGGGCTAATCTAACAAAGGACGGTAATGAAACAGACGAAATCAAACGACGGATAATATTAGCAAATAAGACGTATTATTCGGTACTTTCAATAATGAAATCCAAGAAAGTGCACAGGAACAATAAGCTGCGGATATATAAAACTATTGTACGACCTGTGCTCTGTTATGGCAGCGAGACATGGACATTAACACAAACTTCCGAAAAAGCAGTTAACGCATTTGAAAGAAAGGTCCTCCGAAGAATTTTGGGACCTGTGAAGGAAGGAACGGAATGGCGAATAAGATACAACCATGAGTTGTATCAACTCTACGACGAGCCAGAAGCTTCAACGTTCATCAAGCTACGTAAACTGCAGTGGGCAGGCCATGTAGAGCGAATGGAAGACAGAAGAATCCCCAAACGTGCTCTGAAAGGCAAAGCGAGAGATAACCGGCCTGTAGGCAAGCCACGCAAGCGATGGGAAGACTCGGTTGATGAAGATAGCAAAGCCATCTTAAAAATTAGCAGCTGGAGGACGCGGTCTTTGGATCGAGACGATTGGAGGCGACGACTTCAGGAGGCCAAGGCCCGATTTGGGCTATCGCGCCATTGATATGGATCATCCTTCCCGACTGCTAGGGTACACCACAGAGTTCTCCACTATCATTATCCTAAAAAAAGCTAAAAATATTCTAGGGGCTCCATCAAAAGTCTTTCACGTTGGGCGGATATGATATGTGCACATTGGACGCCAAGTAGGAGGCAACCAGAAACACATTTTCAGCAAGTGCTGGGGAATCTGTATGATATGTGCAAAGCGGTGAGAATCTCTGAAATCGGCTATCATCTACGAATCATTGGCTATCATCTCTTATGTCAACCAAAGAACTCCCGACTTGAGATGAAAATACACTGTAACAGAGTCTGGCAGATATATCACAATCGACACCTGCGAATACACCTTGCACAATTCACCATTCGTGGAGTGGTGAATTTAATGATTTTTTAAACTGATAAAGTTTGATAAAGGTCTCAGCGGAGATCGAAACGTCACGAATTATAAAGGGTAACAGTGTAGAATTCGGAAACCTTTTCTTTCAATTCGGAATACACTGTGAAAAAATTCCCCAAACCATCACAAGAATTGTTAAAAGCAGTTCCCAAATAGTGACAATTTTACACATTCTTCAATGGCCAAAATTGGGCCTTGGCCTCCTGACGATCAGGCTGCTAATTTTTTTTAAACTTAGAATCGATAAATTTGAAAGATTTTTGAAATAGCTTTGTCAACAAATTCGGTAACACAATTTTTATAAAAATTTGACTACAGGGACGTATAGTTACTCCATGGGACAATGGAGGCGCTTTTCCATAGTTTGGCATATAGTTACTCCATGGGCCACTAGAGGCGCTTTTCCATAGTTTGGCAGAGCTGAAGCCCTGTTTTTGGAGCGAAATTTAAAAAAAGTGTCGATTTTTTTTCGGTACATTATTAACATCAAGAATTGTGCGCAGTTCATAAAACTTGAATAAAAAGTCATAAACAAAAATTTTGAAGGAACAATTTTGTGAAATATTTACAAAGTTTGCAAAAGAAAGTCTCTGAAAGTGCCACGCATACATATACAAGTCGGACATTTTCGAAACAGTTTCTTATGACTTTCGAATTGAGAAATGTCATCTTTCAAACGTCAGTCATCTGTATACGCATACGATAGTTTCGTCGTCACTATCCCCAGCGTCCGTGAAGAATATTGTAGGAATAGCTGCCTTTACTAATTTTAAACGACCGTTTTTGGTTATCGTTATTTGACTCACATTGAAATGGCGAGTGCAAAGGCATGAATTTTTGGTCGGCCTCCAATTTGGTCTGTTTAATAGACTTACCCATTTCTCACGTAAAGTAGCTTTCTGCGGAAATTTAAAGAGCCTATTCCCTTTCTTTCTACTACTTGTACATCTCAATGTACTACACGACATTTTTAACACAGTTTTTCAAAGAAAACTCACTGTATTAAAATAATAATTTAAACATAAACCGTAAAAAGCGCGCCAATTGCGACAGTTCGACGAAAGCGCCGCCAGTACATCCATATTACCAGCTGGTTACATATATTCTCACATATACTACCAAATTACAATTTTCGAAAGCTTACGCGAATGCGTTTTCGAAAGTCATAAGTGTCGACTGTGACGTCTCTGCCAGACTCTAGCCAGGCAGCCTTTTTCTAATGGAGGGACTCTACAGGGACATTGTTCAAACTCGAAGATGTCCCATCAAGCCCCGCACTGCTGTACAACCGAAAATAAAACAACAACAACAAAACAGGCTGAATTTTAATTAGTTCCGGTCGAGATTTTATCATTGTATTTTAATAATTCTATCCGCTAATCATTTACTGTAATGTGACCTAATTTTGAATACTCGTGCAATCATCATTATATCCGTTAATCTTTTAATGTACTTTTCATTTTTGCTACATTAAAAATCTCAACAGAGGTATAGATATCGGGCTGGAAAAAATCAAGCTGTAGTTGAACTCAAACGGCCGGAAATAAAATACTTAAGAATAGACATCGGAAATTCCCTTTATTTTTTTCATTTTGAATTTTTTCTAAGTTGAAATCCAAACAGACGTATTAAAGTAACTTTTTCGACGAATTGGCGGGTAAGCGCACACTAGAGGTACTCGATATACACTCCTGATAGTGTATGGAGTGAGTTTAGAAGCACAAGAAGGCAACATAAGAAATGTGAAAAACAGGCAAACTTGAGTTTGACGGTTTTCAAATGTACGGACACGAGCACAAACTTGCGTTAAACTACAAATTTTTGGGCAGAAAATAAATATGAATTTCGTAAATAACAACTCATTATGATTGTATTTACTTCATAAGAGAAAAAGAATTTCCGCGCAATCACTGTATTGTCCAAACTCTATTAGAACAGAAGTGCTAGTGTGTATCGAGTATCTCTAGCGCACACGAGTTCGGGCTCTGAGAAAGAAATTTCAAAGGGCTCGTGCAGGAGATTGAAAAGAGAGAAGGTCAAAAGAAACCTCTGATTCTATCGATGCATATCTGTTCTTCCGGTTCTTGGCAAGGCTCTGGAGAAGATTTAATTCAAAGATTAAAAGAGAAACTGGCTCATCTGACGTCCAGATGTCCAGATGACAGTTCGGTTTCCGTGCCGGGAAATGTACGGAAGATGCGTAGATGGACGTGACTGCGTTGCAAGGAGTGCTAGCAAATATGTTACGTTCTTGGAATTTTTATTTCGCCGAACACAACTTAGGCGGTCATCCTTTAATGCAATTTACACAGTCATGGCGGTAAAAGGGGAAGAAAAAGGAGTTAAAGGTTAAACGAGATTAAAAGAAGGGAAAAACCTAAAATACCGCTGGATGTTGAATTTAAGATGTCGAAGGTCGTATGACAATGGGAGCAAGGTCTCTGGTGTGCGCTTGAAGGTATGCGAGTATTTCTAGGAAATGTGTAGAGGTGGTATAAGTTTAGAAAATTCCTCACTGCATTTAAAATGAAAATAGCTGGGATTCTTGGGGATCTTCGACGGAAGATCTTCCAATACCAGTACCCTAAAGGGTCAAGGTCTTACTGGTCATTTGTCAAAACGGAAAGCAATAATTTCATTTCTTCTTCTATACCACCTCTAGTTGTTGGCGACCGTGCTGTGGATGCTCCTAGCGAAAAAGTCAACATACTAACAGCAAGTTTCGCAAGAAACTCTCACCGTCCACCATCAAACCAATCGCCTCCCGCTGCAAATCCTTCTGGTTTCTCACTGCCTGCACTGCATTTTCGCACGAGGCTTATTTCTCGGATCCTTACAGAGCTCTATATCCACAAATCTTGCTGGTACGGACGGTATTCCCCCCATTACCCTTAAGAAGTGCGTGTAACTAAACCTCTTCGCAATCTTTTCAATTTTTCTAACTTTTCATGGCGCTTTCCAAGTATTTGGAAACTGCTGTCAATCGTAAAATCGTCAAACATCTGGAGGATAAACAGCCATGATCGTCAGTATGGGTTCCGTTCTGGACGGTCGACGGGGGATCTTTTAGTCTACTTGACAGAGCGTTGGAACTCATGCTTACATAAATATGGCGAAGGACAAGTTCTTGCACTTGACATTGCAAAAGCTGTTGACACGAATGTCTCTTAGTTAATCTTAGGGCCATCGGCCTTAATGATACCCTTGTTCAATAGATTGAGAGTTATCTCTCTGAACGCACTATACGAGTAGTATTAGATGGCGTTACTTCTTCCTCCTACCCAATTGATGCCGGTGGTTCTGTTTTATCTCCAAATCCTTTCTTAGTTTTCATAAACGACCTTCTGCCGTCCACTCTCAATCCAATCCATAGTTTTGCAGATGACAGTACTTTAGAAAGCACCCATGAATCAAACTGTGCTGCGTAATCAATCAATCATTCTATTGCTTCCAATCGCAGGGAGTTATTCAGTTCGCTGAACTTAATCCTGGAATGGGGCAGGAAAAATGAAGTAGAGTTCAACGCATCCAAAACACAGGCCTCTCATCTAGCCCTAGATGTTTCAGTGTTGTCTCACAATGTAACCTTCGATGTTGCACAGCTTACCACTGCGGAGAATTTCACACTGTTAGGCGTCAACTTTAATGACCACCAGAATTGGGCCCAGCATATCTTTAATATTGGCCTTGACACCTCTAAACGTCTAGGTGTGCTCCAAAAATGCAAAAAAACATAACAGGGCTACGATACTCCAGATGAAATAGAATTTTTTGTGATCCCAAGAAATGTTGTATGGGGAGTGTTAGAAGGGGTGATAGCATTGAACTAATTTTTTCCCCATCATGCTAAAGTAGCTATAAAAATGTTTTATACAAAATGCCTACTGCAATGATTGAATAGGAGCTGAGAAAATTAGTGTGTTAGATTTAGTGAAAATGTGCAGTTTGTATGGTAGGTGGTAGAAAGAGTGAGAAATAACTAACAATATCATAAAATTGACATCACTTAAATTTTAGACCAATAACATTCATACTTTTCAAGAAAATCGATTTTTTGTGAAGTTGTGAAACTGTGTCATATTGTATGGGAGGGGGTAGAAGCAGTAAAGCTAATCAAATATTTTTTTTTAATCTTAGTGATAATACTAATTAAGTATTTATTACAAAATGTGAGCTCGATAAATGTTCTGAGAAAATTGGCTTAGAGCATTTCATGAAAAAGTGTAGTTTGTATGGGAGGGGTTGGAAGGAGAGGGAGGACGCAAATAATTTTTATACTGTATATTGAAATCATTATGAAAGTAATATATCCCGAAATTCAGGCTAATAGCTTTTATACTTTTCGAGCAAATCCATTTATAGTCGAATTGCGAAATTGTGTCATTTTGTATGGGAGGGGGTAGAAGGGGTGAAGCTAATCGTCTAATTTTTTTTTGGCCTTACTAACAATTTTAAATAAATATTTAGTGCATAATTTCAGCTCGCTAAATTTTATACGCACTGAGTAAATTGGCTTAGAGTAATTCATGACAAGGACAGTTTGTATGGGAGGTGGTAGAAGGAGGGGGAGGACACGCATAATTTTTATACGGTAAATTGATATTATCATAAAAGTAATATTCTCCAAATTTCAGGCCAATAGCTTTTATACTTTTTGAGCAAATCCGTTTATTGTCAAACTGCGCATTTGTGTCATTTTGTATGGGAGGGGGTAGAAGGGGTGGATCGATTTGGCCTGTTCACGAGCTTGACCTTACTTTTTTGTCAAAAACGACGTGTACGAAATTTGAGCTTTCTAGCTCAACGCGTTCTCAAGCTAGAGAGCGAACGGACGGACGGACATCCGGTTTTGAGATTTCTGAGTGATAATATTAACTTCTGTATCATTCATTTTTTTCTCCGAGCCTTATTTCATGGCGTTACAAACTTTAGAGCAAACTTATAATGCTCTCAGATTCCATCTAGAGTATAATAAAACAAAGGCACACCTCGCGTTGCTCGATCGTATTCGAAAACATGCGATCCGACTGATTGGATACCAAACCATCACATCTTCTATAGATTCTCTCAAGCATTGCAATAATATCGGAGTACTCAGCATTTACTATCGATACAAATGCAGTACGGAGCTAAGCGCACTCATTCCTCCACTGCATACTTTTCCCCGGAATATTTGCCAAGCTGAACGCGCACACGATCAAACCCTTGCCTTCTCGTACAGTGAAATATAGGTATTTCCCGAACGTCAAGACTTTGGAAAGATTTGCCAGCTAGTTTGTTTCCCAACAAGTACAACCTACGGTGCTTCAAGAACAATGTCCGCCATAATTTTCGTCTCTCTCCACCTTAATACCTCCACTTCCTATACCGACATAACTGTGCATTGCATTAAAGGGTGACCCCTTAAGTTATACTCGGTGCCGTAAGAAAAAAAAAGGTAGTGATTCATAAGCTACTGTCCTGTGACTTTCAAGAAATAGCCCTGTGGCAGAGCTATTTTCTTGACAGGCTAGCAAACGTTAGGGATCTGCGTGATATTGTGTGGAAGGCCGTCGAAAGTGGCTGTTCACAAGTCCCCATTCGTATGGAAGCTAATAATCTATAGTATTTCTGACCGTCGGACAGTTTCTGAGCAAATTTTAAGTTAATGCAACCACCAATTGATGATCTCACGTCAGCTCCACGCTTCGCTGCTCGCACATCGTATCTTCTTCATAGGCGACTCATGGCTAAATGGTCGGTTTGATTCTGAGTTACGCGATTTCAGAAACTTAATTTGTTTTGTGGTAACTCTTGTGTGAAAAAAGGGTCCATCCGATGACCATTTGCCGAGTACTCGGCAGGGCAGTTGTTGCGGCATTTGGTGCTTAGCACTGCAGAATTGTGGCATTTCTAGCGAGGGTCCTGAGTCTGACGAAATTGGTCCGTTCTTGAATACCTAAAGTCATTACCATAGAAACCGTATCCGAGGCGCTGTATTCATTTCTCGTACAAGTAAGTGTCCATTTTTCATTTTTAGGGCTAGCTGCATTCTACTGCTTCTATCCCACAAAGGGTCTACAACTCGGCACCATAAAATAATTTCGGATTCCGTTACAAATTTTTATTTTGGAATAGCACTTCTTCATTTATCATTTTTATTTTTTACTGCAAAAAATTTTTATAATTGAAGATATTTACATTTATTTTTTTTACACAAAAATTCAATACTAATTAATTTTCTCATACTAGAAATACAAAACTTTGTTAAAACTATTTGAATTAAAAACTTTAAAAAAATGTTCTAAAAATAAATACGTGAATTATGCATGTGTGCTAGTTGCGCTCTAAAATATTTATACCTACTGTTGAAATCCTAAATATTATTTTCCAAGTATTTTTTCACATTTCGATTAAACAATTCTTGCTTGTAAAGCTTTTCATCTAAAGTGCGCGCAATTGCACGACTTTTAGTCGCAATTGATTTGTACTTTTCGATATTTCTATCGGCTTTCTGCATCAATGCTGCACTTCGAGCTAGAATGCCGTTAACATCGAAACTGGGTGCTTCATCGATTCGCGATTTTTTACATTTCGGCGGTCCCATTAAAGTCTCATCTTCCGGACTTTTTTGCATTTTTATGGATTTCAACGAAATATTATCAAACCACCATGGTAGATTGTTGTATTCCTTGAAGGATAATTTGCGATAGATGATTTCTTGTGGAAGAGTAGAATACTGCGCCTGCCATGAATGTGTGAGGAGTTCTAAAGAGATCGATTGGATAATGTTTAGCCATGATATTGCACTGATTCGGTCGGAAAGTGAATTATATTGTACGTCGGGAGAATTAATGAGTTCCAAGAGGTATTTGATAGCAGCGTAGCCGGCACGTTCTGCCGTGCTTGGAGCGTTAGGTATGCATAATTTCGAATAGTCAAGCAAATATTGTTCCAACTGGCCTAGATTATTTGGAATGCTGGCGATTAGTGGTTGCAGTTTTAGACCTTTTAGGAAGTTTTGTATTCGTCGGTTGCGCGACTCATCTTTCCAATCGTCGGGGAAGTACTCTAGATCGACGGGAATATCGATAAGGTTTTTCGGAACGAACCGTTTCAGTTCAACGGGAAATTCCGGAAGTTCTTCGTAATCGTCGCCCATTATTTTGATAAGAATATCGATGGCATCGTTGTAAAGTTCGACAATTTTTTGTGGTTGTGTGCATGCTTTACGAAACGATGGATTAATGCGCCAGGAGTCGCCCAATCGCTTCCAAAACTCATCGCCTAATGATGTCCGGAGAAATGAGCAAAGATTCTGCATTTCCATTTCATAGTTTTGATTCATGTACTTTGCGACGAACTTGAATGCTTCTTCGAACGCTTCATGTAAATTGTTCTTATTGATAAAAACCGTGCTCGGGAATAAACTGTAAAATGATATTTTCTCATCGTCAATCAGTTTTTGTAGCTGAAGTTCGTTTTCAATATAATCTTCGTCTGCTGTTGTATTATAAATTATGATCGCTACTGGAATCTTAGAGTAGATTTTCGATAATTTTAAAAGGTGATGTAAACGTTTGCGAGCGTTGAGTATATTCGTGCAGGTCATAACAAAAATTATTCCATCCGAATTATCGCATTCTGTTGTAACTCGTATTTTACTCTCGTTAGTTGGAATCACTCCATCCACTTTACGCAGGCATATTGAAATATTCTGTCGCGATTCACAAAGAAATTCCTGTGTCGTTTCGCTTTCATGTCGTGTTATGTTCTTGTTGAGCCAACTGTTCATGTACGAATTGAAGCCCTTGAATTCGTCGTTTTCTTGCGGAAGTGAGACAACAAATTTAAAGTATTTACGAGATCGGACCAGACACCTATTACTGATCAATGTTGTGGCGTGAAATACTTTATGGCAAAGTCGGAAAAGGTCGATCGGCTGCTGTTCAGTGCAAGCTTTCAATTTGATGTTGCCCGGAACGCCTAAGCGATATCGTCGCATCATTTGCAAGGTTTGATTTTGCTGCGGGTGTGCTTCGTTGATTGTCTGATCCGAAAGCCAGATCGGAGTCGATTCAATAAGTTTACGCTGATCGATCTTGCGTAAAACATTTTGTCGCCATGATTTAAAATATTTCTGCAGAAGAGTTTGGTTCTTGGTGAGAATGGTCGATTCTTCTTTGACTATTTCTAAGAGTACATCTTGGAGACATTCCGCTATTATTTCGTTTGCAACACAATCAATAGTCGCGAGTAGTTCATTATGTTTCCTTAATTGTTCGGTTGCTATTAAAGGGATCTTTTCTTCAATTTCTTCATCGATGAATTTTCTTAGCATTACATTTGCTTTCCGATTGATTTTTATTATTGCTTTTCGCTTCGCTTCTGCGGCAAGCCTTTCTTCTTCTGCCTGTCGTATTTTTGCTTTTTCAATTTGTAATCGCTTTTTATGTGCCTCTTTCTCTTGTGCGATTTTCCTGCGGTTCTCATCGTCCAACACGAGCTGTTTTTGTCGTTCTCTCTCTGCAATTTCTGCTTCTAACTTTCGCGCGATTTCCTCAGGAGTGGTTTGGTTAAAGATCGATTCAACTTCCAAAGTTGAAGATGCTGCTGGGAAGTACTTAAAGATATCTTCTTTGGGTGCATTGACAGTACCGTCAGCAATTGGCCCGCGGAAAATAGACGTTTTCAATTTCGGGGCATCATCAGTGGGTTGACGTAATGCAGGAATCGAGAAAACTGATGGCACCGACATGGGCGCGGCATTGCTGTCTACCCGTTGAAAAGATCCGAAAATGCTTTTGGAGTTTGCTGATTGCTGCGTTGACTTGATCGGTTGGAAAAACGGTGATTTACTTGTGTCCGATGACTGTTTTGAGCCAAATATGGAATTTGCTCTCGGTTTTGGTGAAATAGGAGGCGAAACCAAGGGTACTTTGAATAAGTTATTATCTGCAGCATTGATCGCTCTTTTGACAACAGTACCTGGACCCTTCAATTGGTCTTCTGCATTCCAGGCATCTGACCGCAAGAAACCATTCTCATCGAAACTATTGTGCGGAACATGGCTTTCAAAGATATCGATAGAATCCAATGATTGCCCGCAAACTGCTTCTCCAACATTTGATTTTCGTTTCTGTTCCACTACATTGTAAGCACGATCCATAACAAATGGCACGTCGGGAATATAAAACGCTTGCTTGTCTAAAGCAAGTTTATCGCCATCACAAATCAAACTATAGTTTTCGAAAAACGATCGGGCCGCTTGTACAGACTCGAACCCCAAAATATTCTTCAAGTAGCTGAGAGGAATAGAGACCATGTGACGCGGCCAATTGTATGCTTTCATAATCGCTTGTAACGCTTGCAATCGAACTTGCGTGAAATATCGTAGCAAAATGCAAGCATTCATATATGTTGTTTCGCATACCAACCGAAAAAACTTGACGTAGTTGTTGCTTTCCATTGCAAGGTACGTGGCTAGTGCGAAACGGATCGGTTTCGAGTTTTGTATCTCCTCCGGTAATTGTTTCACCTCCCACAGGAAATTAGCGTCATTCAAATTCAGTAAAATCACATACGTACGGAACTCTGCCTCGTTCGGACACTTCATGTTTTTCAGCCGAAGATCATGGTACATGTATTTCAGAGTTTGCAAGCATTTCGTCAAATTCTCGGTGTTGATTTTCTGATCGAATACCGACGGATCTTCAGCTATTAATCGAGCTGCACAATGTATATGGAAGCGTGCACACTGCTCGACCAGTTGTACTGTGCCCAAGCTGCAGAGCTCCTGCTGCGTAATATCCTTTCGTATACTACGTGTCCGGTCCCACACAAAGTGATACCAATCGCCTATGTTCACATCCGAATCGCATAAATCCATAATTCTCGACATCAGATAGGTCATAGTCATCTTCAAGACCGATTCGGGACGCAGTTCGTGAGGAAGTGGCGCTTCTTGATCGGCACTACTTCGAGAATATTCTTTAATGGCGATTTTATGATTCATGACATTACGGCTGCCTTCTTCCAATTCGAAACCGGAGACCTGATTTCGATTTTCGCGTAGCAAACGTTCTTTTTCAGGGCACATGTCGGGACAGTAGCCTTTCGTACTTACAACTTTTTTAATGTCAGTCGTTCGTACCGTTGTTAATCGGATCAGCTTATCACGTGCCTCCAATATTCGGAGCCTGTTGAGAGAAAGAAAACGGTTGTTTTAAATCGTCCTAAGGTTCAAATGAGATAAGTAATTTGTGGTGCATGACGAAATTTCAGGGTAGAGGACACAATTTAGTGTTGATTTGCTAAATTCGGCAAATCGTACTCAACGAAATGTATGATCGGGATTTTACGTTCTAAGCTGATTTAGCTATGTCGCAAAATTACGAATAATGTCGATATCAATAATGCGAACACACAACCGCATATTAGCGATAATAAGTCCCGCCAATTGCGTTCGATAGTATTTATTTGCCGCCGCGTAATTTTAAATTTCCAAGGAAAAACGATCAAAATAAATTTTTTTAGATTTTTGGTTATTTCATCAACTGTCGGCTATTTAGTGTACCTATCGCTCTAACAAAATAAGAAACCTTCAATGCAAATAATAATCAAGTAAAAGGGGCAGTAAGTACGATATGAAAGTCATTTGTAAAAATGGACTTTGACCGTTTGTTCCCACGCAATATTGATCTTCCCGAAAGTGCCAATACTATATAGAACAGTTCCCAAAAATGTAAAGTGCCATCTAGAACATCTAGAATAGTCGAGACATACACTCGAAAACATCTACGACAGAAGCTTCTAGAACAGGGGGAAATGGTATATAACCACGGTAGCTGTCAGCGAGCAGTCAGTCATTTTTAATGATCGAGACGCGAACCGGTGCAAGAAAGCGATAGTAAAACACGCGACGGTGTTGTCATAAAGGCGAAGTGATCGGGAAATTATATAAAAGTGCGAATAAATAAATTATCTCTTATTTTTAAACGAATTGTGTTTTTCTTGAAATCCCGGCGAACCCCTAGCTCGCAACAATATTGTTACATGTCAGCCCCAGTCGCTCTCCGTATGTTCACGTCTTCAGTTACACAAATTCCGATCAAGCACACTCATCGAATGGTCTTCAACCAACAACAATTCTGTGAAAATAAAAAGAACATCCGCGAATTCTTTACCGAGAATGATAGCAACAACAATTCTACGGTCTCATAAATTTCAATCATGTACATGCGAACACAATGCTAAGTTAGCAATCTTCTTTTCTACTATTCAGCGACAACTATTGAAATACCGCCCGTAATTGAAAATACCGACAACTATTGAAACCCCGACGGTAATTGAACAGATAGACTTCCAGCTGGGTATAAAAAGGACGAGCGTTTGTGATAAGGAGCAGTTATGAGCTGACAGTTGTGAGTTAAGATTGGAAAGCGAAAGAGTCGAAGTAGATATTCGGAAGCGAAGTTGGAAAAGCGACAGAGCGCGATTAGGGCGAAGAATTAGGCGATGAATTCAACAAGAAAAGTGCGAAAGTGATGAATCAAAACGCTAAATAAATTTTGTGTTTATTAATTAAAAAGCGAACTTATTTTATTTTCACTTGAAATCGAGCGAGAAGATATTGATATGCGCAACGACATCAATATCTTCTATGTTTCCAGAAGTCCAGCATTCAGTACAGCAAACATCACTCACTCAGTAAAGTCAATGGACAAGACCAGTTGAAAAACAGCGGACGACGAACAGAATTGTACTTATAACAGCGTTGGTAGTTGCAATTATTTCAACACAAGTAAACCGTTTACTTAACATATTAGGCCAATAAAACTTGCTTGACCTACTACTCTAACTACTCACCCCGTACAGTATGATAGCTCGTTGTTGGCTCAATTAATCGACAGCAACAAAGTCACCGACTACAAACATTATCACGCTGTACGTAGCGCATTACCTGTGTCGTTCTAAATGCATTCCACATTGCCTTTTACCACCATTTTAAAGCGTGCTAAACTCGAACATAACCGACTCAAGATCATTGAAATTCCAAAAAGCTCGAGATCTTACTATTCATTTGTGAAATCTTTCAATAACAATTTAATCTCGTCTTCAACTTCTCCTCTTCGCGATGGCGGCCGAACCATTGTTTATCGTGTTAGAAAAACAGTCCTTTTAGCAGCGAGAATCGCTATGAACGCCATCGAACCAGAAAACTCCGTAATTAGCAGCCTTACGGCAAGCAGGAACTTCATACGTGCCAGGAACTTCATACGGGCCAGGAAAAGTACCACCGAAGAAAACTGGTCCGAGTATAAAACAGCCAGAAAAGTTTTTAAAAAAACTTTCGAGTAAACGAAATTCCTGAAAACTTTTTTTGCAAGGAGATAAAAAAACAACTTGTGAAACTTTGAGATTGAAGAAACTGGAAGTCCGTAAATAACCGCAGACGATGAAACGGGGCACAGGTTAGGTTAGGTTTGTGGAGGTGTTGGACACCAATGTACATACATAGCCCACTATAGCTCATTGTACGCCTCCGCATGTGAACTTACACATCATTTAGCCAGCCTGGTCTACCAGTAAAACGGTGCAAGGGACCGCAGATCATTCAGCTCGGCGAAGAAGTACTCTCCGAGAATTTGTCTTCGAATTGTTCGCAGGCATGGGCAATGGCAGAGAAAACCCTCTACGGTATCACCCTCCTCACCGCAGATTCTGCAAATGTCATCGGTTGTATAGCGATGTCTTCGAGTGTGTTCCTTAACAAGATAGTGGTCCGTGACTGTACCTACTAGTGTCCGTAGGGAGTCTCTGTCGAGTCTCAACATGTTTATTGATTTCCATCTATCTAAACCACCCCATTTTGTAACCATTTGAGATTTTTCCTTCTCCACACTTTGTTGGAGTAAATCGTCTTAATGACTCTCAAGGCAATGCCAACATTGTCCGTTTCTTCTATGGTGGGAGCGGCAGATCCCTTCCTGGGCAGCCTGTCTGCCATTTCGTTTTCAGGTGTATCCCGATGACCCGGAGCCCAACAAAGTCGCAGGTTTTTTCCCAATTCTTCCAACATGTTCAATGGTTCAAGCATCTTGAATCGCAGCTGCAAGCGGAGAAGGCCTTCAGTGCAGCTTGGCTGTCCGAGTAAAACCTAACTCGGTTACCATTTACTTCTGCACGCAAAGCCAGTTCTGCTCTTTTCGCAATAGCCATTCCCTCCGATTGAATGACCACGGCATATTCTGGTAGATGCCTGAAGATCTGCAGATCAAGACTTTCAGAAAAGATCCCATAATTTACTCCGTCTTCCATTTTCGAACCATCAGTAAACATCGCAATCTCGCAATGAAAATCAACACAAAATCGAGTTCATAAACGATATCGCAGGGGACTTCAAATATGCATAGCAAATTCACAAGTGCAGTGTTCACAAATTCCAGAAAGACAGAGCTGGACTTGTTTAAAAATAGAAGGAAGTGGGGCGAACACAGCGTAATGAAATTCATACCAACAGATTCCTTGAATGCGATCCTACGACAACATTTAATGCTAGGAAAACAATTGTCAGACTGACATAGTCTAAGAAAATGACTGTAGAGTATCTCTGAAGATTATAAGACATTCCCAACAGGTACAGATGTTTACACCAAATCAAACATTTGGTAAAACATACTGTGTACAGAAAACAGAACGGTTTGAGTAGAGCGATGTAAGCCATATTAATTTTCAGGTGGTTGATACCGTGATTTACATGGGTCGTTAGTCGGTTAGTTCTGCGCGCATGCCTTAAACGTAGACTAGTGCTTGGAAGAAATAGTATCATGAAGGTCATGAAACGTGGCTACTAAAATGGCACTACAGCCCAAATCGGGCCTTAGTCTCCTGACCATCAGGTTCTTTAACATTTTTCATTATTTATTGTGGAAGGGTGGTTAGACTTTCGCACAACCCTCTATCTTCGAATTTTTCATTTTCGTAGATTGAGGTAACCAAGGTATACCCAAGCAGGCCAGTGTGTTGGAATTATGCCTCGACCGGGATTTGAACTCACGACCTTCGCATTGTACACCAAAACGCTACCCACTTGGCTACACCGTAGCATGTACGTGGGTACACTGTTGTGAAATGCCGACAAAATCTCAAAACAAAGTTTGTATATTTGGTGATAAGGACTCACCCGTAGGGATGGCAAAATCTGCTCTTTTCCAATCGCAGTGATCCACTGCGATTGCTCTTTTTCAATATCTGTGCCTCTTTTAAGATTGTTATAGCCAATAATGATCTTTTTAATCGGTTATTAGACAATAATTCTTGGCCGTCTGGAACATTTGTCAAAGAATTTACTTCTCGTCATATTAGGTCACAGGGTTCTGGTCCAAAAAACTCAGACAATTGTCCATTTACTATCAAAACGTAAATGGACTGCGCACTAAAACTCAGGCGATATTTGCTTCAAGCCAGAATTCCTCTTATGATGTTATTGCTTTTACTGAAACGGGACTAAACTGTAGCTTTTCTGACAGTGAACTCTTTAGTTCAGACTTCCAAGTCTTTCGTAGGGATCGTTATGTATCCGATATTAGATTGAAAGGTGGTGGGTTGTTATTAGCAGTCCGAAGCTGCATTAATTGTGTAGTTGTGGACGTGCCGAACCCTCACTGTCTGGAGATCTTGTGTGTTAAACTTGTATTTAGCGATAAGGATATTTATGTTTTTGACATATATTCCCCCTTCGAGTCCTTTTACTTTATACGAAAAAACAGTTGACTGTATAACATTTGTTCATAGAACTATGAATATGTCTGACGAACTCATTTTATTGGGTGATTTTAATATTCCAGGTCTTTCTTGGTCATTTTCTGACGATGATTCTACGCTCTTAGTTTCGGATGCTTCGTCCTCACTTGAATGTTTTTTTGTAGATAGTATATTTGCACTTGGTCTCCACCAACTTAGTCTTGTTCGGAATTCCTATGAAAGACAGCTTGACCTGGTTTTTTATTCTGACTACTGTGCCTGTTCCGTGGAAGAGAGCTTATCATCAATTTCGATGCAATTGTCCTCAAACGCTGCTGTCTCTCTATTGCTGAGCCTCTCTCCCTACTCTTTCAAAGGTCGCTAAAGACTGAGATTTTCCCGAACGTATGGAAGACCTCCTTTATCATACCGATTCACAAAAGTGGTGCAAAATCTGCTGTTATCAACTATCGACCAATAGCTAAACTGTCAGCTATTCCAAAGCTTTTTGAGTCTGTAGTGTATGAGTACCTGTCGTTTCACTGTAAATCCCTGATTTCAAGTAAACAACATGGATTTGTCAAAAATAGATCAACAGTCACTAATCTGATGGAGTTTACGAATAAATCCATTGTAAATATTGAGGAGGGTAAGCAGGTGGATTGCATCTATACTGATTTTAGTAAGGCTTTCGATAAACTACCCCATTCCATTATTTTGTTGAAATTAGACATGTTGGTAGAGATGGTATGCTATTTCACATACCTGCGATTTTTTCACTGCTATTTGAAAAGAGCAATCGCATATTGCGATTCAAAATTTAAAAGAGCTGCGATTAGAAGAGCAGAGCAAATGCATACTGCTTACGTTCTATCACCAATAAAATTGCCGCAATGATCATCGCTACAAATTCCAGAGTTTTTGTTCGCACTCGCATATTAGTCCCGCAACTCACGCATTCCACATCGATCGCTAAGCAAATCGTAATTTTCCTACATCTATCAATCAGGCAAGACTCAATCTCATAGCTCAGCATAGTGAACACTTCCCCCATTTCCCCCTGGGAATGAAAAGGTTTTCTTTTACTATCCAATGTACGAAAAAACGATCGAGCGCAATCGAGTCAGGATGGCAAAAAAGTCAATCGCATTTCATATACACAAGCCAGACAAAAAAAACACCACCCAGTCATCGATCGCATGGCATATATACAACCGCATCGCATATATACAAATACAAGCCAAATAACAAAAAAAAAAAAACAACCGGTCATAGAAAACCAAAACAAAAGGGTCTTTTGTTTTCTTTTTTTACACGACACTACTTCACACACAATGAACAACGTAAAGCTCTTATCAGATCCCGAAACCCATGGAAGTCGAATTTTACCCAAGTCCCACCGCTAAATATCAATCGCGCGAAGAAAGAGCTTGAACGTTGTTATTCCGATTGCTCTTTCGTTGCTGTTATATCGCTTGAACGTTGTTATTCCGATTGCTCTCGATTGCTCTTTCGTTGCTGTTATATCGCTTGAACGTTGTTATTCCGATTGCTCTCGATTGCTCTTTCGTTGCTCTTATATCGCTTGAACATTATTATTCCGATTGCTCTCGATTGCTCTCGATTCCTCTTTCGTTGCTGTTATATCGCTTGCGATCAGCGATATATCAGCTCTGGGATATTAAAGACTATCAATCATATAAGCTATCCCAAACCTATATTTGGTGATTGATATTGACACTGAGAGCACGAGCAGTGTCTGCTCTCAGTGATGTTGCTTTAGACTAATGAATGAATGAATTGGAGCTATGTAGATGAAACGATTGCGATTTGATAAGGAATTTGTTTAGCGATATTTTGATTGGTGGGATCTGATCTGATAGGTGAGGTGTGGAATGTCCGAAGTGGTCAATGATGCGCTTTGCTAGAGTTTTTTTGGCGGATTTTGTTCTGAGTTTCGATCTGGTCGGTTGGTAGGACATGTTGCGGTTATTGCAAGTGGAATGTCCGAAGTGGTCAATGATGCGCTTTGCTAGAGTTTTTTTGGCGGATTTTGTTCTAAGTTTCGATCTAGTCGGTTGGTACATAGGACATGTTGCGGTTATTGCAAGTTTCGCCGAGAGCTTTACGTTTTTCATGATGAAGTTGCTTGTGTGAGGTAATGTGTGAAAAAAGTAAATAGCAGACTCTTTTGGTTTGGTTTTCTATGACCGGGTGTTTTTTTTTATTTGGCTTGTATATACATATGCGATGCAATCGATGACCGGGTGTTTTTTTTATTTGACTTGTGTATATGAAATGCGATTGACATTTTTGCCATCCTGACTCGATTACGCTCGATCGTTTTTTCGTACATTGGATAATAGTAAAAGAAAACCTTTTCATTCCCAGGGGCAAATGGGGGAAGTGTTCGCTATGCGCACTGAGCTGGTGGTGCTGAGAGGGTCTGCCTGATTGTTAGATGCAGTATTTCGCAGAAAATTACTATTTTGTATTTTTTTTTTGATTGCGCACTAGCATTGGAGGTGGAAAAATCACTGCTATTGGAAGAGCTGCTCTTTTTCACAGATATTGAAAAAGAGCAATCGCAGTGGATCACTGCGATTGGAAAAAAGCAGATTTTGCCATCCCTACATGTTGGGTTTTCCTACATGGTTTATTAAATGGATTAAGTCTTATCTACTTAATAGAACTTATCAAGTTCTCTTTCGTGATTTTACTTCTAAGCCATTTATTGCGCTTTCTGGTGTTCCGCAAGGAAGTCATTTGGGACCACTTTTGTTTGTCCTGGCCATTAATGATGTCGCCTCTGTTCTTAAACACTCTGAAGCACTTATTTATGCAGACGACATTAAAATTTTTAGATCTCTTAGTTCCAACTCTGACAATTTTCTTCAAGAAGATTTGATTAATTTTAGTAATTGGTGTCGCCACAATGATCTTCGTTTGAATGTGGATAAATGTCATGTTATGTCATTTACTAGAAAAGTCTCACCATTTGTAATTATATATAGTCTTAATGACTGTATTTTGGATCGTGTCAACTCCATAATTGATTTAGGTGTTACATTTGACCATAAACTTGATTTTAGCTTGCATATAAATAAGATTGTGCAAAAAGGTAATTCTATGTTGGGATTCACCACACGCTTATCCAAGGAATTTAACAATCCCTTTGTTAAATTGATTCTTTATAACACATTCGTTAGATCTCATCTTGAATATGCTTCTCAAGTTTGGTCTCCTTTTTATGATGAGCACATTGGTAGAATTGAATCAATTCAACGTAAATTTGTGAGAATAGCCTTATGCCACCTAAATTGGAGTGATAGAGTTCGTCTTCCTCCTTATTTCGATCGACTTAAGCTTTTAAATATGTCGTCACTCTCGAAACGACGTGAGGTAGCTGATGTAGTTTTTGCTCATCAACTTCTTACAGGGTTAGTTGATTCTCCTACACTTTTGAGTTTGATGCAGTTTGCTGTTGGTCAATTTTTACCAAGGCAGCCTAGATTGCTACAGATTAGCTTTCACCGGACAAACTATGGTATGAATGAGCTAATTTCACGTCTCGCGAGAGAAGTTAATGAGAATGCTGATGTATTCGACTTCTGTATTGATAAGCTGTGTTTAAAGCGTAGACTTAATGCTAGTTGTTGCCAATTTTTTGTCAATTTTACTTTATTATTTTAATAATAAAGTATTGTGATCGACTTGGGAAAAAAAAAAAATTTGCTACCCTGAAATTTTGTTTTTTCGCGTTTCGTGACTAAATTAGCCTAAAAATGCAAAAAAAAAAAATCCGTCTGTCTGTACGCCGTCCGCCGTACGCCGTCCGCCGTCCGCCGTACGCCGGTGTGTACGCTCAGAGCACATTAACTCCCAAGCCCTTCGAGATAGAAAGCTCATTTTTGGAGGGATTGTAGGTAGTTGCGGATCTCAGAAGGACACTCATTTTTGGAGGTGTAAGGGTTCAGGGGGAGGCGGGGGGAGCACTTAAACCGAAAACTAAGAATTCAAATATCTCAAACATGGTTACAGCTAGGAAGCTAAAAATCAATATACATATAAAAGGGTTTATGGGACAACTTTTAAAATTAATCTAATTTTTTTATCCATTGGGGTGCAAAAAGGGGGGGCTAAAAACCAATTGTCGGCCGAATTTTTTTTTTCAAATGATTATATCTTCGAAATTACTTAGCATAAAAAATTTATAATTTTAGACCATCAAGGTGGCATACAGATTCACTGGAATCAGCTTACGTAGAGGCTAATTATTGTAAGGGGGAGAGTCAGGGGGGGTGCAAAGAAAAACACTTAAAAATCAATATCTCGGCTATTTGTTGAGCTATGCAATTGAAACTTGGTACTTATATTAAGCTATACTAAAGAAATACAAAAAAAATATAATATTTGGACTAAATAGTAGTGGGGGAAAATGGGGAGCATTGAACTTTCCAAAATTTTAAACCATTATATCTCAAAATTCAGCGCAGATATCACATCAAAAATTTGTCAGATCATAGAACTATATAGTTTTTAATTTTGGTAAAAAAATTAAGTAAGGGGGTGTAAGGGGAGGGAGGTGGAAAGCAAAAATGTTGAAAATTTTAAGTAATTTTTTTAGGGGTCTGGTAAAAGATACAGAGCCTAAATTTTGCAGGTCAATATATCAATTTATTGTACATACATAAAAAATAATAAAAATTCTACAATTGTTATGCACCGACCCCCCTGGTCTAACGTGCACAAGGTGTTTCATGTGAAATGAAAAAACACATAAGCTGAAAATTTTTGAATGAAATTTTAAGGTAGAAACTTGAAAATTTGCGAAATGCATTTAAAAAAAATCTTTAAAAGAATGAATTATTAACTGGTCGAAAATCTTTAAAACTTCTACCCCCTCCCATACAAAATTATTTTTTCGACCATTTTCAAGAAATCAATTACCACCTAACTATTAAAAGCTATCAATTTGAAATTTTGCATAGAACTTACAAAAATAATTGAAATGAAATTACGTTAAAAGTTTTGAAATCGCGCTTACCCTTCTACCCCCTCCCATACAAAAGTATGATTTCGACCAATTTCATTAAATCAACTAATAACAAACAATTTGCAAGCTATGAACTTGAAATTTTGTACGAGCACCTTACAACTAAAAAGAAAGAAAATTGCATCACAAGTCTTACGATTCCCCTACCTCCTCTACCCCCTCCCATACAAAATTATTTTTTCGAGCATTTTTATGAAATAAGTTATCAGCTAACTCTTAAAAGTTATCAATTTCAAATTTTGCATTGAAACTTATAAAAATAATTCAAATGAAATTGCTTTCAAAATTTTCAAATCGCGCTTGCCCTTCTACCCCCTCCCATACAAAACTATGATTTCGACCAATTTCATAAATCATCTAATAGCCAACAAACTAAAAGCTATGAACTTGAAATTTTATAAAAGCACCTTAAAAGAGAAGCGAAATAAAACTGCATATCAAAATTTACGATTCCCCTACCTACTCTACCCCCTCCCATACAAATGTTCGGTTTCGTGAATGTAAAATACACCGAATTTTATGAAAATTCTATGCAACTTCGTCTATGAAACACATTCTACACAGAGAATATTGGACGTGATTCAAGCAATTAATTAAAAAGCTATTAACATCCACCCACCCTTACTATTACCCCTCCTCCTTCCCTCCATAAAAACCCAAACTTGTAGAAACGAATGAAATATTGTTAAATAGACAACAGCCCTGCTCAAGAACTCCCTTTCACTTAGTCTTCCCTAACCACTCTTACTTGCATATTAACTTTCCACACATCCGCAACATGTCCCAAGAATAATAAAGTTTCGCCCGACTTGTGGGCAGTTTATTTATTTGTGTTATTTATATTTATGTATTTGGTGTTGGGATGTTGTTGTTTGTTTCGTCCCTTCACTAAATGATGAGCCAGAGGATAATTCGATTTCCATATCTCAATTTGGAACCGTTTTATGGCAATTCCTTGCATTAAGGAATTCTGATAGTGATAAGATCAGCTCTTCCAATAGCAGTGATTTTTCCACCTCTATTATCCATGCTAGTGCGCAATTAAAAAAAAAAGAGACAAAATAGTTATTTTCTGCGAAATCCTGCATCTAACAATCAGGCAGACCCAATCTCTCAGTACCACCAGCTCAGTGCGCATAGTGACACTTCCCCCATTTCCCCCTGGGAATGAAAAGTTTTTCTTTTACTATCCAATGTACGAAAAAACGATCGAGCGCAATGGAGTCAGGATGGCAAAAATGTCAATCGCATTTCATTTACACAAGCCAATTAAAAAAAACACCCGATCATCGATCGCATTGCATATATACAAGCCAAATAAAAAAAAATACCCGGTCATAGAAAACCAAACCAAAAGGGTCTACTGTTTACTTTTTTCGCACATTACCTCACACAAGCAATTTCATCATGAAGAACGTAATGCTCTTATCGACACGGTGGACTGCAACATAAATCGGCGAAACTTGCGATAGCCGCAACATGTCCTACCAACCGACCAGATCGAAACTCAGAACAAAATCCGCCAAAAAAACTCTAGCGAAGCGCATCATTGGCCACTTCGGACGTTCCACACCTCACCTATCAGATCAGATCCCACCGATCAAAATATCGCTAAACAAATCCCTTATCAAATCGCAATCGTTTCATCTAGCTCCAATTCATTCATTCATTAGTCTAAAGCAACATCACTGAGAGCACACACTGCTCGTGCTCTCAGTGTCAATATCAATCACCAAATATAGGTTTGGGATAGCTTATATGATTGATAGTCGTTAATATCACAGAGCTGATATATCGCTGATCGCGAGCGATATAACAGATACGAAGGCAATGGAATATATCAGATATGCCAAGTGGTTATCGAGCAACAAAAGAGCAATTGAGAGATACGGAATAACGCCGTTCAAGCTCTTTCTTCGCGCGATTGATATTTAGCGGTGGGACTTGGGTAAAATTCGACTTCCATGGGTTTCGGGATCTGATAAGAGCTTTACGTTGTTCATGATGAAATTGCTCGTGTAGGTAATGTCGTGTTAAAAAAGAAAACAAAAGACCCTTTTAGTTTGGTTTTCTATGACCGGTTTTTTTTTTTTTTGTTATTTGGCTTGTATATATGTATATATGCGATGCGATCGATAATCGGGTGTTTTTTTTATTTGGCTTGTGTATATGAAATGCGATTGACATTTTTGCCATCCTGACTCCATTGCGCTCGATTGTTTTTTCGTACATTGGATAGTAAAAGAAACCCTTTTCATTCCCAGGGGGAAATGGGGGAAGTGTTCACTATGCTGAGCTATGAGATTGAGTCTTGCCTGATTGATAGATGTAGGAAAATTACGATTTGTGAGGTGCAAAGTGTTCAATGAGGTACGCTTTCTGGGATAATAGAATTACTCTATTGAACCAAACAAAACAAAAAACATATAGCACCTGAAAGCGTTAGGTCAGCATGTCAGATTGGCTGCTTTTTATTTGAAAAGAAAAAAAGAAAACAATAGACCCTTTTGGTTCGGTTTTCTATGACCGGGTGTGTGTTTTTATTTGGTTTGTATATAAGCGATGGGTAAGTGGCAGTTTGTTTGACGAGCTTTATTCTGAGCTACGATCTCGTCGGGGTTACGTGGAATGCGTGAGTTGCGGGATTAATGTGCGAGTGCGAACAAAAACTCTGGGATTTGTAGCGATGATCATTGCGGCAATTTTATTGGTGATAGAACGTAAGCAGTATGCATTTGCTCTGCTCTTCTAATCGCAGCTCTTTTAAATTTTCAATCGCAATATGCGATTGCTCTTTTCAAAGTGAAAAATCGCAGGTATGTGAAATAGCATACCATCTCTACTCATCCGTAACTATCAGAAATTCTCAATCTTTTAAGAAGAAAATAATAGCTGCATTTTTCAAATCGAGTGGAATTGTGGAGCGTGTCATTTTCGACTCACAGGAGACAGTCACAGCTGAAGTCAAGAATGAACAACTGGTTCTTTCATCATGGCAACGCTCTAGCGCGCCAAAACCAGTATTTGGCCACTACAGGACTGAGCACCCTCCGCACAGTCCAGACCTTGGTCCCTGTAAAAACGAGCGTGCCGTACTGCAGAGCTGGTTTAAGGATTGATTTCGAAGGATGGAGAAGTGTATTGCATGTAACGGAAGTTACTTTGAAAAAATCAAATAAATAAACACGTACTGCAAACTTTTTCTGGTACCCTTTGTATTTCAGTTAAGATCATAGCTGAAGAATCCTACGAAGATGTAAGATGTAGCGTCTTACATAGATGAGAGCTGTCCGAGAGCTTTCTTGTGTGAACAGGTATCCGTCAAGGACATATTAACACTACACCTATTTCTGGTAATAATAAATGACATCTTGAAAGCTACACTGGACGGTGGGGAAGGTAAAGGTCTTCAATGAAGACTATTTAACATCATAAGTCACATTGATTATGCTGATGACGTTTTTTTTGCCTGCACATAACCGTTCAAATGTTCGCTCGTTGCATTCTAAATGCAAAGAGGTGGGACTGAAAATAAATCTACGTAGAATCAAGTACATGAACTTGGCTTCGAACTGAAGCGCAGTCATTGTTTTTGACGGACAAGATGTGAAAGAGGCGCAACATTTTTATTGGCTTGAAAGCATTGTCAGCATGGACGGCGGAGCCGAAAAGGATATGGAGGCTGGTATATCCAAGTGTTAAGAGAGGTCTTCCTTCTCATGAAGCAACAAGTGTTTGACGAATTCGTCAAATCCGTATAGTTATATGGCTGTACTACGTGGAAAGTGACCGTTTGACTTACCAAGAAAATACAGACTTTCGTGAACCAATGCCTCCGACGCCATTTTAGGAATATTGTGGCCTGAAGTGATCTCCAACGACGAACTTTGGAGTACAACTGGACAGACTAAAATAGGCAATGAGATTCAAAGGCGGAAGGTGGCAGTGGATCGGTCACACTTCGAGGAAACCAAAGCGAAACATCGCCAAACAGGCTCTGGATTATAATCCTCAAGGAAGACGTCGGGTTGGTCGACCATGTAGCACAGGAATAAACAAGTCCTGGCAACAGCTTAAAGCCGATGCTCAGGATCGCGCCTTGTGGAAGAGAGTTATTTCTGTCCCATGCCCCTATAGGGGGTCTTAACAGGAATTTGATTGATTGGACAACTTTATATATCTTGGAGCTAATCTAGCAAATGATGGTAATGAGACAGACGAAATCAAACGACGGATAATACTAGCAAATAAGACGTATTGTTCGGTACTTCCAACAATGAAATCCAAGAAAGTGCACAGGCACAATAAGCTGCGAATATATAAAACAATTATACGACCTATGCTTTGTTATGGCAGCGAGATGTGGACATTTTTTTTTTTTTACAGCACCAAGTATAACTTAGGGGGTCACCCTTTAATGCAATGCACAGCTATGTCGGTATAGGAAGAGGAAGTGGAGGTGTTAAGGTGGAGAGAAACGAAAATGACGGTGGACATTGTTCTTGAAACACCGCAGGCTGTACTTGTTGGGAAACAAACTAGCTGGCAAATCGTTCCAAAGTCTTGACGTTCGGGAAATGAATGACTGCCTATATTTCACTGTACGAGAAGGCAAGGGTTTGACCGTGTACTCATGTGCGCGTTCAGCTTGGCGAGTATTCCGGGGAAAAGTATGCAGTGGAGGAATGAGTGCGCTAAGTTCCGTACTGCATTTACCGTGGAAATATCGATAGTAAATGCTGAGTACTCCGACATTTCTGCGATGCTCAAGAGAATCTATAGAAGACGTGATGGTTTCGTCTCCAATCAGTCGGAATGCATGTTTTTGAATACGATCGAGCAACGCGAGGTGTGTTTTGGGTGCCCCAGCCCAAACATGCGAGTTATACTCTAAACGTGGTCTAATGTAGGCCTTATAAATGGTTGCTAGGTCGAAGGGTGTGAAATATTATTTGCATTTTCGAAGAACACCTAGGCGTTTAGAGGCATCAAGGGCAATATCAAAGATATGCTGGGCCCAATTAAGGTGGTCACTAATTTTGACGCCTAATAGTGAGAAATTCTCCGAAGTGGTAAGCCGTGCACCATCAAAGGTTACATTGTGAGACAACACTGAAGCATCCCGTTTGAGGGATAGATGACAGGCCTGTGTTTTGGATGCTTTGAACTCTACACTGTTTTTCCTGCCCCATTCCAGGATTAAGTTGAGATCCGAGTTCAGCGAACTGAATAATTCCGTGCGATTGGAAGCAATAGAATGAATGTTTGATTCCGCAGCAGAGTTAAATTCATAGATGTTGTCTAAAGTACTGTCATCTGCAAAACTATGGATTGGATTGAGAGTGGACGACAGAAGGTCGTTTATGAAAACTAAGAAAAGAGTTGGAGATAAAACAGAACAGTTCTGAAAGAAATTAACGCGACCCTCCGAAAAAGTAGTTAGCGCATTCGAAAGAAAGGTCCTCCGAAGAATTTCGGGACCTGTGAAGGAAGCAACGGAATATCGAATAAGATACAACCATGAATTGTATCACCTCTACGACGAGCGTTCATCAACCTGCGTAAACTGCAGTGGGCTGGCCATGTACATCAAATGGAAGATAGAAAAATTCACAAACGCAAGCGATAGGAAGACGCGGTTGATGAAGACAACAAAGCCATCTTCAAAATTATCAGCTGGAGGACGCAGTCTTAAGATCGAGACGATTGGAGGCGGCGATTTTAGGAGACCAGGGCTCGACTTGGGCTGTCGCGTCATTGATGTTGATGATACCACTCCAGGTATCATTCATTAGGTAAAGTGCATTCGAAAGTGTCGATATGCGTCAAATAGTCATTCTCAAAAATATATCATATTCAAAACGTTCCAAGACATCAACTTCTACTGAGTGAAAAAAGGAGATGAAATTTGTGCCCACACTAGATGTGAAAACTGCAATTCTACCAAATCTTAAAAAACCAAAATAAATCTCACCTGTTTTCGCTTCCGAATGCCGGACGTCTTAAAATCGCTTCCAATTCATTCCGGAGGCCGGAATCCACCACCTTATTGATAGCGTTCGGTACTTCGTTAGTCGAAATTTTTGCTTTTACAACCGGCTTAGGCGCTTTTGGCACCTTGCTTGCCGCCATTCGTAAATGCTGCTGGTGTTGCGGCCGCATAGCATCAAGTTCGGCCTGAACATCCGGATCGACCCATTCCTCCGTATTCCGGGCATGCGAAACCTCATTCGGTGTGTACTTTATCACGAAATGTTGGCCACCGTATTCGCCGGCATTACTAATCGCTTCTTCGGCATCGTTTTCAGTCTCGTACTCAACAGTGCAGGAAAGTCGCTTGGGTCGCAAAATAAATCGCTTTATTTTTCCGAATTTTCCAAAATGTTTTTTTGCTATTAATTTGTCTAGAAAATTTTCTGGGATCCCATCACATCTAGAAAATAAATCGAAAGCTTTGAGTTTAGAAACAGAAAAACACGAATTCAAGCCGCTTACGTTATAGATCTGTAATTTATATTCTCCTCGACTATTACACAATCATCGTCGTCCGACATATTCACGTTTTATTTAATATTTTTCCGTTGATTTCCTAGCAAAATTCTTACTAAAATATCCGAAAATAAAGGCGGCTTGTTATGATTTCAGAGAACATAACCTTAAATTTATTTGAAAGTTTCGCTCGACTTGACAGATATGTCACGACCAAACGATTCAGAATTTTGTAGGCAGTCTCACGTAGAATGCTGTTTAACATGTCATTGCGTTATTAACACGTTCGCGGACAGTAGACGTTAGGAGACGCCATTGAATTGTTCCTTTTAGAGGAGACGCATATAAGAGTATACCAGGTATACATTAGGAAGCAAAATGAACAGCAAACCACTGTTGAGCCTCCAGTTGTTTCATATTCAGCAGTTTGTTGAGTCCGTCGCCCGAAAGAAAAAGAAGAAAAAAAAAAGAGAAAAAATATGTACACAATATTTTTTTGGTTTTTTTGAAAAATTTTCCCGCCTTCGATGCGAACATCGGATCATCGCAAAGGTTCGCCAACCCTGAGCCTTTCGACATAACGACAAATCAAAAGAAATGCCGTTAGTTTTGTTGCCGGGAAGGGAGACGAAAACCGCGTGCGGGAGAGAGTGAAGTTTTCTTCGAGCGCCAGCAGCATTGCTATCGTGTAAAATTAATTTAATCACTGAAAAAAAGAAAAATCGAATCTTGCGTGGTGTAATAAAAAATCAATTGGCGCGATTTTAAGTGATTCGTTTCACCTTGTTTTGCTCTCGTTCGCATGTGCCCCACGTGGAATTGTGAAAACCTTTTTTTTGTTGTCTCAGAAAAAAAAAATTATGGAAAAGAGAAAAAAAAGTGTCGAGTGTCGGCAAGATTCCTGTGAAATCCGTATCAGCGTAAACGAAAATCTCAAAGTGTAAATAGCGTTCATCGATCTACGATAGCGATTTGTTTTGATCCACACGGGATTTGCTCGGTCGCCCCATCCGAACTTGGAGTACCCTCTGGGAAAGAACAAGAGTTGCTTCGTAAGCGGAATGATCAATTGATCGAATCATTGATGTCGTACGGATCATCACAAAATTTCCCCGAAAAATTCGCATACAATAGGAACACCAACGAATTCGCAATCCTAGCTAAAATCGCAATAAAAAAAAAAAAAAAAAGCGTTCGGCGTAAATTCGAATCGGGAATTCGTCCCTGGCGGCAGTAAAAAGCTTGCAAAGAGCAATCCTGGGCGCGTAAATTTCAATCGTCATTGTGAAATCTCATGCGGAATCGACGTGTGAGTGTGCTTGGTTCATCCTCAGAAAAAAAAAGAAAAACGGAAAACATCTAGAAACCTTTCAATCAAAACTCCCGTATGTATTATAATTTTTCTTTTGAATTTGGAGCCAATGCGAGACAATCCCTACTCAGCTATATCGGCCGTAGTAGCTACGCATGTTGCATTCGGGATTTACATTATCGCGCTTATTTTCGCGCTGAACTATCAAGTCCTGAAGTCGTAAGGAACAAGATTGATCTAAATTAAGTTAAATTGAATATAAATGTGTGAATTACGAAATTGGAAATGCGGCGCGTCGAGAAGATACAAAGAAATAAAAACATGAATGAAGGAAATAACCTTTTTTTTTATTCAAAGTATAAATAAATTAGATTTAACGAAAAAAATAAAAGAAAACCGTGAATAGAATAATTAATAAGGATAAATAAATTAAACTTAACGAAAAATAAAAGAAAACCGTGAATAGAATAATTAACAAGGATAAATAAATTAAATTTAACGAAAAATAAAAGAAAACCGTGAATAGAATAATTAATAAGGATAAATAAATTAAATTTAACGAAAGATAAAAGAAAACCATGAATAGAAGAATTAACACAGATAAATAAATTAAAAATAAATAGAAAATTTCAATGATTTTAAAGAAAATAAATAAAATTAAAACAAGACAAACGACAGACGTAATAGGACAGGACCGACGGACGGAATCAAATAAAAATGATAATAAATAATTGAAAAAGTGAGAGAGATAGTAACAAAATATCGCTTGTTTTCATGATTTGGGTAAGTTTTTTTTTGTTATTTTGACTTTTTTTTCTTCCTTTTGATTTTTTTTCTTTCGTCTGGAAATATTTTTGTGTGAGAAAAAAAAAGGGTGATTAAAGGCTAGAAAGGCCAGTGTTATTGACGCTCTGATTTTTTTTTAAATAGATTTTTTTCGTTTTGGGAACATTTAGAATTTTCGTAAGATGATTAAAGGCTAGAAAAGCCAGTATTAAATGAACCCGAGCGCTTAGCTCTTCGCCCCGAACCTCGACATGGGGCCACGACAAATAATATTTCTTTTCAAGGAAAGTTGTGGCTGAGGTAGGGAGGGCAGAGAGGGCGCTAAAAACCACCTTAGCGCCCTAACACAAATCGCGAGGTCGGCAACTCCATCGCTTCATGGTCTTTCACGACCACTGGGGAAAATTATCCCAATTTTCACCCTAACCCGGAGTAAGCCGACACGAAATTTTTGTTATACAGGCCATGGGTTTTATGGTCTGATTAAGGAACAAGTACCCCCCCACACTGCCGTAGCTAGTCCCGGCCGCCAGCAAGCGTGTCGCTTCCGTTCCTTAGTCAGCCACCAATTCGGAAGTAGGAGGAATTGGCCCTTTCTTGTCCCGAACATTGACGTTTTCGTTTCCTTTCAGAATTATTTTGGCTTTAAGTCAAAATAATTCGTACCGTCGGCCTAAATCATAACAAAATGGCGCCCAACGTGGGGCTAGCCAGATCTACGCTAGGAGCACATAGCGTAGCCCGTCAACACGCGCGAGTCGGAAAAATTCCGTGCAAAATCGTTGATGAGGAAAAGGACTAAATTTCGTCGTTCTGCGACAGAATTTTCGCCTGAACGGCAATCACAGTCCATGTGCCAAGCTTTTTTTTGAGTTTCGTCGGCTAACCATCGGATTGGTTTTGTATGTAGACAGTGTGGAACTGACCTATTGACGAACCGTTTGGCAACCTTTAGGCGCCACTCTGTTCCATAGGAAAGGGAAACATTGTCTGCATGCGAAATTGGTTCTATGTTAGTCGACAGGTTTTAGTCTCTCGAACCATTCCACTCTTGGTTCGTGAGCACCCATCTGAGAGCTGGGCATGCCTTGTCTTGGCGGGCGTGTCGTCAGAAGAAGGGAAGAATGTTTGCGAATCATTGGTGAGTTTGGTGATAGAGATTATTGCCGAAACTTCAGAAAAGTTCCTTAATTCCTTAACCTTCCTTTTAGAGTTCCTATAACGTAGAGTTTTTTTTTGAACTAACGTAGAGATTTTTTTTTTGATGATATAAATTTTTATAAGTCTTCGGACGAAATATTTTGATGATTTTCTTTTGCGGATTTTGATGTTTTCTTTGCTTTTCTTCCCAAACAATTTTGATGCATTTTATCGCGATCCAGTTTTCCCAGTGAGTCGGGAAAGAGCATGATCGGCTTCGCGATTTGCTGCAGTTGAGGGGAGGGGAAAAGAGTGAATGCGTGAGGGTTCATTTTGATCATTCATTAAAGTCAAGTATACATACAATCACCTAATATTCATTTGCTCATTCGTACATTTGTTTTTGCATTCATCTAACATTCACACAAGCATTTATCCATAAATTTAAAAATCGATTCATTCATTTATGATCGGAAAATTCATCCGCTCATTTATTCGGAATTTCGTTCGTACAGGACGCATTAGTTGATTATATTCAGTCATTCATTCGTTTTTTTTTCTCGTAATATATACATTCAATATTCATGCAATCATTTATCTATAAATTCAGAAGTTCATTCAATAGTAGTTTATTTGAGTAATTATACATATAAACACACAAACATCCGTTTATTCGTTCATTCATGCATGCTATTACATTCGTTCCAACACTTACACAATTAGTTTACGCTTACTTCTCGAAATTCAATTGATCTTAATATTAAATTCGTTTGCTAAATCATTCGGTATATCGTTCATTCGCTTCGTTGACGCTTACCTTCAATCATTCAATATACATTCGTTCGTAATAATTCTTTTTTTGCAATCTTAGAGTCAGTACTCGATAGTTCATGAATTTTACCTTCTCAGTTGTTCTTTATATACATATCCTTTATTCAGACATTCAAGATACCTTTCATCGATACGCACAATTAGTCGTGAAAATTTTCCTATTCCAACCACTCGTTTTTTTTTCTCTCTATTTCGTTCAAACACTTAATCGAGTTTTGTCGTTCGCTTCATTAACTTATTTTGAGCATGTCTTTGATTCATTCTCCGAAAGCGAGCGTAGATGTTGTCTGCTCAGCTTGTCAGGAAATTATAGATCCGGTGAAAGAAGTAGTCACCAAATGTAGTCATCGATTCCATAGCCATTGTTTGGAATTATGGATCGTTGACAATCACAATTGTCCGAATTGTCGTGGACATTTGGGTCCTAGAGACTATTGGTCCGTCCTGGGTGTAGAGGGCGCGTCCGCTAAACTAGGCCCAGTGACACGCGGCAAAAAGAAGTCACAGGCCACTAATGCTCAAAAAGTTGGTATGTCGCCTGTGGGGTTAAATTTGGATATGCCACACGAGACAGGAGGCGGACGAGCTTTCTATGCCCCGGACGGATCGATGGTCCCGACGC
Organism: Chorisops tibialis; assembly: GCA_963669355.1. Lineage (NCBI taxonomy): Eukaryota > Metazoa > Arthropoda > Insecta > Diptera > Stratiomyidae > Chorisops > Chorisops tibialis. The sequence goes on along the minus strand of OY770264.1, from coordinate 63,438,225 downwards.
CCAGTCCATTGACTGAGCCAGACCCAAGTTTGATGTTTGTAACAGACACGAGTGAAAGGGAGAAACAAGTGAGATGGTCAGACATCAGAATCGAATCGCCGGCAGAGTCAATACTAGAGACGCCGTTGGCTATGAATTCACTGAAGATGGATGACTTAGTGCGAATTATACGCTCGGTGTTGCGTGAGGAACAGACTCAGCAACAGCCAAGCAGGAATAATATCAACGTAGAATTACCACCACCACCATTTTTAAATCGACATGATGCACTGGACGAACAGGTGCGAACTCGTGGCCGACTGGCCCGTGCGACCGCTCAGATCGGCGATCGCAATGGCAACGGCCCAAATTTAAGACACCGCAATCCAGGCAGTCCGATACGCCATTGGAGATTGCGTTTTAATGGAGAAAGCCATTCATTGCGAGCAGAAGAATTGGTCTTCAGGGCCGAAGCTCTTGCAGTGGGAGATCTGGGCGGGCGCATGGACCTGTTGGCCCAGAATTTTCATCTGTTGTTGGACGGTCGTCCAAACCAGTGGTATTGGCTCTGGAGGAGATCCAACTTAGAGACCCACTGGACAGATCTGAGACTTGCTTTCTTAGAAGCTTGGGGAGAGAGTAATGACGATTGGGAGGTGCGCAAGCAGATGCTAGGAAGACGTCAGGCACCAAATGAGCCATTCTTGCTTTATGAACAAGACATGACTGTACTCCGCACATTGCTGCCCACTCCTATGTCAGAAAGAGAATTCGTTGGAATCGTTCGAAGTAATTTATTAGCTAGCACGCAACAGCAAATGTGCTTTTACGAAGTACAAAATATGGCTCAGCTACGACATCTTGTGAAGCGTGTAGAGACTGTACGGAAGACTACACGAGCGAATTCTTGGCAATCGAACAGAGCCCACGAAATCATCGAAACCCAAGTGGAAGAGTTGGTAGATCCCGAAGTTGACGAGGTAGCTGGTTTGTCTAAGTCCTTGACTTGTTGGAACTGTGGCAAGGATGGACATGGCTATCGAGATTGTACCGAACCACCTAAAGGCATTTTCTGCTATGGATGTGGAAGGGCGGACGTGGTGAAGCCCAACTGTGTTCATTGCAAGGCGGGAAACGGCCGAAGGGACGGAAGGACAGCGGGTCCCTTTCGTCTGAACACTGTACCCCGAACGTAGAAGGAAACGTAGTACAGAAACCTCTTTCCGATTCCCCATTTAATTTAGTACTCCCGAACAAAAAAATTTCTACCAACTTTTCGACCCCCTTAAATAACCCTCCAAATTTTACCATCACACCTTCAACATTTTCTGAACCTGATTCCCATCCTTTTAAAGTAAAATCATCCTTACCTGTTCCTCGGAATCTTATCACTTCGCAAGTCACTATTCTGAAAAGAGTAAATGATAATACGGAGTTGGCTGTTTCTCGACCTGAAAATGACCTTATCGTACCCGAAAATCTAAGACAACATTCCCGCCATCCTTTCAAGCCTTATCACCTTCGACTAAAAGAGTATATGGAAGCTCGAGAGCGAATTTTTGCACCTACTTCAGTCACTAGCGTTGATCAAGTATCATCACTAGCGAGTGGATTCGGTCGTAGAAAGTCAATCTTACGCCTTCGTATGTTCTGGAGGATGGTGCGTGAAAAAAAAAAAACGATTCTGTCTACCATCATTACCGAGCCGTTCGATATACGTCCGTACGCCAGGGTATCCCTATACGGAGTGGACGTTAAAGGACTCCTCGATAGTGGTGCGAGCATTAGTTGCCTTGGAGCAAATTCCCTACAACGCCTTCAAGATGCACAGGTGAGTTATCGACCAGTCTGTCAAGACGTGAAGACAGCTGATGGTGCTGCACAAAGAGTTTTGGGCACAGTAGTTACCGACATTACCTTTCGTGGTGTTACTAAAGCTATTACCTTATATATCGTGCCGAGCCTATCGCAGGAATTGTACCTTGGGGTAGATTTCTGGCGATCCTTTCATCTAGCTCCCAACATCATCAGCGCGGTTGATATTCCCGATACTGCATCGCAACTAATTGCTCAGAATACCCACCATTTAACGCCCTCAGATGTAAAGAGGTTGGAATTGGCAAAGTCCAAATTTCCATCATACGAAGAATACGGACTCGGTGTAACCAATGTCGTTGAACATAGTATAGACGTTGGGGATGCTAGTCCCATCAAACAAAGACATTATCCCGTTTCGCCTGCGATCCAAAATCTGTTGTATGACGAGATCGATCGTATGTTAGCACTTGGCGTTATAGAGACCAGCCAGAGTGCATGGAGTTCACCTGTTGTTCTTGTGAGGAAGCCAGGCAAGGTACGGTTATGCTTGGACTCGCGCAAAGTCAATGATGTGACGAAGAAGGATGCTTATCCATTACCACACATTGACGGTATCTTAAGTCGTTTGCCGCGAGCCAATTTTATAACCAGCCTAGACCTCAAAGATGCCTTTTGGCAGATTCCTCTCGAACAAAAATCTAGAGAATACACAGCGTTTACTATTCCTGGTCGGCCTCTATACCAATACACTCGCATGCCTTTTGGTTTATGCAACGCGCCGCAAAGGATGTGTCGTTTGATGGACAAAGTCATCCCACCCGAGCTGAAGGAGCAGGTATTCGTATATTTGGACGATCTGCTGTTGATTTCTGAGGATTTCGACTCACATCTGACTTTATTGAGCGAAGTCGCAGATTGTATAAGAAAAGCTGGCTTGACGATCAACATCAGCAAGAGCAAGTTTTGTTTGAGAGAAGTGAAGTATCTCGGATACATCGTTGGAGATGGAGGCTTGAAGACAGACCCGAACAAAGTCTCAGCCATAGTCGATTACCCTTCGCCAAAGTCCGCACGTCAAGTTCGACGCTTCCTTGGTATGGCAGGCTGGTATCGACGATTCGTTCCCAACTTTGCTGCTACCGTATCACCGATCTCAGACACTCTAAAGAAGTCCAACCAGTTTGCTTGGACTACAGAGGCACAAACTTCCTTCCTAGTAGTGAAAGACTTGCTGACGAAAGCACCCGTTTTGATCAACCCAGATTTCAAGAGGCCTTTCGTAATACAATGCGATGCTAGTAAGTCAGGGGTGGGTAGCGTTCTCTTCCAGGAAAACGACGACGGATCGGAATCTCCAGTAGCGTATATGTCACAGAAGCTCACTTCCGCTCAACGCAACTATAGCGTAACCGAACTCGAGTGTTATGCGGCTGTGTTGAGCGTGAAAAAATTTCGAGCCTATGTAGAAGGAACTGCGTTCAAAGTCATCACGGATCATGCAAGTCTCAAATGGCTTATGTCGCAGAAAGACCTACAAGGAAGGTTAGCGAGGTGGAGTCTGAAACTTCAAGGTTTCGACTTCGTAATCGAGCACCGACGAGGGAGCTTGAACGTTGTACCCGATGCCCTCTCTCGCGTATACGAAGAGGGACTAAATGCGCTGATCGACGTAGCAACAATCGTGGACATGGATTCTCCAGAATTCTCTGGCAAAGAATACAAAGAATTGGTGTCCACGGTTGATGCGAACGCCGATCGGCTTCCTGACGTATGCGTGAGGGATGGTTTCGTGTATAAGCGGACAGAGCCTCACGTCGGTGACCCGATTGCGGAGGACAGGGCCTGGAAGTTATGGATTCCATCGAGCCTTACGTCAACTGCGATTGCTCAGGCGCACGAAGCAGACACTACGGTCCATGGTGGTTATGCTAAAACGCTAGAGCGAGTCAGACGATTTTTGTACTGGCCCGGGATGGCTACACAAGTACGTACCTACGTTCTGGCGTGCGACACTTGTAAAGAGACAAAGTCCCCGAACAGACCTCTACGAGCGCCTATGGGAGAACCGTTCCGGACAGATCAGCCATTCCAACACCTTTACATCGACGTATTGGGACCATATCCACGTACCAAACGGGGTAAAATCGCAATTCTTATCGTCTTGGACCATTTCACCAAATTCCCCCTTTTACACCCCTGGGGAGAAATACTGCTGAAGAAATCACTAAATATCTGGAGGGGCAGGTCTTCCACACGTTTGGGACACCTGAGACGATCATCAATCATCAAATTCCTGTTAAGACCCCCTATAGGGGCATAGGACAGAAACAACTCTCTTCCACAAGGCGCGGTCCTGAGCATCGGCTTTAAGCTGTTGCCAGGACTTGTTTATTCCTCTGGCCTCCTGCTCAACTGCTCGCTTCCATGTGTTACATGGTCGACCAACCCGACGTCTTCCTTGAGGGTTATAATCCAGAGCCTGTTTTGCGATGTTTTGCTCTGGTTTCCTCAAAGTATGACCGATCCACTGCCACTTTCGCCGTTGAATCTCAATACCTATTTTAGTCTGGCGAGTTGTACTCCAAAGTTCGTCGTTGGAGATTACTTCTGGCCAGAATATTCCTAAAATGCGCCGGAGGCATTGGTTTACGAAAGTCTGTAGTTTCTTGGTAAGTCGAACGGTCACTTTCCACGTAGTACAACCATATAACAACACGGATTTGACGCATGCGTCAAAAACTCGCAGCTTCGTGCGAAGGGAGATCTCTCTTAACCTCCAGAAAGGGGAAAGGATACCGAAGGCCTGACGTGCTTTATTTAGCCGAGCCTCAACATCCTTTTCGGCTCCGCCGTCCATGCTGACAATGCTTCCGAGATAGCAAAAATCTTGCACCTCTTCCACATCCTGTCCATTAAGAACAATAGGTGTGCTTGCGTTCGAACCCATGTGCATGTACTTGGTTTTACGCACATTTATTTTCAGTCCCGCCTCTTTGCATTTAGAATGCAACGAGCAAACATTTGACTCTAAGTCCGAACGGGTATGTGCAAGCAAACACACGTCATCAGCATAATCAAGGTGACTTAAGATGTTAAATAGTCTCCATTGAAGACCTTTACCTTCCCCACCTTCCAGTGCAGCTTTTAAGATGTCATTTATTACCACCAGAAACAGGGCTGGTGATAATATGCAGCCTTGTCTGACACCCGTTCGCACAGGAAAGCTCTCGGACAGCTCTCCTCTATGCAAGACACGACACCTTGCATCTTCGTAGGATTCCTTAATCATAGCTATGACCTTATCTGGAATACCTCTCCTACGCAAAGCATTCCATATGTAATCTCGCTTAACGCTGTCGAAAGCCTTCTCGAAGTCCACAAACATGAGATGTAGTGGCGAACCCATTTCGGCTGACTGCTCTAATATTATCCGTAGGGTATTTGTGTGGTCGGTACAAGACGACCCTTTACGGAATCCAGCCTGATAAACTTCGAGAGTGCTCTCGACGACATCACTAATCCTATTGAGAATTACCTTAGCCATAATTTTTGATACGGCAGTAAGTAGACATATACCACGCCAATTGCCACAATCCCGAAGGTCGCCCTTCTTCGGAATTTTCACAATGACGCCCTCCTTCCATTCAGTCGGATATCTTCCCTCATTCCACACCTTAGTGAAGAGTGGGAGGAGTATATCGGCTGTTATTTCTGGGTCCGCTTTGAGGAGTTCGGTTGGTAGTCCGTCTATACCTGGAGCTTTCCTTCCCGCCATTGACCGAATGGCGGAAACTATCTCTTCCTTATCTGGGGGATCGTCCCTAATAGAGGATTGTTGCGGTTGGATGTTTGGAAGTTGTTCTGTTTCCGGAATATCTTCATCTGACAAGATGTTTAAAATATCAGAGAAGTATTCCTTCCATCGTCGCAACTGGTGTTCACTCATATTAAGGAGAGTTCCGTTGACATCTCTCACCAGGTGGTTGGCGGTGAAATTCCTGTTCGTCAACTGTTTCATGATTTTGAAAAGTGAACCCATATCCCCAAGGTAAGCCGCAGATTCTGCCTTGTTTGCCAGATCTTCAATGGCCTTTCTCTTGTCGCGTCTAACAGCCTTTTTAAGCTGTATATGAGCATCGCGGTAGTTCTGCCTCAAGTCGGGCGTTCGTTGGTTGACATCGGGTTGAGAGATGATTGCCAATTTGGCTTTTTTCCGATTGCCAACCTTGTCCCATGTGTCTTGTGACATCCAGGGTTTCTCACCGCTTTGCACATATCCCACAGATTCTTCAGCACTAGTTAGAAAAGTGTTTCTGGTTGCCTCCCAATTGGCGTCCAGTGTGCGCATTTCATGTTCACCCAACGTGGATGACTTTTCGCGTAGAATGGTGGTGTATTCGCGTTTTTTGTTGGGATCTCTGAGTTTATCCACATTAAGCTTGCGCTTCATTTGAAGAATTTGTGGTCGTCGGATAGCTGCTGTACACAATCTCAAGCAGGCAACCATCAAGTGGTGATCGCTCCCCACGTCAGCTGCACGTTTCGCTCGCACATCGAGGAGACATCTTCTCCATCGGCGACTTATAGCCAAATGGTCGATCTGGTTCTGAGTAACACCATCAGGGGAAACCCAAGATGTTTTATGATGACTCTTGTGTGGAAAAAGGGTCACTCCGATGACCATTTGCCGAGTACTACAGAACTCCACAAATAATTCGCCGTTTTCGGGTCTCTTAATCCAAGGTCGTGAAGCGTCGACCCAAGGGTCACCATGCCTCCCCATGACGTGTTCTAGTCCAGTGTTGTCTGATCCAACCTGGGCGTTCATATCTCCCGAGATGATAATAATATCACCTCTTGGAACACGTTCGAAGGTGGCACTCAGTTGGCTATATTGTCACCAGATGTTGCGGTATTAGTTGTGAATTGTGACGTTTCTGACACTGGTCCTGAGCCTGACGACGATAATCCTATCCGAGATTGGTTCCCAGCTAATGAGACTGTTTCTCGCTCTCGGCGTAAGGACGAACGCCACGCCATTTCTGGCTTCACTTTCAGGGCCAATGTACAGAATAGTGTTTCCGCTAGGGGTTCGTTCTTCTCCTGATCCTGTCCACCTGACCTCGCTCAAGCCCAAGATTTGGATGTTATAGTGCTCCATTTCACGGTCGATCACTGATTGGCGGTGCAAGGACCGAGTAACCCCAGCTCTTCCCCCGTCATTCAATGTTCGAACATTCCAGAAGCCAATCATAGTCCGTTTTCGAATGCCAAAAGTCGTTACCGTAGGATCAGTCCGTATCCGAGGCGATGTATCCGTTTCTCGTATCATTTAGGTCTTAAGATCACGGGTGATAAGCCCATGATCCAGTGAGTGTCCATTTGCCATTTTTAGGGCAAGCAGGACTGGCTGTGGGTGAATTCTACAGCCCCCATCCCAGAGGGGGATAGTTAGCTCAGGTCCGTGGAGTCGCTAACTCCAAAGATAGTTGCAGGAATTGGTAAAACCTCATACTACAACTACCCCCTTGCGGGAAAGACGATCCTCTCCGATAATGGCTCTCAATTTAAGTCGAAAGTGTTTAATTCCATGCTGGACAAATACGGAGTTCAACACCTGTACACCCCGAGCTACTCACCGCAAGCAAATGCATCGGAACGTGTCAATCAGTCCATCCTAGCCGGAATTCGAACATTCATCACTGATGACCAAACACGATGGGATGAGAGTCTAAGCAAAATAGGATGTGCCCTTCGGAGCTCACTCCACCAAGCCACTGGATTTTCTCCTTTTAAGGTTTTGTTTGGGAATCATATGATGTTACACGGGAAGGACTACGAACTGCTGAAGCGTTTGCGAGCGTTGGGTGAGTCAAATGTACAGCTTCGACCTCGAGAGGGAATTCCTATCGTGAGACAGCTTGCACAGACGAAAATAAGGGTCGCACATGAGGACAGTAGCAGGCGTTATAATCTGCGTGCTGCTCAAACACAATTTCGTGTAGGACAAGAAGTATTCCGAAGAAACTTTTCCTTGTCCACAGCCGCGCAGAATTATAATGCTAAGCTGGCGAAAAAGTTCCTCAAGTGCAGGATTCGTCGTGTGCTTGGCAACTCACGATACGAATTGGAGGATGTAGGAGGCAAACGTGTGGGAGTCTACCACTCCAAAGATCTCCGGCAGTGATTCTTGGAATACACCACTTATTGCCCGGCTCTCAGTCGTGAGCACGAGACACCTAGCGACGGCTTTTCTTAGTCGATTCGGCGCTGGAAATCAACGGCGAACCGCCTATGTTGTTGAGTCCGTCGCCCGAAAGAAAAAGAAGAAAAAAAAAAAGAGAAAAAATATGTACACAATATTTTTTTGGTTTTTTTGAAAAATTTTCCCGCCTTCGATGCGAACATCGGATCATCGAAAAGGTTCGCCAACCCTGAGCCTTTCGACATAACGACAGATCAAAAGAAATGCCGTTAGTTTTGTTGCCGGGAAGGGAGACGAAAACCGCGTGCGGGAGAGAGTGAAGTTTTCTTCGAGCGCCAGCAGCATTGCTATCGTGTAAAATTAATTTAATCACTGAAAAAAAGAAAAATCGAATCTTGCGTGGTGTAATAAAAAATCAATTGGCGCGATTTTAAGTGATTCGTTTCACCTTGTTTTGCTCTCGTTCGCAAGTGCCCCACGTGGAATTGTGAAAACCTTTTTTTTGTTGTCTCAGAAAAAAAAAATTATGGAAAAGAGAAAAAAAAGTGTCGAGTGTCGGCAAGATTCCTGTGAAATCCGTATCAGCGTAAACGAAAATCTCAAAGTGTAAATAGCGTTCATCGATCTACGATAGCGATTTGTTTTGATCCACACGGGATTTGCTCGGTCGCCCCATCCGAACTTGGAGTACCCTCTGGGAAAGAACAAGAGTTGCTTCGTAAGCGGAATGATCAATTGATCGAATCATTGATGTCGTACGGATCATCACAAAATTTCCCCGAAAAATTCGCATGCAATAGGAACACCAACGAATTCGCAATCCTAGCTAAAATCGCAATAAAAAAAAAAAAAAAAAAAAGCGTTCGGCGTAAATTCGAATCGGGAATTCGTCCCTGGCGGCAGTAAAAAGCTTGCAAAGAGCAATCCTGGGCGCGTAAATTTCAATCGTCATTGTGAAATCTCATGCGGAATCGACGTGTGAGTGTGCTTGGTTCATCCTCAGAAAAAAAAAGAAAAACGGAAAACATCTAGAAACCTTTCAATCAAAACTCCCGTATGTATTATAATTTTTCTTTTGAATTTGGAGCCAATGCGAGACAATCCCTACTCAGCTATATCGGCCGTAGTAGCTACGCATGTTGCATTCGGGATTTACATTATCGCGCTTATTTTCGCGCTGAACTATCAAGTCCTGAAGTCGTAAGGAACAAGATTGATCTAAATTAAGTTAAATTGAATATAAATGTGTGAATTACGAAATTGGAAATGCGGCGCGTCGAGAAGATACAAAGAAATAAAAACATGAATGAAGGAAATAACCTTTTTTTTTATTCAAAGTATAAATAAATTAGATTTAACGAAAAAAATAAAAGAAAACCGTGAATAGAATAATTAACAAGGATAAATAAATTAAATTTAACGAAAAATAAAAGAAAACCGTGAATAGAATAATTAATAAGGATAAATAAATTAAATTTAACGAAAGATAAAAGAAAACCATGAATAGAAGAATTAACACAGATAAATAAATTAAAAATAAATAGAAAATTTCAATGATTTTAAAGAAAATAAATAAAATTAAAACAAGACAAACGACAGACGTAATAGGACAGGACCGACGGACGGAATCAAATAAAAATGATAATAAATAATTGAAAAAGTGAGAGAGATAGTAACAAAATATCGCTTGTTTTCATGATTTGGGTAAGTTTTTTTTTGTTATTTTGATTTTTTTTTCTTCCTTTTGATTTTTTTTCTTTCGTCTGGAAATATTTTTGTGTGAGAAAAAAAAAGGGTGATTAAAGGCTAGAAAGGCCAGTGTTATTGACGCTCTGATTTTTTTTTAAATAGATTTTTTTCGTTTTGGGAACATTTAGAATTTTCGTAAGATGATTAAAGGCTAGAAAAGCCAGTATTAAATGAACCCGAGCGCTTAGCTCTTCGCCCCGAACCTCGACATGGGGCCACGACAAATAATATTTCTTTTCAAGGAAAGTTGTGGCTGAGGTAGGGAGGGCAGAGAGGGCGCTAAAAACCACCTTAGCGCCCTTACACAAATCGCGAGGTCGGCAACTCCATCGCTTCATGGTCTTTCACGACCACTGGGGAAAATTATCCCAATTTTCACCCTAACCCGGAGTAAGCCGACACGAAATTTTTGTTATACAGGCCATGGGTTTTATGGTCTGATTAAGGAACAAGTACCCCCCCACACTGCCGTAGCTAGTCCCGGCCGCCAGCAAGCGTGTCGCTTCCGTTCCTTAGTCAGCCACCAATTCGGAAGTAGGAGGAATTGGCCCTTTCTTGTCCCGAACATTGACGTTTTCGTTTCCTTTCAGAATTATTTTGGCTTTAAGTCAAAATAATTCGTTCCGTCGGCCTAAATCATAACAAGTTGTAATTATAAAAAAGAGTATGTTCCCTTTAATTCGAGACTAGCGCCACTTGATTGAGATTTTGGCCTGCTTGGTGGTGTTAGTGAGTTTCAGTCGCGCACACTTCTTCTAATTATTATATCAAATTTGTCATTTCACATACAATCGATTAAGTCACTCATGCTGAGCCAACTTCATATAAAAAAACACTTGGTAAATTTTGGTCTATAAACACATTTACGTGGACCAAAATGCATAAGCGGGAGGTTGTCATTTTTCTCTTTCTTACCCTGTGTCACCAGATGGCGCAACGCAATATTACTTAGTTTTTGAAGATTCCGTCTAGCATCAAGAGATAGCGCTTTTGAATTTGCAATTTACGGTGAATTCAGTTCATAGAAATTTTTACTTTCAAATATTGTGGGTATTTTCCCGACAGACTAGATTTTTTTACATGCGCAATTCATAATGTTTTCTCGTCTTTCCTTTTGTGAAAAACACACGACGAAGACGGGTTAAATACAAGTGATTCGCGTAAACAGAAAGTGGGAAACGAGTGCAGTGGTTTTCAGAAAGTACAAAAGAACGGAAATCGAGAGCCCCCGAAAAACAAAAATGCACGCGAATTTTCCGGGCAGTAGGAAATTGAGAAAAGCAATAACGTTCCAACTGTTCACTTTTGTGTGGTGCAGAAATTTCACAGGATTTTTCTTTGTTTTTTGTTTTTTCGGTTATTTATTTTTCGTTCAAATTTTCAGTCCGCCTTCGAGTGGTTGTACTACGTGGAAAGTGACCGTTCGACTTACAAACTGCTATATCCGAGACCGCACGAATGCTATCCGTAACGAGTCGGTACAGCAAAGCAAATTCGGTTGTACATATGTGGACGGCATTCTGCAATTGATTCATTTCTGCCTGGCCTCGCTTCAAACTTTCGTGAACCAATGCCTCCGACGCATTTTAGGAATATTCTGACCAGAAGTGATATCCAATAAGAAGCTTTGGAGCACAACTGGACAGGCTAAAATAGGCATTGAGATTCAAAGGCGAAAGTGGCAGTGGATCGGTCACACTTTGAGGAAACCAGAGCGAAACATCGCCAAACAGGTTCCGGATTATAGCCTCAAGGTAAATGTCGGGTTGGGCGACCATGTAGCACATGGAAGCGGTCAGTTGAGCAGAAGACCAGAGGAATATACAAAACCTGGCAACAGCTAAGGACCGATGCTCAGGATCACGCCTTCAAGGGGTCTTATCAGTAATTTGATTGATTTTTTTCTTCGGGTCTTGTATGAGGTGCGTGGACATTCGGCCTTTGGAGTGTCAAGCGAAAATGTGAGTGGATTTCTCTCGGGGTGCGCCAGTTGGGGGTGTTAAACGCTCCACTGGACACGAGAGGTCATAAAAAACCGTGTGCGGAATAATTTGGAGTACGATTTCTCGAAGTAGGAAAAATGAATTTCATGTGGTTTTTATTTTGTGTTTGAAATGTGGGGCGGAAATGGGGGCTATCGCCGTGCTGCTATTCTGGATCGCAGCAGCACCCCAACAAAGTTGAAATGTGCCTCCAGGGACCCATTCCGCATTCAGATTTTTGATGAGACTCCTCCAGATCTAGACAGCACTTCCTATCGGCTGCTCAGGAGCGTGGATGTGGGGAATTCGACCTGAAGTTGCGCTCATCCTTGGGGGTGTGTGCTCTAACTTCATAGCAAACTATGTTGCAGGGGATCGCGGAGAGTACGTGATGGAGTTGAGTGCGAGGTTCCCCACTAATCACCCTAGCACTTCATCTCGTGCTACTACACTTACCACATTAAGAAAAGGAACAACTGATAAAGGAACAACTGATAAGGGAACATTCGGGCCCAAGACTTACTGTACGCAAAAATTTTATAATTAACAATATTAAGAAAAAATTTAGGAAATTTATAATCCAAGTTTTATTAAGGAAATAAAAAAAACGATCCCTAATACAAAAGAGCTGAAATTGATATTTTTTTTTTTTGTTAAGGTACCTGGTGAGTCGTTGGGGCCCTTGGTTGCATTTTTTTTTCTCGAATCGCCGTCTCCGCCTTGTCACAAACGTTCGCTACGCTCACTGATTGTTTCTTTTGATGATGAAAGACTTACTCAGTTTATGCTCATCACTGTTACCAAAACTTTGATCAAGAGTGTTTGAATGTTTTAGCACTTTTTAATTTCGCAGCATTGTCGCACGCGGCGTGGTGGTAGGTTGAGAGAATTAGTAACAATTCTATTCTCAATCAATCAATCAATCAAATTCCTGTTAAGACCCCCTATAGGGGCATAGGACAGAAACAACTGTCTTCCACAAGGCGCGATCCTGAGCATCGGCCTTAAGCTGTTGCCAGGACTTGTTTCTTGGTAAGTCGAACGATCACTTGCCACGTAGTACAACCATATAACAACACGGATTTGACGCATGCGTCAAAAACTCGGAGATTCGTGCGAAGTAGAGTCACTCTATGAAAAAGAAAGAACAAGGCACCTAGTAGAAGTAGTACGTCTTGTTCTTTCTTTTTCATAGAGTAACTCTAGTGCGAAGGGAGATCTCTCTTAACCTCCAGAAAGGGGAAAGGATACCGAAGGCCTGACGAGCTTTATTTAGCTGAGTCTCAACATTTACCTTCCCCACCATCCAGTGCAGCTTTCAAGATGTCATTGTATTCTCAATGTATTAATATTTCTACATTAATTCAACAAATTTCCTTTAAATAAGAAGCTTCATTTTAGGCACAAATGTGTGTATTTAATATATATTATGTAAAAACACAAAGAAAACAAAGGGAAGTAGACCAACACAGAATAAAGTGTTTTGCGAAAAGAAACTAAAACTGAAGAAAAAACTAAAGCAATAAAATAAATTGAAGCATTATTCTTTTTCATTTAATTCGATAGGAAAAAAAAATACAAATAAATTAATGTGAAAAAAAGTACTTCGTATCATTTAATTTTTTCCGCCTATTAAAGGTCCCGAACCGTTAAAGGCACTTTTGAAGTTCTACTTCTGCAACAACAAAATTAGATCTTGTACTGTTTCACTTTAATACTTTTACTTTATTATTCTAATAATAAAGTATTGTGATCGACACAGAAATAAAAAATTTGTTACCCTGAAATTTTGTTTTTTCGCGTTTCATGACTAAATTAGCCTAAAAATGCAAAAAAAAATCCGTCCCGCCGTACGCTGTCCGCCGTACATATGGACTCATATCTCCGAGACCGTTATAGGTAGACTGTTCGTTTTTGGGCAGATTGTTAGTTGGGTAAGTGAGCCCCAATTTCTAAATTTTGGGGAGTGTTAGGTGGAAGGAGGAGGCGGGGGGAGGGAAAGAGTCAAAAACTACACTTGCTAATATTTCCACCAGGAATGCAGATAGGAAGCTGACAATCAACAGAGATATAGACAGGGTTGTGGGACAAATTACAAAAAATAATTTAATTTTTTTATCCATTGGCGTCCGAAAAAGGGTGGTCTAAAAACAATTTGTCGCCGAATTGTTTTTTCAAATGACTATATCTTCGAAATTACTTATCATAAAAAATTCATATTTTGGGACCATTAAGGCGGCATATAGCTCCACCAGAATCAACTTAGAGAGAGGCTAATTACTGCAAGGGGGAGGGTCAGAGGGTGTTAAAAAAAAACACTTGAATATCTCAACTATCTCTTAAGCTATGTAGTTGAAACTTAAAACATATATTAATCTATACTAGCAAAATACGAAAAAAATTTAACCTGTGGAAATAAAAGTAGTGGGGGGAAATGGGAAGCATTTTAAAAATGGCGCACTTTTCAAAATTACAAATCGTTATATCTCAAAATTAAGTACAGACATTAAATTGAAGATTTCTCAGATTGTAGAACTACATAATTATTAATTTTGGTAAAAATTTTGAGTTGAGGGGCTTAAGGGGAGGGAGGTGGTAAGCAGAAATGTCCAAAATTTTGAGTAATATTTTTAGGGCTCTGGTGAAAGAAACAAAGTTTAAATTTTGCATTTGGGTACATCTATTTGATATACATAGAAAAAAAATAATAATTTGTTCCACAATTGTTATAAACCGACCCCCCCGGTCTAACGTGCACAAGGCGTTTCAGGTGCATTGAAAGAAACACATAAACTGAAAATTTTTGAATGAAATTTTAAGGTAGGAACTTGAAAATTTGCAAAATGTATTTAAAAAAAATCCTTAAATATATGAAATATTAACTGCTCCCCTCCCATACAAAATTATTTTTTGACCATTTTCAAGAAATCAATTATCACCTAACTATTGAAAGCTATCAATTTAAAATTTTGCATAAGAACTTCTAAAAATAGTTGAAACATAATTGCCTCAAAAGTTTTGAAATCACGCAAGCCCTTCTACCACCTCCTATACAAAAGTATGATTTCGACCAATTTTATTAAATCAACTAATAACAAACAAATTAAAAGCTACGAAATTGAAATTTTGTATGAGCACCTTACAAGAGAAATGAAATAAAACTGCATCACAAATTTTACAATTCCCTTACCCGCTCTACCCCCTCCCATACAAATGTTCGGTTTCGAGGATCTAAATTACACCGAATATTATGAAAATTTTATGTAGCTTCGTTTATGAAACACATTCTATACAGAAAATATTAGTCACGATTCAAGCAATCAATTAAGAAGCTATTAACCCCTTACTTTACCTTACCTTACCACCCCTCCCGCTTCCCTCATAAAAACCCAAAGTGCATAAACGAATGAAATATTGTTAAATTAATAACAGCCCTGCCCAAGAATTCTCTTTCACTTAGTCTCCCAAGCCACTCTAACCTGCATATTGACTTTACATGCATCCGCAACTTGTCCCAAAAATAATAAAGTTTCGCCCGATTTGTTGGCTTAGCTTTTCAGTTATCTGATTTTGTGTTTATTTGTGAAATCTATTTTTAGCCAACCTGTCAATAAAGGTTTTGATAAATACGAAAATTCCAAAATCTATAACCTTTCGTTTGTTTGCCGGATATCTGGCTGAGTTATGTATATTACTGGGTATATTGCTCGGCGGGACACGTCTCGGACGTGTTGGTCAGTGCTTTGTCTCCCTGTTTTTCGGAGGTAATGACGTCAAAATTCAGAGGTCTCTCACGATAAGCCTGTTAACACAGGCAATATAGGGAGTAAATCTACTGTATATACTGTGATGTAAACAGGCCAAGACTCGCTAATTAGACCACTGGGTGGCCTAAACGAGCTCACTGGAAGTACTAACACAATAATTCGGTTACCACTTAAATAAATTTGACACTTCTACATCTACAATGGCGCTACAGCCCAAATCGGACCTTGGCCTCCTGATATTCAGGTTCCTTAACATTTTTTATTACTTATTGTGGAAGGGTTGTTAGCCCTTCGCACAACCCTCTTTCTACGACTTTTTCATTTTCTTAGATTGAGGTGACCACGGTATATCCAAGCAGGCAATGTGCCGGAATTTTATATTGCGCCGACCGGGATTTGAACTCACGACCTTCGCATTACAAGACCAACACACTACCTACTAGGCTATACCCTAGCTTGACACTTATAAAACCAAATAATGTATTTTTTACTTATTTAAAAAGCCTGATGTTACTATTCTTCTTCTGCACTATTCTTAATGTACATCGGGTTGCGATGAAGTATGCAACGCACTCTCGCATCAATGGCCTTTATTCTTTTGAATTAAACTTAAAAAAATACATTTTCTGCCCTCTTCATATTCTTTTCTTATTAATTAGAACGGAACTGTAAGAATAGTGCCATCGCTGAGGACTGAACTGAATTTCTTAAAAGAACACGCTATTGATAATAGTCGACGTCCATAATGAACATTCAAAAAATACCGAAATAATTCTAAGAAAAAGGTTCTCCTTGGTCAACGTTACACAAAATATGTAGTTTGTTTATTAGTGCGATAAGCTCACTAATAAAAGAACTACGCGACCACTTAATTAAGAAAAATAATTTAATCAATTTAAAACGACCACTTCCTTGAAACTGAGTTGATTTGTTATGAGATAATACTTGCTGAAAGTGCTAACGAACTCAGATTTGTTAAGGTTTGAAGGAAAATAGAAAATTTCATCGACACGGAGAAAGAATAATTTTTGAAAATAAAATGGCAGTGAAGTAGCCTATTAGGCAGAGCCGAATCAGCCATATTCGCAGAGGTTGCCATGTGATATGACTACCAATTTGGTGCATAACCAAATCATAACTAGTTACATACTTTACTCATATAGCCTTTCCATACTAACTTTATATACAAAGCACAAATAAAATTTTATGGGGTTGGGTCATTTCATAGTGATTACTAATCACTTTATTATTTTAATAATAAAGTATTATGACATGGAAAAAAAAAATTTGCTACCCTGAAATTTTGTTTTTTTCGCGTTTCATGACTAAAATAGCCTAAAAATGCAGAAAAAAATCCGTCTGTCTGTACGCTGTTTGCCGTCCTCCGTACGCCGTATATCGGACGACGACATATACGCTCAGCGCACATCAACTCCCAAGCCCTTCAAGATACAAATTTCATTTTTGGATGGATTGTAGACGGTTGCTGATCTCAGGCGGACACCCATTTTGGGCGATGTACGGGTTAAGGGGGAGGCAGGAGTAGCGCTAAAACCGAAAACTAAGAATTCGAATATCTCAATCATGGTTTCAGCTAGGAAATTGAAAATCAACGTATATATAGAGGGGTTCGTGGTACAAACTTTAAAAATAAATTAATTTTTTTATCCATTGTGGTCCGAAAAGGGGGGGAGGGGCTAAAAACAAATTTTAGGCCGTAGTTTTTTTTAAATGATTATATCTTCGAAATTACTTAACATAAAAAGTTATTATTTTGGGACCATTAAGGTGGCATAGAGATCCACTAGAATCAGCTTAGAGGGAGGCTAATTATTGTAAGGGAGGGCGGGGGGTTCAGATGGGGGGGGGGGGTGCAAAGAAAAACACTTAAAAATCAATATTTCGGCTATTTCTTAAACTTGGAACATATATTAAGCTGTACTAGCGAATTATGGAAAAAAATATAACATTTGGACATAATAGTAGAGGGAGAGAATAGGGAGCACTTCAAAAATAGTGCACTTTTGTTGAAGCTGGCTGAGATGCGCGCCATTTGCATCTGAAAAAAGGAATTAAAAAAATGATCAAGGCACGGAGCTAACTTCAGGGATGACGTAGAAGTTTCTGACTGGAGAAGCCGGAGGAAGGAAAAAACCTGACGTCGAGGAGAAAAAGTCGATCGTCGAAGAGGTAACGGAGGTTTTGTTCTTTGTCCGGCTCGCGCTTGTGTCTCGATTCAGGTGCGATGTCCGTCGTGAATTCCGCACCAAATTTCCCTCGACTCAAGTGAAAATAAGAAACATAACAGAATTATGATTGGGCTTAAAGCCCAATCATATGATACTCTAGATGAGATGGAAATGACTTTACTGTACCGGAAAATATGTCATCTCAAATTCTTTCGAATAGTGAATAAAGACTTTTACATGGGAGGTGGTAGAAGTAGAGGGGGAGGTTTGTATTTTTCGTATAGGACACCGAACATGGCATGCAAAATGTTTTTTGCTGAATTTAAAGTTCTTAGTTTTCATTATTTTTAAATAAATTGGTCATAGGTTTTCCTGAAATTGGGGATTTTGTATGGGAGGTGGCAGAGGAAGTGGAGCGTTTAAGATGATTTTGAAACTGCTTATCATCATTCTTATCACCATGCTTTGATTCAATTTCAAAGTCGATAGTTCTCATATACTTGAGGAGAAATTCTTTTCTTGAATGTATAATAGAGATATTTGTATGGGAGGTGGTAGAAGGAGTGAAAAGGAGCTGATAAATTTTTTCTAACACTTATTTCAATTATTAAGAAACAAATTCTGGCAAAATTTGAAGTTTGTACTTTTTCTAGTTTGAATGGAAATCGATAAAATGCATTTAACAAAAATTGTACATTTGAATGGGAGGGGATAGAAGGAGTGTACTGATCAAAACATTTTTTTTCGCATTATTAACATTTCTATTTGTATACTTTATACAAAATATCAAGTTGATAGCTTTAACAGTTTCGAAGAAAAATAATTTAATTTAAATTTCAAAATTTCGTAAAATTTGTATGAAAGGGGGTAGAAGGAGTGAGGAGATCGGGTCAATATTCCGTAATATTAATGACATCTATATCATAATACTTTGACTTAAATTTCAACTCGATAGCTTAAATAGTTTCAAAGAAAAATCAATTTGTTAATATTTCGAAATTTCATGAAATTTGTATGGGAGGGGGTAGAAGGAGTGGGGGGATGTAGCCCATTCACGAACTTAAAGTTACTTTTTTGCTAAAAATGACACACAAAAATGTTTAGCACTATAGCTCAAAGCTTTCGAGAGTTATGCTGTAGACAGACGCACAGACGGACAGACAGGCAGACGGACAGACGGTCGGAATCGAGGTTTTTGAGCGACAACAAATATTTCTGTACCCTTGGCGGCTCTGTGCGAGCGTTATTTTTTAGCGTTACAAACGACAAGGCAAACACAATATACTCTCAGATTTCATCTAGAGTATAAAAAGAAAAAAAACAGAAACCTCAATCTTCTAAACATAAAAAAAATAATTTCACATTGTGCCTGTCGTGTGCGGTTTTTGCCATTGTGTTTTTCTAAAGCAAAAGCTGAAGAATTTATCAGTCTCCATCGCCTCCCTCCCTCCTCGTTAAGTACTGTGCGCAAACCGCCGCTTCGTCGAGACGTTGTTTTTTTACACGGAATACAACCGCGCGACTCTTTCAATGAATTTGCAGACAACGTACTAAGTCGCCTCGAAAATTCATAGAAAAAAAACATAACAGGGCTACGATTGCGCGTAAAGCGCAATCTTACGACACTCTAGATGAAATAGAATTTTTTGTGATCCCAAGAAATTTTGTATGGGAAATGTTAGAAGGGGTAGCATCGAACTATTTTTTTCCCCATCATGCTAAAATAGCTATAAAAATGTTTTATACAAAAAGCTTACTCCAAAAATTGAATAGGAGCTGAGAAAATTAGTGAGTTAGATTTAATGAAAATGTGCAGTTTGTATGGGAGGTGGTAGAAAGAGTGGGGGGATTTTAGTGATTTTTTCAGAAATAGCTAAGAATATCATAAAATTGACATCTCTTAAATTTTAGACCAGTAATATTCATACTTTTCAAGAAAATAGATTTTTTGTGAAACTGTGTCATATTGTATGGGAGGGGGTAGAAGGCGTGAAGCTAATCAAATATTTTTTTTCTGATCTTAGTGATAATACTAATTAAGTATTTATTACAAAATATGAGCTCGATGAATATTATATGTTCTGAGAAAATTGTCTTAGGGCATTTCATGAAAAAGTGTAGTTTGTATGGGAGGGGGTGGAAGGAGAGGGAGGATGCAAATAATTTTTCTACTGTAGATTTATATCATTATGAAAGTAATATATCCCAAAATTCAGACTAATATCTTCTATACTTTTCGATTAAATCCATTTATTGTCAAATTGCGAAATTGTGTCATTTTGTATGGGAGGAGGTAGAAGGGGTGAAGCTAATCGTCTAATTTTTTTTGGTCTAACTAACAATTTTAAATAAATATTTGGTGCACAATTTCAGCCCGCTAAATTTTATACACACTAAGTAAATTGGCTTAGAGTAATTCTTGCCAAGTACAGTTTGTATGGGAGGTGGTAGAAGGAGGGGGATGACACCCATAATTTTTCTACGGTAGATTGATATTATCATAAAAGTGATGTATTCCAAATTTCAGGCCAATTAATTTTATACTTTTCGAGCAAATCCGTTAATTGTCAAATTGCGCAATTGTGTCATTTTGTATGGGAGGGGGTAGAAGGGGTGGAGCGATTTGGCCCGTTCACGAACTTGACCTTACTTTTTTGTTAAAAACGACGTTACAAAATTTGAACTATCTAGCTTAACGCGTTCTCAAGCTAGAGAGCGAACAGACGGACGGACGGACGGACGGACGGACGGACGGATGGACGGACGGACGGACAGACGGACATCCGGTTTTGAGATTTTTGAGTGATAATATTAACTTCTGTATCATTCATTTTTTCCTCCAAGGCTTATTTTTTGGCGTTACAAACCTTAGAGCAAACTTATAATACTCTCAGATTTCATCTAGAGTATAAATATAAACAAAACAAATCACAGAAAAAAAAAATGTTTACCAAAAGTGATTTATTTTTAATGCATTAAAAGAAAATTAAACGTAATCATTAAAATAAATTTATTTTATCCAACGGGGGCAAATTGTATTTTGACAAATAATAAATAATACAAAAATAATTAAAATCTACAAAAAAAAATCTCTTTCTTCATGGGGCCATTCACGGAAGATTTTATTTGAGACAGTATGGCTAAGGCAGGATGGGCAGGATAATGCGACCTAACACCAGTGGCCATCGTCGAGGTATCTGATCGGGTCGACACCGCAATCAGAGAAAGTCCTACTTTCTGTTGCATACTTGTTCTGGGGTAAGTCGACGTAACGAGCTCTAAAGCTCGTTTTCTTGTTACAGGCTATGGTTTTTATGGTCAGTATCGGTGCAACCCCCTCCCCCCTCCCACCACGACCTCCTCACGACCCGCCACGACTCTCGAACCTAGACGCGGCAACACGCTAGCATGTCGCACCAGCCCGAAACTGCCACTAAGATGGACGTGGGTGGATCTCGGTCCAGTTCAATCCCCGAACCTCAAAATTTTAATTTTACAGTTATTTCGATATCTTGGTAAATAAATAACTCGTTCTCTGGCCTCCAGCATAAAACACTTTCCAAATGTTCAAGCCGTTATATCTCAAAACTGAGTACAGAGAGTACAGATATCAAAGTTTCAAATTTAGATTTTGTCAAATTGTGAGTTTTTAATTTTGGTAAGAATTTTAAGTTGGGGGTATAAGAGGGAGGTGGTATGCAAAAATGTCAAAAATTTTGATTGATTTTTTGAGGGATCTGGTGAAAGATACAAAGTTTAAATTTTCCAAGTAGATATGTACATCTATTTGCTATATGTACGTAGAGAACAAAATAATAATTTGTTCCAGAATTGTTATGTACTGAAGGAGGAGAGGGGGGGGGGGGGTAAAGCGTGCACAACATGTTTAATGAGCAATGGAAAAAAATTCCTTAAAATATGAAATATTAACTGGTTGACCTTCAAAACTAAAGTAAACGTGTTCGCAATTCTTTAAACCCTTCGGATATTACCGGGTGAAATATCATAAAAAAACATTATAGGACTACGATTGGGCGTAAAGGCAAATCGTGCGATACTCTAGGTGAAAGAGAAATTTTTTTTGATTTTGAGAAATTTTGTAGTGGTAGTGATATATATGATATTTAACTAATTTTTCACATCACGCTAGAGTTGCTATCAAATTGCTTTATAAAAAATTTAGGATTCAAAAATTTAATAGGTACTAAGAAAATTAGTGTATTGGATTTAGTGAAATTATGCAGTTTATATGGAAGGTGGTAGAAGGAGGGGGAAGACACGATTAATTTTTATACTGTAGATTGCAATTATCATCAAAGTGACATATTTCAATTTTCAGATCAATTGCTTTTATACTTTTCGATCAAATCCGTTTATTGTCAAATTGCGAAATGGCAACATGTTGTATAAAAGAAGTGGTGCAGCGGTCTGGCCCGTCCACGAACTTGACCTTACTTTTTCGTCAAAAACGAAGTGTACAAAATTTGAACTTTCTAGCTCAACGCGTTCTTAAGCTAGAAAGGACACGGACGGACAGACGGACGGACGGACAGACAGGCGGACGGGTGAACATCCGGTTTTGAGACTTTTGAGTGATTATATGAACTACTGTATCATTAATTTTTTCTCCGAGCTTTATGCCTTACAAACTTTGTGGCAAACTTATAATACTCATAGATTTCATCTATAGTATAATTTGCAGCTGGAGGACGCGGTCTTTGGATCGAGACGATTGGAGGTGCCGACTTTAGGAGTCCAGAGTCCAAATAGGGATGTCGTGCCATTGATGATGATGAAAGTAATAAAGTAGTAGCTATTGATTTTAAGCGATATAGCATTATTTTATTTTCGCTTTTAAACTTTGCTTCACGACAAAACATTGCTCATTTAAGCGAGAAATTCCTGAAAATAGTAACACTCGGTAGAAGACATTATCATAGTCATTGAAATTCTGACCTGCCTCATCTGACGAGCCGCCACTGATTTTTACGTGTTAAATTCAAAAGAAGACTGCGAAATCTTTTCATAAAGATTTATTAAAAACTAGCAAATGCCCGCGACTTCGTCCGCGTACAAATAGCAATAATAAGCAATTTTTGAGAGTGTAGTTAGTAATACATTATGTGGGATGTATAATCTGCTTACTTTAATGGCTCTTTGAAGAAAATGGTTTGTATATTGTTGGAACCAGAACCATAAATTATTAAGAATGAAAGCATAATACTCCCATTTTTATGGGACAGGCTCGTGATCAAATCAAACCCGTGATTCGAGATCATATACGTGTTGAAGAGCTATAAGGACATGTGAATAATTGTAGCTGGTGTTATTTAAAAAAAAAACAAATAAAATAACATTAAGCTTAAAAGCATAACAGGACTACGATTGTGCGTAAAGCCAATCATACGATACTATGTATAGATGAAATCGAGATTTTTGAGTGGTAGAAGGGGTGACAGCACTGAACTAATTTGTTTCACATCATGCTAGAGTAGCTATAAAAATGTTTTGTACCGAATTTAAGCTTCAAAAATTGAGTAGGTACTGAGAAACTTATTGCATTGAATTTAATGAGATTATGCAATTTGTATGGGAGGTGGTAGAAGGAGTGGAGGGTTTTTGGTTATTTTTTCGAGAAACAACTATAACTATCATGCAATTGATATACTTAAAATTTCAGATCTGTATCATTCACACTTTTTAAGAAAATCGAATTATTTTGTTGTCGTGGAATGTGTCTCATAGTATGGGAGGGGGTAGAAGGAGTGAAGCTACTCGGTTAATTTTTTTCCCGATATTAATAATAATGCTAATTAAGGATTAAGTTCAAATTTTTACCTCGATGAAATTTAAATGTACTGAGAAAATTCGCTTAGAGTATTTCATGAAAAAGTGCGGTTTATATGGGAGGTGGTGGAAGGAGAAGGGGGTTTTGGTGAATTTTTGAAAAACAACTATAATCATCATGCAATTGATATATTTTAAATTTCAGATCAGTAACTTTCCGACTTTTCAAGAAAATCAAATTCTTGCGAAGTCGTGGAACTGAGTCACATTGTATGGGAGGGGGTAGAAGGAGTGAAGCTAATCGGTTAATTTTTTCCCAATATTAATAATAATGTTAATTAAGGATTTAATACAACATTTTAGCTCGATGGAAGTTACACGTACTGAGAAATTTGATGTAACGTGATTCATGAAAATGTGAAGTTTGTATGGGAGGTGGTGAAAGGAGTGAGGAAACTCAAACAGTTTGTAGACCAAAAGACAGAATTTGTAGACAGACAGACACTACAATTATATTAATATGTATACCTAGTCTAGCCATAAATACTGTTACAAACTTTTTGAAGCACTGTTCAATAAAAGAGGTGTTATATGTTAAGAAATCATTGTTTATTTATTAAATGCATTGTCAACAACGGAAATTGCAACAAGTTATTCGAAGTGATTGCCTTTTGCCTTTACACAAGCCTTTAATCGAGCTGGCCACTTATCTATGGAAGCACGCACGACTTCAATCGTAAAGTTGGCGACTGCATGTGTAAGAGACTTCTTTAAGGATTCGATATTAGGATGTCTTTTAGAGCACGTCATTTGCTCTAAGACAGACCATAATTCGTAATCCAGCGGATTCAGGTCTGGGCTAGAGGAAGGCCAATCTTCAGCCTTAATAAAATCTGGAACATTTTCTTCAAGCCATTTTTGGGTTGACTTCGCCTTATGACCTGGTGCAGAATCTTGCTGGAAACTCCAAGGCTGATTTTTGAATAATGACGTGTTGAGCGGTTTCACTACACTTTCAAGGACACTTTCTTAATAAATTTTGGCAGACGTTTTGACGCCCTTCTCACAAAAATGAAACTTTGTCACCCCGTTGTAGCTAACACCCCACCAAACCATTACTGAGGCTGGATGATGACCTCTTTGAACCTTTTGGGCAACTTGAGAAGCTTCTCTGGCACTGCGAGCATAAACCCTATCGTTTTGCTTATTAAATATTTCTTCGACAGTAAAAATTTTTTCGTCCGTAAACAAAATTTTACGGTGTTCTTGGTTTGCGTACCGGCAAAGTAATCGTTTTGATTTTTCCACTCTATTTTTTTTTAAAGAATCTGTTAGTAAATGCCCGGTAGATCTACGATAAGTACCCAACCCCAAGCCACTTTTGATGATACGTGAAATTGTTCTTTGGGGTATTTTCATCTCACGCGATAAAATTTTTTGTTTCCGAAGAGGATTACGGCGAATTCTCTCGCGCACGGCTTTAACCGCTTGAGGTGTTCGAGTAGTTCGCGGACGGCCACTTCTTTCACGGTCACTTACTCCAGACGAATCATTAAATCTTTCAATAGCCCGATATACAAACATTCGGCTTATACCAAGGAGGATATATAAAAGGAGTACCTGATAGTCTGTCTCATGTGGGAATATTTTTTGATTCGGAAATTTTCGAAAATTGTGTCCAAGCTTAACTTGGCTTCAAACTTTTACAAAAAAAATACCATAATTTGTATTCTCTCTTAGTTGCTAGTATTCAGTCAGCAATAAACTAATTTTCAGTACAATGGAGTTTGCTGTTTCATTTCAGAAAATTTTATTTTTTCAATTTTTATTAGTTTTGGTTTGTGTTTAAGCTAAGCACTTTAGCAACGGACAATATAACGCGGGACAGAGATAGTTACTCTGGGTTTAAGTATGTCAAACAAGGATAGCGAAACAATTTTTTTCGAAAATTTGACAACTGTTTCGAACAATTTATCGTGGGAAAGAGTTAGTTGCAATATTTTTAAGTGTGGCAGACAAAGAAAGCGAAACGATTTTTTTCGAAAAATTTCGAGCATTTCGGTAGTAAGGGAGGGAAATACATTCATTCCCATTTTGCTTACAAGGCAAAGCATGCTCATAGTCACTCCTTTTTATATATCCTCCTTGGCTTATACCAAGGGTATGCAGAGTCTTAAAAATATCACTTGGTTGCATTCCTACTTTATGAAGCACAGCAATTCTATTTTCTTCGTCACCCCAATCCATGTTCACTACACTAAAAATTAAACTCAAATGATGACAAATGCATCAAGCACAAGCGTACTATAGCGATTAGCTCAATTTTTAAGAAATGCAATATAACGGTTCCTTTATGCAGGGTTGCCAAACCTTGTAACAATATTTATGGCTAGACTAGGTAGATAAATACTATTGGAGCCCCACCGATTTCGGATTCTGCCTCGCGCCCCCAATGTATAAAATAATATTTCGAATTCTTTTCACTTCGTATTGAATGAAACTGTGATTGGTCGCACTTCTATTCTAGAAAGGTCTTCCCTGACGTCTAATGTAAAAAATTTACTAGAAAATAGCTAACAAAAAAGCCACTGTCTAGTAGTCTTAAAAGAAATGGCCAAAAACTTGTCAACTTCGACAAATATTTCGATAAAGTAAACCATGGAAGACTTCCACTTGACATGCCTCCATATATCGTATATTTTGTTTTTGGCTGTAAAAATAAGCTCACATATTGAAAAAATAACATAAAAATAGAAGTTTTAAAATTGTTCTAATTCCATTGCGTAAATTTATCATTTTCCTTATTAATCTATGAAACAAGTTATTAAAGAAATAGAGATCCATCCGAATTAGTATAAAATAGAGTCAAGACATACAGTAACCAAGGATATTACAAACGAAAATAGACCAGCAAAAATTATTATAAGGTAACAAATTTGATTTTATTAATAACAAATGTAGCGACAAAGGACATAGAATTTAAGATATGGTATATATTTAATTAAATAAAAAGAAAAAAAAAATAAATAAACAATCGCACTACGATTCCAATTCCATGCGAATAAAATCCTTAACAAATGTTTCTTCGCCGAAATTTACGCTGGTCTCAACAGCTCCAATTGCATCCGAAACAATCTGATTGGCTATCCTGAAAGTTATGTATTATTAAGAAATTTTAAAATGTGATTGGGGAAAAATCCATACTTGGTTACAATTTTCCACGGCTCGCTGAAGTACTCGTTCACGTACAAGGGATTATCCGCTAATTGCTCGATGAAATGCATTCGATCTTGACGAATTCGATCCTTGTGATTCGGCATTTGTGGGAGCTTTTGTTTCGAAGGTGTGTTCGGCGGTGTAATAGATAGCGGGCAATCATTTGTCTTAGTCGGTTCGCATGTTACAGTTTCTTCGTTGGACGTTACAAACGTGAACTGAACGTTACGATCATAGCGCAGTTGTTGACTGAAAATAAAAGTATAAATAAAGGATTATCCAATGGGGTTGCTCGGTCTTTAACAGTCGATAATGGTCATGTTTGAAAAGTTAAACGGTTCGAATTCGAGAATAATGTATATTAAAGTTTGTCAATCGCCGTACATTCGCTGTCCGAACTCTGAAGCAGTTTAAAGTGGATTCTGATTTTGTACGAAAAAACGTCTTCAGGGACAAGGCACATTGTCGATCGATTTCAACCGATAGTATGTAAATGATTATCTTTGGCAAGATTGGATAAAATTTATTACACCGGCTTGTGAGTCTGGCAGGATGGCGCTACGTACTATGATATGCATGCAACCATCAACAAAATGCTCGAGATATTTAAGGATTCAATTATCTTCCAAAGCGACTATGTCAACAATCATGTGACTTAACGCCATTAGATTTTTTCTTGTGGGGCTACAAGTCTATGCGAACAAGCCACAAACATTTGATACATAGAGAACCAACATTAAGCATGTCATCAATGAAATTGAACCCGTAATCGCGTTATCGAAAATTGGACCTCTATCGACCGAGCGCCCTCATTGAAAAACCCTTTAGTATCTGAAAAGATATTACTTTTCAGGATGTATTTGTTATCTAGAATTTTATTATTGGCCCCGCGAAAATAATAATAATAATAAAATAAAAGAAAGAAAAGAGAAAGCACACGTTTCCAATGTGTTTCATTTCACAATTGTGGATATACAATATTTTTTGTTGCTTTATTGTCTGTGCTGATACAAACAATCTCTATGTTTGGTTTGCCCACTCTAGAGCACGCAACATGTGATTGTCCATGTGGAAAGCAATCAGTGTGTAGATCTAAACCGCACAATTCTAACGATTGGCCCTGAGCTTTGCTGATGGTGATTGCAAATGACGGTCGAATTGGGAATTGCAATCTCTTAAACTGAAATGGCATATCCGTTGCAATCATAGGAATGCGAGAAATGAAGACATCTTCACCTTTGAATGTTCCTGTCACAACGTTGCTCGTGAATTTTTTTACTGCACGCAGCGTGCCTTGCAAAGCTTTGGCTGATAGATATTTCGCAACATAATAATAGGCATTCTATTCCATTCTACAATGGCACTACAGCCCAAATTGGAACTTGGCCTCCTGACCTTCACGTTTCTTAACATTTTTCATTATTTATGGTGGAAGGGTTGTTAGACCTTCGCACAACCCTGTATCTTCGAATTTTTCAAGCTAAGCACAGTGTTCTGGAATTATGCGTCGACCGGGATTTGAACTCACGACCTTCGCAATGTAGACCAACACGATACCCACAAGGCTACACCCTAGCTAATTGGCATGCCAATTTTCAGTTACAGTACGTGCGGTAGCATACCTGACGGATCGAATGAATTCGAAAATTCTAGTGGATAATTAACCGCCTTATCTGTTTCTACAATAGTGCCGACGAACTTGTATGTGACTGTGTTAGACTGAATAATATTGTTGAGTTCGTACACGTCTTTGTTTTTGGCGGCAAGAATAGCTCGATCACTCAGCCAATCGTGATTCTTATAATTGGTTTGAATATTGAGAAATGCTTTTTCAACCAATTCCTCTTTTGATGTCACCAAACTGCAGAAATTATGATGCAATTAAATTCGTCATGAGGTCAGATCAACCAGCATTTTTTCGTTCCCAATTTTCAGCAATTGATGTGCGAATATCTCAGCTGTTAGAACGCTTTGCAGCTCAACACGCATATTTATACTCTAGATGAAATCTGAGAGTATATTGTGTTTGCCTTACCGTTTGTAACGCTAAGAAATAATGCTCGCACAGAGTCGACGATTGTACAGAGATATTTGTTGTCGCTCAAAAACCTCGATCCCGAGTGACCGTCTGTCCGTCTGTCCCTCTGTCTGTCTGCCAGTCTGTCCGTCTGTCCGTCTGTCTACAACATAGCTCTCGAAAGCTTTCACCTATCTTGCTGAAATTTTTTAAATATCATTTTTGGCAAAAAGGTAACTTTAAATTCGTGAACGGGCCAAATCCCCTACACCTTCTAACCCCTCCCATATAAATTTCATGAAATTTCGAAATTTATAGAAATTGATTTTTCTCCGAAACCATTTCAGCTATTAGCTTGAAAATTAGGTCATAGTATAACGATGTGAATATCATTGATGTCAAAAAATATTGATCTGATCCTTTTACTCCTTCTACCACCTCTCATACAAATGCATAATTTTCAAAAATGCATTTATTCGGTTTTCATTGCAACTAGTAAAGTTAAAAGAACCATTTGTCATAATTAATGTTATTACAATTGCAACTGATTTTGTGAAACAACTTCATCTCACTCTTTCTACCCCCTCCCAAACAAATTTCACGAAATTTCGGAATTTCAACTAAATTATTTTTCTCCAAAACCGTTAAAGCTATCAACTGTAAATTTTGAGAAAAGTATACTATTACAAATTCCATTGATGTCGAAAAATTTGGTTTTCATTCAAATACTTCTTCAACATCCTCCCACACAAATGCACAATTTTTGGCAAATGCATTTAATCGATTTTCATTGAAACTAGGAAAATTACAAACTTCAAACTTTGCCAGAATTTGTCCCTTAATAATTGCAATAAATACTAAGAAAAATATGAACTTTGCTTCACTCCTTCTACCACCTCCCAAACAATTTTTTGTATCGAAAATTCAAAAAATGTATTTCTTCTTCGAACATATGAGTAACAAGGCAATGTGATTAGGATGTTGATAAGCAGATTCAAAATCATCCAAAACCTCCCACTTTCTCTGCCACCTCCCATACAAATGCAATAAATTCAGATAAATTTGTTCAAAAATTATGAAAGTTACAAACTTCAAATTCAGCATGAAACTTTTTGTATACTACGTTCAGTGTTATATACAAAAATTACAAGCCTGCTCCCTCTACTCTTACCACCTCTCACACAAAAGTCGCTATTCACTATTCGAAAGAATTTGAGATGACATATTTTCCGATACAATAAACACTTTCCTATTTCATCTAGAGTACTATATACCATACAATCATGTGTGGGGAAGGACTCGAAAAATAGCAAAATTAGCAAATTTTCGCCTGTTTTAGAGGTTTTTTTTTGAAATTTATGACGTTGTAATAAACTATATTGAAAAACTAAAAATGGGTTCGTTTGCAAACACTTAAACCTCTTATTTAAGTGGTACATAGTTAAATTTGGCTTACCTAAACCTGAGGTATAGACTGTTATTTAGGACGTTTTTGGCAATTTTCAAAGAGTTCGTGTTTTTGGAAGGAAATGAGTATTTCACAAGCTGTAAAAAGATATTCTAACAAAACTTGCGGCATTGCCTCTTAATTAATGTACTTTAACCAATTGAAACAAAATTCAGTCTAAATTACGCCGGTTTCGTAGAAATTTCATCTGGTGAAGTAATTGCCCACCTCCCAATTTCTATCACCCCTCATAAAAACCGAAACTTGCAGAAATAAATGAATGAAATATTGATTACATATGATGGAGCGACTGATCGTATTCTCTATTAAATATTAAATTGCCAACAGCCTTGATCTAAAACCTCCATTCAAATAGTCTTCCCTATTCACCCTAACCTGCATATTGACTTTCCACGCATCTTCAACTTGTCCCAAGAATAATAAAGTTGTGCCCGACATGTTAGCAGATTTTCTTATATTACTGAAACCAGACATTTGTATGGAAGGAGCTAAAAGAGTTTATGAAATCGTAAAATTTGTGATGAAGTATTATTTCGTTTGCCTTGAAAGCTGTTCGTACAGAATTACAAGTTCGTAGCATTTAATTTGTTGGCTATTAGTTGATTTATTGAAATTGGTCGAAATAATACTTTTGTATGGGAGGGGATAGAAGGGCAAGATGGGTTTCAAAACTTTTGATGCAACTTTGCTTTATATTTTCTTAAAAGTGTTTGTGTAAAATTTCAAGTTTATAGCTTTTGGTGGTTCGGTAATCATTGATATTTTTTTTAAAAATGGTAAAAAAAACTTTTGTATGGGAGGGGGTAGAAGTTTCGGAGGTATTCGACAAACTTTTAAGCATTTTTTTTATTGAATTCTATAAGTTTTCGAGTTTGTAGCTCAAAATTTTGAGTTTTTGTAATTTTTTCAACACACGTAAAAGACCTCGTGCAGGTTAGGGCATCCCTTTGGTGGATAACAGTTTTGGTTGATATTAATATTTTTTCTTTATGTATACAGGGTGTTTGGTACTCCGTGCATAACCTTGTAAGGGGTTATTCCTGGATATATTTTGAGCAAAAAATTGTTCTACGGAGATGGTCAATTTTCAATATCCACGGAGATACAGGGTGATCAAGAAAAGTCCTTCGGACCTGTACCCTCACTCACTCAAAACGCTATATCTTGAAAACTAATAATCACAATTCAAAGTGTTATAGCTTGTTTTTTAGGGAATCAAATTACCTTTCATTTGCTGTAATAGTCCGTATTGTAACTGTATCCAATTCTGAGATATTTGCTTCAGAACACAAATTTTTGACACTTTGACCCTCAAAATTCTAGGATCAATGTAGTTTTTCTCTAAAAAACCCATTATAAAAATGTCATTTTAATGTTGTTTTCTTATGTGCCATATTATTGCCTACAAAAGATGCATACACTTGCATTGCATAAGTTTTATAGTTTAGAAGAAATTATCATTCCAATAATGTAGCACTTTTGTCAAAAAAGCAAGAATAGGTTGATCAACACTCTCCGCTTGAACTAAAAGAACTTAAGAATGGTTTTTATAGTTTATTTCAAATTTCCTTAATTACAACAAATGTTCAAAATGGCTCCCTTCATTTTGAATGCACGCTAAAGCTCGTTTTGCCAGTGTTCTCTTTGTGTTCATACTCCTCAACTGCTGCCTTACTTCTGTTGCTGCCGCATCGATTCTGGTGTTTAGATCCTGCAACGTTACTACTTCCGTTGCGTAGACAAGGTCCTTCATCCGTCCCCATACAAAGAAATCCATAATAGTTAAATCAGGAGATCTTGCAGGCCAGTGTATCGGTCCATTTCTACCGATCCAGCGATTGCTATAATTGGAATTTAACCAATCTCTGATTTGTCGGCCGTAATGAGCTGGAGCACCATCGTGTTGGTAAAACATGGAAGCCAATCGTTGCAGTGACACATCATCCAATAACTCTTGTAGATCATTTGTCAAAAACTTCAAGTAATTGGAACTATTTAGGGTAGGCGGAAGCCTAATAGGACCAATAAAATCGTTGCCAATCACACCTGCCCATAAATTGACACTGAATCTGTGCTGAAATGATGCCTCTCTTCTTGTATGTGGATTGCTCTCAGCCCATGTGTGTAAGTTGTGGAAGTTTGTGATACCGTCCCTGGTGAATTGGGACTCATCCGTCCAAAGAATGTTGTTCATAAAATTCTCGTCACTTAGTTGTCGTTCAAGGAGCCAATT
Organism: Chorisops tibialis; assembly: GCA_963669355.1. Taxonomy (NCBI): domain Eukaryota; kingdom Metazoa; phylum Arthropoda; class Insecta; order Diptera; family Stratiomyidae; genus Chorisops; species Chorisops tibialis. The sequence continues at coordinate 63,405,815 of OY770264.1, read as the reverse complement.
GCAAAACTCCATCCTTTTGGGCAAATCAATGGGTACCAGCTCCTGCACTGATGTGTGGTGGTAGGAATGCAACCGCTTTGCTTTGAGGACACTCCAAACTTTCCACGTAGAGACGTTTAACTGCAATGCCAAGCGTCGGACAGCGTCGTTGTGTTGAAACTCATTTTAATTTAATTCATTTCCTCGATAATTTAAATACTACTTAAAGGACATTCATCGATAATTTAAATAGTAATTAAAGGACACAAAGAATATTTCAGTTTAACAACATTTCAGGTAATTTTTTTAGAACGAGGGTTGGTTTATGGCATATTTTATTTTTAAGCCATATGTATTTTCGCTTATTACCTGGAAAACGGGAAAACCTAAGTCATAAGTATGTATGCATCTTTTGTATGCAATAATATGGCACATAAAACAACAACATTAAAATGACATTTTTATAATGCGTTTTTTTGAGAAAAACTACATTGATCACAGAATTTTGAGGGTCAAATTATCAAAAATTTGTGGTCTGAAGCAAATACCTCAGGATTGGGTACAGGTACAATACGGACTATTACACCAAATGAAAGGTAATTTGATTCCCTAAAAAACAAGCTATAACACTTTGAAATGCAATTATTAGTTTTCAAGATATATTGTTTTGAGTGAGTGAGGGTACAGGTCCGAAACACTTTTCTTGGTCACCCTGTATCTCCGCGGATATTGAAAATGGACCATCTCCGTAGAACAATTTTTTGCTCAAAATATATCCAGGAATAACCCCTTACAAGGTTATGCACGGAGTACCAAACACCCTGTATAAACTGGATGTATGCACGTGCAAAATTTTAACTATGTATCTTTTACTAGAGCCCAAAAAAATTGTGAAATTTTCGACATTGTGGCCCAACATCATGTTCCCCTTACACCACTCATTTTAAATTAAAAATTATAAAATTATAAGTCATATAGATTTTAACTAAATAGCTGTTTTGAATTTTGAGATATAACAGTTTGAAATTTTGAAAAGTGCAGCATTTTTGAAATGCTCCCCATTTCGCCCACTATTATTATGACCAAATTTTATATTTTTCTTGTATTTGGCTAGTATAGCTTAATATATATTTTAAGTATCAATTACATAGTTTAAGAGTTAGTTGAGATATTAGTTTGTAAGTGTTTTTCTTTGCACTCGCTGACCTTCCTCTTACAATTATTGGCCTCCCGTTCAGTAGATTGTAGTGGAACTGTACACTACCTAATTGATCTTAACATAAGGATTTTTTGTATTAAATAGTTCCGAAGATATAATGAAATGAAACAAAAAAAAAATTCGGCCGACAATTTGTTTCCAGCCCCGCCTCTTTTTCGGACGCCAATGGATAACCCTCTGTATACCTATGCTGATTTTCAGCTTCTATCTGCATTCGTAGTGGAGATATTAGCAAGTGTAATTTTTGGCTCTTTCCCTTCCAAAATTTAGATAATGGAGTTCAACCAATTAACTATTAATCTAAAAACGAACACCTTGCCTTTAACGGTGTCGGAGATATGAGTCCATATGTACGGCGTACGGTGTACGGCTGGACAGATTTTTTTTGCATTTTTAGGCTAAGAAAAATTTTCAGAGTAAAAAATTTTTTTTCTGTATCGTTCACAATATTTATTATTAGAATAATAAAGTAAAATTAATAAGCTCAAGATTAGTTATTTTTATACTCTAGATGAAATCTGAGAGTATATTGTGTTTGCCTTACCGTTTGTAACGCTAAGAAATAATGCTCGCACAGAGCCGCCAAAGGTACAGAAATATTTGTTGTCGCTCAAAAACTTCGATTCCGAGTTGCTGTCTGTCCGTCTGTCTACAGCATAACTCTCGATCGCTTTGAGCTATCGTGCTGAAATTTTTCATATATCATTTTTAGCAAAAAAGTAACTTTAAGTTCGTGAACGGGTCACATCTCCCCACTCCTTCTACCCCTCCCTGCAAATTTCATGAAATTTGGAAATTTAAAGAAATTGATTTTTCTCCGAAACCGTTTAAGCTAATGACTTGAAAATTAGGTAATAGTATTGCAATGAGAATACCATTACTGTAAAAAAATATTGCTCCGATCTCCTTACTCCTTCTACCCCCTCCCATACAAATGTACAATTTTCAAAAATGCATTTATTCGGTTTGCATCGCAACTAGCAAAGCTAAAAGAACCAATTTTTCTCAAAATTAATATTATTATAATTGCAACCAATTTTGTAAAAATTGTCAACTTCACCTCATTATTTTTACCCCCTCCCATACAAATTAAACGAAATTTCGGAATTTGAACAAAATTATTTTTCTCCAAAATCGTCAAGGCTATCAACTTTAAATTTTGAGGAAAGTATACTATTACAAGTATCATTGATGCCAAAAAATTTGGTTTTGATTCGAATACTCCTTCTACCCCCTCCCATACAAATGCACAATTTAGATAAAATGCATTTAATCGATTTTTATTGAAACTAGAAAAAGTACAAGCTTAAAATTTTGCCACAATTTGTCCCTTAATAATTGCAATAAAAGAAAAAAAATATTAACTTCGCTTCACTCCTTCTACCACCTCCCATACAAATTTTTGTATTGAAAGCTCAAGAAAAGTATTTCTTTTTCGATCATATGAGTAACAAAGCAATATGATTAGGATGTTGAAAAGGAGATTCAAAATCATCCAAAACCCCCCACTTTCTCTGCCACCTCCCATAAAAATGCATAAATTTAGGCAAAAATTGTTCAATTTCCTCGAAAAAATGAAAGCTACAAACTTTAAATTCAGCATGAAACACTTTGTATACTACGTTCGGTGTTATATACAAAAATTACAAACCTTCCTCCTCTGCTTTTACCACCTCCCGTACAAAAGTCACAATTCACTATTCGAAAGAATTTAAGATGACATATTTTCCGGTACAATAAACTATTTCCTATTTCATCTAGAGTATCATATGATTGGGCGTTACGCCCAATCATAATTCTGTTATGTTTTTCTTAGTATCAATAAAATTATCCGGGCAGCACATTACTACTGCGTACAAAATTACAAGAAATCAAATGTTGAGAAATCAAGGATAGTACAAAATATCAGTTAACCATCTATTTGCTAGAAGTGTACAGTAATTTGGCTCCGAAGAATGAAGTCTTACCAATTCAAAACTCCCCTAAATTTTCTTATATTTATACTTTAAATGGAATCTAAGAGTATATTAAGTTTGCCCTAAAGCTTTTAATGCCAGGAAATAATGCTCGCACAGAGGCGCCAAGGGTACAGAAATATTTGTCGTCGCTGAAAATTTTCAAAACCGGATGTCTGTCCGTTCGTCTCTTTAGCTTGAGAACGCGTTGAGCTAGAAAGTTGAAGTTTTGTCCACTTCGTTTCTGACGAAAAAGTAAGGTCAAGTTCGAGAGCGGGACAAATCGCTCCACCTCTTCTACCCCCACCCATACATAATTTTAAATCATTAAAAATAATCAAATTTTCTTTGAAACTATAAAAGCCAATAATTTGAAATTCGGAATTCATTTCAACTATATAAACTATACTACTATAAACTAAAATATATATACTGCAAAAATTATTATAATCTCCCCACTCCTTCCACCACATTCGATACAAACTACACGTTTTCATGAAATGCTCTAAACCAATTTTCTCAGTGCATATAACATTTGTCGAGCTCAAATTTTGTAGAAAATACTAAATTAGCATTATTATTAAGATCGGAAAAAATTAACATATTTCTTCCCAAAACTGAAGAAAGAACTTGGAGAAGAAAATTTACCAACGCTGAAGAGATGAAGTCGGCAATTTTAGCTTATTTTGGAGACCTTGGAAAACATTTTTTTAGAAGGAATTAATAAACTTTGTGAGAGATGTCATAAATGTATTAGGCTTAAGGGAGAATGTATTGAAAAGGAAAAATAATAACTTGCTTAATTTCACCCTCTTACCTGTTATTCCGCGAAATTTTCCACCTCCCCTCGAGTTGAGCGTGTATGGTAAGCACATCTTGTTATGATCTAAGCTTTTATTCTCAGAATTTCCACCTACAATTCTTTATAGCAAAACTGATGTGCACAATGAGTAAATTGAAATGTGTGATGCCCCCACCTGAACATCAAACCATTATTAATTTCATTCACTGCTCTTCATTAATGAAATTTGTATTTTCCTATCACGCTATTCCCTGACCTAAGGTGTGTTTTGTTAGTTGATTGCATGCTTTGTACCTGGTGTTTGCTTATATCCTTCCTCCCCTTTGCATGTATGTACATTTACAGTCGGGGTCTGAAGAAAAAAACATCTCAAGGCCACGCTCGTACATCTAAATTTAGTAGAAACGAAGTATTGATCAAACAGGAATCCGATGAGGTCATAGCTAATATGCATTTGGCGGTTTGCTGTTAATTTATTAGATTAGATTAACATGAACGCAAAGAAGCGCTCGCTTTCTTAGTGGAAGCTGAAGACGTGCTATGCCCGCTTTGGTTGATGGTGGCTGCCGATTGGATTTCCTATGGCGAGACTTGGTCGACTGCTTGGGCTTGTTTTAAGGTATGTAATTAGCGCGTGGTGATTTGTTCGGCACTGGCAATGTAAATTGCTTTGGGGGCCTTTTTAATAGCTTTTTGGATTATTGAAATTTTCTTTGTGTTTTTTTTTACATGAAAAACGTTTTAGTCGAAATATTTTATGAAAGTGACACGACTCTATTCCAAGATTTTAAATTTATACTTGGCCTAAAATTTCAACGTAAAAGAAAAACAATTGCAGAAAACAAGGTAAAATATTTGGCCTGAAATCTTCGATTTGAAAATTTCCCGCTCTGTGATGAAGCCAGTTGTCCAAACTCTAATAAGAGTGGGTCTGTTCCTATACTGTATCTCTACAATAGATAACGTGAGAGATGAAACTACTAGCGTAAAAAAAGTTAACTCTTGATTATTCCATAACTTTATTTTCTTTTCATGCCCAAAAAAGTATATAAACATAACAGAATTATGATTCATACGATACTCTAGATGAAATGCAAAAGAGTTTGTACCGGAAAATACAGTGGCGGACAGGCAGTTGGACATTTTTTGTGTATAAGTCAGCCAGCACTGACTGCCGTAGACTTTTTTCCATTAAATTTTTTACGTTTTTATGAATTTATCTTTAAATTTGTTTTGAAAAAAATTTTTTTTTTTTTTTAAATATATTTACGTTACTGAAAAAATTTGCATCAATGGATTTTTGATTAAAGCTTCCAATTAACCAGAACCTCAAGTCCGCCACTGTATGTCATCTCAAATTCTTCGAAGAGTGTATTGTGACTTCTGTATGGGAGGTGGTAGATGCAGAGGGAGGAGGTTAGTAATTCTTGTATATGACACCGAACATTTGCATATGCAACATTTTTCATGCTAAATTTAAAGTTTGTAGCTTTCATAATTTTCGAGGAAATTGAACAATTTTTGTATGAATTTTGACATTTGTATGGGAGGTGGCAAAAGAAGTGGAAGGTTTTGAATGATTTTGAAACTGCTTATAAACATCCTAATTACATTGCTTTGTTACAATTTTAAGGTTGGTAGCCCTCATATGTTCGAAGGAGAAATACTTTTCTTGATTTTCCAATACAAATTTGTATGGGAGGTGGTAGAAGGCGTGAAGCAAAGTTGAATTTTTTAGCATTTTCTGCAATTATTAAGAGACAAATTGTGGCATAATTTTAAGTTTTTTCTTTTCTAGTTTCAATGAAAATCGATTGAATTCTTTTACCAAAATTATGCATTTGTATGGGAAGGGATAGAAGGAGTATTCGGCTCAAAACCAAATTTTTCGACATGAATGATATTTGTAATAGTATACTTTTCTTAAAATTTAAAGATAATAGCTTTGACAGTTTTGAATACAACTAATTTAATTGAAATTTGATAATTTTTCCAAAATTGGCTACAACTAATAAAATTAATTCTGGTGAAAATTCGTTCTTTTAGTTTTGTTTAGTTGCAATGAAAACCGAATAGATGCATTACTGAAAATTGTGCATTTGAATGGGAGAGAGAAGAAGGAGTAAAGGGATCGTATCCATATTTTTATCGTTAATAATATTCACACCATTATATTCAAGTTGATAGCTAAATTGGCTTAAAAGAAATATCAATTTCTTTAAATTTCGAAATTTCATGAAATTTGTATGGAAGGGGGTAGAAGGAGTGGGGAGGATGTGACCCGTCCATGACCTTAAAAGATACTTTTTGATAAAAATGACTTGAAAAAAATTTCAGCTCAAAGCGTTCGAAAGTTATGTTGTAGGCAGACAGACAGACAGTCACTCGGAATCGAAGTTTTTGGGCGACATGTGCGAGCATTATTTCTTAGCGTTGCAAACGATAAGGTAAACACAATACAAGAAAACCTCCGGTCAGGTTTCGTAACTTGAAAGTTAAGGGGTTCCAAGAGCTCACCTTGACTTACAAAATTTCGCTATCAGTTTAAAAACCGTGTGTCATGAATTTATAATACACTAAATTTGATAGAAATACTAGTGATACCCCGCGACTTTGTCTGCATAAAAATCGCAATAATAAGCAATTTTTGAGAATGTAATTAGTAATACATTATGTGGGATTTATAGTCGGCTCTTTGAACACAATGCCGATTGGAATTAAAATCATAAATTATTAAGAATGAAACCATGATACTCATATTTGTATGGAACAGGCCAGTGCTTATAAGGGGTGATTTGAGATCTTATGCGTATTGAAGAGCGTTAAGAAAATGTAAATAGTTGTAGGTTGTGTTAACTCTAAAAAAAAGTTAAAATAACGATAAGATGGAAAACATAAGAGAACTAAAATTGCACGTAAAGCCGAATTATACGATACTCGAAATATAAATTTTTGTGATCTTAAGAAAATTCGGTGAGGTAGAAGAGGTGATAGCATATTGAACTAATTTGCTTCACATCATGCTGGAGAAGCTATAGAAAAGTTTTTGACCAAATTTACGCATCAAACATTAAATAGATATTGAGAAAATTAGTGTATTGAATTTAGTGAAATTGTGTATTTTGTATGGGAGGTGGTAGAAGGAGTGGTGGTTTCTAGTAATTTTTTGAGAAACAAGTATAACTATCATGAATTGACTTATTTTAAATTGCGGATCAGTAGCATTCATATTTTTCAAGAAAATCGAATTTTTGAAAAGTTTGAAAATGTATGAGAGGGTGTAGAAGGGGAAAAGCTAATCGGTTTCTTCAATATTAATAATCACGCTAATTAAGGATTTAGTACAAAATGTTATACAGACTGAAAAAATTAATTTAAAGTAAGTATTTCAAGAAAAAGTGCAGTTTGTATGGGAGGTGGTGGAAGGAGTGGAAAGATTCAACTACTTTGTATACCATAGATCATATTTCTGATACAAATAATATATTTTAAATTTGAAAATAGTAGCTCTGGTAGTTTCCAAGAAAATTTGATTATTATATATTTTTGAAAATGAGTTATTTTGTATGGGATAAAACCACAAGAATATTAGATTTTGAAGTATACCTAGTTTCATTACAATTGGCTTAGCCGTTTTACGTGAAAGCCAGATAGACAGACAAACGAATTTTAAAAATGTGTTTGATGCTTAGATATTGTCTAAATAATGCAAAACACTAACTTATAGCCTTTTTTAAACAAATAACAGACGTAGAAAAATGTTTTGAATATCCATGAAATTGACTTTATTTGAAAGATAATTTTATAGCATTAGTGTTTAAATATTATTTCGAACTACCGCGGCTGGCGCGTACATGTGGTAATCTGGAAGTTCAATTTTCACACACTCTGCGCAGTAAATCAGGCTGTTTTTCGGCAATAACGCGTCAAATGTGGGCTTCCAAGTTCTCAACAGTGTCTGGTTTATCGACATAAACATGGGACTTTACATATCCCCAAAAACCAATCTAAAGGCGTCAAATCGCACGAACGAGATGGCCAGTTAAGAGGTCCATTTCGTGAAATTAATCAATCACCAAATGTTTCTTTCAGTAAATTAATTGTATCGCACGCTGTGTGGCATGTGGCGCCATCCTGTTCAAACCATATGTCTGCGACATTAATGCACGAAAAAGTTAGTAATCATGTCTCTGTACTCCTCACCGTTGACTGTAACGTTCTGACTATCTTCATTTTTGAAGACATATAGACCAATGATTCCAATGCTCTATGAAGCGCACCAAACGGTGACTTTTTCTGGATGTGATGGTGTCGACACTGGCTTGTGGACTATAATCGCTCCAAATGTGGCAATTCTGCTTATTGACATAGCCATTTAGCCAAAAATGTGCTTCATCACTGAGCACATTTTTCAAATGAAATTGTGGACTTCCAGATTACGCCATGTACGCGCCAGCCGCGGCCACTTGCCCGAATTTATATTCGGACATTAATGCTATAGAATTATGTTTCAAATAAAGCCGATTTCATGGATATTAAAAATCCAAACTTGCATATCGTTGGCCTAATGCTAAAACCTCATAAAAGTAAAACTTTAAAGGAGACAGAATAAACTTATTGCTGTTCGCACTTCATGTATGCCGCTCATGTCAAAGAGTTATTTACTATTAAGCTAGCTTCAGAAAATAAACAAAAGTATAATTTTTTTTTCTTTTGGGATATCGAGCGCTATGTATTTCGATTATTTCGCTCAAAATCCAATTTTTTATGATTTTGGAGTTAAGAGGTTTTAGTATTAGGCCGACGTTATACAATACGACCTCGGTAAATGCAACTAATAGAAATCAAGGCAGTTGCAATAACCGAATCAGTTGCGAAAAACGTGTCAACAATTTTTTGAAGGCAAAAAAGAGAAAATAGTTAGATAATAATTAGTAAGATAAAAAGAAAATTTTTTACTACGTTGTAACTGATAAATAAATGTTTTTTCCATTTTAACAAAAATTAAAAAAAAAAACACAATATACTCTCAGATTTCATCTAGAGTATAATCATGCAAAATTCTAAAAAAAAATACCATAAACGAAAAGTATACAGTACTGGCAAAATAAATACAAACTCGGCTTTACGTTTTATTCAAGAAATTTTGAAATTTTTGACTATGTTTTGTTGGATGTCGTATTCTTCAACACTGCGGACTCTCTTATTTTTTGAAGCGTTGAGATATCAGTTATTCAACAATCGTTTTCTTCAGCCTATTGCTTCCAGATATTGAAAGATTCAATTGCTGCCTTAGTCATGATTTTAAATGATGGGAAATAAATTTTGACTTCACTCCATTTATACGTGTTTTGGTTCGACGTTTCTTCCGATTTCACTAATCCATTCATTAATCTCATCACTGGAGTTATAGTTAGAAAGATTTCATGCAGCGAATCGGAAATGAATGCAATCACTAGACATTCACAGCGATTTGTTCTCTAATTATGCTTTTTTTTCGTTTTTATTTTTTGCATTCTAACTCAATAGTTTTGTTAATTTCGTTTTTATTAAATATAAGTAGGACTTATCGAGGTAAACTTTTTGCAAAGAGACACTTACCGAGTAATAATAAACATAACAGAATTATGATTGGGCGTAAAGCACAATCATTTGATATTCTAGATAAAATGGGAATGACTTTAATATACCGGAAAATATGTCATCTCAAATTCTTTCGAATAGTTACTTTTGCATGGGAGGTGGTAGAAGTAGAAGGGGAGGTTTATATTTTTCGCATATGACATCGAATATGGCATGCAAAATGTTTTTGGCTGAATTTAAAGTTTTTAGTTTCATTATTTTTTAAGAAATTGGACATAGTTTTCCTGAAATTTGGGGCATTTGTATGGGAGGTGGCAGAGGAAGTGGAACGTTTTAGATGATTTTGAAATTGCTTATCATCACCCTTATCACCAGGCTTTGATGCAATTTCAAAGTCGATAGCTCTTATATATTCGAAGGAGAAATGCTTTTCTATAATACAGATATTTATATGGGAGGTGGTAGAAGAAGTGAAGCTGAGCTGATAATTTTTTCTAGCATTTATTGCAAGTATTAAAAAACAAATTTTAAGTTTGTAATTTTTCTAGTTTTAATGGAAATCGAAATAATGCTTATAACAAAAATTATGCATTTGAGTGGGAGAGGGTAGAAGGAGTGTAAGGATCAAAACAATTTTTTTTTCGTTATTGATATTTCTATTGTTAGACCTTATACAAAATATCAAGTTGATAGCTTTAACAGTTTCGAAGATTAATAATTTAACTAAAGTTTCAAAATTTCGTGAAATTTGTATGGGAGGGGGTAGAAGGAGTTAGGTGAAGTTGATAATTCTTTTTAAAACTAATTGCAATTATAGTAGAATTAATTTTGGCAAAATTTCGTCTTTTCAGCTTTACTAGTTTCAATGAAAATCGAAAATATGTGTTTTTCAAAATTGTCCATTTATATGGGAGGGGGTAGAAGGAGTGAGGGGATCGGATCAATATTCCGTAATATTAATGACATCTATATTATAATACTTTGACCTAAACTTCAAGTCGATAGCTTAAATAGTTTCAAAGAAAAATCAATTTCTTTATATTTCGAAATTTGTATCGGATGGGTAGAAGGAGTGGGGGGGGTGTAGCCCATTCATGAACTTAAAGTTACTTTTCTGCTAAGAATGACACACAAAAATTTTTGGCAAAGCTCAAAGCTTTCGAGAGTTATGCTGTAGACATACGCACAGACGGACGGATAGACGGACAGACGGTCACTCGGAATCAAGGTTTTTGAGCGACAACAAATATTTCTGTACTCTTGGCGGCTGTGCGAACGTTATTTCTTAGCGTTACAAACGGTAAGGCAAACACAATATACTCTCAGATTTCATCTAGAGTATAAAAATTTAGGTGTTGCGTAAATTCAGTTGTTGCGCAATTCGAGTGTTGCGTTAACCGAGGTCGTACTATGTATAAACGAATGAGATATTAATTACGTTTTGCTGCCATAGCATAGCACAGGTCTTATGATGGTTTTATATAGCTTAGGTTTTGTTTTCCTGTGCACGTTCTAGTTTTTGATTATTGGAAGTACCGAATAATAAGTCTTGTTTGCCATCATTATCCTTCGTTTGATTTCGATGGGTTCGCTTCCATCCTTTGATAGGTTCGCCCCTAAATATATGAAGTTGTCTACGTTTTCTACTGTGATATTTTGTCTGATTGGCGTCTTTTTGCTAGATTGCGTCATAATTTTTGTTTTGTTTTCATTAATACGTAGTCCAACTTTCCTTGCTACCGAGTCAAGGATTACAAATACCTAGCATTCTCCAGAGATCTTGCAAGGATATCTATATCGGTTTGGTGAATGTTTTCACAGTGCATTTCGAATAGAAAGAAAAGAAATCCGGATTCTACACTGTTAAGCTTTATTATTCGTGACGTTTCGGTCTCTGCTAACTTATCGACAATTACAAAACACAATTATTATTTAGAAGAAAGGCTAATTAAGGTTTAATTAGTTAATTAATTAGTATCAGGTAGTTAAATTAGTTAAGGATTTCTGGGTACGGATTTTGTTCTTACAAAATTTTAAGGCAGGTAGCCAAACTGCTGATAACTTGTATCCGATGTCTCGGTTGAAGTTCTGTGAATGTTTAGAAATTTCTATTGCTTCTCGTACTATTCATTGATAATGTTGATGTGTCCTGGCCAAAATTTGCACATTGTCGAAATCGATTGTATGGTCCTCTGTCGCATGCTCCGCTATCGCTGATGACTGTATCTGGTTTTTCTGTGTGCATCGTTGGTGCTCGTTGATCCTTGTTTGGACTGTGCGTCTCGTTTCTGTATACTTTATCGCATGAGCCGTACGGTACTTTGTATACTCCTTCAGTCTCCAATGGTTTTTTTGTCCTTCTGGTTTCCTAAAATTCCTCGGATAGTAATCGGGGTAGTGAAAATTGTCTTGATGTTGGATTTCCGAAGGATTTTTCCTATCTTATCCGTCGTGCCCTAGATGTAAGGTAGTTTTATCCATCGTTTGTCTGCATTTTCATCGTCAGTGTCTTCTCGTTCTGTTGTCCTTGGATGCTTCGGCTGCCACGCCCTGTTAATTTCGCTCGCTTTGTATCCATTTGCTGTGAATGCCCGATTCAACTGTTCCTTTTCCTTTCGTAGACTGCCCGGATTTCCTTCAGTTATACGTCGAGCTCTGTGTATTAGGGTCTTCAGTACGCCTGTATTCTGGCTTGGGTGGTGATGCGAATGAGCGTGGAGATATCTATTGGTGTAAGTTGGTTTCCTATATACCCCGAAGCTTAGCGACGTATCCTTCCTTTCTACGAGTACATCCAAGCATGGCAGTTTCCCGTTGCTTTCGATTTCCATGGTGAACTTAATTTTCTCGTGAATCTAGAAATCTTTTCTTTCGATATTCGTTGGCATATGCTACTAGCTGTGTGGATTTGAAGCATAGTGTTCTCTTGGTGTCAACGGGAAGTTTCCGAACAACATATTCGAGTGTCAAATTGACCAACATTGGTGCGAGGCCGTCACCTTGCTTAAGGCCGTTGTCTGTTTTAAAACGTCAGATCGTTTCCTACTCTGACTCGTGACAAAGATTTGGTCGTTGTCAATCTTGTAAGCCGAACCAGTTTTGGTGGAACTCCAAACTCTAACATGATTTTATACAGTACGCGCCTGTCGATACTGTCGTATGCTTGTTTGAAGTCAACAAATATCTGGTGCACATCAATATTACATTCCTTGCACTTTTTCCGGACCTTTTTAACTGGGAACATCTGGTCCGTGGTCGATCGTCCAGCTCTAAATCCGCCTTGGTATTCACCATTACTTTGTCAGCATAGGGCTTAATTCTCTTTTCCAGTATTTTCGCCAAGATTTTATAGGACGTACGCAACAGAGATATTCCTTGGTAGTTTCCGCAGCAGAGTTTGTCACCTATTTTATAAATTGGACATATGATGCTCTTGTGCCAATCTTCAGGAAGTATTTCCTGCGTCCATATGTCCGTGACTAATTTATGTAGGAGATGCGCGATGCAAGTGACGCCGGTTTTCAGAAGCTCGGCTGGAATTTGATCAGTGCCCGGTGCTTTGTTGTTTGGGTGGTTCCTCAGGGCTGTTTTTACTTCTTCGAGTGTGGGAGGACTCAAAGCGGATCCTTCATCAGCTGTTACATCAGTTATACCTGCAATTGTGCCTGCTGCTGATGTTCGTGTGGGTGATGGGGTCGGATTAAGAAGGTGTTCAAAGTATTGCGCCCATCTTAATTTTATATCTTCCGCATTACTTAGAATATTCCTTTCTGCATCATTGCAAAGGGTCGTCTTCGGTTGGTATCCCCCTTTCATTCTTTTGACAAGGGAATACGCGGCTCTTGTGTTGTGTTATTGAAAGTGTTCGTCTATGTTTTTAATTTCGTCATTATTGTACTTCTTTTATTTTTGTCTCCATATTTTGTTTACAAATCGTCTAAGATCATTATATTTGTCCCGTTTGGCTCGTGTCGGCCGTTCTGTTAATATTTTGTAAGCCTGGTTATTTCGGTCTAAGGCATCTTGGCATTCGTTGTCGAACCAGTCATTTCTTTTGCGCCGAGGTTATTGTCCTATCACCTCCTGTGCGACAGATGTAATACCATCTTTGATATTTTGCCACATTTCTTCTATTGGCATGCTTGCGTTGTTGTTCAGTATTGGCGTGAACTGCCTCTCTAAGGCTGATACGTACTTCGCGACTACTTTCTCAATATAACATTTATGATAACATCAATCTACCATATAAAAGTTATGCATGTCCTCCCCCTTCTTCGACCACCTCCGATACAAACTGTACTGTATCATGAAATACTCTAAACCGATTTATTCAGTGGGTATAAAATTTAGCGAGCTGAATTTGTGCACTAATTAGTATTTATTTGGAATTATTATTATTAGTAAGACAAAAAAAAAATTAGACGATTAGTTTCACCCCTTCTACCCCCTCCCATACAAAATGACACAATTTCGAAATTCGACAATAAACGGATTTGTTCAAAAAGTATAAAAGCTAATTAGTCTGAAATTTGGAATACATTACTATTATAATAATTTTAATCTACAGTATAAAAATTATTTACATCCTACCTCTCCTTCCACCCGCTCCCATACAAACTGCACTTTTTCATGAAATGCTCTAAACCAATTTAATCAGTACGTATACAATCGCGCTCAAATTATACACTAATAACTTATTTAGATTTAGTATTAAGATCAAAAATTAGACGATTAGCCTTACCCTTTCTACCCCCTCTTCCATACAAAATTACACAATTTTGCTATTCGAGAGTAAACGGATTTCCTCGAAAAGCATAGATGCTATTGATCTGAAATTTATTTTATATTACTTTTATGATGACTTCAATATACTATATAAAAATTATTTTGGTCCTCCCCTTCCATCCACCACCTCCCATACAAACTGTACTTTTTCATGAAATACTCTAAACCATGTTACTCAGTGCGTATAAAATTTATCGAGCTGAAATTGTGCACTTAATATTTATTTCGAATTATTAGTAAGGCCAAAAAAAATTCGACTATTAGCTTTACTCCTTCTACCCCCGCCCATACAATCTGACACAATTTCACAACTTTACAAAAAATCGATTTTCCTGAAAAGTATGAATGCTAATGATCTACAATTTAAAACATGTCAAGAACGTGATGTTTATAGTTATTTCTGAAAAAGTCTTTAAAAAATCGCGCCTCCTTCCACCACCTCCCATACGAACTGCACAATTTAACTAAATCAAATACACTAATTTTCTCAGTACCCATTAAATTTTTGAATCCTAGATTTTGTATAAAACATTTTGATAGCAACTTTAGCATGATGAGAAAAAATAAGTTCAATGTCGTCAACCCCTGTACTACTTCCCCTACAAAATGCACAATTTTGGTAAATGCATTTAATCAATTTTCATTGAAACTAGAAAAGGTACAAACTTAAAATTTTGCCAGAATTTGTCCCTTAGTAATTCCAATAAATGCTTAAAAAAATATGAACTTCGCTTAACTCCTTCTACCACCTCCCATACAAATTTTTATATTGAAAATTCAAGAAAAGTATTTCTCCTTCGAACATATGAGTAACAAAGCAACGTGATTAGGATGTTGCAAAGCAGATTCAAAATCGTCCAAAACCTCCTACTTTCTCTGCCACCTTCTATACAAATGCCATAAATTCAGACAAAAATTGTTCAATTTCCTCGAAAATTATGAAAGCTACAAACATTAAGTTCAGCATGAAACATTTTGTATACTACGTTCGGTGTTCTATACAAAAATTACAAACCTCCCCCTATGCTTTTATCACCTTCCATACAAAAGTCACAATTTACTATTGGAAAGAATTTGAGATGAAATATTTTCCGGTACAATAAACTCTTTCCTATTTCATCTAGAGTATCATATGATTTGGCTTTACGCCCAATCATAATTCTGTTATGTGCTGTAGCTATTGATCGTAATTTCAGCTAAGTGTTAAATAATTGACCACAGCTCTGCCCTAGAACCCACATTCACTTAGACACACATCCTTAACTTGTCCCAACAATAATAAAATTGCGCCTGACTTGTTGGCAGATAGTTTTTTAGTAGTTTTATTTCGCAGTATTTTTAAGTGGTAAAAATTAAAATTTTTTTTTTATTTTTGCTACTCGCTTAGTGGAAAATAGGTGTGCGCTTTTTTAAATTTAACGAAAACGCTGGCTATCACCATGACCGAACTCTATTACCAGGTACTTATCTTGGTCTTTCGTCTTCCCCTATCTGCTACCATCGCAACTCGCACATTTACTTTCCACACATACTCAACTTGTCCCCAAGAATAATAAAGCTGCGCCCGACTTGTTGGCAGTTATTTTAATTCTTAAAACATATTTTGACATGACAGCAGTACGATCTCATTATCTCTAAAATGAAAACAAATCATACAAATTGCGAAAACAAAATAAACTTAAGTAACTACCATCTGAAAACGCGTGAAAATCTTAATAAAGGTCATGGCTGTAAATATTTGAGTCTAAAAATATTATGTAAATACCAAAATAACAATCGCTGAACTGCGACGACCACAGCGGCAAATAATTTCGTAAAAAAAACCACCCAATTATTGTTTGTCCATATCTCCGTTCGATTTCATCCATTAATCATGCTGTTAAAACTTTCAGAAAAAAAACACAAAAGGGGAATCTGAAGAGAGCTTAAATAGCACGTTATCAGTTTTATTGCCGAATTCTTATCGGCACACGTACTTCAACCTGTCTATCGTATCCACAGACTTAAACCGAATCAGATACACACAATTAATATCGGACGACCGTGCTTTTAGCACTATTTCCTTCCTGTTTATTGTATTTCCTTGGCCCGCACTCCTACCCATCTGCGAGCGTTTCGATAGACTCTATCGATAGAGTGTGGACATCATATATCAGCGGGCCAAAGTTCCTCAATAAATTTCATAATCGGTAAAGAATTTAATCTCCTGCTAATCTTATCACGGGTTTGGGATTGAAAACGCTTCGGGGTATAGGCAAGAAGGATGGTGTCATCATCGCCCAAGTTAATAGCGTTTATGGTAGTTTTTCACGCACGATTTTAAGGAATTTTTACAAGAAACCACAATTGTACTCACTTTATCAAACCGAAATATACTCACACTTTCCTAGTCTCGACTTCCGATGTTCTGGCGCCATAGTCGCCACCCTCATCATCTCGAACTGGTTCCTGCTGTCCTTCGCAATTCCTTGGTGCCCTAGTGCCATCGCCAGCGCCCACAAATGTATTGGGCATAGTGGTGGTGTAGTACGGTGGTGACGTGAACGTTTCGTCATTGTTGCGGCGGAGCTCCCCAAACGCGTTTGGAGCTGGAGCAGCAGCTCCGGCGAAATTGCTTTGCTGCTGTTTGAAGCGATTCGTAGCCAGTTCGCGTTCACAACTTGCGGTGTTATCAAGCACCTTGGCGACGTCGTACGACACTGAGACACCTTTGCTTCTCGAGTTGATAAAATTGTTCTCGTCGTTATTGTAATAATTGTTATTTGTATTGGTTGCGCATTGATTACTAAAGACGTTCCCGTCTTGTCGATTCAAGGTTTCTCCGCTGGCCGTAGGATCATTAACCAGGCGTGAAGTGACCGAACCTAGGCTGTTGAGAAGTGTGTGAACGTTCATTCCAGTGCCAGTCTGCAAAAATAGAAGTAGAATTCGTTAGAGCTGTTTGTCCGTCAAGAGGAGGATATCCCGAAGGAAACTACACAAAATGGTAAGTGTTCAGTTTGTATGGATTGCACATATCGGCAATGATCAATCATATGTAGTTCAATGGCGCTATGTCATCTTGCGTTTATAGTGCTCCTCTACTATACTGTTAATGACCTTCAAAGTAATCATGATCGCTCGTATTGGGCGAGGAATGCGTCACTAGAA
Source organism: Chorisops tibialis (assembly GCA_963669355.1). Classification (NCBI taxonomy): domain Eukaryota; kingdom Metazoa; phylum Arthropoda; class Insecta; order Diptera; family Stratiomyidae; genus Chorisops; species Chorisops tibialis. The sequence goes on along the minus strand of OY770264.1, from coordinate 63,388,342 downwards.
GACGATTCTCTTAGACGTTTCGGGTCACAGATGTGCTATGCTGGGACTGAGACGTTGTGGGTCGATTCGGAACCAACGCAATTTTCTTATGATTCCCAAATAAGACAATTAAGTGCCGGCCATAGCTCAGCGCTCTCTGACTAAGCGGAACTAAAGATTGGATAACCGCTAAATAGATTATTTGTTCGCGGTGAGGAGCGGTGGTGTCATGTGTAGACATCTTAGAAACTGAAATTGATACTGCGAGAAATAATCTCATGTGAACATCATTCTTAGGCCTAGTCAGCAGATTTGCTACAAAGTTCGCTATTACAAACCCCGCACTTCGTACGACATTCGTATTACAGCGAGAACGAGCGCTTCGCCAACTTTAGATCCGATCGGTGGTCATTCATTACGTTGAACTAGAATTCCATGTTTTTGTTGTACACACTCTTGTGTACTTTTTAGTAGCAATTTAGTTATATTTAGTTAGGTGAACTAACATTGAGTAAGAGGTAATTTTGGAAGGAAAAAAAAATTGCCGATAATAAAAAGAAAGCACTTAAAGCCCCAATACATTTTTTTTTCAATTTTCATACCGAGATAAGATGATATGTAAAAATAAATATGTACATGTTTTCACTTCAAGTTTTTGATAATACAAGAATTTCCGACTGAAATATTTAAGTATGCTTTATTTACATTTGATATTGTGCGCCCGATCTTATTGCGAATTTCCAAAAATATATTACGAGTACGTGCAATTTGTTTACAGTTAACGCATACTCGCAGGCAATCTGCTCCTACAACATTTCATGTGTTTAACTTATACGCTTTTGTAATGATTTGTGTTTAATATACTTAAAGAAGTTCATTCATCCTTTTTAGTTATTTACTTGTGAGCATAAGTTTAAGCGGATTAAATTATATTTGGATATCAACCCACACTTTTCAGTGGAATTGGGACTATGTCAAATATTGTGCACAAATAATAAATTTAATTAATTTTTGGATAAATGCAATATGTCAGACCTATGATTTGAAAGAAGCTTTATGGTTGGTTGAATAGTTAAAAATATGACGAATAGATAGAAATATTTGGAATACAATGGAATCTAATATTTTTGGAGTTCAAAGTAGAGTGCGGCAAGGCCTCGAAAAATAGCAATATCTGCACCTGTTTTAGAGGTACAGTCAAACTTCCATAACTCGAATCACCATTCTCCACAAAAATAGTTCGACTTATAGAGACTTCGAGTTATAGAACAGTTTATCAAAACCAGCGGATTTATTAAAAGACACTACAATTACTACATATATTCAATTGACATTTTTATTTACTCCATATTAAGTACTACATACTACATAGTTACAGTGGGTTAAAATAATTAGTAATTTGTGGCTGAAAATTTCCTTTTGCTTTATTATTTTCAATAAAAAGAGATTTCAGTTTATTTAAAGCCTTATAGTGTTCATCAGTTGCGTTTTCATTCATTCATTCATTGTAATTATAGATTCAAATTTCTCAAGGAATCCGCTATATCATTCGTACAAGGCTGTTGAATAAATTCTTCTTCGGAACCCTCGTCATCAATTTCCTCAGCAATTAAAGTCTGAGTCATTGATTTAGAATTATAATTCTCCATAATGTCATCATCTGTAAGAAAACCTTCTGTATAAATTTCATTGTCCATCTAAATATAATCATCAAGAGTAGCATTGGAAGTTATATTATTCAACGTTATCCATGCTTCATAATCAGTTTGTATCAAGCTCCTTTCCTGATCAATATTATTCAAGAAAATTAGAGGTGTGTTATCCTCTTCATCCCATGTAGAATGCTGACCAAATCCAGCTTTTTTAAAGCAATTCGCAATCGTTTGATTTTTGACGTCAATATCCCATGCTTTGTTATGTGGTTAATGCAATCCAGAAGTGTAATATCATGTTTGTTCTTTGTCTCTAAGCGCTTTAAGATTCTGCTTCGATAGTGACACTTTAAATTTTGAATTACTCCCTGGTCAAGGGGTGCAATTCGGAGGTCATATTTGGTGGAAAAAAAGCCAATTCAATAGATTTCAATTTTCTTTGTAGGTCTTTTGGATGGGCAGGACAATTATCAATGAATAATAAGACTTTTCGTCCAGCGCGTAAAAATTGCTTATCTAATTTGCAAATCCATTCTTCAAAAAGTTTTCCGGTGATCCACGCCCTGGAGTTTGATTTATAAACAACGAGTAGCGACTTAACCCCACGAAAGCAACAAGGCTTGCTACTTCTGCCAATCAAGAGAATTTTCAATTTTTCTGTTCTATCCATATTTGTTGCCAACAATAATGTAACTCGCTGCTTACTATATTTGCCTCCATGGAATTTATCGCCCTTGAAAGTCAGTGTCTTATCTGGTAAGCATTTGAAGAACAGTCCTGTCTCGTCTGCATTGAAAATGTCGCGTTCATTATACTTTTTTAATAGATTGGGCAAAACGTCGGTTTTCCATTTATCGCAGTCCTCGTCACGAATATCACTGCTTTCACCGCATGCCCTTTTATGACACACACCATGCCCACAATTCAACATACATACATATGACACACAATTTGGTTAACCTTTTGTTAGTTAAATATTTGTCCATACCTTTGCTTCCATTTATCAAGCCAACCAGTGCTTGCCTTAAAATCGTTTTCTCCAAACCGCTTCGCAAATTTCAATGCCTTTTCCTTTAAAATTCCTCCAGCTATGGGCATGTTTTGGTTTCTTGCTTCTTTAAACCAATCGAAAACTGCATATTGACATTTTTGAATAGTGGATTTTTAATTCTTTTGCTGCATCCAGCACCAGATTCAACTGATGCGATAATTGTATCCTTATTTTTTAAAATCGTTGAAACTGTACTCGCCAGAACATCGTATTTAAAAGCTACATAGTTTTTCTTTGATCCACTTTCTATTTCTTGAATTAATTTATACTTTTCGTCAATTGACAAACTTTTTAGAACACGTTTCGACGCCATGAAAAACCGATTTTGTGCTAATATACCGTAGTACGTAAACTGAACTCGTGTTCACTTTCAAACGCAACTGAAATGTGCACCAAGCGACAACCTCATAAAACATTTCTTTATAAATAGGGACTTCCCCAACTATAAAAACCCAAAACAACAAACCACTTACTTTGATGTGAGAAAATGAGGGATTCCCCCAAAAAAAGAAACAAAAATTTTCTCCGCTATCAGGGATCTATCTACCCGAATTATTCGACTTATTGAATACGCGTGCGTGAAATGCGAGTTATGGAAGTTCGACTTATGGAAGTGACATTTGATACGATTTGCTCTCTAAATGCTATTGACACCTGATTTAGTTCGAGTTATAGAAAATTCGAGTTATAGACGTTCGACTTATGGAAGTTTGACTGTATTACAAAATAGATAGAAATATTTGGAATACAATGGCATCTAATATTTTTGGAGTTCAAAGTAGAGTGCGGCAAGGCCTCGAAAAATAGCAAAATCCGCAAAATTTTCATCTGCTTTAGAGTTATTTTGCAATTTCTAACGTTATACTAAAAGCTATTGCAAAAAAAATTAAAAAAACTAAAAATAAGGTTCCATTGTACATTTAGACCTTTCATTTGAGAGGTACACGATGATGAAATGAGTATCCCGCGTATGTTAAAAAAAACATAACAGGAGTACGATTGGGCTTTATGCTCTAGATGAAAGAGAAATTTTTGTATCTTAAGAAATTTTGTAGGGGAAGTGGTAGAGGGGGTGACGACATTGAACTAATTTTTTCACATGACGGTAAGGTTGCTATCAAAATGTTTTATACAAAATTTAGGATTTAAAAATTCAATAGATACTGAGAAAATTAGTGTATTGGATGTAGTGAAGTAGTGCAGTTTGTATGGGAGATGATAGAAGGAGGGGCGAGTTTTTAATGACTTCTCAGAAATAACTATAAATATCATGCTTTTGACATGTCTTAAATTGCAGATCAGTAGTATTCATACTTTTCATGAAAATCGACTTTTTATAAAGTTGTGAAATTGTGTCATTTTGTATGGGAGGGGGTAGAAGGGGTAAAGCTAATCGCCTAATTTTTTTTGGTTTTACTAATAATTCTAAATAAATATTTGGTGCACAATTTCAGCTCGGTAAATTTTATACGCACTGAGTAAATTGGCTTAGAGCATTTCATGAAAAGTGCAGTTTGTATTGGAGGTGGTGGAAGGAAGGGGAGGACTCAAATAACTTTTGTACAGTAGATTTATATCATCATAAAAGTAATATATTCTAAATTTCAGATCAATAGCATTTATATTTTTTGAGCAAATCTGTTTATTGTGAAATTACGAAATTGTGTCATTTTGTATGGGAGGGGGTAGAAGGGGTACAGCTAATCGTCTAATTTTTTTTGGTCTTGATAATAATTTTAAGTAAATATTTTGTACACAATTTCAGCTTGATAACTATTATACGCACTGAGTAAATTGGTTTAGAGCATTTCATGAAAAAGTGCAGTTTGTATGAGAGGTGGTGGAAGGAGGGGGAAGACACAAATTATTTTTATAGAGTAGATTGGAATCGTCATAAAAGTATTACATTCCAAATTTCAGATCAATGTTATTTGTACTTTTCAAGGAAATCCGTTTATTGTCAGATTGCGAAATTGTGTCATTTTGTATGGGAGGGGGTAGAAGAGGTGGAGCGATTTGGCTCGTTCACGAACTTGACCTTACTTTTTTGTTAAAAACGACGTATACAAAACTTGAACTTTCTAGCTCAACGCGTTCTTAAGCTAGAGAGGACACGGACGGACAGACAGACGGACGGACAGACGGACGGACGGACGGACATCCGGTTTTGAGATTTTTTAGTGATTATATGAACTTCTGTATCATTCATTTTTTTTTCTCCGAGCCTTATTTCTTGGCGTTACAAACTTTGTGGCAAACTTATAATACTCTCAGATTTCATCTAGATTATAAAGATATTTTGTCAAAGCTTGCGATATTGCCTTTTAGGAGGTGCACTTTAACACTAGAACTACCGATGTTAAAAATGTACCTAGTTTTACCACACCCGTTAAATTGACGGATTTTTGATTATGTCTTTCATTGTAACTTTTGGCTTAGTTTATGTAAATAAAAGAATAAAATTTAACAAAAACAACATTCAATATAATAATTCATTAATTACTTTTAAAAAACAAACAAAGACAGTTTCTTTTTACATTTATAGTTTAGCACATTTGATATGTATGAAATAACTTTGAGGCACATATTTTACAAGTACATGTTAATTTAGATGAACACTTACCGCAAATATATTTTTTTGCATTCATAACAGGTATGAATCGCTTTGTTTTTGTTGAATGATCGAATTTGGCAAAATTTGCGTTCAGAAGATTTTTTTTTTGAATTTTCTGGAGTACAATCCATGGCTTTCGGTGTTTGTTGTTGGGAAGAGGCTTCTTTTCTGCAGCAACTATACTTACTGGCAAGTTCTTCAGACAATTGAAACAAAAATTGTTTTCTAGTTATGTTTTCATCACAAATCTCTTTATATAAAATGCACGCATTGATTGCTGCCAAGTCCAAGATAATATAAAATATCTGCAAAGGCCACATACACGATCCTGCTTTTACGCTACATTTGCTGGCCATTTGGTCAACTATATCTACTCCAGACTTAGTTTCATTGTAAAACGATACGATTAGAAGCAATTGTTATGGATTTATGTTTAGAGCTAAGAAGTAGTAATTTTTTACGAAGCTTACTTTTAAAATTGTTTGAATAATATCATTTGATTTGTAGAACTCTGTGGAGAAAAGAGCCATGTTATCTTTTCTAACTTAGCTATTTGAGCTGTTTTCGGCAATTCTCTTTTATTTGCTCGTATAGTTCCAAAAAGACTTGTTGTTTTTAAGCAGTAGCTTCTTTGCGAGTTGTATGCTTGTAAAAAAATTATCTATTGTGATTGTTTTTCCACAACTTACATATTTTTTACAAGATTCAAAACTACAAATTCATGCAAAGGTACTCCTGATGATCTAAGTTCACCTTTCCCTAAGTAAGGGTAACCGTTTATAAGATATTTACTTCACACGTCTACAGCTAACTAAAACTTAATTCCGAATTCGTTTGGTTTTTTAGGCATAAACTGAAAAAATCTGCATCTTGCGTTTGTGGGAAACAGTTGTTCATCTACGCTTAAATTCTGACCTGGCCTGTAACAAGCTTGGCTGTCATCAACGAATGAGTTTCATATTTCGAAAACCAATCCAAATTTGTCATTTCCTAAGCGAACACTCCTCTCGCTTTTTTTGTCGAAACGAATGAATCTCATAACTTCTGAAAACTTGTTTCTACTCATAGTTTCATGAAAGAAAGTAGGTCCCCATTTTTTGGACCACAAATACGATAACTTTATGTTTTTTGCCTCGTAGGCTCCTCGAGCATTCAAAATGGCTATAAAAGCATATAATTCGTCCATAGTAATTTCCCAGTCGTAAAATGTTCCTGGCCTGTAGCTCAAAGCAAGCTTTTATGTGACTCAGCATCGGATTATCAATTATAAGTCGAAATGCAATACTAACATTACCAAGCATAATGTTTCGTTTCGCATAACCAGCTGAGCCCGAAGTATCCTTGAAGATAGTATGTGATGGCAATCTACCAACACGACCATTCCCTAATTCTTTCCATTCAATACCGTCGACAGCAATGTCCTTCTATAGTCTTTTTTCGGTTTCTGTTTGGCTATCCGATTCAGTATCTGAACATATTCGCAATCGCTTTCTGCGTTTGTGGCTCTTTTGGAGATCATTCATCTTCACACATCTTTTTCACTTTGTTCAATATCTCGTACTTCAATTTCACCTTCAGCTTCTTCAGAGTCTTATTTCCCACACAAGATATGTCTAAATCATTATTATTTGAATTAGTGTTCGAACAGTCTTCATTTATGCTAGTTAGTTCTTTGAATTTTACGAATGATTTTTTGCTTCCTGTATGTATTATATTTATGTCCATTATTGCATAGATGATCCATAAGTTATTATAAACTTTGTAATTGCTAAAATATTCTGGCCAGAAGTGATCTCCAACGACGAACTTTGGAATACAATTGGCCAGACTAAAATAGGTATTGAGATTCAACGGTGAAAGTGGATCGGTCATACTTTGAGGAAACCAGAGCGAAACATCGCCAAACAGGCTCTGGATTATAATCCTCAAGGAAGACGTCGACCATGTAACACATGGAAGCGAGCAGTTGAGCAGGAGGCCAGAGGAATAAACAAGTCCTGGCAACAGCTTAAGGCCGATGCTCAGGATCGCGTCTTGTGGAAGAGAGTTGTTTCTGTCCTATGCCCCTATAGGGGGTCTTAACAGGAATTTGATTGATTGATTGAACTGCTAAAACCGTCATTTTGACGGGTCTTGGTATAAATAGGTATAGGTCATACTGATTATAAAAATTAAAATAGCTGAGTGGAAATTGAATAGCAATATGTAAGGGTATATTTCATTAAAAGTCATCATAAAATTCTAGAATATTTCATAAACTATATCAAAATATTTAAGCATGAAATTTAAAAGCTGTCAAAATGACGGTCTTGGTAGTTCTAGTGTTAAATATATAAATTGGAACTCATATTCAGCCGATTTCTTCCGATGAAGTGAAATCTTTTCGAGCCAATTTTTTGTTAATGGGTTTTCCATAAATAGAAGGTCACATCAATGTGGACATTTTAGTTAGATGATTTTTGAGCTCTGACATTGGATTATTTATCAGTTATCCCGAATCCTTCTGCTGTTGATACATTATTTTATAAAAATATTTCTTTATTTAAAGAAAAAAAATTGTACCGAATCGTTGCTGATAAGAAGGAGATCTGGCCAATATTGTTGATATTAAAATTTCGGATTTTATGGTATACTAACAAGACAAATTATCAGTAACACTTTTGTGAGTTCATCGGGTCTCGACAATTTGCGGGTGCAAAGATTAATAAAAGCTACAAGAATCGGGATCATATTGCTAATAATATTTTGCATTTTATAAAATAATAATAATAATCATTGCCTAAATTTTACGAAGGTTGTAGAGGGAAAAGGAGGGCGGGTTTGAAAAATACACTTGCTAATATCTCCATTACGAATGCAGATAGGAAGTTGAAAGTCGACTTTCGGGTATTTTGGTTTACGAAGAGAAAATTAAAAATAAATTAGTTTTTGTATACAGTTGTGTTGCTGTTTGCAAAAACCATTATTTGTGTATTAAACAATGGAATTTGGTTAAGGCAACACACACTTGCAGAAAATTAAATTGAAATCGTTGAACGACTTTGCATTTGCCGAATGAAATGAAGTTTAATTATTCTAATAATTGCGTAATAGACTTCGTGAAAGAAAATGTGGTTCTTTGCAATTTAGTTTTATGCGTTACATGACTAAATGGCCTAAAAATGAAGAAAAAACTAATACACCATACAGGTATTCTCAGCGTATAATACCTCCTAAGCCTTTGAAGATGGCAAATTCCTTTTTGGGTGGATTATAGAGTGCTGAAGTGGTGAAGTTAAGTGAAGGCGAAGATCCAAAAACTAAAATTTGAATATTTAAATAAAGGCTCTAGTCAGAAAACTAAAAATCGACAGATGTAAAGAGAAATTTTTAAAACAAACTTTAAAATTAATTTAATTTTTCTATCCATTGGATTGAAAGGATGGGGGGGGGGGATAAAAATAAATAGTTGGCCGAATTCTTTTTAAATGATTTTATCTTCGAAAATGCTTAACACAAAAATTTCAGCTATATGTATTTGGTGTAACTTGTGAATAAGGGGTGCAAAGAGAAAAGGAGATGGTAACCAAAAATATCGAAAACTTTCATAAATTTTTTATAACTCTGATAAAAGATAAAAAGTTAAAATTTTGCATGTGCATACGTTCATTTGATATACATAAAGAACAAATAATAATTTAAGCCAAAACTGTTTTGTACCGAAGTGGAACCCCAACCTGCACAAGGCGTTTAATGTAAATTGAAAAACAAAAACATGTAAAATGCTAAATATTTTGATTGTGATAATAAACTTAGTACTTGAAAATTTACAAAAATAATTTTAAAAAATAACATTGCTGCACGTAAAGCCTACTTTAGATGAAACAGAAATTGATCTTAAGCAATTTTGTATGGGGAGTGGTAGAAGGAATGATAGCGTTTTTTTTAACTTGCTAGCATAACGCGTTCTCGAGCTACATACTCCTTAACATTTATTTTTTACTAGCGATCCCCTGCGACTTTGTCCGCATAAGAATCTCAGTAATAAGCAATTTTTGAAAATTAGTAATACGGTATGTGAGATTTACAATCTGCTTAGTTTGATGGTTCTTTGAACACAATGCTTTGTAATTTTTTGGAATCAGAACCGTAAATTATTATGAATAATACTCGCATTTGTACGGGACAGGCTCGTGATCAAATCAATCATATACGATTAATTTTTTTCACATCGTGCTAGAGTGGCCATAAAAATGTTTTGTACCAAATTTAAACTTCAAATATTGAATAGATACTGAGAAAATTGGTGCATTGGTTTTAGTGAAATTATGCAGTTTGTATGGGAGGTGGTACAAGAAGTGGGGGGTTCTTAGTGATTTTTTGAGAAAGAACTATAATCATCATGCAATTGATATATTTTAAACAAGTAGAGGATGCGTGGAAAGTCAATATCCAGGTTATGATGGTGGATAGGGAAGATTATGTGAATGGGGGTCTAGGGCAGGGCTGTTGCCAACTATTTAACACTTAACTGCGATTACGATCAATAGCTCCAGTACATGGAATCAATATTTCATTATACAAGTTTGGGTTTATATGATAGAAGATGGAGGGTGCGACAGAAGGGATGGTTACATGTCAATAATTTTTTATTTTATTGCTTGAATAGCGCTCAAAATTCGCTCTATAGAATGTTAGTTTCATAGGCGAAGTAAATTCTATGAAATTTTTGATGTATTTTATATTCTTAAAACCATAGAGGAGGTGAGGCAATAGCAACATTTGTGATGCAGTTTTGTTAAATATTTTTTTTAAAGTTGTTCTTACAAAAATTCAAGTTCGTAGCTTTTCATTTGTTGCTTCTTAGTTGATTTATTGAAATTGGCCGAAATCATACTTTGCATGGGAAGAGGGGTGGAAGGGCAGTGTGGAGTGCAAAACTCCTGATGGATTTTTATTTGAAATAATCTTAGAAGTGTTTGTACAAAATTTCAAGTTGATAGCTTTTTTAATGGTATGTTTGATTTCTTAAAAATGGTCGAAATAATACTTTTGTATGGGAGGGGATAGAAGTTTTGGAGGTATTCGACTAGTTAATATCTTAAACTTTTTAGCATTTTTTTAATGAATTTTACAAGTTATTGAGTTTGTAGCTTAAAATTTCACTCAAAAATTGTGAGTTGTTGTGTTTTTTTTTCAATAATCGTGAAACACTTAGTGCAGGTTAGGGTCCCCTTTCGGTGGATAGCAGTTTTGGTTCAAATTAATAATTTTTCTATATGTACATATATGAAACGGATGTATGTACGTGCGAAATTTGAACTTTGTGTCTTTTACCAGAGCCCTAAAAAAATTAGTGAAATTTTCGACATTTCGTACCACCACTTCGCTTCTCTTACATCCCCACTTTAAAACTTTTACGAAAATTATACATCAACAATTTTACGAAACTTCAACTTAATACCTTTTTTGAATTTTTAGATATAACGGTTTGAAATTTTGAAAAGTGCTCCATTTTTGAAATGCTTCCCATTTCCACCACTACTATTATGATCAAATTTTCTATTTTACTTTATTATTTTAATAATAAAGTATTGTGATTGACTTTAAAAAAAAATTGCTAGCCTGAAATTTTTTTTGTCGCGTTTCATGACTAAAATAGCCTAAAAATACAAAAAAAAAATCCGTCTGTCTGTACGTCGTCCGCCTTACGCCGGTGTGTACGCTCAGCGCATATTAACTTTCAAACCCTTCAAGATAGAAAGTTCAGGGATTGTAGATAGTTGCGGATCTCAGGCGGACAATCCTTTTTGGGGGGTGTAAGGGTTCAGGGGAGGAGGGGGGAGCACTTAAACCGAAAACTAAGAATTCAAATATCTCAAACATGGTTACAGCTAAGGAGGCTGAAAATCGATATATAGTTCATATAAAATGGTTTGTGGGACAACTTTTAAAATTAATTTAATTTTTTTATCCATGGGGATGCAAAAAGAGGGGGGGGGGGGCTAAAAACCAATTGTCGGCCGAATTTTTTTTTTCAAATGATTATATCTCCGAAATTACTTAGCATAAAAACTTATATTTTTAGACCATCAAGGTGGCAGTAGATCCACTGGAATCAGCTTACATAGAGGCTAATTATTGTAAGGAGGAGAGTCAGGGGGGTGCAAAGAAAAATACTTAAAAATCAATATCTCGGCTATTTGTTGAGCTATGTAATTGAAACTTGGTACTTATATTAAGCTGTACTAGAGAAATACGAGAAAAATATAACATTTGCAATTTCCAAAATTTCAAACCAGTATATTTCAAAACTGAGTGCAGTTATCAAATTCAAATGTTGTCAAATTGTAGAACTACATAGTTTTGAATTTTAGTAAAATTCTTACTTCGGGAGGTGTAAGGGGAGGTAGGTGGTAAGCAAAACTGTCGAAAATTTTGAGTGGTTTTTTTAGGGCTCTGGTAAGAGATACAAAGTTTAAATTTTCCATGTATTTATTTTACATACAGGAAAAATAATATAAATTCTGCAATTGTTATGCACCGACCCCCTGGTCTAACGTGCACAAGGTGTTTCATGTGCAATGAGAAAACACATAAACTGAAAATTTTTGAATGAAATTTTTATGTAGAGACTTGAAAATTTGCAAACTGCATTAAAAAAAATTTCTAAAAGAATGAAATATTAACTGGTCAAATACCTTCCAAACTTCTACCCCTTCACATACAAAATTATTTATTCGATCATTTTTAAAAAATCAATTATCACCTAAAAATTAAAAGCTATTAATTTGAAATTTTGCACAAATGCTTTCGAAAATTGTTGAAACGGAACTGCGTTAAAAGTTTTGAGATCGCACCCTTCTACCCCTTCCCATACAAAAGTATGATTTCGACCAATTTCAATAAATCAACTGCCAACCAAAAAATTAAAAGCTACGAACTTGAAATTTTGTACGAGCACCTTTCAAAAAAAATGAAATAAAACTGCATCACAAATTTTACATTTCCCTTACCTCCTCTACCCCCTCCCATATAAATGATTGGTTTCGCGAATGTAAAATACACCAAATTTTATGAAAATTCTATGCAACTTCGTCTATGAAACTGACATTTTAGGCAGAAAATATTAATTAATTAATTGAGGCAATCAATTGAAAAATTATTGCCATTCACCCACTCATAATATGATCCCTCCCGCCTCCCTCATAAAAACCCAAACTTGCATAAACGAATGAAATATTGATTACGTGTACTGGAGCTATTGATCGTATTCGCAAATAAGTGTTGAATTGGCATCATCTCTGCCCCCTTGTGAAAGGGGGTTTCACTTGTAAATGGCGGTTTCACTTGTGAAAGGGGGTTCCACTTGTGAAAGGGGGGTTCCACTTAGTCTTCCCTAACCACTTTAACTTGCACATTGACTTTCCATGCATCTTTAACTTGTCCCAAAAATAATAAAGTTGCGCCCGACTTGTTGGCAGTTTATTTTTACTTTAGCCAAATCGTAAAAGAAAAACATTCGTAAAATCTTGGGTGAGCATTATGCTGACGAACTTATCCCTCCAAAATTTAGCCAATTAATGCGAGTCACTTGACTTCAAATATGTGCACAATTACTTTATTATTTTAATAATAAAGTATTGTGATCGACTTGGGAAAAAAAAAAAATTTGCTACCCTGAAATTTTGTTTTTTCGCGTTTCGTGACTAAATTAGCCTAAAAATGCAAAAAAAAAAAAATCCGTCTGTCTGTACGCCGTCCGCCGTCCGCCGTACGCCGTCCGCCCTACGCCGTCCGCCGTACGCCGGTGTGTACGCTCAGAGCACATTAACTCCTAAGCCATTCGAGATAGAAACCTCATTTTTGGAGGGATTGTAGGTAGTTGCGGATCTCAGGAGGACACTCATTTTTGGGGTGTAAGGGTTCAGGGGGAGGCGGGGGGAGCACTTAAACCGAAAACTAAGAATTCAAATATCTCAAACATGGTTACAGCTAGGAAGCTAAAAATCAATGTACATATAAAAGGATTTGTGGGACAACTTTTAAAATTAATCTAATTTTTTTATCCATTGGGGTGCAAAAAGGGGGGGCTAGAAACCAATTGTCGGCCGAATTTTTTTTTCAAATGATTATATCTTCGAAATTACTTAGCATAAAAAATTTATAATTTTAGACCATCAAGGTGGCATACAGATTCACTGGAATCAGCTTACATAGAGGCTAATTATTGTAAGGAGGAGAGTCAGGGGGGTGCAAAGAAAAATACTTAAAAATCAATATCTCGGCTATTTGTTGAGCTATGTAATTGAAACTTGGTACTTATATTAAGCTGTACTAGAGAAATACGAGAAAAATATAACATTTGCAATTTCCAAAATTTCAAACCAGTATATTTCAAAACTGAGTGCAGTTATCAAATTCAAATGTTGTCAAATTGTAGAACTACATAGTTTTGAATTTTAGTAAAATTCTTACTTCGGGAGGTGTAAGGGGAGGTAGGTGGTAAGCAAAACTGTCGAAAATTTTGAGTGGTTTTTTTAGGGCTCTGGTAAGAGATACAAAGTTTAAATTTTCCATGTATTTATTTTACATACAGGAAAAATAATATAAATTCTGCAATTGTTATGCACCGACCCCCTGGTCTAACGTGCACAAGGTGTTTCATGTGCAATGAGAAAACACATAAACTGAAAATTTTTGAATGAAATTTTTATGTAGAGACTTGAAAATTTGCAAACTGCATTAAAAAAAATTTCTAAAAGAATGAAATATTAACTGGTCAAATACCTTCCAAACTTCTACCCCTTCACATACAAAATTATTTATTCGATCATTTTTAAAAAATCAATTATCACCTAAAAATTAAAAGCTATTAATTTGAAATTTTGCACAAATGCTTTCGAAAATTGTTGAAACGGAACTGCGTTAAAAGTTTTGAGATCGCACCCTTCTACCCCTTCCCATACAAAAGTATGATTTCGACCAATTTCAATAAATCAACTGCCAACCAAAAAATTAAAAGCTACGAACTTGAAATTTTGTACGAGCACCTTTCAAAAAAAATGAAATAAAACTGCATCACAAATTTTACATTTCTCTTACCTCCTCTACCCCCTCCCATATAAATGATTGGTTTCGCGAATGTAAAATACACCAAATTTTATGAAAATTCTATGCAACTTCGTCTATGAAACTGACATTTTAGGCAGAAAATATTAATTAATTAATTGAGGCAATCAATTGAAAAATTATTGCCATTCACCCACTCATAATATGATCCCTCCCGCCTCCCTCATAAAAACCCAAACTTGCATAAACGAATGAAATATTGATTACGTGTACTGGAGCTATTGATCGTATTCGCAAATAAGTGTTGAATTGGCATCATCTCTGCCCCCTTGTGAAAGGGGGTTTCACTTGTAAATGGCGGTTTCACTTGTGAAAGGGGGTTCCACTTGTGAAAGGGGGGTTCCACTTAGTCTTCCCTAACCACTTTAACTTGCACATTGACTTTCCATGCATCTTTAACTTGTCCCAAAAATAATAAAGTTGCGCCCGACTTGTTGGCAGTTTATTTTTACTTTAGCCAAATCGTAAAAGAAAAACATTCGTAAAATCTTGGGTGAGCATTATGCTGACGAACTTATCTCTCCAAAATTTAGCCAATTAATGCGAGTCACTTGACTTCAAATATGTGCACAATTACTTTATTATTTTAATAATAAAGTATTGTGATCGACTTGGGAAAAAAAAAAAATTTGCTACCCTGAAATTTTGTTTTTTCGCGTTTCGTGACTAAATTAGCCTAAAAATGCAAAAAAAAAAAATCCGTCTGTCTGTACGCCGTCCGCCGTCCGCCGTACGCCGTCCGCCCTACGCCGTCCGCCGTACGCCGGTGTGTACGCTCAGAGCACATTAACTCCTAAGCCATTCGAGATAGAAACCTCATTTTTGGAGGGATTGTAGGTAGTTGCGGATCTCAGGAGGACACTCATTTTTGGGGTGTAAGGGTTCAGGGGGAGGCGGGGGGAGCACTTAAACCGAAAACTAAGAATTCAAATATCTCAAACATGGTTACAGCTAGGAAGCTAAAAATCAATGTACATATAAAAGGATTTGTGGGACAACTTTTAAAATTAATCTAATTTTTTTATCCATTGGGGTGCAAAAAGGGGGGGCTAGAAACCAATTGTCGGCCGAATTTTTTTTTCAAATGATTATATCTTCGAAATTACTTAGCATAAAAAATTTATAATTTTAGACCATCAAGGTGGCATACAGATTCACTGGAATCAGCTTACATAGAGGCTAATTATTGTAAGGGGGAGAGTCAGGGGGGGTGCAAAGAAAAACACTTAAAAATCAATATCTCGGCTTTTTGTTAAGCTATGCAATTGAAACTTGGTACTTATATTAAGCTATACTAAAGAAATATGAAAAAAATATAATATTTGGAGAAAATAGTAGTGGGGGAAAATGGGGAGCATTGAACTTTCCAAAATTTCAAACCATTATATCTCAAAATTGAGGGCAGATATCACATCAAAAATTTGTTAGATCGTAGAACTATATAGTTCTTAATTTTGGTAAAAAAATTAAGTGGGGGGGTGTAAGAGGAGGGAGGTGGAAAGCAAAAATGTTGAAAATTTTGAGTAATTTTTTTTGGGCTCTGGTAAAAGATACAGAGTTTAAATTTTGCAGGTCAATATATCAATTTTTGGTCATACATAAAAAATAATAAAAATTCTACAATTGTTATGCACCGACCCCCCTGGTCTAACGTGCACAAGGTGTTTCATGTGAAATGAAAAAACACATAAGCTGAAAATTTTTGAATGAAATTTTAAGGTAGAAACTTGAAAATTTGCGAAATGCATTTAAAAAAAATCCCTAAAAGAATGAATTATTAACTGGTCGAAAATCTTTAAAACTTCTACCCCCTCCCATACAAACTTATTTTTTCGACCATTTTAAAGAAATCAATTACCACCTAACTATTAAAAGCTATCAATTTGAAATTTTGCATAAGAACTTACAAAAATAATTGAAATGAAATTACGTTAAAAGTTTTGAAATCGCGCTTACCCTTCTACCGCTTCCCATACAAAAGTATGATTTCGACCAATTTCATTAAATCAACTAATAACAAACAAATTGCAAGCTACGAACTTGAAATTTTGTACGAGCACTTAACAACTAAAAAGAAAGAAAATTGCATCACAAGTCTTACGATTCCCCTACCTCCTCTACCCCCTCCCATACAAAATTATTTTTTCGAGCATTTTTATAAAATAAGTTATCAGCTAACTCTTAAAAGCTATCAATTTCAAATTTTGCATTGAAACTTATAAAAATAATTCAAATGAAATTGCTTCCAAAATTTTCAAATCGCGCTTGCCCTTCTACCCCCTCCCATACAAAACTATAATTTCGACCAATTTCATAAATCAACTAATAACCAACAAACTAAAAGCTATGAACTTGAAATTTTATAAAAGCATCTTAAAAGAGAAGCTAAATAAAACTGCATATCAAAATTTACGATTCCCCTACCTACTCTACCCCCTCCCATACAAATGTTTGGTTTTGTGAATGAAAATTCTATGCAAATTCGTCTATGAAACACATTCTACACAGAGAATATTGGACGTGATTCAAGCAATTAATTAAAAAGCTATTAACATCCACCCACCCTTACTATTGCCCCTCCTCCTCTCCTCCATAAAAACCCAAACTTGTAGAAACGAATGAAATATTGTTAAATAGACAACAGCCCTGCTCAAGAACTCCCTTTCACTTAGTCTTCCCTAACCACTCTTACCTGCATATTGACTTTCCACACATCCGCAACATGTCCCAAGAATAATAAAGTTTCGCCCGACTTGTTGGCAGTTTATTTTCCATTACATTGCCCATTAGATGGGTTTGAATCGTTTTTGCAATAATTTGTGGGAGGTAATGGAGGACAGGGATTGCAAAGACTTGATGACTTTCGAAAGAGACTTCTCAAGTTATTTATTATCAACGTTGATTTCATAGTTTATGTTTGTGAAAATTTGTTTATAATAAATAAGTAAATACGAGTATAAATTATAGAAAAAAAATCTGAATTTAATTCACGTCATTAAAAGAAATTGTATTTTTGAAAAATGATGCCAACTAAGATTTGGGAAAGAATTATTTATAATTTTACTTTATTATTATAATAATAAAGTATTGAGATCGACACAAAAAAAAAATTTGCTACCCTGAAATTATTTTTTTTTCGCGTTTCATGACTAAAATAGCCTAAAAATGCAAAAAAAAAAATCCGTCTCCGCCGCACGCCGTCCGCCGTACATATGGACTCATATCTCCGAGACCGTTAAAGGTAGAATGTTTGTTCTTGGGTGGATTGTTGATTGGGTAATTGAGCTCTATTTTCTAAATTTTGGGGGGTGTTAGGTGGAAGGGGGAGGCGGGGGTAAGGAAAAAGTCGAAAACTACACTTGCTAATATCTCCACCACGAATGCAGATAGAAAGTTGAAAATCAGTAGAGATATAGAGAAGATTGTGGGACAAACTTTAAAATTTAATTTTTTATTCCATTGGCGTCCGAAAAGGGGGGGGGGGGCTAAACACAAATTGTCGGCCGAATTGTTTTTTCAAATGATTATATCTCCGAAATTACTTATCGGAAAAAATTCATTTTTTAGGACCATCAAGGTGGCATATAGTTCCAACGGAATCAGTTTAGAGAGTGGCTAAGTATTGTAAGAGGGAGGGTCAGGGGGGGTGCAAATAAAAACACTTAAAAATAAATATCTCAACTATCTCTTAAACTATGTAATTGAAACTTAAATCGTGTATTAAGCTATACTAGGGAAATACAAAAACAGGGCTACGATTGCGCGTAATGCGCAATCTTACGATACTCTAGATGAAATAGAATTTTTTTGTGACCCCAAGAAATTTTGTATGTGGAGTGTTAGAAGGGATGATAGCATTGAACTAATTTTCTCCCCATCATGCTAAAGTAGCTGTAAAAATGTTTTATTCAAAATGCTTTCTCCAAAAATTGAATGGGAACTGAGAAAATTAGTGAGTTAGATTTAATGAAAATGTGCAGTTTGTATGGGAGGTAGTAGAAAGAGTGGGGGGATTTTGGTGATTTTTTCAGAAATAACTAGGAATATTATAAAATTGTCATCCCTTAAATTTCAGACTAGTGCCATTCATATTTTTCAAGAAAATTGATTTTTTGTGAAGTTGTGAAACTTTGTCATATTGTATGGGAGGGGGTAGAAGTAGTGAAGCAAATCAAATATTTTTTTTTTCATCTTAGTAATAATATTAATTAAATATTTATTACAAAATATGAGCTCGATAAATGTTATATGTTCTGAGAAAATCGTCTTAGAGCATTTCATGAAAAAGTGATGTTTGTATGGTAGGGGGTGGAAGGAGAGGGAGGACGCCAGTAATTTTTCTACTGTAGATTTAAATCATTATGAAAGTGATATACTCCACAATTCAGCCTAATAGCTTTTATACTTTTTGATCAAATCCATTTATTGTCGAATTGCAAAATTGTGTCATTTTGTATGGGAGGGGGTAGAAGGGGTGAAGCTAATCGTCTAGTTTTTTTGGCCTTACTAACAAATTCAAATAAATATTTGGTGCACAATTTCAGCCCGCTAAATTTTATACGCACTGAGTAAATTGGCCTAGAGTAATTCATGAAAAGTTCAGTTTGTATGGGAGGTGGTAGAAGGAGGGGGGGACACGCATAATTTTTATACGGTAGATTGATATTATCATAAAAATAACATGTTCCAAATTTCAGGCTAATAGCTTATATACTTTTCAAGTAAATCTCTTCATTGTCAAATTGCCCAATTGTGTCTTTTTTTATTGGAGGGGGTAGAAGGGGTGATGCTAATCGTCTAATTTTTCTTGGCCTTACAAACAAATTCAAATAAATATTTGGTGCACAATTTCAGCCCGCTAAATTTTATACACACTGAGTAAATTGGCCTAGAGTAATTCATGAAAAGTACAGTTTGTATGGGAGGTGGTAGAACGAGGGGGAGGACACGCATAATTTTTATACGGTAGGTTGATATTATTATAAAACATATTCTAAATTTCAGACCAATAGCTTTTATACTTTTCGAGCAAATCCATTTATTGTCAAATTGCGCAATTGTGTCATTTTGTATGGGAGGGGGTAAAAGGGGTGGAGCGATTTGGCCGGTTCACGAACTTGACCTTACTTTTTTGTCAAAAACGACGTGTAGAAAATTTGAACTATCTAGCTCAACGCGTTCTCAAGCTAGAGAGCGCACGGACGGACGGACGGACATCCGGTTTTGAGATTTTTGAGTGATAATATTAACTTCTGTATCAATCATTTTTTTCTCCGAGCCTTATTTCTTGGCGTTGCAAACCTTAGAGCAAACTTATAATACTCTCAGATTCCATCTAGAGTATAATAACATGTTGAAAGAATAGTAGTGGAAGGAAATGGGGAGCATTTAAAAAATGACGCTCTTTTCAAAATTACAAATCCTTATATCTCAAAAAATAGTACAGATATCAAATCGAAAATGATTGTCAAATTGTAGAACTACATATTGGTTAATTTTGGTAAAAATTTTAAGTTGGGTGGTGTAAGGGGAGGGAGATGAGAAGCAAAAATGTCGAAAATTTTGGGTGATTTTTTAGGGCTCTGGTGAAAGATACAAAGTTTAAATTTTGTATGTGGATACATCTATTTGATGTACATAGAAAAATAATAATAACTTGATCCATAATTGTTATAAACCGACCCCCCGGTCTAACGTGCACTAGGTGTTTCATGTGAATTGAAAAAAACACATAAGCTGAAAATTTTTGAGTGAAATTTTAAGGTAGAAACTTGAAAATTTGGGGAATGCATTTAAAAAAAATCTCTAAATATACGAAATATTAACTGGTCGAAAACCTTTAAAACTTCTACCCCCTCCCATATAAAATTATTTTTTCGACCATTTTTAAGAAGTCAATTATCACCTAACTATTAAAAGTTATCACTTTGAAATTTTACATAAAAACTTACAAAAATAATTAAAATGAAATTACGTTAAAAGTTTTGAAATCCCGCTTGCCGTTCTACCCCCTCCCATACAAAAGTATGATTTCGACCAATTTCATTAAATCACCTAATAACCAACATATTAAAATCCACGAGCTTGAAATTTTGTACGAGCACCTTACAATAGAAAAAAAAGAAAATTCCATCACAAGTTTTACGATTCCTTTACCTCCTCTACACCCTCCCATACAAAATCATTTTTTCGACCATTTTTAAGAAATCAGTTATCAGCTAACTCTTAAAAGCTATCAATTTCAAATTTTTCGTGAAAACTTATAAAAATAATTCAAATGAATTTGATTTAAAAGTTTTGAAATCGCGCTTGCCCTTCTGCCCCTCCCATACAAAACTATGATTTCGACCAATTTCATTAAATCAACTAATAACCAACAAACTAAAAGCTACGAACTTGAAATTTTATACAAGCACCTTACAAAAGAAGCGAAATAAAACTGTATGTAAAATTTTATGATTCCTTTACATTCTCTACCCCCTCCCATACAAATGTTCGGTTTCGTTAATGTAAAATACACCGAATTTTATGACAATTCTATGCAACTTCGTCTATGAAACACATTCTATTCAGAGAATATTGGACGTGATTCAAGCAATTAATTAAAAAGCTATAACATCTACCCACCCTTACTATGACCCCTCCTCCTCCCCTCATAAGAACCCAAACTTGCAGAAACGAATGAAATATTGTTAAATTGACAACAGCCCTGACCAAGAACTCCCTTTCACTTAGCCTTCCCTAACCTCTCTAACCTGCATATTGACTTTCCACTCATCCCCAACTTGTCCCAAGAATAATAAAGTTTCGCCCGACTTGTTGGCAGTTTATTTTTACTTATTATTATGGAATTCAGATCAGTAATTTTCATACTTTTGAAGATAATCGAATTTTGGGAAGGGTGTGATATTGTGTCACATTGTATGAGAGGTGGTAGAAGAGGAGAAGCTAATCAGTTCACCTATCCCCGATAATAATTATAATACTAATTAAGGATTTAGTATTAAATTTGAGCTCGATAAATGTTATACGTACTGAGAAAATTGGTTTACAGTATTTCATGAAAATGTGCAGTTTGTATGGGAGGTGGTGGAAGGAGTGTGGGGGATTCAAATAATTTGTATACCATAGATCAGATTTATGATAAAATCAGTATTTTCTAAATTTAAAATTATTCGTTCATATGGTTTTCAAGAAAATTTGTTTATTTTATATTTTTCAAAATGAGTCAATTTTATGTAGGAGGGGGTAGAAGGCGTGGGGCTATTGAAATAATACCAAACGCAGATTACGTCTCGAAGGATACCTAATAAACTGTGAAAGTCTTATTATAATCGGCTTAGCCGTTTTTGCGTGAAAGCCGGACAGACAGACAGAGAAGAATTTTAAAAACGTGTGTTTCTGCTTAGTTATTGTCCAAATAAAGGAAAATGCTAACTTATAGTAAACAAATAACAGACAGACACTACAATTATATTTATTTATGTATAGATTGTGGAAGGGTAGCAAGCCCCTCTAGCTACGAATTTGCACTTTCGTAGATTGAAATATTTTTTCGCAAATTTAATACTAACTGCGATAATTGATTATGATTTATGGTATTCTGTTAAGCTGTATAATTAGTGTGGGAGGCGGCATTTTTTTAAATTTTACATAAAGATGGTTTATTATTTCAAAAGGATTATATTATAAATTGCAGATCAATGATCTTTATGTTTTTCAACAAAGTTGGATCATTGTCAAGTGGTGAAATAGTGTTATTTTGTATAGCAGGTGGAGAGTATTTGGTAAAAAAAAGAACTGTAAAATATGTATATAATAATTATACTTTTTTTTTCAAATTTAGATTAATACTGATATGTTTATTTCAAAAATTCGAATTACAAATATGGTAAATTTTAATCATTTTGATATAAGGAGGAACAGATTCGATACCGAAGAAAGTAGACGACATTAGAAAAATAGCTGCACAAAAAAATACTTAATGCGTTTCAAAATCTAAAAATCACTCAAAATTTTGCATGGCGACAATACTAAAAAATTTTAGGGTACTTTTCGTCTTTTGAACGTAACTAAAACTATGTCGCATTTTGATCGGAAATACGGTACTAACAATTTGCTTACAATTTATTCAAATGGGTAGTTTTATTTTTTTCCCAACATTTATTGTCCGCCTTATTAGTCACTATCTATGAGTCACTTTTAATCAATATAATAGTCGATGTTAAATTAATTAAAAGTGTTTATCAGGAAACAGAAACAAAATGATTTGAATTGAAAGAATCGATAATTGAAATTGTTTATTTTTCGCATCTGCAATGGAAAAACTGTTTCAATATTTGCTGTAAAGCTGCTCAATGTAATATTCCGCAGTCTCATCACAGAAAATGATCAACGATAATGGATTAATAACATTTACAAATAGCTATTATATTCCCAGTCTTGATCAAACGTAAAAAATAATCTTAACATATGTAGTTACACTACGTTTTAACATCTAAACTAACACATTTTAGCTATGATTCAAGATCATTAAAAATTGATTTTTTAACTGAGTAATGTTTACATCGGTAATTTTTATAGAAATGATTAAGAATTATTCATCGGTGCTTTTCGGCACTTGATGCTTTATTAATGTACTTTAAGTCTAGAGAAAATACACATTTTAAACTTTGCTGTTCATCTATACAAATACACAATACCCGAAAGAAGAAAAAATAATTTGGCATGTCGGCCGCTATTGTACCGATAAGAAGCTTAAGATCGAAATTTATTTACATTGCAATCTTCTCGTTTATCATCACCTCGCGCAACCTTATCGGTATTAGCTTCGACTATTTAACGAAAATATTAAGATCATTCCGGGTTCTGTCAACAAAGCGACGTCATCACCCAGAAATACACATATCGTAATTCCTTAGTGACATTATTGCTGCATGAAAAATAATCGCAATGTGGTATTTTTCTTATTTTTCAAACGCTTTTATGTGTAGTATTATCTTATACGTTTACGACTAGACCTGGTTAATTTTTTTTATTGCCGAGTGTAATAATAATTACTCACAAATAGCCGTAATTATTACACCTGACAAATAAAATTAACATTAAACCGTCATATAAAAGCATGTATTCATAATGAATTGATAAAAAAAAAATTTTTCTTTCACGTTCGACCAAATTTCAGAAAGATAATTATAAAAAAAAGTTATTGAGAGCATAATAAAGATTAACTATGATCATGAGGTGCTACGTAAACGAGATAGAGTTGAAAATAGATGCGTTTCGTCCACAATGAAAATTACGATAACGTTTGGTTTATACGAGCATAGATAAAAATATTTAGATTTGTATATTGCATACAATTTTTTGCGTTTATCGCTATCTTAAAAAGATTGGTTTTTTCGTAAATTATTTCAAGAATCATTTTTTCATCCTATATGAAAAATAAACTGCCAACAAGTCGGGCGAAACTTTATTATTCTTGGGACAAGTTGCGGATGCGTGGAAAGTCAATATGCAGGTTAGAGTGGTTAGGGAAGACTAAGTGAAAGGGGGTTCTTGGGCAGGGCAGTTATCAATTTAACACTTTGTGGAAACGTTCAAAAGCTCCAGTATATATAATCAATATTTCGTTCGTTTATTTATGCAAGTTTGAGTTTTGTGAGGGGAGGGGTGAGGGGTGATAGTAAGGGTCGGTGGATGTTAATAGTTTTTTAATTGATTGCTTGAATCACGTCCAATATTCCTCGTATAGAATGTCAGTTTCACAGACGAAGTTGCATAGAATTTTCATATGACTCGGTGTATTTTACATTCACGAAACCAAACATTTGTATGGGAGGGGGTAGAGGAGGTAGGGGAATCGTAAAAATTGTGACGCAATTCTATTTCCTTTCTCATGTAGTGTGCTCGTACAAAATTTGAAATTCGTAGCTTTTAATTTGTTGGTTATTGGTTGATTATAATGAAATAGGTCGAAATGATACTTTTGTATGGGAGGGGGTAGAAGGGCAAGCTCGATTGCAAAACTTTTAAAGGAATTTCATTTCAATTATTTTTGTTTTCATGCAAAATTTGAAATGGATAACTTTTAATAGTTAGGTGATAATTAATTTCTTAAAAAATGGTCAAAATAATTTTGTATGGAAGGGGGTAGAAGTTTTGAAAGGATTCGACCAGTTAATATTTCATACTTTTAGAGATTTTTTTTAAATGTATTTCCCAAATTTTCAAGTTTCTACCCTAAAATTACGCCCAAAAATTTTCAGTTTTCGTGTTTTTTTCGCTGCATATGAAACACCTTGTGCCCATTAGACCGGGGTGGTCGGTTCGTAACAATTGTGGATCAAATTATTATTTTTTTTCTATGTATATCAAATAGATGTATCCACATGCAAAATTTAAAGTTTCTATCTTTGACCAGAGTCCTAAAAAAATCACTCAAAATTTTCGGCATTTTTGCTTACCATCTCCCACCCTTTACACCCCCTAACTTAAAATTTTTATCAAAATTAACTATTACATAGCTCTACAATCTGACAAATTTTCGATTTGTTATCTGCACTAATTTTTGAGATATAAGGATTTGTAATTTTGAAAAGTGCGCCATTTTTGAAATGCTCCCCATTTCTTCCCACTACTATTATTTCAACATATTATATTTTTTTTGTATTTTCTCAGTCTAGTTTAATATACGTTTTAAGTTTCAATTACATAGCTTAAAAGATAGTTGAGATATTCATTTTTAAGTGTTTTTCTTTGCACCCCCCGTGACCCTCCCCCTTACAATAATTAGCCATTTTCTAAGCTGATTCCAATAGAACTATATGCCACCTTAATGGACCCAAAATATGAATTTTTTACGATAAGTAATTTCGAAGACATAATCATTTGAAAAAACAATTCGGCCGACAATTTGTTTTTAGCCCCCCCTTTTCGGACGCCAATGGATAAAAAAATTAAATTATTTTTGGAGTTTGTCCGACAACCCTCTCTACATGTCAACTGATTTTCAACTTTCTATCTTCATTCGTGAGGGAGATATTAGCAAGTGTAGTTTTCGACTTTTTCCCTCCCCCTGCCCCCCCCTTCCACCTAAAACCCCCGAAAATTTAGAAAATAGAGCTTACTTACCCAACCAACAATCCACCCAAAAACGAACATTCTACCTTTAACGGTGTCGGAGATATGAGTCCATATGTACGGCGTACGGCGGGACATTTTTAGGCTAATTTAGTCATGAAACGCGAAAAAAAAATTTCAGGGTAGCAAACTTTTTTTTTTCTTGTGTCGATCACAATACTTTATTATTAGAATAATAAAGTAATTGTAGATGTACCATATACATTAAAGCTAGCTTAAGCTATCTACTCTAGAAACCGTATGAGTTGGTCACCGAATTGTGGTGCCAGCATTTAAAATGATAACAAATTAGTTTTAAGCTGAAACTTCGCTTTTGTGGGCACCAAATTCATATGCACCCAAATCTTCCCGCAAAAATATCGTAATAAACGAAATGAGATTTTACAGAAAATTCATGAAACGTATAAACAATTTTTGAAAATGTATTACATAGAACTAGACAGGAGACCTTTTATTCACCCTTACAGACCGTTGACACAAAAGCATTCAGTTTGGTGAATCTTGTGCTGTTGCTCTTGATATTCCCAAGGCTTTTGACAGGGTATGGCACAACGACCTTTTATCCAAACAGTAAGCTCTTTTTCAAATTCAAATTCAAATTCAAATTCAAATTCATTTATTTCATCATTATATATCAGTTTGTATAACACAGAGTAACTTATTTTAGAGAACAGATTACAAGATCTTAGCAACTAGAGAGAATTTTGTAGACATTTGCTGATTAGAACTGTGGATTTTATTATTATTATTAAACTGATCAAGGAAAAATTTTCAAAAAAAAAAAAAACCTTGCGTGTATAACTTAATAACTACTTAAAACTAAATTTAAATTTAACTTAACCTAACTTATGATAAATCAAGAGATACTTGGCTGCACTTTATTGCAATTGATTGAAAAGAGTTGAAATGAGCGTGTTCTTGACCATTTGGGACCTGAGAGCTAAAGCTGAGAATCTCTTATCAACTAATTTTTGTACAGTAGGCACATTGGCTATTTCGTGTTGGGCCTTGGCCGAAAAGTAAAAATGTTTTTTGAGAATCATTTTCAGACACTTATTTTGTGAAACTTGTAATTTTTTTTTATGGGCGTTTGCACACTGGTTCCAGACAGGTGAGCCATAAGATAGCCTAGGCTGCATAACAAGCTTAAAAATTAGCATCTTGTTAGCCAGAGAAAGTTTCGATTTGCGGTTAATAAGTGGATAAAGCGAATAAATAGATTTGGAAACTTTGAAGCATACGTTTTCAATATGACTGCTGAAGGTCAGTTTTTTGTCCAACACGACACCAAGGTGCGTAAGGGTGTCGGACCAAGTAATATTTTGACCAATAAAATTTATGTCGCGATTTGAGAGATTGGATCGTTTTCTCTTCTTTGTAAAGAACATGGCCTGAGTTTTAGATGGGTTGATTTTAATTTTCCAGCGATGATAGTACTGATACAACAGTTCTAAATATGTTTCCAGGCATAATAAAATTTTATCAGGGTCATTGTCACTTACATAAAGACATGTATCATCTGCAAAAATCGCTAGCTCGCATTTTGGATGAATTGGAATATCTGCAGTATAAATATTGTACAGCGTTGGACTTAGACAGGAGCCTTGTGGAACGCCCGCAGGTATTGGTCGATGGATGGAGAAGTTTGAGTTTATTTTTACTGAGAAGGTCCTGTTCAGTAGAAAGGATTGAATTATTTTCGTTAGGTAAGAAGGAAAAGAGAATTTCAATAATTTGAAAAGAACGCCTTCGTGCCAAACACTATCGAAGGTCTTCTCAATATCAAGCGTAACCATGCCTACAGATTTCTTATTGTGATTGGTCGAGTGTCCACGTCTGAATCCAAACTGGAAATTAGGGATCACTTGAGAGTTGTCAAGGAAATCTTCAATGCGACGCGCAATCACCCGTTCAAAAATTTTGCTGATTGCCGGAAGTAAACTAATAGGTCTGAAGTTTTTAGGATTACTTGTATCTTTACCGAATTTTTGAATGGGGACAACCACAGCATGTTTCCAAGAAGAGGGAAAGTAAGTAGCTGAGTTTAATACAAGCGTTTATTATCAAATTTAGTGCAATAATGCAGTTCTTGGGAAGTTTCTTAAGCAGAAGATTGGGGAGTTTGTCGCATCCTGGCGCTTTATTATTTTTCAATTTTTTTAAAATGGTGATAATTTCTCGAGGCTTGCATAGTGCCTTTGGTGGTAAGTCAAAACTACGTGGAATATTCTTGAGAGAGTTATTAACAGAGTCATTGTTGATTTTGGTACCCATATGCTCAGAGGTGCGATGCGCGGAATAGAAATAGTCTGCTAACAATTCGAATTTTTCCGAGTCATTATATATCTTTTTATTGTTTTTATCAAGAAGAATGGGGATGGTGTTTGCCAGTCTTCGATTAAACAATTTATTTAATTTCCACACAGTTTGTGAGCCCCTATCGAGATTGGATAGAATGGTGTTCCATTTGGAGTTACGCAGCTTGATTAATCTGTAGCGAATAATTTTCGTTAGGTAGCTGATTTCGGATTTAGAGTTTGGGTCTCTGCATCTTTGCCAGTGTCTACGAAGTGCGTTTCTTTCTCGAATTTTACTTTTGGTTTCCATATCTATTTCAATGTGAGTATGGCAATGCTTGCTTTTCCTTGGGGTACTATGTTCTACAGCTTTCCATAAATTGCTGATAAACTTTGAGAGTAAGCTATCTATTTGTTCGGAACAAGTAATGTCAGCAAGGCTTAGGGAACCTATTGGGGTAAGCTTCTTTAGTACTCCGTGGTATCTGGACCAGTTAGTTTCTTTGAAACATAGCACTTCATTCTGATGATTTTTCCTTTAATAGAAAAGGATACCGGAAGGTGAGGCGAAGACGATGCGCAGGTGGTTATAGGCTGCGAAATATCTGCTCTTCCATTGCTGATAACAAGATCGAGAGTTGATTCTTTGCCTCTTGGTGGATAGCAGGTTGGTCCTGAAGGGGTGTGAATAAAGATGTTTCTTCTACATATAAGGTTGAAGAGAATTTTTCCAGCTTTATTTGCTTTTACACAGTTCCACAGCCTGTGTCTGGAATTTAGGTCGCCGCATAAAATATACCCTTGTTGAGAACTAACAAGGTGCTCGAGGTCTTTTTCAAAAAGCTTATGTTTAATCGCGTTGAGCTTGGAACCAGGAAAATAGGCTGCAATAATCGTAGTATTAATTTCATCAACTTTAATTGCTATTGTTTGTATAATTTTCGTCATGGGAATGGGAAGTTGTGTGTGTTTTATAGATTTTTTAATACATATGGCTACTCCACCGCCTGTTCTTATTCTATCATTTCTATAAATATGGTAATTCGGATGGTATAATTTATCATTAGACTGCAGCCAAGTTTCCGTAATAACAAATATGTCTGTATTTTGGGATACAATGAAGTCAAATGTTTCAATAAACTTATTGCGGATGCTCTGAGCATTCCAAAGAATAATCTGAATACTACTTAAGCTATCCATATAAAAATCTGGTTGCTAAATTAATTATGACGTTAAATTGATCTTGCTTAGTCTTACATGTAGCGAGTCTACTGATTAGCTCCGTAGATATTTGTACTAGAACTTCAGGCGAGAATAAGTCGTCACTAGAGTTAGGTGCAAAATTTACCCCCTTCATTGCCGTGGGTATATTCCTGGCAAAACTGCTAAAAGATGGTCTGTTTATTTCCTGAGATGTCATTGTATTTTTCGATGTTGTTCGCATTGCGGGAAAATTTCTGTCAAATGCACCGAAAGTGTTGGATTCAGATCGAGGGTGTTGTTTATTACTTTTACTGTTTTGTCGACTAGTACGTTCCTTGATAAGAATGTATTCTTCGCGTTTCTTGCAGCTACGATCGTTAGCGAGGTGTGCTAAGGTGCAATTCGCGCATGTAATTAAATCCGTTTGTCCTTCTTTGAGTGGGCAGTCTTTATGATTGTGTTTTTCGCTACAAATCATGCATTTCGTTGGCAAATGGCAGTGGGTAGATCCATGTCCAAACATTCGGCAATTACGACACTGAGTTATGTTATTTTTATTTTTGGCATGATAGCTCCAGTGAACGACAGTATGCATTATTGTTTTGAATTCACGTAGATCTTTGAGTTGCGTGCCTTTCTCAAGTAGAATTAGGTATTTTAGAGAGCAGTTACGTCGTTTCGAGACATCAGTGTTGAATTTCTTGATGTCAAGACATGGCAGTTTGCAGTGTTCTTTAAGATGCTTCAAAAGCTCATCGCACGGCATGTCATGGAGTCCGGAGAGAACAATTTTTGTTGGACGTAAATCTGGTCGTTGGTGAGTGAAAAAGTTGACTTTTTTAGTTGTCAGATGGTCGCTTAGTTTTCCAAAATCGTCTAATTTCTCCAGAATCACTCTAATCCCAATAGACATGAGCTTAATTTTGTAGCTCGTAATATTCAAGGTGGACATTATAGCACTAATGGTTTCGCGCTTTAGGTCAGGAAAAGTAATAGGTGGAATTTTTACCCTGTTCTGTTGACTTGTTGATTGGTTGTCAGCTGCTAGTTCCTCGTCAAGCGTGCTTGCAAGAGGGTGAAATTTATTTTTTTAGTTCGGCATGTTATTGTTTTCATTACGCGGGAATTTAAGTTTATCCTTCAGGAGCATTTTCTCCGGGGAACCCTCCCGATTCCGCTTCGTTTTGCTTCTTTTAGCGATATAAAACCGGTTTCAAGTGACACTGTTTCAATTGAACAACTGGCGTAACGGTGCAAATTATGAAAATCACTGAAGTACTTGTGCACTGATCGAATGCACAAGTCGAACTGACAGTAAGCTCTTGTTTTAAGCTAGGGTGTAGCCTAGTGGGTAGCGTATTGGTATTGTAATGCGAAGGTCGTGAGTTCAAATCCCGGTCGGCGCAATATATAATTCCAACACATTGCCTGCTTGGATATACCTTGGTCACCTCATTCTACGAAAATGAAAAATTCGTAGAAAGAGGGTTGTGCGAAGGGCTAACAACCTTTCCACAATAAGTAATGAAAATGTTAAGGAACCTGCATGTCAGGAGGCCAAAGTCCGATTTGGGCTGTAGCGCCATTGTAGTAGTAGTAGCTCTTGTTTTGGGCGACTCCCTTATTACCTGGAGTGAAAGTTTTTAAGCCAATCGTTCAGTGCGTGTCGTATTGGATGGTGTGGTTTTTCCTTCGTATAAAATAAACGCTGGCGTCCCTCACGGCTCAGTTCTTTCTCAAACCCTTTTCCAAATATTTATTTGCTGGCTCAACTATTTGGGTAAATTTCTAAACATTGGTAATTTATATTCCTTCATTCTTAATTAACCATTACTGTTGAGTTCCATATCGTTCGCTAAAGAAAAAGATGCGAGAAAATATAATCGTGTTTTGGTTTCGAATTAAAGCAAAGAATATTTCTCGAAATAATGAAGCTTGTTCTTATCCATAATGCAATTTGACCCACTATAATTTAAGCTCTGCTTCGTCGTGCCGGAATTCCAAATATAATGCTACATAAAAGTTCGACGGTTACTTTGCCAATTAATTAAAAAATTATACCCTATAGTTATTTGAAATAATATGTAATAATAATCACTATGAATTGTTTGTCGACAGCACTGTCACGTAGTTATTGTTAGTTAAACCAAAGTTATAGTAAATCGGGATAAATTTTATCGCCTGCAAAATAATGTTATTGTTTATTGCACTAAGTGTGTCATCGCGCTGAGGTGCGGCTTGAATTCTTAATCATCATCAGTTTTAATGAGTCCGACAAAGTAGCTAATTGCTTGACTGACCTTCATCTTTTTTGTTTTTTTTTCATAATTTCAGTCGTCGACCGATGTTAAGTGCCACAAGTGCAATCAAGTTGTCACTCAAAGGATTCTTACGGCGCTCGGTAAATCCTGGCATCCTGAGCATTTCGTGTGCCGCGAATGCACGGCCCCAATCAAGGATCCTACATTCAACGAAAAAGACGGCGAGCCGGTCTGCTCAGCGTGTTTCACAGCAAAATATTCGGATGTGTGTTTTTCGTGTAAGCAGCCGATTAAAGAGGTGAGTATTCTCTAAATAATAGCAATAAATGGTACATACAGTACTAAGCTAATTTTAATGAAAAAAAAAGAGCCTGACACCAGACAGTCCATTAACACAATTGTATAAAGCGGTGAAGAAATTTAAATATATAAATTTGTTTGAAAAATCTTGGAAGCGTGCCACAAGCTTTTGGTAAGGTAATTTTGGTTTCTTGAAAATTTACGTACAAAAAAATATGTTTGAGTCATGCTTCAAATTAAGAATTTACTAAAATTAATTGGTTGGCTACCATAAAGGCGGATCATGGAACTTGAACATGTTTTAAAATATGAAGAATTACTACAAATGCTATGTGGTTTCACTATGAAAATTGCGTATTTGTCATAAATTTATTGAAGAAGCGGTTTTTTTTGATAAAAAAAAAATTAGATTATGGATGATTCAAAGGCTTACTCACAAATAAACAAATTATCTTAATTATAGTAGCAAAAGACAAGGTTATTATCGCTAGCCCTGTTTCTGGCGGCGAAGATAAAGGCCTTTGATTTCCTCTTAGCTCTTGAATATATTGAGTCATCTGGAATATGCTGTGATGACGTGAGCTTGCTATAAGTGTTCAAACAAGCTGAAATCATTAAAACGCATGAGTTGGGGCTCGAACACAAAATATCGGAAACATATAAATTATCCTTATAAGCATACAGCAAAGAGATCATTGATCTGGATGGAAAAATGTACAAGACCCAATTTCATAAAAACACAATAAACCAATTTTCTCAACTTGTATTAAAGTCATCGAGCTCAGCTACAAAATACTTTTATAGCAATATCAATCTCTTCATTTGTTTCGTTTTAATTTGATTTGTGGCACTTTATATGGGAGGTGCTACCATATACAATGCCACAAATTGAATTAAAACGATTTCATTGAAATCTATCGAAGCAATTGATCGAAAATTATTTAAATCGATTTTTTATGATTACAGATCAGAAAAAATTACCAAAAACCCACTCATCCCTTCTACCACACCTACCAAATAAAAATCACAATTTAACCATCTGTAATTGACCTAATTGATTGCATAAATTTACTAGCAAAAATATTTCTTAGTCTTCACTTACGGATAGCGAACAAAATCTGTGTTGCCCGAAAATTGAAACTTTCAAAATTATATTTATTTAGGCCACCGTACAAAGTCCTTAAAGGCCAGATGATTCAAAATACAATTTAACATTAATTGAAAAACACATAAAACTTATATCAAACATCAAATATCAAGTCAATAAAACAATAAAATTAGTAGATTGGCTTAAAATAAAATTAAAAACATAACAGGTCCACGATTGGGCGTAAAGCCGAATCGTGCGATGCTCTAGATGAAAGAGAAATTTTTTATTTTAAGAAATTTTTTATTTTAAGAAATTTTGTAGGGGAAGTGGTAGAGGGTAGTGGTATTGGATTTAGCGAAGCTGTGCAGTTTGTATGGGAGGTGGTAGAAGGAGTGTTTTTTAGAAATAACTGTGAACATTATTTAATTGACATATTTTAAATTGCAGATCAGTAGCATTCATATTTTTCAGGAAAATCGACTTTTTGTAAAGTTGTTGAATTGTGTCAAATTGTATGGGAGGGGTTAGAAGGAGTGAAGCTTATCACCTAATTTTTTTTGGTCTAAGTAATAATTCTAAATAAATCATTAGTGCATAATTTCAGCTCGAGAAATTTCATACGTACTGAGTAAATCGGTTTTTAGTATTTCATAAAAAAGTGCAGTTTGTATGGGATGAGGTGGAAAGAAAGGGGGGACTCAAATAATTTTTATACAGCAGATTAGATTTATTATATAATATATTCAAAATTTTAGATCAATAGCTTTTATACTTTTTGAGCAAATTCGTTTAATGTCAAATTACGAAATTGTGTCATTTTGTATGGGAGGGGGTAGTAGGGGTAAAGCTAATCGTCTGATTTTGTTTTTGATCTTACTAATAATTCTAAATAAATGTTCAGTGCACAATTTCAAATCGATAAATTGTATACGCACTGAGTAAATTGGTTTAGAGCATTTTATGAAAAAGTGCAGTTTTTATGGGAGGGGTGGAAGGATGGGGAGGACACAAATATTTCTTATACAGTAGAATGAAATCATCATAAAACTATTATGTTCCAAATTTCAGATCAATGGCATTTATACTTTTCGAGAAAAACCGTGTCATTTTGTATGGGACGGAGTAGAAGGGGTGGAGCGATTCGGCCCGTTCACGAACTTGTCCTTATTTTTTTTGTCAAAAACGACGTGTACAAAATTTGAACTTTCTAGATCAATGCGTTCTCAAGCTAGAGAGGACAAGGACGAACCGACAGACAGACAGACGGGCGTACATTGAAATTTTTGGAGTGATAATATGAACTGCTGTATCATTAATTTGTTTCTCCGAGCCTTATTTCTTAGCGTTACAAACTTTGTGGCAAACTTATAATACTCTCAGATTGCATCTAGAGTATAAAAAGAAAAAAACTAAGCGGAATTAAAACATAAATCAACATATACGACCAGGTACGATTTGAGGCGTCAAATACCATTTCTCTAAAGCAGTCTCTAGTAAAGCTGATATTAATAAAATTAGCTTTTCTCTGAACACCCTCAATTCGTCTACTAAGAATGGCATATGATGAATCCCAAATAACTGAACAATATTACAGAAGGGGCCTTACCAGCAAGCAAAAGAGTGATTTCAAAGTACAGGATGGGTCATCTAGTGGTTTCTTTTTAAATCATAGGTTATTTTGACACTGAAAGCTGTTTTCCGCTCGAAATCTTTACAGAAAGTCAGTATCATATCGCCGCAGAACGAAATGAGTCGCTTTATACTTGAACAACGTTCACAACAACAACAACAACAACAACAACAACAACAAAAACAAAACAACAACAAATAATCTTTTCTGACGAGGCGCATTTTCATCTCGGAGGCTACGTTAACATACAAAATTGCCGCATCTGGGGCTCGGAAAACCCTCACGTTATTGTCGAGAAGCCAATACATCCAGAGAGAGTGACAGTTTGGTGCGGATTGTGGTGTGGTGGCATCATTGGACCATTTTTTTTCGAAAATGAGGCTGAGAACAACGTTTCGGTCAACGGTGAATGTTACAGAGCCGTGTTATCCGACTTTTTTTTTACTCAATTTGAAGACATGGATTTGGACGTCCTCTGATTCGTGCAGGGTGGCGCGCCAAGCCACACAGCCCATGCCACAATCGATCTTTTACGCACCAAATTCCCAAATCGTGTTATCAACCGTCTTGGCGATGTCAATTGGCCGCCTCGGAGCCGCGATTTGACCCGTTTGGACTTTTTTTTCTGGGGAACCGTGAAGGACCGATGTTATACCAACAATCCAGAAACGATTCAAGCACTTAAGGCCAATATTATATAAGCAATCCGTGAGCTACAGTCCGAAACCATCGACATGGACTTGGAAAATTGGAGTGACAGAGTGCGCTACTGCGAAGCCAGCCGAGGCAGCCACTTGAACGAAATTGTGTTCCATCATTAATGGGAATGTTTGCTCTTACTAATGAAGCCATAATACATGGAAAAAAATTTCATTTTGCTTACTTTATTGCAAAGAAACTTGTATTTGGCCCACTCTGTATATGGATCTTAAAAATCAACTGAATTTCTCTTAACAAAACCCAAACGAGAATTAGCTCTTGGAATCATGCGATCGATATGAGCGATAAAACTTAATTTATGGTCCAGTAATGCACCTAGATAATTTGCTTCCTGGGATCGATGTAGTTCTGTATTATCCAGAAAATAGCAATTCAGAATGAGTGAAAGACATCGATAAATGGACATTATTTTACATTTAGAAAAACTTAACTTCAAAAGATTAAATTTACAGCAATCACTTTGAAATTTTTAACAATCTTCTAGATCTTTAACTCGAATAAAAATCTTCAAATCGTCGGCATAGTCCAAACAAGAACAATACTGAAAAATAGAGAAGACATCATTTCTGAGCAATATAAACAAAACTGGCCCTACGTGGCTACCTTGAGGAACCCCCGAGTTGACACAAATACTTCTAGATACAAAAGAATCAATCTTGACATATTGGTTTCTATTGCTCAGGTAAGAAGTAAGCCAATCAAGCATTCTGGAATGAAAGCCAAGAGCATATAACTTAGACAAAAGGAGATTGACATGCACTCTATTAAATGACTTGACAAAGTCCGTGGACAGAACATAAACTTTACAACCTGCTTTAAGTGAATTAGTAAAAAAATTACTAAACAGAGTATGGTTAGTTAAAGTTGATCTTCCAGCAATAAAACCATGTTGACAGCTTGAGATGTGTTCTCGAACAGAAAAATAAAGCTTGTCCCTTACAATACTTTCAAAAAGTTTAGGAATCGTAGATAGTTTAGAGATAGCTCTGTAATTTTCAACCAGATGTCTAGGTCCCGATTTATAAATTGCAGTGATATAGGAAACTTTTCACTGGTCTAGAAATTCACCATTTTGCAAAGAGAGATTAATTATAGTTTCAAATAGAAATTAAATTAAATTAATTTCTTTCCACAAAATGTTTTATTTAAAAACTAGCGATCTCCCGCGACTTTGTCCGCGTAAGAATCGCAATAATGAGCGATTTTTGAGAATGCAGTTAGTAATACTTTATGTGAAATACATAATCTGCTTAGTTTAATGGCTCTTTGAACACAATGCTTTCTATTTTATTGGTATCACAGCCATAAATAATTAAGAATGAAACCATGATACTCATACAAATGCATGGGACAGGATCGTGATTCGAGATCATATACGTATTGAGAGCTCAAATAAAATAACATTAAGCTTAAAAATATAACAGGACTACGATTGTGCGTAAAGCACGATCATACGATACTAAAGATGAAATCGAAATTTTTTGATCTTAGACAAATTTGTATGGAGAGTAGTAGAAGAGGTGACGGCATTGAACTAATTTTTTTTTATATAAAATTTAAGCTTCAAAAATTGAAAATAGATACTGAGAAAAATAGTGCATTGTTTTTAGTGAAATTGTGCAGGAAATTCTTGAAGGGGTGGGTGGTTTTTAGTGATTTTTTGAGAAATAACTGTTATCATCATGAAATTGATTAATTTTAAATATCAGATCAGTAACTTTCATACTTTTCAAGAGAATCGAATCTTGGAAAAGATGTGATATTGTTTCAGATTATATGAGAGGGGGTAAAAGGGGAGGAGCTAATCGGTTTACTTTCCCCCCGATATTTAGTACAAAAATTCAGCGCGATGAATATTATACGAAGTAAGCAATTTGGTTTATAGTATTTCATGAAAACGTGCTGTTTGTATGTAGGGTAGGGGAAGGAGTGGGGGATCCAAATAATTTGTATACCATAGATTACATTTAGGATAAAAATAATATATTCTAAATTTCAAATTATTTGCTCCGGTTTTCAAGAAAATTTGATTGTTATATATTTTTGAAAATGAGTCATTTTGTATGGGGGGATAGAAGGCGTGAAATAAGACTAAACGCGGATTACATCTCGGTACATTCCTAATAATCTGTGAAAGTTTCATTACAATCAGCTCAGCCGTTTTTG
The DNA here is from genome assembly GCA_963669355.1 of Chorisops tibialis. NCBI lineage: Eukaryota > Metazoa > Arthropoda > Insecta > Diptera > Stratiomyidae > Chorisops > Chorisops tibialis. The sequence continues at coordinate 63,351,126 of OY770264.1, read as the reverse complement.
TGGAAAAGTCGGACAGCCAGACAGAGCAGAATTTTAAAGACGTGTGTTTCTGCTTAGTAATTGCTAAAATAAAGTAAAAAACTAACTTATAGCCAAATTACAGACAGACACTAGAGTCATGTTTATACATATGTATAGATTAACAGTTTAGTACAAATTGCCAACAATTCGGGCGCAACTTTATTATTCTTGGGAGAAGTTGAGGATACGTGGGAAATTAATATGCAGGTTAGAGAGGATAGGGAAGACTATATGAATGAGGTTCTAGGTAAGAGTTATTGTCAATTATTTAACACTTAACTGCGATTACGATCAATAGCTCTAGTACATAGCAAGGAGGATATATAAAATGGAGTGCCTGATAGGCTGTCTCATGTGGGAATACTTTTTGATTCGGAACTTTCCAAAAATTGTGCCCAAGCTTAACTTGGCTTCAAACTTTTACAAAAAAAAAATTCCATAATTTGTATTCTCTCTTGGTTGCGAATGATCAGTCAGCAATAAAATAATTTCCAGTAGAATGGAGTTTGCTGTTTTATTTCAGAAATCTTTATTTTTTTCAATTTTTATTAGTTTTTGGTTCATGTCTAAGCTAAGAACTTTAGCAACGGACAATTTAACGCGGGACAGAGATAGTTACTTTGGGTTTAAGTATGCCAAACAATGATAGCGAAACAATTCTTTCGAAAATGTGACAATTGTGTCGAACAATTTAATGTGGGAAAGAGTTAGTTGCAATATTTTTAAGTGTGCCAGACAAAGGTAGCGAAACGTTTTTTTTCGAAAAATTTTGAGCACACACAAAAATTGTTTACACGGCAAAGCATGCTCATAGTTACTCCTTATTATAGATCCTCTTTGGTACATAGAATCAATATTTCATTCGTTTATATATGCAAGTTAGGGAGAAGGGGTGCAATAGAAGAGATGATTACATGTCAATATTTTTTAATTAATTGCTCGAATCGCGCTCAAACTAAGCTGTATGGAATGTTAGTTTCATATTCGAAGTAAATTCTATGAAATCCTCGGTGTATTTTATATTCTTTAAACCATACATTTGTATGGAAGAGGATATAGGAGGTGAGAGAATAGCAAAATTTGTGATGCAGTTTTGTTAAGTTTCTTTTGAGAGGTGTTCGTACAAAATTTCAAGCTTTTAATTTGTTGTTTATTAGTTGATTTATTGAAGTTGTTGAAAATCATAATTTTGGATGGGAGGGAAAGGGCAGGGAGGATTCCCAAACTCTTAATGTATTTTTATTTGAAATATTTTTAGAAGTGTTTGTATTACATTTCAAGTTGTTAGCTTTTAATGATTTGGTGATAATTGATTTATTAAAAATGGTCGAAAAAATACTTTTCTATGGGAGGGGGTAGAAGTTTTGGAGGTATTCGACAAGTTAATATTTTAAACTTTTAAGCATTTTGTTAAAACGAATTTTACAAATTTTTAAGTTTGTAGCATAAAATTTCACTCAAAACTTTTGAGTTTTTGTGTTTTTTTTCGATACACGCGAAACACCTCGTGCTGGATAATAGTTTGGTTCAAGTTAATATTAAATATATGTAAATATTAAATGGATATATGGGTCATTCTTTTACAAACCGTACGGATTTGCCGAAAAAATTCGCGACTGTTTCTAGAATCGCTTTAATTTTTTTTTATGTGTTATATATATGAAATAAACCGACACGTATGCGGGGATTTTTTTAAATTGTTTATTATGTTTAAACATTTTGAGAATCGTTGGTTTTGCTCTTCTTAAAAGGCTATTATCTTCGGTTCTATTTGTCCCACAGATTTCGTTCTTATCTCATTTTAAAGGTAATTTTGTAACCTTTTTACTACATTGTTTCAAAAAAAATTGTATTGCTAAATAAATGTTGTTATTAGCAATTAAAGCGCTTAAAGTCGATTTTCATACTTGCGCCCAGTCGATAAAAAATCGAAAAAAAATACCATCGTATTCCTTGATTGATTCTCTAAAAAATCCATTTAAAAAAAAATGAAGAAATAACGGGATCAACAGAAAAAAATAATTTGCACCACTGGGCGCGCAGCACGACGAAACAATTCAGTGTGTTGGTGACGCGTCGACTTTATTATTCCTCTGCGTTGGCCAAAAATCCTGATTTTATTTATTTTAAGGATAAATAATGGAAAGGAATATGAATTTATTCATCAAAAAATAGGCTATAATGTATTAGAAATGCATTTAACTGTTTGTTGTGAAAGTATAAGATCGCTGTAAGAAGAAAAAATTGCAATAGGATATAATTATCATTTATTATTTTAGTAATTACAAACAAGAAAAAGACAAAGATTCAGATGAATTGAGGTTTGTGCAAAGTCATTACTTCATGATTCTTACTTCTGTTGAATATTCGTACATAAAAAATGGTCTAGCTTGCAATTTATTAATTGTTTGTGGGATCATACTATGGTACTTTAAAGTTCCTTTAATTGTTATCGCTCCTTGAAAACGGGATGCTACTATCTTCGCCTCCTCTTTATACTCTTTGTTGTCTAGAAAGTGATAATTAGTAGAAGGCAGAGATGAATTTGCCCATTCGAACAATTCTTTCGGATTGTTGATTCGTTGAAGGCTCGCTCTAGCGGCTAACGTTCCACCCAAACCGTCGCACGCACCTTTGCCATGTAAAGTGGGGAAAAAATGCCACTCTGCCTCTATTCTGAAATCTTTGCGATGATGCATGAGACGAATAAAATTCTTTTTATTTTAATATTGCGCTCTCGCTCTGTCAGAAAAATATATGATTTTATTGATATTATGTAAGTTAGTTTTGATAAAATTTAGCAAATGCCATTGGAATACGTGAACGGTTACGGTGTCATGATGCAAACATTCGGAAATCATTACTAAGCTTTTCATTTGTAGTACGTGTTTATCGCTTTTGTTGTAAATCGCAAACGGATGCACTGTTGCCTGATCATTGTTCCAATGTACGCCTTGAATAGCATTTTGGATTACAAAAGCGTAGTTCTCAGAAAAATCACAAATAACAATGCATTCATTATACTCTAGATGAAATCTGAGAGTATTATCAGTTTGCTCTAAGGTTTGTAACGCTAAGAAATAAGGCTTGGAGAAAGAAATGAATGATACAGAAGTTAATATTATCACTCAAAAATCGCAAAACCGGATGTCCGTCTGTCCCTCCGTCCGTCTGTCCGTCCGTCCGTCTGTCCGTCCGTCTGTTCGCTCTCTGGCTTGAAAACGCGTTGAGCTAGATTGTTTAAATTTTGTACACGTCGTTTTTTACAAAAAAGTAAGGTCAAGTTCGTGAACGGGCCAAATCGCTCCACCGCTCCTACCCCCTCCCATACAAAATGACACAAATGCGCAATTTGACAATAAACGGATTTGCTCGAAAAGTATAAAAGCTATTGGCCTGGAATTTGGAATATATTAGTTTTATGATAATATCAATCTACCGTATAAAAAATATGAGTGTCCTCCCCTCCTTCTACCACCTCCCATACAAACTGCACTTGCCATGAATTACTGTAAGCCAATTTACTCAGTGGGTATAAAATTTAGCAAGCTGAAATTGTGCACCCAATTACTTTATTATTTTAATAATAAAGTATTGTGATCGACTTGGGAAAAAAAAAAATTTGCTACCCTGAAATTTTTTTTTTTCGCGTTTCATGACTAAATTAGCCTAAAAATGCAAAAAAAAAAAATCCGTCTGTCTGTACGCCGTCCGCCGTACGCCGACGTGTACGCTCAGCGCACATTAACTCCCAAACCCTTCAAGATAGAAAGTTCATTTTTGGAGGGATTGTAGGTAGTTGTGGATCTCAGGCGGATACCAATTTTGGGGGGTATACGAGTTCAGGGGGAGGCAGGGGGAGCGCTTAAACCGAAAAATACGAATTCAAATATCTCAACCATGTTTACAGCTAGGAAGCTAAAAATGAACATACATATACAAAGGTTTGTGGGACAACTTTTAAAAATAACTTAATTTTTTTATCCATTGGCGTGCGAAAAGGGAGGGCTAAGAACCAATTGTCGGCCGAATTTTTTTTTCAAATGATTATATCTTCGAAATTACTTCCCATAAAAAATTGATATTTTGAGACCATCAAGATAGTATATAGATCTACTAGAAGCAGTTTAGATAGAAGCTAATTAGTGAAAGGAGGAGGGTCAGGGGGGGGTGCAAAGAAAAACACTTAAAAATTAATATCTCAACTGTCTCTTATGCTATGTAAATGAAACTTAAAATGTATACTAAGCTTTACTAGCGACATATGAAAAAAATATAATATGTGGACATTATAGTAGTGGGGGGAAATGGGGAGCATTTCAAAAATGGCGCACTTTTCAAAACTACAAATCATCAAATCTCAAAATTGAGTACAGATATCAAATCAAAAATTTGTCAGATTGTAGAGCTATATAATCTTTAATTTTGGTAAAAAATTTGAGTTGGGGGGTGTAAGGGGAGGGAGGTGGAAAGCGAAAATGTTGAAAATTTTGAGTGAATTTTTTATGGCTCTGGTAAAAGATACAAAGTTTAAATTTTGCATGTCAACACATCTATTTGATATAGATAGAAAAAAAATAGTAATTTGTTCCAAAATTGTTATGCTCCGAAGTGGGGGTCTAACGTGCACAAGGTGTTTCATGTCGAATGAAAAAAACACATAAACTGAAAATTTTTGAATAAAATTTTTAGGTAGAAACTTGAAAATTTGGGAAATGCATTTAAAAAAAATCTCTTAAAGTTTGAAATATTAACTGGTCGAATATTTTTAAGACTTCTACTCCCTCCCATACAAAATTATTTTTTCGACCAATCTTAAGAAATCAATTATCACCTAACTATCAAAAGTTATCAATTTGAAATTTTGCACAAAAACTTAGAAAAATAGTTAAAATAAAATTACGGTAAAAGTTTTCAAATCATGCTTGCCCTTCTACCCCCTCCCATACAAAAGCATGATTTCGACCAATTTCATTAAATCAACTAATAACCAACAAATTAAAAGCTACGAACTTGAAATTTTGTACGAGCACCTTACAACAGAAAAGAAAGAAAATTCCATCACAAATTTTACGATTTCCCTACCTCCTCTACCCCCTCCCATACAAAATAATTTTTTCGAGCATTTTTAAGAAATCAGTTATCAGCTATCTCTTAAAAGCTATCAATTTCAAATTTTGCATGAAAACTTATAAAAGTAATTCAAATGAAGTTGCTTTAAAAGTTTTGAAATTGCGCTTACCGTTCTACCCCCTCCCATACAAAACTATGATTACGACCAATTTCATTAAATCAACTAATAACTAACAAACTAAAAGCTACGAACTTGAAATTTTATACAAGCACCTTACAAGAGAAGCGAAATAAAACTGCATATCAAATTTTACGATTCCCCTACCTTCTCTACCCCCTCCCATACAAATTTTCGGTTTCGTGAAAATAAAATACACCGAATTTTATGAAAATTTTATGCAATTTCGTCTATGAAACACATTCTATACAGAGAATATTGGATGTGATTCAAGCAATTATTAAAAAGCTGTTAACATCCATCCACCCTTGCTATTACCCCTCCTCCTCCCCTCATAAAAACCCAAACTTGCAGAAACGAATGAAATATTGTCAAATTGAAAAACAGCCCTGCCCAAGAAACCCCTTTGCACTTAGCTTTCCCTAACCACTTTAACCTGCATATTGACTTTCCACTCATCCGCAACTTGTTCCAAGAATAATAAAGTTTCTCCCGACTTGTTGGCAGTTTATTTTTATTTAAAATTGTTAGTAAGGCCAAACAAATTAGACGATTAGCTTCACCTCTTCTACCCCCTCCCATACAAAATGACACAATTTCGCAATTCGACAATAAATGGATTTACTCGAAAAGTATGAAAGCTATTAGTCTTAATTTCGAGATATATTACTTCCATAATGATTTCAATATACAATATAAAAATTATTGGCGTGCTCCCTCTCCTTCCACCCCCTCCCATACAAACTACACTTTTTCATGAAATGCTCTAAGCCAATTTTCTCAGAACATATAACATTTATCGAGCTCACATTTTGTAATAAATACTTATTTTGCATAATAACTTAGATCAGAAAAAAATATTTGATTAGCTTCACTGCTTCTACCCCCTCCCACACAATATGACACAGTTTCACAACTTCACAAAAAATCTATTTTCTTGAAAAGTATGAATGCTACTAGTCTAAAATTTAAGAGATGTCAATTTTATGATATTCTTAGTTATTTCTGAAGAAATTCAATAAAATCTCCCAATCTTTCTACCACCTCCCATACAAACATTTTCACTAAATCTAATACACTAATTTTCTCAGCTCCCATTCAATTTTTGGAGGAAGCATTTTGTACAAAACATTTTTATAGCTACTTTAGCATGATGGGGAAAAAATTAGTTCAATGCTATCACCCCTTCTAACACTCCCCATACAAAATTTCTTGGGATCACAAAAAATTCTATTTCATCTAGAGTATCGTAAGATTGCGCTTTACGCGCAATCGTAGGCCTGTTATGTTTTTGCCCTAAATTTTTTCTTTTATTATTCATGCGCGCCCGGTAGTGCAAATTATTTTTTTTCTGATGATCCCGTTATTTCTCCATTTTTTTTTAAATTGATTTTTTAGCGAATCAATCAAATCAAGGAATACGATGGTATTTTTTTCGATTTTTTATCGACTGGGCACAAGTATGAAAATTGACTTTAAGCGCTTTAATTGCTAATAACTACATTTATTTAGCAATACAATTTCTTTTGGAACAATGTAGTAAAAAGGTTACAAAATTACCTTTAAAATGAGATAAGAACGAAATCTGTGGGACAAATAGAACCGAAGATAATAGCTTTTTAAGAAGAGCAAAACCAATGATTCTCAAAATGTTTAAACATCCATATTTTTTAAAATAAACAATTTAAAAAAAAAATCCCCGCATACGTGTCGGCTTATTCGATGTAGGTATACTACCCATAGAAAAATTTTGGAAGCAATAAAAAATATGTCGTCCAATTAGGTGTACGGTTTGTAAAAGAATGACCCATATGCGCGAGTTAAATTTACTTTAATACTTTTAAATAAAAAAAAACACAAATTTTAACTTTGGTAACTCTTTTATTATTTTAGTAAATTTACAGGAGAGTTAAATTTATTTTACTCTACTGAATTGAATGTAAAACTTAGAGGCTTGAACTTCAACTGAGTTCTTATATACTATTTTGAAGTTTGCATTTTCACAATGAATGCAAATGCAATTTCACAATGAATCCAAATGATCCCTTTGTTTACATGAGTCAGGATTTGCTTAAAAGATGAGCTGTGCTATGAGTTAGTGTCGTGCTTCTGTTTACATGAGTCAGTGTTTTATTTAATTCTGCAATTTCACAATGAGTGCAACTGATCACATGAGTCAGTGTTTTATTTAATGATTTGAATTTTAGGGTCTGCAGTTTATTTTATTGTTTGAATTTAGGTTTGATTTAGATAGATAAATGAAGTATTAAATGAAATGAAATTAGAATAATAATTATTCTCGTATTTAGTTGCAATGACCTTATCATCTATTATAACTCGCGTGCAAAATTTTGATAGAACCCTAAAAAAATTAGTGAAAATTTTCGGCATTTTGGCCTACCAGCCCGTTCTTCTTACACCCCCATTTTAGAATTTTTACGAAATTTATAGACTATATAGTTCTACAATTTGATAAAATTTCAATACCTCTTTTGAATTTTGTGATGTAACGGTTTGAAATTTTGAAAATTCATCATTTTTAATCATTTTTGAAATGCCACCCATTTTTGACGTGCTCCCTATTTACCCCTACTACTATTATGACCAAATTTTTCTTGTATCCTGCTGGTATAACTTATTATATATTATAAGTTTCAATAACATAGCTTAAGAAATAGCCGAGATATTGATTTTTAAATGTTTTTCTTTGCACCCTTTCTCACCCCTCCTCCCCCCTCCCCCTGACCCTCCCCCTGACCCTCCCCCTGACCCTCCACCTTAACAATTATTGGCTTCTTGATTACAGTGGAACTGTATTCCACATAATTGGTCTTAAAATAAGAATTTTTTGGATCAAGTAGTTGCAAAGACATAATCATTTGAAAAAAAAATGTCGGCCAACAATTTGTTTTTAACTCCCCTCCCCCCTTTTCGGACGCTAACGGATAAACAATTTAAATTAGATTTAGAGTTTGCCCCACAACCCTCTCTAAACCTATGCTGATTTTCAACTTCCGATCTGCATTCATAGTGGAGATATTAGCAAGTGTAGTTTTCGACTCTTTCCCTCCATATACCTGACATTCCCTAAAATTTAAAAATAACATAGCTTAAGAAATAGCCGAGATATTGATTTTTAAATGTTTTTCTTTGCACCCCTCCTCACTCCTCCTCCCCCCTCCTCCTCCCTCCTTCCCCCTCCCCCTGACCCTCCGCCTTAACAATTATTGGCTTCTCTTTTAGTTGATTACAGTGGAACTGTATTCCACCTAATTGCTCTTAAAATAAGATTTTTTTGGATCAAGTAGTTGCGAAGACATAATCATTTGAAAAAAAAAATGTCGGCCAGCAATTTGTTTTTAACTCCCCTTCCCCCTTTTCGGACGCTAACGGATAAACAATTTAAATTAGTTTTAGAGTTTGTCCCACAGCCCTCTCTAAACCTATGCTAATTTTCAGCTTCCGATCTGCATTCATAGTGGAGATATTAGCAAGTGTAGTTTTCGACTCTTTCCCTCCATCTACCTACCCCTTCCACCGGACATTCCCTAAAATTTAAAAATTTTGATAATGGAGCTCACTTATCCAATTATCAATCCACTCATATACTAAATAACTTACCTCTTAATATTAGTAAGTGCACTTTTGTCTCGTATTACTTTATTATTATAATAATAAAGTATTGTGATCGACACAAAAAAAAAAAAAAGTTTGCTACCCTACCTTTTTTTTTTCGCGTTTCATGACTAAATTAGCCTAAAAATGCAAAAAAAAAAATCCGTCTGTCTGTACGCCGTCCGCCGTACGCCGACGTGTACGCTCAGCGCACATTAACTCCCAAACCCTTCAAGATAGAAAATCCATTTTTGGAGGGATTGTAGATAGTTGCGGATCTCAGGCGGATACCCATTTTGGGGGTGTACGGGTTCAGGGGGAGGCGGGGGGAGCGCTTAAACCGAAAAATACGAATTCAAATATCTCAACCATGGTAACAGCTAGGAAGCTAAAACTCAAAATACATATAGAGGGGTTTGTGGGACAACTTTAAAAAATAATTTAATTTTTTTATCCATTGGGGTGCGAAAAGGGGGGGCTAAGAACCAATTGTCGGCCGAATTTTTTTTCAAATGATTATATCTTCGAAATTACTTATCGTAAAAAAATCATATTTAGAGACCGTCAAGGTGGCATATAGTTCCATCGGAACCAGCTCAGAATGCGGCTAATTATTGTAAGGGGGAGGGTCAGGGGGGGTGCAAAGAAAAACACTTAAAAATTAATATCTCAACTATCTTTTAAGCTATGTAACTGAAACTTAAAACGTATATTAAGCTATACTAGGCAAATACAAAAAAAATATAACATGTCGAAATAATAGTAGTGGGGGGAAATGGGGAACATTTCAAAAATGGCGCACTTTTCAAAATTACAAATCCTTATATCTCAAAAAATAGTACAGATATTAAATCAAAAATTTGTCAGATTGTATAACTACATAATGGTTAATTTTGGTAAAAATTTTAAGCTGGGAGGTGTAAGGGGAGGGAGGTGATAAGCAAAAATGTCGAAAATTTTGAGTGATTTTTTTAGGGCTCTAGTGAAAGATAAAAAGTTAAAATTTTGCATGTGAATACCTATATTTAATGTACATAGAAAAATAATATTAACTTGATCCATATTTATTAGAAACCGACTCCCCCGGTCTAACGTGCACAAGGTGTTTCATGTGCATTGAAAAAAACACATAAACTGAAAATTTTTGAGTGATATTTTCAGGTAGAAACTTGAAAATTTGCGAAATGCATTTAAAAAAAATCCCTAAATATACGAAATATTAACTGGTCGAAAACCTTTAAAACTTCTACCCCCTCCCATACAAAATTATTTTTTCGACCATTTTCAAGAAATCAATTATCACCTAACCATTAAAAGCTATCAAATTCAAATTTTGCAAAGCAACTTACAAAAATAATTGAAATGAAATTGCTTTCAAAGTTTTAAAATCGCGCTTGCCCTTCTACCCCCTCCCATACAAAAGTATGATTTCGACTAATTTCATTAAATCAACTAATAACCAACAAATTAAAAGCTATAAACTCGAAATTTCGTACGAGCATCTAACAACAAAAATGAAAGAAAATTGCATCACAAGTTTGACGATTCCCCTACCTCCTCTACCCCCTCCCATACAAAATTATTTTTTCGAGCATTTTTAAGAAATCAGTTATCAGCTAACTCTTAAAAGCTATCAATTTCAAATAAAAACTTATAAAAATAATTCAAATGAAGTTGCTTTAAAAGTTTTGAAATCGCGCTTGCGCTTCTACCCCCTCCCATACAAAACTACGACTTCGACCAATTTTATTAAATCAACTAATAACCAACAAACTAAAAGCTACGAACTTGAAATTCTATACAAGCACCTTACAAGAGACGCGAAATAAAACTGCGTATCAAATTTTACGATTCCTCTATATTCTCTACCCCCTCCCACACAAATGTTCGGTTTCATGAATGTAAAATACACCGAATTTTATGAAAATTCTATGCAACTTCGTCTAGGAAACACATTCTATACAGAGAATATTGGACGTGATTCAAGTAATTAATTAAAAAGCTATTAACATCCACCCACCCTTACTATTACCCCTACTCCTCCCCTCATAAAAACCCAAACTTACAGACACGAATGAAATATTGTTAACAGTCCTGCCCAAGAACTCCTTTTCACTTAGTCTTCCCTAACCACTCTAACCTGCATATTGACTTTCCACTCATCCGCAACTTGTCCCAAGAATAATAAAGTTTCGCCCGACTTGTTAGTTTTTTTAAAATAAGAATACCAATTCTATTTTACTTTGGGATTGTGGCAATTGGTGTGGTATATGTCTACTTACTGCCGTATCGAAAATCATGGCTAAGGTAATTTTCAGTAGGATTAGTGATGTCGTCGAGAGCACTTTCGAAGTTTATCAGGCTGAATTCCGTAAAGGGTCGTCTTATACCTGCCACACAAATACCTTACGGATAATATTAAAGCAGTCCGCCAAAATGGGTTCGGCACTACATCTCATGTTTATAGACTTTGAGAAAGCTTTCGACAGCGTTAAGCGAGATTACATATGGAATGCTTTGCTTAGGAGAGGTATTCTAGGTAAAGTCATAGCTGTGATTAATGAATTCTACGAAGATGCAAGGTGTCGTGCTTTACATAGAGGAGAGCTGTCTGAGAGCTTCCCTGTGCGAACAAGTGTCAGACAAGGCTGCATATTATCACCAGCCCTGCACTGGAAAGTGGGGAAGACAAAGGTCTTCAATGGAGACTATTTGACATCTTAAGTCACCTTCCATCCAGACTTAGAGTCAAATGTTCGAAGGCCTGGCGAGGTTTATTTAGACGAGCCTCAATATCCAATATCCAGACTTAGAGTCAAATGTTCGCTCGTTGCATTCTAAATGCAAAGACACGGGACTGAAAATAATTGTGCGTTAAACCAAGTACATGGATGGGTTCGAACTCAAGCGCACCCATTGTTTTTAACGTTAAAAACAATGGGTGCGCTTGAATTCGAACCCATCCATATACTTGGTTTTACGCACAATTATTTTCAGTCCCGTGTCTTTGCATTTAGAATGCAACGAGCGAACATTTGACTCTAAGTCTGGATATTGGATATTGAGGCTCGTCTAAATAAACCTCGCCAGGCCTTCGGTATCCTTTCCCCTTTCTCACTTAACCTAAGAGAGATCTCCTTCGCACGAAGCTGCGAGCTTTTAACGCATGCATCAAATTCGTGTTGTTATATGGTTGCACTGCGTGGAAAGTGACCATTCGACTTACCAACTTACCAAGAAACTACAGACTTTCGTGAACCAATGCCTCCGACGCATTTTAGAAATATTCTTGCCAGAAGTGATCTCCAACGACGAGCTTCGGAGTACAACTGGACAGCCTAAAATAGGTATTGAGATTCAAAGGCGGAAGTGGTAGTGGATCGGTCATACTTTGAGGAAACCAGAGCGAAACATCGCCAAACAGGCTCTGCATTATAATCCTCAAGGAAGACGTCGGGTTGGTCAACCATATAGCACATGGAAGCGAGCAGTTGAGCAGGAGGCCAGAGGAATAAACAAGTCCTGGCAATAGCTAAAGGTCGATGCTTCGGATCGTGCCTTGTGGAAGAGAGTTGTTTCTGTCCTATGCCCTTATAGGGGTTCTTAACAGGAATTCGATTGGATGAGATGGAACCGCTTTAATTCGTTCTGATAAAGTACGGAGTTTGGGTGTACTATTTAGCAATTTCACCTTCGACGACCACGTTGATCATATTGCCAGTAAAACCATCGCCATGCTTGGGATCGTCAAAAGAAGATCCAAGGATCCATTCTTTAATAAAATTTTGTACTGTGCTTTTGTTTGTTCTGTGCTTTTGTTTGTTCTGTTCTGGAGTATACAAGCCCTGTCTGGTCTCCATTTTATTCTATTCAAATAGCTGGAATTGAACGTGTGCAGCGTAATTTCTTAAGATTTGGCCTTTCCGGCCTTCCGTGGTCAGATCTGCTGAGTTTTCCATCTTAGGTTGATCGCTTCAAACTTCTTTCGTTGGATTCCTTGGAGAACAGACGTAAGAATTCAAGAATGGTTTTCACTTTTAAAATAATAAGTGGAGTTATCGACTCTGACCAATTGATATCTTCGATTAATTTCCTTATCGTACCTTGAAAAATAACGAATTTCGTAGAGTTCCACAGCATCACACCAGTTATGGTTTTTATGAACCAATTTCACCTATGCTCAGACTTTTCAATCAATACTTCTCGCAGTTGGATTTTTATATGACTTCGACCCAAGTAGAAATTTGCTCTCTTGAGGTTGAATTCTTTTTTATTGTCATTTTTAATTTTATTGTTTTCCTATTTATTGTTTATTTGTTTATTTTGATTTTCTATTATTATAATTGCTTTTTTTTAATTTGTTTATTATTTATTTATTTTTTATTACTCTTGGTTGTTATCTATCGTATTTTGTTATTTTTATTTTATTTCTTGACTTCTTACTTGTTATTTTGTTTTGCTTCTCAGTTAGATTTTATTAATGTCATATATTGTATTATTAATATTGACGAAAGATTTGGCTCTGCATTCGTGCAAAGTCCATTTGACTCAAGAACTGCAGCCAGCGGACCACCAGCAGCGCTGTACGTTCTTTGGAATCAAATCATACACCTCTTGTTGATACACCCCATATATAATTTTTGTCCGTTCTATCCTTTTTTTATTATTTTGCTTTTTGTTGCCATACTGTCTACCAACTCCTTTTTGTCTCTTTGCGTAAAGCAGTAAGATGTAATATGGTCTAAACGATTTTATTATGAGAGGTGGATATTAGTTTCACAGTCGACAGACGGCTCTTTAAATAGTTTAAAGTTTTCCGGGACGTACTTTCATATATAGAATAATATTTACTATAATAATTAATTTTATTCAATTTTCCTTATGTCTTCAGAAAGTTATAAAAGCGCTTGGACAGACCTGGCACGAAGAACACTTTATCTGTGGTGGAAATTGCTGTAAGCCAATTTCAGGCGCGCCATTCTACGAGCGTGATGGAAAAGCGTACTGTAAAGATGACTTTGAGAAATTGTTTGCGTCCAAGTGCACGGGTTGTACCCTACCGATTCTAGACAAAGCTGTAATAGCTCTTGATGCCAAGTGGCATAAGGACTGTTTCAAATGCAAGGTAAGTGCAGAAATTCTATACATACAATACTTTTGTTAACTCAACGTTTTTTTTTCATTTTTTTTTTTCAAGAAATGCGATAAAGCCATAACAAGTGATACATTTGCAGTAGAAGACAACAAACCGCTCTGTACAGCATGTACAGCATAATCTAAATTTCAAAATTTTGCAATACAGCAAGCAAACAATAAGCGATAGAATTGAAATATATTGATTTTGTTTTACGGGATAAAATCCATTGACGCAATGATTGTTATGTATGAATATGGAAAAAAAATTTAATTTATTTCGATTTTATGCTTATAGCTTGGGATTTATTATTAAGAGACATTTTCAAGTTAGAAAAGAAAACCAATGACTACGCTTAAATATGAACAAAACAATAACATCAATCACCTACTTGGAATAATATTCAAATTGGACAAGTGCTTTACGCTATATAAACATTATTGCTTGCTACATACGCACAATTATCAATTTACATATATTTTTGTTACGTTTATTTTTTGAAGATAGTTACTTTCAATTTTTAAATGAAAATAAAACATTTTTATGTTTAAAAAAGTTATTAAAATGTTTTAATTATGTTTAAAGTAGAATATAATATGTTGTATCGCCTGCCTGTTGTTGTACATATAGTGGCACAATTCGAACAAGCCCCATTATAAGTTAAAATCATTTAAACATGTAAAATTAAACGTCATTTTTTTTTCTAAGCAATCAAAGTGTACCAGTGAAGTGGGAAGATTAAGGGGAATTAAGGATTAGGAAGAATGAGCTAAAAATTCTCACAAATCGAAATTATCGCTGAAAATTTTTGGAATATTGCTAAAAATTGTATTATTGTTGAAATAAATTATAATAATAATACTAATTTTACTTGGATTAGTAATTGTAACTTCACTTACCTTATCGGTCATTAAAATACCAAGATTTGACATGAGCGGTCCCAATATATGCTGAACTTGTTGCTTTGTAATTGATTCCAATGCTTCAATTACAGTATTGTTAATGTCTTTTCCGCGTTCAGATGTCTCTATCGGGGCGGCTTGATTCCCATTCACATCAGCAATGATATTTTCCACTAAACAATTCTGCGGTTTTGGTGTTAGAATCTCCTTAACAAAAAAAAAAATCTTTTAGAATAAAACCAATTACATCCAAAAATTCATTCGCAAACCTGTGATTCGTCGTTAAGCATAGTCTCCACGTGAGTATTAATTTGATCCATGCATGGAGTTTGTATTTCATATACATCGTCTTTATAGATCTTTTCTTCAAATATCTGAGACTTTGGAGGAAGTTTTATAGCCGACGGTTTCAGAACGATCTTCTTTTCGGGCTTTCTTAGACCGACTCGCAAGTCTGTGCTTGGTTTTTGCGATAAGCTTCGAATGCTTGTTCTCGAGCGAACCGTTTCCTTTAAGCTCAGACCTTTTCGTTTTACACCGGATATAGTGGTTGGAAGGGTGTCATACATCGAAAGTTTCTTATTTTGCCGTGATGCATCCCATTTATTATCGCTCTGCAGAGATAAAAAGAAATCCGAATATATTTTGAAATGCTTGGCTTAACTTGACTACCTTTAAAATTTTGGGATTTTTAGTCTTTTTCGGTTTTTGATTCGGAGCCTCTTCAATTTGTTTGACAAGATCGTTTAAGAAATGTCGCATACTTTTCGTTTTATGTAATAGTTCCTAGGGAAAGGTGTTTCATTTTGTTTTTTCCATTAACCAACTTGTATCATCTTACCTGCACCACATCATCTTCCCTATCGAATACTTTCTTATGAACGCACATTTTCGTCGATTCATTTATTGCATCAATTAAAACGGGGAGTTTTCTAGGATTTCGATCAACAAGAAAACTATTCATATGTTTCAGATATGATTGTATGGCTTGATAGAGTATGCCGAAAAGATTGCATACTTTCACACGAAATTCGTTATCGCATTTTGAAATGTACTGTTCCGTGGGTATGACACGAAGCTCTTCAGTCTGAAAGCAGAATGTTAAAAAGAAAGGACAAAGTAAATATTTAGAATATTTTCTTACCCATCGTCCAATTTGGTAAAGATAATTTCTAGCAAATCTTGTTGTAAACTCTTGTGTATGCCTTTCACGTCTTTTAGCATCCATATTGCCATCTGGTTCCGGGATTTCATTTAAAGTCGACCTATACATTTCGAACTGGTTATTTCAGTACATATTTATTGTGCTCCATCGATATTCTTACCTTATTTGATGCATCACTTCAATTATCTTCATTTGATAAGTGGTAATCTTAGATAGAATCGCTAACTGTTCCTGCTTGAGTTCTTGTTGTCGAGCATCAGATAGTAGCTGAGGAGATTTGATTTTCTTGAGTTTTTTTGAAGGTTGAACTGGTTGATTCTCTACTTGACGAGGTGATTTAACTTGAGAAGACCTGACTTGAGGCGATTTGATCTGTGACGGTTTGTTTTGTGGAGATTTTATTGGCGGTGGTCGCACTAGCGGGGGCTTTAAAGGCGAAGTATCGAAACGTTTACGAGGACTGATATTGGAGAATGTTTTCTTCCTCGGTGATTTTATCACTTCGAGTGGCATTTCAGCTATCGACCGTGGTGATGGGTCCTCATATTGTAGAACAATATCTTCCTCGGAATCATCACTTTCTTGCCTCGGTGTCGGTTGTCGTATATGGATAATTGGTTCAATCTGAAAACAATAAGTACTTGATATTATTTGAAAAAAGTTAAAATTAGTTACAGTTTAAGATACATTTTGCATTGAAGCTAATTCTTCGTTTTCATTCTCTACTTCAGACGAGGAACTTGATTTATTTTCGTAACGATCCAAATCAATATCAGAACTGACAATTAGTTCCTGCTTGGAATTAAATAGATTAAAATTGAAAAGATTGATTCATTGATATTCTGAATTGAAAATGCAACTCATGTGGTACGTTAATACTATTAAACTCAAGCCAAAAAATTGTGTAAAAATTTACTTGTGTGCGGCTTAAGGTACTGTACTGTATTTTTATTTGTAATATATTTCTGCGTCGAAGGGAAAGCCGCAGGTGAATCTCTTGCGGTTTTCAAAGTATTTTCCAACCGATTCAACGCACCCAGGATCGAAAAAGTGGGTTATGAGGTATAATTACACCGACGATATTCTGGATTTTAAATTATTAGCTTTTATGGTTTCTAAGAAAATTTGATTATTGTAAATTTTTGAATATGAGTCATTTTATATTGGAGCGGGCAGAAGGGGTGAAGCGATTTGTCCCGTTCACGTTCACTTGAGCTTAATTTTCATCAAAAAGGACGCTAACGAAATTTAAACTTTCTAGCTCAACGTGTTCTCAAGCTAGAGAGCGCTCGATTATCATTCACTTTTAGCGTAACGTTGGAGCAAACTTATAATACTCTCAGATTTCATCTAGAGTATGCAAATACCCAAAGTCTCTTGATCTTGTCATGATGATAACTGAAAAATTTTAGCAAGTTCTTGGTGAGTTCATGTAGTCCGCCTTACAACTGTTAAAAAGCTGGGCACTAAACAACTTCCTATCAACACTAAAAAACAGATCTGGTCCTCTCTCCAGATGCAGAAAACCATGCTTTTTCAATCTAAAACCATTTGCTGTATCACTATGGTTCTCTCGAACCAAGTTAAACTTTTTTATCTAATCCAACGGATGGTATGTTTATGTATAACAGGTGCTCTTATAACCACACCAAGTGTATCCCTGAAGGTTATTCTCTCACTACCTCCACTTGATCTTTTATAAGACAAATAGCAGGCATATCTGCTATAATATACAAAACCTCTAATGGTCAGCATCACTAATAATAATAGTTTCCCCCATTCAGTCGATGGTAGGAAAGAAAGCCCCTGGGGCTCCATTCTCGAATTTTATCTACCTATTGGATATTACTAGTGTCATTATCTTATACATTATTCAACATACTTATATGTATATTAAAATCGAATGATAATATGTATTAGCTTACTTCGTCTTTCGAAGCCATGAGAAGAAACTCTTTCCTAGCAACATAGCGGACTTGCAAACAAATTGGTGGTAGTCAGAGAATTTTTCGAAAAAGGAAAAATAAATATAATTATTTTATTTTTAACTTTCTCCAAAAAAAAAATGTATTATTTTTTTTTTCTTCTTTTTCGTTTTTTTCGTTTTATTATATGTAATTTAATTTTGTTATTTAGTTTAAGCTATGTTTTCGGTTTGATAGTTTCAAAAATATGCAAAATTACAGCTCTTTGCAGAGGTACGAATGAGTTATACCCTGTCGTAAAATTACGAATGAAATCCATTCGTAAAGTTGCGAACGGAAAATTCGAAAATACGGTTTTAAGACTTACGAATGGTTTTTGCTGACTTACGTAGACTTAAACTTGCGATCGAGTTTCGAGAATCGGGTTCACTTTGAGGAATTGGCTCCTCAAAGCGAACCCGGAAATAACAGCCGATATACTCCTCCCACTCTTTACTGAGGTGTGGAATAAAAGGAGATATCCGGCTAAATGGAAGGAGGGCGTCATTGTGATAATCTCAAAGAACGGCGACCTTCGTGATTGTGGGAATTGCCATATTAAATGGCTACTTACTGCCGTATAGAAAATCATATTGCAGAGAGCAGTTTCGAAATTTATCAGACTGGATCCGTAAAGGGTTGCTTTGTACAGACCATACAAAAACACTATTTATAATGTTGGAGCAATCTGCCGAAATAGATGCGCCACTGCACCTTATATTTGCGGACTTCGCGAAGGTGCGTAAAATCAAATATATTCACATGGGTTCGAACACAAATACACTGATTGTTCTTATCGAAGATGTGGACGACGTCCAAGATTTTTGTTACCTCGGATGCATTGTGAGCAAGAATGGGGGAGCCAAAAAAAATATTGAGGGTTTTCAGGCCTTCGGTATCATTTCTTCTTTCTAGAAGTTAAGAGAGTTCTTCATTCGCACGAAGCTGCGAGTACTTGATGCATGCGTCAAATCTATGTTACATGATGGTACGACATGGAAGACGTATCAAGAAACTGCTGACTTTTGTAAACCAACGCCTCCAACGCAACCCTAAGCTAAACATCGCCAAACAAGCTCTGGGCAATATTCCTTAAGATATTGCGTTGGTCAGGATGCCAGAGGAATAAACAAGTTCTGGCCGGTGCTCAGGATCGCGGTTTGTGGAAGAGAACAGTTCCTGTCCAATGCCTCCACTATAGGGGATCTCAACAGAACTTTAATTCATTGATTCAATGTTGTAAATAAACACACACACTTGCACGTAGAATGAGTACGCACCAGCGACGCAACGAGGCATTCTAGTCAGGTCGCGCACCCGGTTTAATTCGCTCGCTGTTCATTTTTTTTGATTATTTTTATTTTACTTATCATGGATATTGCAGATTTTTTAGAAAATCTGATTTTATACCTATCAATTAATCAATCAAATTCCTGTTAAGACCCCCTATAGGGCATAGGACAGAAACAACTCTCTTCCACAAGGCGCAATCCTGGGCATCGTCCTTAAGCTGTGGCTATGACTTGTTAAGCCAATCATAGTCCGTTTTCGAATGCCAAAAGTCGTTACCGTAGAATCAGTCCGTATCCGAAGTGCTGTATTCGTTTCTCGTATCAGTTTGGATTTAAGATCACGGGTGATAAGCCCATGATCCAGTGAGTGTGCATTTGCCATTTTTAGGGCAAGCGGGACTGGCTGTGGGTGAATTCTACTGCTCCCATCCCAAAGTCGGTCAAGTTAATGCACGCAGCACCTTCGATAAATCCTTGGAAGTTCAACCAACTGCGGAAAAGATATCTCACAAGAAGAAGATAGCAAACTATAGGCTGTCGACCAAAAATATTGCACCGAAGTTGAGAAGAGCTAAATTTTCTTACTATTAGTTACGCCAGAAAACATAGGCATTGCGTTCATTTCGTTCAAACCTTACAAGTCACCAGGACTGGACGAAGTCCATCCCGCAATGATCCAGAATGCGGATGAAACAATAATTCAGTACCTGATTGACATATACAAAGCATGCATCAGTCTTTGCCACATAGCGAAGCTATGGCAAGAGGTTAAGGTAGTTTTCATACAGGCAGAGCCTTCCTTAATATCCCGAACGCTTTCCAACCCATCAGCCTAACTTCGTTTTTTCTTAAAGGCCTGGAAAGACTGGTGTACAGCTACCTACGCGCAAATCTGAACCTCTCGGTTAGGTGACCATATCAACACACCTATCTGAAAGGTAGGTTCACTAACACCGCCTTGTATGTGACGGTACCCGCTTAGAGAAAGTTTTCCATCATAAAGAGGTTGCACTCGGTACCTTTCTAGACGTGGAAGGCTCTTTAAACCGCGTCAATATTGATGCCATACTTGAGGCCATGCGCAGTCATAGTGTGAAACCTCTCCTGACTGCATGGATAGCTAAGCTTCTTCGTTCACGAAAATTGTAGCATGGATTGGTGAAGAGACAAGAAAAGGTTCTGTCCACAAAATCTACAGGGCAGCATAATATCGCCTCTCTTCTGGGTCTTAGACAGGAATGAACCCCTTTCCATTTTAAATTGGGACGGCTACTCCACAATAGCATATGCAGATGATCTTGTCATCGTGCTAATTGGTAAGTTTGAACAAGTTATAGGGGATCTTATGCAGTCCGCTTTAGAACTGCTAGATAGTTGGGCACTTGATAAAGGACTTACCATCAATCCTCAAAAAACAGATCTAATCCTCTTCTCCAGAAGAAGAAGACAATATGTTTTCAATTCACCAAACATCAAAAAAGGATACCGTAGCGTTCTTCGCTTTCAAAAAGACACCATTGGATGTATTCCAGTATTGTCAGACCAATTATTTGCAATGGCGCGCTGGTGTGGCCAGCGGTGGTACTATATTTAGTGTTATATTTAACAGGACTACGATTGGGCGTAAAATCGTGCGATACTCTAGATGAAGGGGAATTTTTTTATTTTAAGAAATTTCGTAGGGGAAGTGGTAGAGGAGATGACAACATTGAACTAATTTTTTCACATCACGATAAGGTTGCTATCAAAATGTCTTATACAAAATTTAGGATTCAAAAATTTAATAGATACTGAGAAACTTAGTGCATTGAATTTAGTGAAATTGTGCAGTTTGTATGGGAGGTGGTAGAAGGAGAGTGGAGTTATTAATATTCTTAGAAATAACTGTAAACATCATTTATTTGGCATAGCAGATCAGTAGCATCCATACTTTTCAGGCAAATCGACTTTTTGTAAAGTTGTTGAATTGTGTCAAATTGTATGGGAGGGGTAGAAGGAGTGAAGCTAATCGCCTAATTTTTTTTGGTCTTACGAATAATTCTAAATAAATGTTTAGCGCACAATTTCAGCTCCATCAATTTTATACGTACTGAGTAAATTTGTTTAAAGTATTTCATGAAAAAGTGCAGTTTGTATGGGAGGTGGTAGAAGGAAGGGGAAGACTTAAATAATTTGTATACAGCAGATTGAAATTATTATAAAAGTAATATATTGCTAATTTCAGATCAATAAAATTTATAATTTTGAGAAAAGTCGTTTAATGTCGAATTGCGAAATTGTGTCATTTTGTATGGGAGGGGGTAGTTAGGGGTGAAGCAAATGGTCTAATGTTTTTGGTCTTACTAATGATTCTAAATAAATATTTAGTACTAAATTTGAGCTCAATGAATTTTATGCGCACTGAGTAAATTGGCTTAGAGTATTTCATGAAAAAGTGCAGTTTGTATGGGTGGTGGAAGGAGGACATGTATAATTTTTATACGATAGACTGAAATTATCATAAAAGTAATAAAGGGTTTTCCAATAAGGACTTGACAACTTTTTTTCAAAGTAAATTTTTATAATTTGCAGACGTTGTTCCTTCGTGTACTTTACCATGATAAAAATGTTAAGTTTACTGAATAGATTGACAGTGACAGTTCGATGATTAGTGAAAGGGTGCGTTCACAAATTGAATTCAAAGTTGTCAAGTCCCTATTGGAAAACCCGATATATTCAAAATTTCAGACTAATGGCTTTTATAGTTTTCGAGTAAATCCGTTTATTGTCAAATTGCGTAATAGTGTCATTTTGTATGGGAGGGGGTAGAAGGGGTGGAGCGATTTGGCCCGTTCACGAACTTGTCCTTACTTTTTTGTCAAAAACGACGTGTAAAAATGGTTTGGTGAATGTTTTCACAGTGTATTTCGAATTGAAATAAAAAAATTCCGGATTCTACACTGTTACGCTTTATTATTCGTGACGTTTCGGTCTCTGCTGAGACTTTTATCAAGCTGATCGACAATTACAAAACACAATTATTATATAGAAGGAAGGGTAAGTAAGGTTAAATTAGTTAATTAAGGTTAATTAATTAGTATCAGGTAGTTAAATTACTTAAGGATTTCTGGGTTCTGGATTTCTGGATTTTGTTCTTACCAAATTTTAAAGCAGGTAGCCAGACTGCTGATAGCTTGTATCCGGTGTCTCGGTTGAAGTTCTGTGGATGTTTAGAAATTTCTATTGCTTCTTGTACTATTCGGTGATAATATTGATTTGTCCTGGCCAGAATTTGCACATTGTCGAAATCGATTATATGGCCCTCTGTCGTTGCATGTTCCGCGATCGCTGATGACTGTATTTGGTTTATCCGTGTGCATCGTTGGTGCTCGTTGATCCTTGTTTGGACTCTGCGTCCCGTTTCTCCTATGTATACTTTATCGCATGAGCCGCATGGTACTTTGTATACTTCTTCAGTCTCCAATGGTTTTTTGTCCTCCTGGTTTCCTAAAATTCCTCGGAGTGTGAATGTTGTTGGATTTTCGAAGGATTTTTCCTATCTTATCCGTCGTGCCCTGGATGTAAGGTATTTTTACCCATCGTTTGTTTGCATGTCCTTCATCAGTGTCTTCTCGTTGTTGTCCTTGGATGCTTCGGTTTCCACGCCTTGTTAATTTCGCTCGCTTTGTATCCATTTGCTGTGAATGCCCGATTTGATCACTTTCTAGATCAACGCGTTCTCAAGCTAGAGAAGACACGGACGGACGGACGGACATCCGGTTTTGAGGTTTTCGAGTGATTATATGAACTTCTGTATCATTCATTTTTTCTCCGAGCTTTATTTCTTAGCGTTACAAACTTTGTGGCAAACTTATAATACTCTCAGATTTCATCTAGAGTATAACAACCAACCTAGCACCTTTATAGCTAATCCAACAGATGGCATATCTGTGTATGACACCAACTGCAACCCTGGAGGTAATTCTCTAACAACCTCCACCTGATCTTTTTATAAGACAAAATGCGGGCCTAGCTGCCATTAGATTAACAACCACTAATTCATGGTCGGCTAGGGTGTAGACTAGTGGGTAGCGTGTTTGGTTTATAATGCGAAGGTCGTGAGTTCAAATCCCGGTCGACGCATAATTCCAGCACACTGCCTGCTTGAATATATCTTGGTTACTTCAATCTACGAATGTGACAAATTCGTTAATAGAGGGTTGTGCAAAGAGCTAACAACTCTTCCGCAATAAATAATGAAAAATGTTAAGGAATCTGAAGGCCAGGATGCCAAGGCCCGATTCAGGCTGTAGTGCCCTTGAAGAAGAAGAATTCATGGTCAGCACCACAAAATGGTCATGGCAAAATTTTAAACGTCATTAGAGACACAAATTCCTTTTTAGACTGCGAGTATTATTGCAAGAACCAACCACAGGTTGAGAAACGAAAGTGTCACATTAAGTTTCCTGAACGAAACGAATGGGCAACACGCTACTCAGTATAGTCATCTCTATACGGGCGTAAAACTAACCAGGGGACAGGAACAGGAATTTATTCTCACGACCTCGATATCCACACTTCGTTTCATTTTCCCGAACACGCGAATGTGTTCCAAGCGGAAGTGCACAAAAGTAATTTTAGATATGCAGAACAGTCTAGGATATCGTTACATTTTCTTGGGTAGCGGGGCTGCACTTCTGGCACTCCAATCCAACAGGACCGCGTTCAAACTAGTGTCCATTTGTAGACAAAATTTGAATCGCCTAGCGGTTATAACCCAACTATTTTTAATTTGGATACCGAGCTATAGCGACCTGTTAGCGAACGATGCAGCAGACATGCTTGCGCGGCAAGGATCTGCTAACATTAACTCCAGTAGGAAGTCATTCGATATAGCACCAACAGTGCTGAAGACTAGCTTCAAACAAACTGTTTTGGATTGAAAGAAAAGTTTTTTGGATTCTACACTGTTACGCTTCATTATTCGTGACGTTTCGGTCTCTGCTGAGACCTTTGCCAAGCAGTTTGATAAAGTTTCAGCAGAGATCGAAACTTCATGAATAATAAAGCGTAACAGCGTAGAATTTGGAAATCATTTCTTTCATTTCGAAATGCGCTGTGAAAACATTCACCAAAACAAACTATTTTGGATTCTTTTTTGGCGTGTTGGCAGCAGCTGGACAGCTGCAGAGCGGCCAAATCCTTTTGGGAAGAACCAAACACAAATATTACAGCTCAGCTGTTACAACGTAGTCGCTACACCGTCCGAACTATTGTCGGCATGATCACAGGTCATTTCTTGCTAAGGCTGCAAGCATTTAGGCTACAGTTTGCGAGCGACAGCCTTTGCACAGGCTATGAGGAAAACGAAGAATCTATCGAATATTATTTTTGTCACTGTCCGCATATCTCCAACAGTCGTCTCATTTGCTTAGGCTCTAAATTTTTCGCAGAACTAGACGACCTCAGAGGCGTCAAACATTCGAGCCTGATTCGGTTCGCAAACCAAGTGGCTAGCACAGGAGGAGTAAAATCCATCTCATCATAAGTAGGGAGAGTACAATGGGCCCAACTAGATGGACCCAGTGCATTTTGTTTAAGATAGAAAATCTTTATAAATACGTCGGGTGCAACTTTGTTTTTGGATCAAATTGAGAATCCGGACTACTTTTACAATCAAGAACGCCAGTAAATAGAATCAACATTTCATTCATTTAGTCATGGAAGTCTGAATTTATATGAAAGGGAGGAGGAGAGGAGGAGTAGCTCTGAGTTTTTCAAAATAAATTTACATGAAATTGATCAAAAAAGAAATTAAATTTCAAATAAATTTTCAGAGTTGAAGCTGAAGCAGGTGCATCGATTGCAGATTGACCTTATTGAACTTCTACAATGGCACTACGGCTCAAATCGGACCTTGGTCTCCTGACCTTCAGTATCCTTAACATTTTTCATTATTTAATTGTGGAAGGGTTGTTAGGCCTTCGCGCAATCCTCAATCCACGATTTTTTTTATTTTCGTTCACCCAAGGTATACCCAAGCAGACAGTGTGTTGGAATTATACATCTGTCAGGATTTGAACTCACGACCTTCGCATTTTAGACCAACACAATAGCCTACACCCTAGCATCCTTATTGAATAGTGATTTCAATCTCGATTTTTCGGACTTTTTAATTATTGGGAAATCCAGTTTGGGTCAGTGAGTATCAAATTGACCTTGTACAAAATTTCATAATTTGACTAAAAATACGTTGGAGCGAATAATACGTACAGCAGAATAATATTGCGTCCGAGAGCGCAAGAGTTATTCTGTCCGGATCGGCACACGGATAATAAATAGCGTCTGCTCATGCAAATGTGTTCCAATCGTGTATTAAACAATCCGATTTTAATTTGTTTCTGTTTCACTTAATAGTTCTACGTCTTGAAAAAACAATACGGAAGGTAAACAAATGTTTAGGTAGCCCATTTTAGTTCATTCACATGTCAAAAATTTTAAATACAAATTAAATATGACGAACTTTTAACTTTTAACTACCATGTGAAATATCTGAAATATTGTAGTTGCAAAAATGATGTAAAATTTAAATAGGTCCACTTCTGAAAATAAGTATACTCGGTATATCCTCCAAAATATTCAGCACCCAAATATTTGGCCTGACAAATAAACCATCTTCAGCTCTCTTAAACGCTCCTTCCCGATCCTACACATCTTAATAGAAATCTTGTCCCAAGAATGTTGCTATGCATAGCGCATATAACTTCCCAATTGTTTATAACATAAACGGCGCAAACACAGCAAAATAATAACTACTCGGCCATAATTATATTAAGGTAACTAGCGTTCAAATTGTATTTACCCGAATTCCTAGAAACTTTCGAAACTCTTCCTTTTCTAAGCAAGTTAGTCCCGGCTCCATAATAATTTCAGGATCTTCCTTCATTACTCGAACGGGCTCTTCTTCCTTATCGGACTCCTCACTGTTAAAATTGGTCGGAATTTCTGTATCACTATCATGTTTCGAAGATTGATCCGATCGTGCACTTAGTACTGATTGGTTAGATCGTGCTGACTCTATCGCGTCATTATTATTATGAGGGTTTTCTTCGTCATCAGTAAGATTCAATTGCGAATCCTGTACGGGATGCGGACAATGAGCTTGGCATTCGAAATTCGTTTTTTTAGCATCATCATTAATAGGTTGTAGAATTCGAGGTGATCGGGCGGTTTGTTTGTATTCATTTGGAACCCATTTAGGTAATAGTTCCGCTGTATTATCTTCCTCTGGTATTGAACTGATCAGCTCAGCATCTTGCTTTTTCTTAGTTTTTCGCGTTGTTAGAAGTTGCGAAACCATCTTGCCGTTACCGTTTTGTTCTATTACTTCCTTGAAAGCGTTTTCTACGACATTTTTGATCTCGTCGTCTGTCATAACTCGAATTTTAGGCATTTTGTACGCTTTATATGACTCCCTGGCCGAATTGTCTTCAGATTTTGTCTCAACGATCGGCTGCGAGATAATTTTTATGGTTGATGCCTTCGTTTTTATGATATTTCTTGGATCTTGATAAGATCTTACATCGACATGATCGTTATCTTCAGTGCTAGTTAGGGGACATTTCTTGGCGCTACAAAACTCCGACCATATGCTATCTTTTTGCTGTTTCAGTCGATCGCGTTGAACGGTTCGTATAACTCGTTGAAACTGATCACCAGGAACATACTGCAAAATTTAAGAGTTTCTAATTTTATTTCAAATTTAATAGAACGCCATTACTAAGTCTAAATCTTTTTCCATCATACCGGCAAGGTCTACTAATATGGCGCCAAAATTTAAATGATATTTTCTTAGAAAGGCCTTTAATAAGATTTGTAACAATTTGTGTTTCTTTTTATTCCTTAACTGATTGCTATTACTTCACTTACCTTAAACTCGTAATTTGTAGCGGTTGTCTTCAGTGCGGGATCATCCAAAAGTTCCATGCTACAAGCGGTCAAATTTCGATTAATCTCCATTGTCACTGTTTGTTATGAACGAAATGAACTTTTTCACGGTCTCTGGGAAGGCAAAGATTTCTTTGCCTAGTAACAAAACAAAACAAATTGTAACTATTTGACACAGGCTAAACAATTATGAACCGGCACAGCAAAATTTTGTGAAACAAAACTCCATCGAAATTTTAAAAATTTTAGGGGCTCTTTGCGCCCTAAAATTTATTTCAATTTTCACGTTCTCGACAGTCGTGTGCAAAGTGAAATTCAAATGAACTCTGCTAGTGCTTCGTAGGGTAGTTTTTCGCGTGCACCCAACCAGAACTTAGAAACCTGAAAGGAACTCACTCATCCTTATCGATTTTTCACCTGTACTATACGAGGATACAATGCTGACAGTATAACAGGCGGTAAATATTTAAAAATTAAAATACATGCAGTTTCAGTAATATAAGGTTGTATTTATATTTCCACAGATACATGGGTAGTTAAAATATGTTGTGTTCTCTTATTGATGAAATATTTACTTTTCAGAAAATATATTATTTTTTTTTTAATATGTTTTGTATTTAAAATATTTCTTTCTTAGTTCCTATCAATACGATTGTTTTAATTTTAGGATTTAATTTTTTTCATAATTTACTTTTGATTTCATACATTTTATTATTGTCAAAATTTGTACGAAATATCTTAAATTTTTCATTTAAATAATGATGATGTCATATTAATGCTCTTCCACTTGACGTGGAACAAGGCAGTATATTTGTTTTATTTTTTTAAGCAACAATTAAATAATATACTAATACAACTGAAATATTTTTTAAGTATCTCTTAATATATCACATTATAGAATAATTTATAAGTAGTAAAAAAAACATACAAAAAGGGTACATAAATAATTTTAACTAATTTAAAAAAAATGAAGAAGAAGTGGCTTATTGTAATTTAAATAATTAAAATATAACTTATGTATAGCTTAGCCGAAAATATTGCTGTAGAGACTGTTCAGGCCACTACTTATCGAAGAAAATATGCCTTGATCGCGATCTTGTGGCGGTGGTCGAAAGTGTGGAGGAGCCACAAATGGTCGAAAATATGGTCCATCGGTACGCTGTTAAGAAGAAAAGGTGTTATTTAATTATTTTGATGGTTGAAAAAATAATAGGTCTAATAAAATTACTGCAATTGATAGGAAGTGGAATATTATTCATGTAGGTATATGACGAATCTATGCAGCTTTTAAATTTATTCTACTAATAAAGACGTGCATAGAAGCATAAATATGATAATAAAATTATGGAACGTTAAAGGATTTAAATTGTTTACCATTACTGCGAGCATTACGTGCAAGATTGGCAAAATATGATTTTGTTTGAATATTTTATGAAAAAACTGAAATTTAATATTTTTGATTCATTTATCCTTTTGTTCTTCAATTAAATTTCAAACCTATTCAACATCTCTAATATTTTTTTTATCATAATCGAAGAAATAAAAAATATATACGATATATTATAGAAAATCCATTTCAGTGGCTTTAGATTTGTACGTGGAAAAATATTTTTTTACGGCACCGACTATAACTTAGGGGGTCACCCTTTAATGCAGTGCACAGTTATATCGGTATAGGATGTGGAAGTATTTAGGTGGAGAGAGACGAAAATGACGGTGGACATTGTTCTTGAAGCACCGCAGGTTGTACTTGTTGGGAAACAAACTAGCTGGCAAATCATTCCAAGGTCTTGACGTTCGGGAATGAATGACTGCCTATATTTCACTGTGCGAGAGGGCAAAGGTTTCACTGTGCACTCCACTGCATTTACCATGAAATTATCGATAGTAAATGCTGAGTAATCCGGCATTTCTGTAATGCTGGAAAGAATCTATAGAAGACGTGAAGGCTTCGACTCTAATCAGTCGGAACGCATGTTTTTGAATACGATCGAGCAACACGAGCTGTGTGCCCCAGCCCAAACATGCGAGTTGTACTCTAAACGTGGTCTAATGTAAGCCTTATAAATGTTTGTTATGTCGATGGTTGTGACATATTTTTTGCACTTTCGGAGAACGTCTAGGCTTTTAGAGGCGTCAATGGCAATATCAAAGATATCTACAATGGCGCTACAGCCCAAATCGGACCTTGGCCTCCTGGTATTCAGATTCCTTAACATTTTTCATTATTTTTTCATCTACGAATTTTTCATTTTCGTAGATTGAGGTGACCAAGGTATATCCAAGCAGGCAATGTGCTGGAATTATATATGGCGTCGACTGGGATTTGAACTCACGACCTTCGCATTCCAAGACTAACACGCTACCCACTAGGCTACACCCTAGCCTATATCAAAGATATGCTGCGCTCAATTCAGGTGGTCATTAATGTCCTAACAATGTGAAACTCTCCGAAGTGCTAAGCTGTGCACCATCAAAGGTTACATTGTGAGACAATACTGAAACATCACGTTTGAGGGATAGATGACAGGCCTGTGATTTGGATGCGTTGAACTCTACTCTGTTTTTCCTGCCCTATTCCAGGATTAAGTTGAAATTTGAGTTCAGCGAACTGAATAACTTCCTGCGATTGGAAGTAATAGAATGATTGTTTAATTGCACAGCATAGTTAAATTCATAGGTTCTGTCTAAAGTACTGTCATCTGCAAAACTATAGATTGGATTGAGAGTAGACAAAGAAGATCGTTTATGAAAACTAAGAAAAGTATTGGAGATAAAACAGAACCTTGAGGGACGCCGGAATGAATTGGGTAAGAGGAGGTAGGTAACGCCGTCTAACACTACTCGTATAGTGCTTTCAGAGAGATAACGCTCAATTCGTTGAACAAGGGTATCATTAAGGCCCTAAGCCTAACTAATGCCCCAAGCTTAACTATGAGACATTCATGCCAAACTCTGTCAAGAGCTTTTGCAATGTCAAGTGCGAGAACTTGACCTTCGCCAAATTTATGTAAGTATGACTGCCAATGCTCTGTCAAATAGACTAAAAGATCCCCGTCGACTGTCCAGAACTGAACCCATACTGACAATCATGGATGAGCTATTTATCCTTCAGATATTTGACGATTTTACGATTGACAGCAGTTTCCATTACTTTCGAGAGCACTGAAGTAATGGCTATTGGGCGGTATTTGGCGGAGTTCGCTTTACTTCCTTTCTTGGGAATTGACTGAACATTCGCAACTTTCCACATACGTGAAAATTATCCAGAAGAGTAAGAAAGATAGAAAAGATTGCTAAAGAAGAGACGCATTTTTAAGGGTAATGAGAGGAATACCGTCCAGACCAGCAGATTTGTGGATATTGAGCTCTTTGAGGATCCGAGAAATAAGAGACTTATTTCTCGGATGCGAAAATGCAGTGCAGGCAGTGAGAAACCAGAAGGATTTGCAGCGGGAGGCGATTGGTTTGATGGTAGAAGCCGAGAGTTTCTTGCGAAACTTGCTGCTAGTAAGTTAGCTTTTTCGCTAGGATCAACCAAGGTACGGTCGCCATCAACTAGAGGTGGTATTGAATAAGAAATGAAATTGTTGTTAACCGTTTTGACAAATGACCAGTAAGACCTAGAGCGTTTAAGGCACCGGAGAATCTTTCGTAGAAGTTTTTGGTCATGCTCAAATTTAACACGATTGAGTATGGATTTGTAAGCATTTTCTGACGCATTGAAAAGTTCACTGTTGGCAGGTGTTTTATTGCATCTAAATGTTAGGAAAGGTTGTTTCTTGGTCTGGATGGCATCGATACATTCTTAACTGAACCAAGAATCTTCCAAAGGTATGTAGAACTTCATAGCCTTCGGAGACACTTCTACAGGCTTCATCGCAGTCATTGGAATCGAATTAACAATTAAAGGCATTGAAGAAATTATTTAGCGCCCCCCAATTGGCTCTTTTGAAATGCCAAATGTTTTTTCGAGGTGCCTTGTCAGCGGTGTAGTTGCTGCAACTGGGAATTGAGCACGAATTAAGAAATGATCACTATTTCCATTTGAAGATGGAGATATGACAGAGACAGAATATTTCTCAGGTTGGTTGGTGAGAAATAGGTCAAGAAGGTTAGGAAAATGTCCTGCAATGTCTGATAAACGAGTAGAGTAGGCTTATCCACCAGTTGTGTTAATCTGTTTAAAGAGGCAAAAAGCTCAATATAACGTCTCCAAATCCGTAGTGGAGGAATGTATAAGCCAAGCAATGTTATGAACATTGAAATCGCCCGCGATAACGATTTCAGCGTCAGGGGTTGCAGTGTACATTGTGACTACAAAGTAAGGGCAGTTTGTAAATAAAATTACTCTGGGGAATAGTATTTGAAACATTTTTTTTTTGGTAAGCAGGTAGGACTGTTATCCCAAAAATTAGCCCGGTCTATTAATCAGCTGTTTGAATGGGTACACCTCAGTAGTATAAAATTTTTGAAATATCATTCCCCACAGTAATATTATTTACAAAGTGCCCTTACTTTATGGTCACAATGTATATAGACGGGATAGATTTAGATAGCCCATCTAGTTCTGATAAAGTATTCGCTGCAGCCATTGCTAGGCTGTGTATATGTAGAAGCCCAGTGGAATGTAAACAAGCATGCGAGAGTATCGACAGCAGGGTACTGTACCGTTTCATGCTAGATTGTGGCTTAAAGCAGGGAGATGGTCTAGCCACCAAGATTTTCATTTTCAAACTAGAATATGTCGTCCGAAATAACGCAGTCAACACCAATGGGACACTACTGTTCAATTCCATCCAACTAATAGAATACTCTAAGAACATAAGCATTCTCGCAAGATCCTTCCCTAGTGGTACAGAGGTTTTTGTCAATCAAAAGAAGCCAGGTTGCGCATTAACGAAAGCAAAATAAAAGTAATGACGCAAACAAGAACCAGACGCCAATCAGGCTAAACATAACAATTACAGAGTATAATTTGAAGAGTGTGTACAACTTAATATATCTTAATGTAATCTAGCCAAGGACGGCAATGAAATGAACGAAATGAATCGACGGATAATACTAGCAAATAAAACGTATTATTCGGTACTTCCAATAATGAAATCCAAGAAAGTGCACAGGAACAATAAGCTGCGACGATATAAAACTAATATACGACCTGTGATCTGTTATAGCAGCGAGACGTGGACATTCGAATAAGATACAACTATGAGTTGCATTAGCTCCACAATGGGCTAGAAGTCTCAGCGTTTACCATGCTACGCAAACTGTAGGCTGGCCATGTAAAGCGAATAGAATAGAGATAGAATGATTCCCCCAAATCCATGTCTCGATTTGGACTGTCGCACCATTGATGATGTTGACACAGTAATTGACGAATGCCAAGGTTAAGTTACTACTAGACGTTCGACCACAGGTAAGATATTCTCTGTTAAAGAGATACTGGAAAGGTTCGGGATATAAATCTGTATTTCTAGGGTAGCATCATCTTTACTTTAATCCAAAACGAGTTGACTCACAGCTTTCCAATGGAGTCAGGTCTCAAACAAGGAGATGGTCTCGCCCCCACGTTCTTTAACTTGGTGCTCGAGTATGTCGTCAGGAAAGCAACTTCAGTAACCTCAGTGGACACCAGAGGTACGCTACTCGTAAAATCCGCACAGTTGGTGGCGTATGCAGACGACGTGGATATTCTGGCCCGATCAATACTTGACATTAAGGAGGTATTCCAGGAGTTGGAGTCGGCAGCGCGTGAAGTAGGGCTCAGGGTCAATGAAGCGAAAACTAAATACATGACCCAGACACGAAGGACTGTCCAAGAGAGGCAGAACATTACAATAGGCGAACACAACTTTGAGCAGGTGAATGAATTCGTATACCTGGGAGCTCTTCTCACAAAGGACGGCAATGAGCGATATGAAATTCAAAGAAGAATCACGGCAGCTAACAAAGCATTTTATGCGGTCCTCCCCATAATGAAATCAAGGAAGGTCCATCGAAACAATAAACTACGCATCTACGAGATATTAATAATTCGTCCTGTGCTGCTATATGGATGCGAAACGTGGACCTTGACACGGTTTTCGGAGAAGTTAATCGACACGTTTGAGCGAAAAATTCTTCGGAAGGTATACGGAGCAGTTAAGGAAGGAGATGATTGGCGAATTCGATACAACCATGAGCTGTATCAACTATTTGACGACCCACCAGCATCTATAGTGATCAAACTGCGCAAGCTGCAATGGGTTGGCCACGTGGAACGAATGCACGAGGAACGAATCCCAAAACGAGTGCTCAAGGGCAAAGCTCAAGGTAAGCAATCGCAGGGGAAGCCACGAAAGCGATGGGAGGACTCAGTCGACGCAGACTGCAGATCGCTTCTCAATTTTCCAGACTGGAGGACGCTGGAGGGGGTGCATCCGGGAGGCCAAGGCTCGATATGGGCTGTAGCGCCATTGCATCATCATCATCATCATCTTTACTAATAGGAAATCATGACAATTAAGAAAGACGAATATCGAAGAAGAGTCTTTCATTCTTAAATTCGTTATATAGTAAAACACAAGTCAAATTCTAAATTGGAACTGAGTCCCTGTGAACAGTGGCATCTGAAATGGGCCTACTATATGAAAAAAACTGTGGGGAGCACTGCACTAGGCTAAGTCTTGATTGAGTTAAAAAGTCATCCATTTTTTCACGATAGTTAAAAATTACTTTTAAAATCGGGTATGAGGCTTCCGTGGCGTAGTGGGCAGCGTGCTTGCTTCTCAGTCAATAGGTCGTGGGTTCGATTCCCACTCCAGACGAGATTTTTTTAAGCGCAAATTTTTCAGTTGCTACTGGTGATAAAAAATTATTCGCAATAAAATAGAGAAACGGTGTAAAAGTGAAACAGTTCCACTTCAAGAAGGCCTAGATACTCAGTAGATGGTTTCTGTTCGCTTTCTATCATTCAGTCCCACATAACATCTGCAAATATTTGGCAGTAAGCAGCCAGTACAACTGAGCAATATACCAGCTTCTCCACTCGCTACGGTCGTTCTCACTCCCCTTCCCCAACCTTCCCAATCCCATTCCTTCCCTCCATGACTGTGTTTGTGCATTGCACATAAAGGCCGAAATTGCCTATAATACAGGTTTCTGGCACCTGATGATCAGAACTCGTTTTGTGGAATTTTCACTTGTTGGCCGCTCGGGTTTCAATCATTGTGTTGTTGCTGTTGGATACTGCGTCGTCGGGATGTTTGGCCGTGTAGCGAGAAGGCGAACAAAACGCAAGAGGTGTCGTGGAGCAGCGCTGCTTGGAATTGCGCGCTTTGCACAAGATAGAGAAAGGAAGAGGGTATAATATCTAACCAAACCATTACGATTCGAATGTGCAAAAGCAGGTACGTAGAACTAGTGTCAATGGTTTCTTTACATTCCATTCAGTATGAAATTTTTGGCGGGATTTTTTCCTGAGTTCGTCGAGATCTCTTTCCCTATCCTCGGTTGGGATTATTGTCACCTGATGATCAGAACTCGTTTTGTGGGATTTTCACTTGTTAGCCGCCCAGGGTTCGAGCATTGTGTTGTTGCTGTTGGATTCTCCGTCGTCGGGATATTTGGCCGCGAGAAGGCGAACAAAACGCAAGTGGAGTTGTGGAGCCGTGCCGCTCAGGATCGCGCGCCTTCCAGAAGATAGAGAGAGGAAGGGACGTGGTGTGGGGTGTCTATCTCTCTCGTACTTGGGTGTATGTCTATATATACAGTGTGTATAGTATTTAACCAACATTTTTCGAGTTCGTTTGTAACGGTTCTTTGGCTTCAAAATCTAAAGCCGATGTAATGCACGAGTCACATAAGCGCAAGGGAGAAATCCAATTACGTAGCAGCGACGAATTTATACAGTTTCTTCGCGATACATCATTCAGTTCAAGTACTGCAGAAATTGAAAAGTTTCAAGAATTTCTACGATTACGTACGTTCAAAAGTCCATCTCAGCGTAAGTGTGAATCGCGCAACCAAAAAATATATATACTATACAAGGACATATGATGACCCTTATGTACTTCCATGCAATGGAGGTCATTTACACCTTTTTTCAGTTGGACAGTGTACTAGGCTTAGTGAATGTTTTCACAGTGCATTTCGAATTAAAAGAAAGTATTTCCGGATTCTACACTGTTACGCTTTATTATTCGTGACGTTTCGGTCTCTGCTGAGACCTTAATCAAAGGATCTCAGTATAGACCGAAACGTCACGAATAATAAAGCGTAACAGTGTGGAATGGACTTCTATCCATAAATTCAAATAAGATTTTCACAAAAACTGAATTAAATAAAATAGAAATTAATACTTTCCTACCATTTGCTTAATATTTAAAAGACCTTAAGATTATTATTATTTTAGAATTTGTATAAAAAGTACTATCCCAAAAAAAAAGAAAAAAACATATTTATAATTAATTATTATTAATATTTTATATTTACAATTATTTTACATACTTACAATCGAACTAAAAGCGAGCACACGTGTAGGTTTATAGTGAGAATTTTTGATGTACATAATAATTGAATTTTTTTTCACTATTTTGATAATATTCATCAAATTAGCACGTTCCATCGTCTTAGGATATGATGTAAGTATTTTAAATTATTTGAAACTACGGGAAATTAGCGATGATGAGGATTTTTTTTTTTAATTTAAATTTTAATTTATTCAATTATTTATCATCGTTTTTCTATGTTGGTTGAGGGCAAACGAAGCTGAAATAAAATCTACTTATACATTCCAACACCTTTAAATTGTGAAAAGTGTACTTAAAAATTTACAATTTATTTATTAATATTTTTTTTTTAATTTTTCAACTGTACTGAAAGGTACAAAATTAATTCTGTGGTAACAGGAAATAACTTGGTAAGTCTAAAATAATAGCACTTTGAGGGCACCGCTTTTTCACTATTGAGTTCCTGTTAATTAAGTAATTATAATAATAATGAGTTAAATTGGAATAGTCTGGCACGGCGAATAAATGCAGTTGAGAACACATGTTTTGTCAGTGTGCTGTTCTGCAGATACACAGGGAAAAACTAGCGAATTCGACTTAACTTGTTGTTCCCGCGTAAGATGGATGACTTCTTCACAGTGCGTATAAATCTTGGTAGATGTCCACAGTATATTTATCTCATTTTTGCCATTTTTCGACTTACCAAGTTATACCCCGTGATCACAAAATTAATCTTAGAAAAATAAAGGAGTAATACCTAGGACACACATCGTAGTTAAACTATTCATTACACCATAATACTCACTAAATGACTGATTAGCACAGAAAATTTAACCTAATGGATATTTAATACCAACTAGGATGTAGCATAATGAGTAGCATGTTGGTCTACAATGCGAAGGTCGTGAGTTCAAATCCCGATAGACGTATAATTCCAGCACACTGCCTGCTTGAGTATAACTTGCTCAACTCATTCTACGTAAATGAAAATTTGTAGGTTGAGGGTTATGCGAAGAGCTAACAACCCTTACAAAACAAGTAATAAAAATGTTAAGGAACCTTCAGGTTCCTAAACATTTTTTTTTTCATTTCTTATTGTGGAAGGCTTGTTAGCCCTTCGCATAATTTTATTTATTGCTAATTTAAATTTCTGTGTGTCCGAGGTATTATCAATAAAAATTAGTTATGACTAATATAGCATTTTGCATTAGGATTTTTTTTATTCTGTAAAATAAAATTAAACCCAGTTCTGAAATTTTGTGAAAAGTTTTAGGTTCATTTCTAAACGAAAATTCAGAATGACAGAGAAATTTGTTATGCATTGATCTCTGTCGCTCAAAAATCAATTTAGATTATCTTATTAACAACTTAATTAAATTTTATTCGGAATTCAATCAAATGCGAGTAAAGCATAATCATGCGATACTCTAGTCTAGATGAAATGGAAATTTTTTTAATGACCTAGAAGAATTTGACATCGAAATTTCTTGAAAACATTTAAGAGTGAGAGCTGTGTATGGGAGTGAAGGATTTTGAATGTGTTTAACTTTTACAATTATCCAGATAATTTAAAAATTGATTTTTTCGGAAATTATTCATGACTTTTGTATGAGGGGTAGTAACGGGGTTATAAGGAATTTAAGAAAGAAAAATTTTTAGTTAACATGGAGAAATTTCTAGATTTCGTACTGTTCTGATTCATTAAGCGTGGTGTTTCAGACTCTGCTGAGACCTTTATAAAATTTATCCCATATCAAAATATTCTGATTTGAATGTTTTTTTTGTTGATAGAATATTTGCAGTTGGTTTCCAGGAACTTAGCCTTGTTAGGGTTTCCTATGGAAGACAGCTGTTTATTCTGATTACTGTGCCTGTTCCGTGGAAAAGAGCTTAATATCAATTTCGACCATTAATGTTTTGCACCCTCCTATTAACATATTTCTTATAAATAACGAGGAACATATTTTCAGTGTAGTGAGAAAGAGCTATTTTTCGATTTTATTAAGGCAGGGTTTTAGCAGTTGGACTACGTTATCTCTAATTTCAATTTAATGAAATTTTTGACAATCCCGATATTGAGGGTGCCGTTGTTGATTTTACTTTATTATTCTAATAATAAAGTATTGTGATCGACACAAGAAAAAAACATAAAAGAATTATGATTGGGCGTAAAGCCCAATCATATGATACTCTAGATGAAATGAGAAAGAGTTCAATGTACCGGAAAATATGTCACCTCCAATTCTTTTAAATAATTAATAGTGAATTTTGTATGGGAGGTGGTAGAAGGAGAGGAGGAAGGTTTGTAATTTTTGGATATGATACCTAATGTGGTATGCAAAATATTTCGTGCTGAATTTAAGGTTTGCAGCTTTCATTATTTTCAATTGGACATAATTTTCCTGAAATTGAGGCATTTGTATGGGAGGTGGCAGGGAAAGTGGAGCGTCTAAAATGATTTTGAAACTGCTTATCATATCATCCTTATCACCACGCTTTGGTTCAATTTCAAATTTGATAGTTCTAATATATTCGAAGGGGAAATGCTTTTCTTGAATTTAAAATACCGATATTTGTATGGGAGGGGGTAGAAGAAGTGAAGAGGAGCTGATAATTTTTTTAGCATTTATTGCAATTATTAAAAAACAAACTCTGGGAAAATTTTAAGTTTATACTTTTTCTAGTTTTAATGGAAATCGATATAATGCACTTAACAAAAATTATACATTTGTATGGGAGGGAGTAGAAGGAGTGTACGGATCAAAACACATTTTTTCTCGTTATTGATATTTCTATTTTTATACTTTATGAAAAAAATTTGTATTTGTTGATAGCTTTAACAGTTTCGAAGAAAAATAATTTAATTTAAATTTCAAAATTTCGTGAAATTTGTATGGGAGGAGGTAGAAGGAGTGAGGTGAAGTTGATAATTTTTTCCAAACTGATTGCAATTGTATTAAAATTAATTCTGGCAAAAATTAATTTTTATAACTTTGCTAGTTTCAATGAAAATCGAAAAAATGCATTTTTCCAAATTATGCATTTGTATGGGAGGGGGTAGAAGAAGTGAAGAGGGGCTGATAGTTTTTTTAGCATTTATTGAAATTATTAAAAGACAAATTCTGGCAAAATTCTAAGTTTATACTTTTTCTAGTTTTAATGCAAATCGATATAATGCACTTGACAAAAATTATGCATTTGTATGGGAGGGGGTAGAAGGAGTGTACTGATCAAAACACATTTTTTTCTCGTTATTGATATTTCTATTTTTATACTTTATGCAAAATATCAAGTTGATAACTTTAACAGTTTCGAAGAAAAATAATTTAATTTAAATTTCAAAATTTCGTGAAATTTGTATGGGAGGGGGTAGAAGGAGTGAGGTGAAGTTGATAATTTTTTCAATACTGATTGCAATTATATTAAAATTAATTCTGGCAAAAATTCGTTTTTAAAACTTTGCTAGTTTCAATGAAAATCGAAAAATTGTATTTTTCAAAATTATGCATTTGTATGGGAGGGGGTAGAAGGAGTGACAGGATCAGATCAATATTCTGTCATATTAATGATATCTATATCATAATACTTTGACCTACATTTCAAATCAGTAGCTTAAATATTTTCAAAGGAAAATCAATTTCTGGAAATTTCGGAATTTCGTGAAATTTGTATGGGAGGGGGTAGAAGGAGTGGGGGATGTGGCCCGTTCACGACTTAAAGTTTCTTTTTAGCTAAAAATGACACACACAAAATTTCAGCACGATAGCTCAAAGCGTTCGAGAGTTATGCTGTAGACAGACGGACAGACGGACAGACGGACAGACAGACAGACAGACGGACAGACGGACAAACGGACAGACGGACAGACAGCAACTCGGAATCGAAGTTTTTGAGCGACAACAAATATTTCTGTACCCTTGGCGGCTCTGTGCGAGCATTATTTCTTAGCGTTACAAACGGTAAGGCAAACACAATATACTCTCAGATTTCATCTAGATACTCTAGCAAAAGTTTGCTAGCCTAAAATTTTTTTTTTTTCGCGTTTCATAACTAAATTAGCCTAAAAATGCAAAAAAAAAAAATCCGTCCCGCCGTACATATGGACTCATATCTCCGAGACCGTTAAAGGTAGAATGTTCGTTTTTGGGTGGATTGTTGGTTAGATAAGTGAACTCTATTTTCTAAATTTTGTGGAAGGGGGTGGCGGGGGAGGGAAAAAGTCGAAAACTACACTTGCTAATATCTCCCTCACGAATGCAGATAGGAAGCTGAAATTCATAGCAGGTATAGAGAGGGTTGTGGGACAAACTCCAAAAATAATTTAATTTTTTCATCCATTGGCGTCCGAAAAAGGGGGGCTAAAAACAAATTGTCGGCCGAATTGTTTTTTCAAATGATTATATCTTTGAAATTACTTATCGTAAAAAATTCATATTTTGAGATCATCAAGGTGGCATATAGTTCTATTGGAATCAGCTTAGAAAATGGCTAATTATTGTAAGGGGGAGGGTCACGGGGGGTGCAAAAAAAACACTTAAAAAAGAATATCTCAACTATCTCTTAAGCTATGTAATTGAAACTTGAAATGTATATTAATCTATACTAGGAAAGTACAAAAAAAATATAATATGTTGAAATCATAGTAGTGGGGGGAAATGGGGAGCATTTCAAAAATGGCGCACTTTTCAAAATT
This sequence comes from Chorisops tibialis, assembly GCA_963669355.1. Lineage (NCBI taxonomy): Eukaryota > Metazoa > Arthropoda > Insecta > Diptera > Stratiomyidae > Chorisops > Chorisops tibialis. The sequence goes on along the minus strand of OY770264.1, from coordinate 63,310,671 downwards.
ACAAATCCTTATATCTCAAAAAATAGTACAGATACCAAATCAAAAATTTGTCAGATTGTAGAACTATATAATAGTTAATTTTGATAAAAAATTTAAGTTAGGGGGTGTAAAGGGAGGGAGGTGGTAAGCAAAAAGTCGAAAACTTTGAGTGACTTTTCTAGGACACTGGTTAAAGATAGAAACTTTAAATTTGGCACGTGGATACATCTATTTAATATACATAGAAAAAAAATAATAATTTGATCCACAATTGTTGCGAACCGACCACCATGGTCCAATGGGCACAAGGTGTTTCATGTGCAGCGAAAAAAACACGAAAACTGAAAATTTTTGGATGTAATTTTAAGGTAGAAACTTGAAAAGTTGGGAAATACATTTAAAAAAAATCCCTAAAAGTATAAAATATTAATTGGTCGAATACTTTCAAAACTTCTACCCCCTCCCATACAAAATTATTTTTTCGACCATTTTTAAGAAATTAATTATCACCTAACTATTAAAAGCTATCAATTTGAAACTTTGCATAAGAACTTAAAAAAATATTTGAAATGAAATTACTGTAAAAGTTTTGAAATCGCACTTGCCCTTCTACCCATTCCCATACAAAAGTATCATTTTGACCTATTTCATTAAATCAACTAATAACCAACAAATTAGAAGCTACGAATTTGAAATTTTGAAAAGAAATAGAATTGCGTCACAATTTTTACGATTCCCCTACCTCCTCTACCCCCTCCCATACAAATGTTTGGTTTCGTTAATGTAAAATACATAGAATCTTATGAACATTCTATGCAACTTCGTCTATGAAACTGACATTCTATACAAGGAATATTGGACGTGATTCAAGCAATCAATTAAAAAACTATTAATATCCACCGACCCTTACTATCACCCCTCAACCCTCCCCTCACAAAACTCAAACTTGCATAAATAAACGAACGATATATTGATTATATATACTGGAGCTTTTGAACGTTTTCACAAAGTGTTAAATTGATAACTGCCCTGCCCATGAACCCCCTTGCACTTAGTCTTCCCTAACCACTCTAACCTGCATATTAACTTTCCACGCATCCGCAATTTGTTCCAAGAATAATAAAGCTTCGCCCGACTTGTTGGCAGTTTATTTATTATATATCAATTTCTTGTTGCTACAGTTCCTTTTACTTATCACAAGAATATCTCATTGTTTTATCCCTGGAAATCTGCAGGTCCCGATGGTATTTCTCCCTTAGTCCTTAAAAATTATTTTTCTTCCCCTGGCTAAACTACTGCGCGATTTGTTCCATCTCTTTTACTTTTCTGGGGACTTTTCGCGCACATGAAAAGTGGCGAATGTTCAGCCCAAGATTCCCAAGAAAGGAAACAAAGCGTTGCCCGCCAACTACCATCCCATCGCCATTACTTCCGTTTTGTCGAAAGTGATGGAAACATCTGCCAATCACAAAATAGTTCGCCATCTTGAAGATAACGGACTCCGTTCCGGACGTTCTACAGGTGACCTCTTAATATATCTGACTGATCGTTGGAATTCTTGCATCCATAAATTTGGCGAAGGTCACGTTCTGTCACTTGACATCGCTAAAGAGCTTGACAGAGTTTGGCACAAATGTCTCCTAGTGAAGTTCAAAGCAGTTAGCTTATTATCAACCTCGTAAAATGGATTAAGAGTTTATTGTATGAATGCACCGTACAAGTCATATTGGATGGCGAGGCATCTTCCGTATTTTCCATAGATTCCGGGGTCCCCCAGGGCTGTGTTTTATCCCCCTTACTCTTTCTTATTTTTATCAATGGCTTTCTATCGTCAACGCTCAATCCAATACATGGTTTTGCAGATAACAGTACCCTGGATAACATCATCACCGTGCATCACGCATCTAAATGTGCCGAACTATTTGAATCATTGAACTCTGACCTGAACATAATTTTGGCATAGGGCAGGATAAATAGAGTAGAGTTCTACACTTCAAAAACACAGGCCTGTCATTTTTCCCTTAAACGTGATGTTCCAGCGTCGGTCTCTAATGTAACCTTCGGTGGTGTCCAACTAGACTCTTCCGAATACTTCTCACTCCTTTGCATTAAAATAAATAATAGCACATACTCGACGTAGTACTTGACGCTTCCAAACGCCAAGGAGTTCTCCGAACATGTAAAAAGTATTTTACTCCCGGTGAACTAGCAAATATCAGTAAGGCCTACATTAGTCCACGCCTCGAGTACAATTCGCATTTATGGGCTGCGGCACCCAAAACGCAACTTGCGATGATCGATCGTGTCCAGAGACAGGCGTTCCGACTAATTGTAGATGAAGACAACACGGTTTCTATAGACTCCCTAAAGCATCGCAGAAATGTCGGAGTACTAAGCTTTTACTACCGCAACTTTCATGGTAAATACAGTGAGAAACTTGCTGAACTTATTACACCTCTTTACATATTTCCTAGAAATACTTGTCTAGCTTCAACCGCACACGAGTTAATTGTTAAGCTTCCAACTTCCCGTACAGTGAAATATAGGCAATCATGCATATCCCGAACTTCAAAGCTTTGGAATGCATTGCCAGAAGCTGCATTTCCATTGTCATACGACCTTCGACGTTTCAAACTCAACGTCCACTGACATTTTAGGCTTTTCTCTCCTTTTAATCCTGTTTAAGCTTAACTCTTTTTTTCTCCCTTCCCGACATGACTGTGTAAATTGCATTCAAGGGTGACCCCGTAAGTTGTGTTCGGCACCGCAGTTCTCGCAATACTGCTTGGAATAATTGAAGTTTTGGAAATTTTTTAGTCATGGTAAAGTGTAAATCTGATGGTTACCCAGCTTCTTTTCAATTCCTTGAGGCTTCCGTGGCGTAGTGGGCAGCGTGCTTGCTTCTCAGTCAATAGGTCGTGGGTTCGATTCCCACTCCAGACGGGATTTTTTTAAGCGCAAATTTTTCAGTTGCTACTGGTGATAAAAAATTATTTGCAATAAAATGGGGAAACGATGTAAAAGTGAAACAGTTCCAGTTCAAGAAGGCCTAGATACTCAGTAGATGGTTTCTGTTCGCTTTCTATCATTCAGTCCCCCGTAACATCTGCAAATATTTGTCAGTAAGCAGCCAGTACAACTGAGCATTATACCAGCTTCTCCACTCGCTACGGTCGTTCTCACTCCCCTTCCCAAACCTTCCCAATCCCATTCCTTCCCTCCATGACTGTGTTTGTGCATTGCACATAAAGGCCGAAATTGCCTATAACACAGGTCATTCTGTAAAAAAAAAAGCAATAGTAATGATCAATTTACTATTTGTAACTTTTTTGCCACATTTTTCTGTGGATCTTTTACTAGTAGTATCTTGATGCCTGATATGGCGTATTTTGATGACTTTAGAGATACTGCTTCAACCAATTTGTCTAGCATACCGATTTCTTATGATGATATAGTTAATCACATATCTCACCTTAAGGATGTGTCTTCACCTGGCCCTGATGGGGTTCCAGCAGTTGTCCTTAAGCGCTGCTGTTTCTCTCAGAGATCCCTTAAGACTGGGATTTTCTGTCGGTTATTCCAAAAAATTTTGAGTCTATAGTGTATAATGTATGTCGTTTCACTCTAAATCCTTAATTTCGAGTAAGCAACATAGTTTCTTCAGGAATGGGTCCACTGTTTCTATTCTGATGGAGATTGCAAACAAATCCATTTAGGCTATTGAGGAGGGTAAGTAGGTTGATTTTATTTATACCGATTTTAATAAGGCTTTTGATAAATTACCCCCCTCTATTATATATTAATATAATTAGCATTGTGTTACAGATTTTAATGTATCACAATGAAAATAAGAAAAACGATTGGTACTGATTTAAAAAGTACTTTATTGTTTGAATCGTTTCGAGTCTAACTACTGACTAATCTTAATTATAAAATCATACATGCCTGAAAGTTCTTGTGCGAGAATTGCATTATGCCTTCGTCATCAAAAGGTATTGAATTACCATCGTACGATCTGTGTATTTCTTAGAATCGACATCGATGGTGGCAAGCGTTATCAGTATGAAATGCACGGTAAGCAGTAAATGCGTCCGCTCGCACAAGTTACAGTTTTGCTTTGCAACAATGTATCATTGATACAAAGTATCAATGTACATTCCTACATTCCTACAGCTTATGATCATTATATGATTGCTCCCCCCTTTAGTTTTTCGCGTCCCGCGAAAATGGATCTGATACGGGTTGTTTTATTTCGAACGTTTCGTCCTTTTCCTTCATTTGTATGTCAACGTTTACGTTTGATTTAAATTTTCTGTTATTGTTAAAGTAATACGTTAGGCCAATTATTATGCAAAAAATTACAATTATTACAAATGTGGAAGTTATGAATAAACCGTTAGTTAATTTTGTTTTGAAGTTAATGTAAGTGATTTCTTTTCTGTTTTCTATAGTTTCTAAATTGATCTTTTGTAATGTTATATTGTTATAATTTTTCGTTACATTTACATAAGCTGTGGGTAACAAAATTGTATCTTTGAATTCTTTAATCTCGCTAGTATACAATAAATCTTTAATTTTTATTATGCAATTGTGAAATTTAATGATATTATTTCCAGAAACTGTTATTAATTGGTTTGAACAAGAGTGTTTTAATTTTGTAAGTTTTAAGTTTTTGGTTACAATAATATTATCATTTATCATTTCGATACTTTCTTCGTTATTTATAATGTAATTACATGTTATATTTTCTGATATTAAACTTTTTATACATTTATTATTGTGTTCAGTAAGTTTATTCTTCTTGTATTCATTCTTGTTGTAAATTATGTTTCCTTTACTTAGTACGATTTGACTAATTTCGTCAATTTCTTCGTTGTTTGGACCTGGCATAGGTATTATTAAAGTATTATAATATTTTTCTTCAGTGAATTTAGGTATAAGCAATGCAAAAATGATAAGTTTTTCTTTGAAAATAACGTTATTTCTTATGAAAGGTATTACTTCTACTGTAATGTTATAACTATTTATCTCCTCTTCCGTCAGAATGTCGTGTGCTAGTACGTCTAATTTGCTTAGTAAGATTATATCTTCTATTTTATCTAATTGCTTAATTATCGTGGTTAAATCTAAGTGCAATTGGTATGTATATTTAAAGTTGTAAATAGTCTTTTCTAAATCTGTTGTGGTCGTCTGTAGTTTGTTTAAGTATTCTTGAATTTGTGTTTGTTCTCTATTAACATGGTCTTTTATCTTGTCCAAATTTTTTATTAAATCATTATTAATGATTACTTGTTCGTTTATTTGATTTGTCAATTGTTTTGAGTTTTCATCTAGGTTTTGTAAATGGTTGTAAATTTCGTCTGCGTCGTCATTGTCCATAGTTCCTGCTAGAAATTTCATGGTTTTACCCCAAATGTTGATCAGTCCTCTTTTATAACGTTTACTTGTGTATACATCTGGTATAATCCTATTTAATTTATTCCTAATCTCATTTAATTCCCTTGTCAAGGTAGCATAATCTAAATCATTACTGTCTAGGTGCAAACTATTAAAATTTTGATTAAACTTATTTATTATTTCACTGTATTCAGTTGTATTTATAATGTGTAGAATTTTTATGTATTTTTCGACGATAGGTGTGTCGTCCAATCTGAGTAAAATGTATCCGTTGTCGCTACGTATTGGTGTAATTTCAATCTTTTGACAGTTCAGTGTCGCGTATGTAGTACAAAGCGTCAACAGTATTATCACAGTCATTGTTGATGGCTGAAAAAAAATTTCCTTGATTTTGGTGTGTGTACTGTCTATTTTATAAAAAGTTTAGTCTTGATTTTGGTACTTGTATCGTCTTTTTAGCTGAGTTTTGTAAAATTTTCGTTTGTATTTCCCTTCTTCTTGTTGGTAATCCACTGGATTAGTGTTCCTTACCGGTATTTTTTCGTATTTAGGGTTACTTTTGCCTATTCTCCTATTACTTACTATGTTGTGTGCACGAGGTTTGTTTACCTGTCTACTTTCGTTTAGTTTATTAATTCTTTTCGTTTTGTCGTGTACAAGTTTTTTGTAAAGTTTATCAATGTCTTCCGAAGAAATATTTTTATTAATGAAATCGGTGGGTTTGTAGTTTGTAGTACTGTGGATAGTTCTATTGTAAGACATAATAGCTGTGAAAACCTTGTCGTCTACTGGATTTTTGGGTTCGCTCACATTTAGTAAACGCATGTGCTCGTTAAGAGTTAAATGAAGTCGTTCGACGTCTGAATTTCCAGTTTTCAATGCAGCTGTTGTCGTATGTAAGTCAATGTTATTGTCCGTTAAAAATTGTTTAATATTCTGGTTGATAATACAAGATTCATTGTCAGTAACAATTTTATCAGGTTTACCCAAGTGTATGAATCTAGTTTTTAATGCTTTAAGTACTTCAATCCAGTTGCGATCTTCTAGCTTATGTGCTGTTGCATATTTCGAAAACTTATCGATTGTTGTCAAATAGGGTTGATTTCGAATAGGAAACCAAATATCTAAATGAATTATGCTGTTAGGTCGCGAAGGTGTTTCAGTAATTTTAAATTTCTCTATAATAGGATGTCTATCAAACTTCGCTAAATTACAAATTTCGCAATTATTAATTTTCTTTTGAATTTCGATCAATAGGTTTGGGTAGTAGTACTTGTTTTTTAGTTCCGTATAAACTGAATCTATACCACGGTGATTTTTATCCTTGTGTTCTTTGTCAATTAAGTAGCTTAAATAGCTTTTGTCGATTACGTCTTCCAATTTTTTCGAAGAACATACTGTTTTTAATTTTCTATTGCTTGCAAAATAAAGTTTGTAATTCTCTTGGAATTTAACATGAAGATCCGTGTCTGAGAAATGAACGCAAACGGAACCCTTATTCGGAATTATTTGCCTCATAATTTCTAATAAATTGGATCTCCTAGTTATCTGCACATGGTGCTGGTTTTTATCAAAAACATTTTTAGATTCAATCAGTTCTTTTCTGCCTTTGCTCAAGTAGATTTGAGTTTTGTAAATATTTATTGGAGATTCAGTTATATTAATTAATAGGTTTGAGTCTTCTTCTGCTGAGTGTACAGTGCCTTCAGTTGACATATTTCTCGTTCTTTGCTTGTTTATATCTATTTCATTAATAAAAGTGTCCATAATTTTTGGATTCCTGCTACTTCCTTCTGGTGGTCGACTAAGTCCATCAGCCACGTAATTCGTTTTACCCTTTACATAATCAATTTCATAATCGTATTCATTTAACATGATCTTCCACCTTTGTAATTTAAGGTTTGGTTCTTTAAGGTTTTGTAACCAACATAATGGTTTATGATCGGTTTGAATTTGAAACTTGCGTCCGTAAAGATATACTCGAAAATACTTAACGCACCAAACTATCGCGAGTAGTTCCTTCTCTATTGTGGAATATTTCCTTTCGTGGTTATTAAGTGTTCTACTGCAATACGCGATGGCTTTATTATTTTGTGATAAAACTCCACCGATCGCATAATTGGATGCGTCGGTTGTAAGAGTAAACTGTTTACTAAAGTTTGGGCTAACAAGAATTGGATCATTCGTTATTAGTTTCTTCAGTTTATTAAATGATTTGACATAATCCTTATCGTTTATGTCCATTTTAGAATCTTTTTTCAAGAATTTTATCATCGGTTGAGCTACTTTAGCGTAGTCTTTCACAAATTTGCGATAGTATCCTGTAATCCCTAAGAAAGCCTTTATTTCCTTCTGAGTCCTTGGAAGGCACAAGTTATTTATGGCCGCGACTTTTCCAGGATTTGGCTTTATACAACCGTTAGCAACTATATGTCCCAGGAATTCGGTTTCGACTTGTGCAAAATTGCATTTGTCTATCTGGATCTTCAAATTCGCTTCTCTTAAGCGGTTTAAGATCTTTTTGATAGACTGCAGATGTTCTTCCAAACTCGTAGAGAAGATTAAAATGTCGTCTAAATAGACAACACAAATCTTGTTGATGAATTCACTGAGAATCGAATTCATTAGCCTTTGGAAGGTGGCTGGTGAATTTTTTAGGCCAAAAGGCATTCTCGTGAACTCAAAATGTCCGCCTCTGGTACTAAATGCTGTCTTTTGTCTATCTCTTATGTCCAATTCAATTTGGTGAAACCCCTTAGCGAGGTCGAGCGTGGTAAAGTAGTTTGCTTTACCCAGCTTATCAAAGAGATCATCTATGTTGGGGATAGGAAATCTATCGTCTACCGTCGCCTCATTCAGCTTTCTATAGTCAATCACTATTCTCCACTTTTGCTCGCCACTATTGTCTAATTTTTTGGGCACCACCCAAATAGGGCTGTTAAATGGACTATTGCTGTATTTTATAATACCATTGTCCAACATCTCCTGTATTTGTTTATCGACTTCATTTCTATGCACTTCTGGGTAACGATAGATTTTAGAATAAATTGGAGAATCAGTCTTTGTTATGATTCTATGTTTAATTTCACTTGTGAAAGTTAGTTTATCGTTTTTTTTGAAGAAAAGATCTTTGAATTTGCTTAAAACAGCTTTTAGTGCATACGCATCTCTATTATTGAGATGTGATGGAATTTTGTATAAGGACTTATTTTCCTCGTAGTCCAATTGAAAATTTTGTGGAATGTTATTTAAGTGTGTATTATAGTGGTAATCTTCTTCTTCTTGGTTCAAAAAAAATTTCAAGGTTGCGTTCTTTGTAATCAAAAGTCGCTTCGGAAATTCAACGATCGTATCGAGTTTTATTAAAATGTTATTACCTATGATTCCATCGAAATCGTCGTGAAAATTTATTTCTAGGAACTCGACTTCATAGTTACTTAGGTTGAATTCTTTGAATAACGGAAATCTACACACTGTATCCGTGTTATTTAACTTTTTAAATGATCGAATAGTTGTAAGTGGGATTTGAAATCTGTATTTCGGTTGACATAAGCCTTTGTTAATTATACTGCTCTCCGCTCCAGTATCTACAAGGAATCGCAGTTTTCTTACACTTGTTTCGATCACTAAATAGGGAAGTTGTTTGGGCCGTGCTGCTGAAAATTTTGAGGTTTACTGCGCGTTTGCCCATTTTGATTTACGTTAGTGTCCATTGGCTCTGGCAATTGGTTATTATTTCGTCTATTTTGGAAGGAATTATTATTGGCCCAGGACTGTTGGCTATTTGATCGCCCGTTCGAGTTAAAATTATTTCTACTATGTCCGTCATAGTTTTGTCTAGCGTTATTTCTGTTACTGTTCGTATATTGCGGATGTCTGTTGAAATTAAAGTTTTGTCTGTTTGGATTTCTATCATTGTACGTGTTATAGTTTTGTCTGTTAGAATTTCTATCATTGTTCGTATGTTGAGTTTGTCTGGTTGATGGTGGTCTGTATGTCTGTCGTGTATGGTTGTCTGGTGTAGCGTTACTTGCGTATTGTGTTTGATTGTTAGTTGCTCTATCTGTTTGTCGTCGATAATAGTTTGGATTATATTTGGTTTGTGCATAATTATTGAAATTATGTTTTAACCCTTGAAAGTTTGTGTACCCATTAATCTGGACTATTTTGTAAGCTTCTATCAAATTAAGTGGGTTTCTGTTAATGACGATACCTCTAATAGGCTCCGGTATTTCTTCTTTGAAATGATCCAAAGCAATTCTATTATGTGAGGCCAACATTTCACCACTATTTTCTGCTTGTAGCATAGAAATAGTGTTGAGTTTACACAAAAGTGAGTTTAATTTATTATAAAAATTCTCAATAGTTGAGTCACACTTACTTTTTGTAATTTGGTCGATTAGTTTGTTTCTAGGAGTACTGTCAGCAAAATTTCTGATCAGAATTTCCTTTATTTCTGTCCAATTTGAAACAGTCGCATTATGTGTTGTTAAGCTAATTCTAGCTTTATCCACAATTTTATCTTGTATATAACCCATCAGAATCAATTTCTGATTGTTATCTAAACCCTCCATTGAAGGAAAAAGTGACTCAATCCTCCCAATGAAATATACCAAATCTGTGGGATTACCCCCAAATGGCGTTATGCAGTTAATACACTGCAGCACTAGTTTAAATTGTTGAACGAGTGCCATTTTTTTTTCTCTTTACTATTTATACCTTTACAATTGAAAAAAAAATTTTAAGACTTGGGAGAAAAATATTTTTAAATAAGAAAGAAAGAAAAAAAAATTCGGAAAAATATTTACGGTTCCTTTATGCTGAACTTAAACGAATGATGTGCGTTGTATTTGCCGAATGATGTAAATTTGATGAATTCTTCCTTTTTTTTTTTGCTTGATGATTGTTGTGAACTTGATGATTGTTGTAAGTTTGATGGATGTTGTAAGCTTGAAAACTGTTGTAAACTTGATGATTGTTGTAAATTCGATGATTGTTGTAAATTTAACTGCATTTAATTTCAGTTGCTTTTATATTAATTTCAACCGCGTTTTTATTTTATTTGAATTTGTTTTATTTTAATTTTGATTTTAATTTTGATTTTATTTTATTTTATTTTACTTTATTTTTAATTTTATTTTATTTAAATTTTAATTTTATTTCATTTTAATTTTGATTTTATTTTATTTTAATTTTATTTTATTTTAATTTTAATTTAATTTCATTTTAGTTTTGATTTTATTTTATTTTAATTTATTTTCAATTATATTTTATTTTAATTTTATTTTATTTTAATTTTGATTTTATTTTATTTTAATTTATTTTCAATTTTATTTTATTTTAATTTTATTTTATTTTAATTTTGATTTTATTTTATTTTCAATTTTATTTTAATTTTAATTTATTTTCAATTTTATTTTATTTTATTTTAATTTTGATTTATTTTGATTTTATTTTATTTTCAATTTTATTTTAATTTTAATTTCATTTTATTTTAATTTTGATTTTATTTTATTTTAATTTATTTTCAATTTTATTTTATTTTAATTTTATTTTATTTTAATTTTGATTTTATTTTATTTTCAGTTTTATTTTATTTTTAATTTCATTTTATTTTAATTTTGATTTTATTTTATTTTAATTTTGATTTTATTTTATTTTAATTTATTTTCAATTTTATTTTATTTTAATTTTATTTTATTTTAATTTTGATTTTATTTTATTTTCAATTTTATTTTAATTTTAATTTCATTTTATTTTAATTTTGATTTTATTTTATTTTAATTTATTTTCAATTTTATTTTATTTTAATTTTATTTTATTTTAATTTTGATTTTATTTTATTTTCAGTTTTATTTTATTTTTAATTTCATTTTATTTTAATTTTGATTTTATTTTATTTTAATTTTGATTTTATTTTATTTTAATTTATTTTCAATTTTATTTTATTTTAATTTTATTTTATTTTAATTTTGATTTTATTTTATTTTCAATTTTATTTTATTTTTAATTTCATTTTATTTTAATTTTGATTTTATTTTATTTTAATTTTGATTTTATTTTATTTTAATTTATTTTCAATTATATTTTATTTTAATTTTATTTTATTTTAATTTTAATTTATTTTAATTTTAATTTTATTTAATTTTCAATTTTATTTTATTTTAATTTTAATTTAATTTCATTTTACTTCGTTTTCACTTTACTTTCAATTTCGCTTTTTTTCACAAAAAAACTTTAATTTCATTTATTTTACTTCGTTTTCACTTTACTTTCAATTTCGCTTTTTTTTTCACAAAAAACTTTAATTTCATTTATTTTACTTCGTTTTCACTTTACTTTCAATTTCGCTTTTTTTCACAAAAAACTTTAATTTCATTTATTTTACTTCGTTTTCACTTTACTTTCAATTTCCCGAGTTTCCCGACTGCGCCATTAATATAATTAGCATTGTGTTACAGATTTTAATGTATCACAATGAAAATAAGAAAAACGATTGGTACTGATTTAAAAAGTACTTTATTGTTTGAATCGTTTCGAGTCTAACTACTGACTAATCTTAATTATAAAATCATACATGCCTGAAAGTTCTTGTGCGAGAATTGCATTATGCCTTCGTCATCAAAAGGTATTGAATTACCATCGTACGATCTGTGTATTTCTTAGAATCGACATCGATGGTGGCAAGCGTTATCAGTATGAAATGCACGGTAAGCAGTAAATGCGTCCGCTCGCACAAGTTACAGTTTTGCTTTGCAACAATGTATCATTGATACAAAGTATCAATGTACATTCCTACATTCCTACAGCTTATGATCATTATATGATTATATTGATGAAATTAGACTTGTTGGGATTTCCTACATGGTTTATTAATTGGAATAAGTCATATCTAGTTAATAGAGCTTATTAAGTTCTTTTTGGGGTTGTACTTCTACATCAAATACTGCACAATCTGGTGTTTCTCAAAGAAGTCATTGGGGGCCACTTCTGTTCATCCTAGCAATTATTGATGTTGCTTCTGTTTCGTGTAGAAGGGTAATTCTATGTTGGGATTTATCACACGCTTATCCAAGGAATTTAATAATTCGCTTGTTAGACTAAGTCTCTGTAACACCTTCGTTAGATCTCACCTTAAACATGGTTCTCAGGTTTGGTCTCCTTATTGTGATGAGCTGATGTAGTTTTTGCTCATAGCCCTCATAAAGGGTTAGTTCATCCCTCCGCCCTTTTGGGTTCGATGCGGTTTGATGCTGGTCAATTTTCTCCAAGGTATCCTAGATTGCTGCGGATTGGTTTTCACCGGACAAACTAACCAATTTCGCGTCTCGTGAGAGAAATTAATAAGAATGCTGATGTATTCGACTTCTCTATTGATAAGCTTAAGTCGTAGACTTAACACTAGTTGACACCGATGTATGTGATTTTTTGTCAATTTCTTGTTTTTTTTGTTATCTGTACTTAGTGTTGGGATGTTGATGTTTTTCCCTTCACGAAATGATGAGCCAGAGCATAAATCGACTTTAAATTTTTAAATCTGGAATCGATTTATGGCAATTCCTTGCATTAAGAAATCCTATTAGTGATGATTTATCATTGCGTTTTATTTTCTGCTCGGATCTATATGAAATTAGTTACATATAGTATCAGCTTGGCAAAAGTCACAGCACAAACTGAAACGGAAATTTTCCCTCAAAATGCAAATGATTTCATATATCATTCACCAAACATTCTCACCAATTTTCGAATCAGATTTATTTAAGGGGGTTTAATACTTGAAAATCATGAAAAAAATGAAAAAAAATTTTTTATTGGCTTAAAAAATTCTGCAACTCTTTCTGCACATTTTGCAACTTGTCCCGTTTCAAAATTCCAATTAGAAGTATTTTATTTTTAATTTTTAATCTAAAGGGTTTGAAGCGATTAGAGTCGGTCCCGGTTCTTTCAAACGTCTCTCCTGAAAAATCACATTTTTCGCCTTTTAGGAACACAGATCTCAGATAAATATTACCCGATTGAACTGAAATTTGGTACAGATGTTCTACGATAAATTATCTATGCCCTGACGATTTAAGAAAAAATTAAAAGTAAAAATGTTATATTGTGTTAAAGTTGGGAAAAATGACTAAAATGTAAACTCTTATTAATAATTCCCAAAGCACTATTTTGCCAAAAGCTCCCATCAGGACATAGACAATATCGTCAAGAATCATTTCTCCAAATTTGAAAAAAATCTGTTGAGCCATTCCCGAGTTCTGTGTTCCTAAAAAACGCCTGTTTATAGGCGGGAGGGGGGTGGAAGAAGGCAAATATTGAACCCCCCTTAAATTAATAAATTTCAAAAATTTCTTATAGGAGGTGAGTAGAAGAAGTAAGCTTTGGCCCGTCTAGAAACCTAGAGTTTTGATAAAAATCATATGTAAATGAAAAATGTGATAGAACAGAAGGTCCGTTGGATTAAATGATCTTGAGCGATAACAAACATTTCAAACACCTACAATTTTAGATTTAATTTCATTTCTTTTTTGTTTAGCAGAACTGGGATAACGTTAAAAAACAGAATTCTTTATCGAGGTTATAAAATGCTATTTTTCAAATTTTAGTACATAGTAACCAAAATTAAAAACAAACCAAAAGATAAAACATGCAAAAATTTTCCAACCGCGTTCCAAAAATGTGCTGGTCATATGTTATTGTTAAAGAAAAAGAATACTCGAACGAAAAAATAAACTTACCTTGCCAACTTGGAGCGTTACATTGAGCAACGTTGGATGCTGCTCGACAACTATAAAATCAATTTCACGTGGTGCATAGCCATCAGCAAACACCTGAAAACAAACAAACAAATTTAAGCCAAGAGTCCTTAAAAAGTACAAAAACCAAAAAAATTATTACCTCCAATTTGTAAACTCCTGGTAAAAGGATTCGCCAGAATTCGCCGAATCGTGTGGTCTGGAAGCCAACATCACGTCCCTTAATTTTCAGTGAAGCACGCTCGATAGGAGCACCACTTGCGTCCAGAACAAAACCTTGGACGCCTCTATGGGCCTCAGCCAGGTATTTAATAAGAGACTACAATGAAAAGTTAATTGTTCACAATTTTCCATCATAGAATCTCTTAAATTCTTTTGATATTCTTACAAGTTGATTGTCGTCCCAGTACTTCCTTAGCTCATGTGCCGGCGGAAATTTACAACAAGAGATCTCAAGAGTTACTTCCATGCAGCCGTACCAGACGTAATTGTAGTCCTGCATGCCGCCCGTTAAAGGATACCACGCTGCTCCGTTTGTGATGCCTTTGTCGAACGCTGGAAAGGCGGACTTACATGCCACGCCTCGAGACATTTTTGCGTGATTGTTGGCATAGGTGAGCGATAAGTGTTTGAATATGTCATCGTCAGGTGTTAAGGAGGGCGTCGATGAGTAACTTTGGAACACTGAGCCCAAAGGACATGTGGAAAGAAAGACAGAAAATATAGCAAATTTTTGGATATTATCAAAGTTTTTATTTTTATTTTTTATCCCTTAAAAAATTGTACTCACTCGCACATAGTGCTGATGATCTGCAAATTCCTTTTGAGGAGTGCAGAAGAAGAAAATATTTATAGAGTGGTGTTAATTTTTACGAAATTTTAGATTTAGATGTTATTTCTTTCTTCATTTCTTAATAGCTATTACTTAAAAATTATTTTCATTTCTCACAGAAACTAATTAACAGTTCTTCCGTTCATCTCTAACTGATTTTCATCAATGATTAAGTTTTATTGATAGTTTCGTTGATGACACCATCGATTTCTATTCCTATTTTACATATGGACTCATATCTCCGAGACCGTTAAAGATAGAATGTTCGTTTTTGGGTGGATTGTTAATTGAGTAAGTGAGCTCTATTATCTAAATTTTAGGAAGTGTCAGGTGGAAGGGGGAAGCGGGGGAGGGAAAGAGTCAAAAACTACACTTACTAATATCTCCACCACGAATGCAGATATGAAGCTGAAATTCATAGCAGGTATAGAGACGGTTGTGGGACAAACTTTAAAAATAATTGAAAGTTTTTATCCATTGGCGTCTGAAAAGGGAGGGGCGAAAACAAATTGTCTGCCGAATTTTTTTAATCAAATGATTATATCTTCGAAATCACTTACCATAAAAAATGCATACCTCGAGACCATTACGGTGACATACAGATCCACCAGAATCAGTTTAGAGGGAGGCTAATTCTTGTAAGGGGGGGAGTGTAAGGAAAAACACATAAAAATTAATATCTCAACTATCTCTTAAGCTATGTAATTGAAACATTAAACATATATTAAACTGTACTAGCTAAATGCAAAAAAAAATATATAAAGTTTGATCGCAGCAGTAGTGGAGGGGAATGAGGAGCATTTTAAAAATGTTGCACTTTCTAAAATTTCAAACCGGTAAATCTCAAAACTGAGTACAGATATCATATCAAAAATTTGCCAGATTGAAGAACTACATAGACTTTAATTTTGGTAAAAAATTTAAGTTGGAGAATGTAAGGAGAGGGAGGTGGTAATCAAAAGTTTCAAAAATTTTGAGAGAATTTTTTAGGGCTCTGGTGAAATATATCAAGTTTGAATTTTGCGTGTAGATACATCTATTTGATATACCTAGAAAAAAAAAATAATAATAATTTGTTCTACAATTGTTATATACCGACCCCCCTGGTCTAACGTTCACAAGGTGTTTCATGTGCAATGAAAACAACACTAAAACTGAAAATTTTTGAATAAAATTTTCAGGTAAAAACTTGAAAAATTGCGAATTGCATTTGAAAAAAAAATCCCTAAGTGTATGAAATATTAACAAGTTGAATACCTTCAAAACTTCTACCCCCTGCCATAGAAAATTATTTTCTCGACCATTTTAAAAAAAACAAGTATCACCTAACTGTTCAAAGCCATCAATTTAAAATTTTGCGCAAAAACTTTTTAAAAATAGTTGAAACGGAATTGCATCAAAAGTTTTGAGATCGCGCTTGCTCTTCTACCCCCTCCCATACAAAAGTATGATTTCGACTAATTTTAATAAATCAATTAATAACCAACAAATTAAAAGCTACGAGCTTGAAATTTTGTACGAGCACCTTACAAGAGAAACAAAACAAAACTGCATCACAAATTTTACGATTCCCTTACCTTCTCTAGCCCTCCCATAAAAATGTTTGGTTTCGTGAATGTAAAATACACCGAATTTTCTGAAAATCCTATGCAACTTTGTCTATGAAACTGACATTCTATACACAGACTATTGGATGTGATCCAAACAAGCAATTAAAAAATTATTAACATCCACTCCCCTTACTATCACCCCTTCCCAACCCTTCAGGAAAACCCAAAATTTCATAAATAAACGAATGAAATATTGATTGTATGTACTGGAGCTATTGATCGTATCCGAAATTAAGTGTTAAATTGACAACAGCCCTGCCCAAGTATGCCCTTTCACTTAGTCTTCCTTAATTGACTTTACACGCATCCGCAACTTGTCCCACGAATAATAAAGTTTCGCCCGACTTGCTGGCAGTTTATTTGCATTGTGACGATTTTTAGAATGGTTGAATTAATCGAGCAAAGAATTTGCATTAAATTTTGTTAAGCCCAATCGTGCGATACCCTAGATGAAACATAAATTTTTTGATTGTAAAAAATTTTGTAGGGGAAGTGGCAGAGGGGTCGACGACATTGAACTAATTTTTTCACATCTCGCTAGAGTTGCTATCAAAATATTTAATACAAAATTTGGAATTCAAAAATTTAATATTAGTGTATTGGATTCAGTGAAATTGTGCAGTTTGTATGGGAGGTGGTAGAACGAGTGCCATTTCTTAATGACTATTCAGAAATAACATCATGCTTTTGACAAGTTTAAATCGCAGATTAAACTTTTTAGGAAAATTGACTTTTTGTTGTGTAATTGTGTCAGATTATATCGGAGGGGGTAGAAGGAGTTAAGCAAATCGCCTAATTTTTTTTGGTCTTACTAATAATTCTAAATAAATATTTATTGCATAATTTTAGCTCGATCAATTTTATACGTACTGAGTAAATTTCTTTAGAGTATTTCATGAAAAAGTGGTGGAAGGGGAGGACTTGAATAATTTTTTTTACAGTAAATTGAAATCATCAAAATAGTATTATATTCTAAATCTAAAATCAATAGCTTTTATGCTTTTCGAGCAAATCCGTTTATTGACAAATTGCGAAATTGTCAGTTTGTGTGAGAGGGGGTAAAAGGGATGAATCGATTTGGCCCGTTCACGGACTTAACCTTACTGTTTTGTCAAAAGCAACGTGTACAAAATTTGAACTTTTTAGCTCAACGCGTTCTCAAGCTAGAGAGGAGACGGACGGACGAACGTATCATTAACCTTATTTCAAACGTTGTGGCAAACTTATAATACTCTAAGTCGTAAGTCAGCTGAAGATGAATCTCGGTCTGGTCATCCACAGCAATACCGCATGAAAACATTGAAAAAATCAAATCGAAAATCAGAGAATATCGCCGTTTAACTGTCAGAGAGTTAGTTGAAGATGCTCGAGTATCTAGCGATGGGAAATCTGACTTTTTCCATTGAGTCAACTCATTTCAACTCACTCACTTAATTGAGCCGATCTTAAAGAGTGCTTCAAAAGAGCCACAAAATTTCAGCCACAGGTATACATGAAAATGAAAAGCACCCACTTTGACATATTTCCAAGCTTTCTGTGATGCCTTACTCTTTCTTCTTCATAAAATAACTCTAGCTAGCTGTGCCTTTCTTAGCTCGTCAGAACACCAACAGCAAAACAATCGATGAGAAAAAAAAACATCAAATTACGCTTGTATGCGCGCCCACTCATCAAAATGCTATGCCAGTGTCGACTCAGTAAACATTTTAACGAGCGCGCGTAAATTTAAGATCCAAAAACGATCGTTTTGCATGCCCGAGCTGCAATATGCTTGAAAAACAAATAACATGATGAGTAATCTAAATGTTTGAAAACGGAGCTGGAGGGTAAAATAAAATTGTGTAAGCCATATGTAAACCAAACTCTGCAGAGTTCATATCACACAAGCGATATGCGAGTCCGAAAATGATGTCGACATAGGCATATCGCACATTTTGTTTGTGCGTGAAATGTTCAAAGCATAAACAACAGAAACAGAGAAGCAATTGCGATCTTCGATTATATACTTGCTTATATACTCATTTCTTGTCAGAATTCATTAATGAATAGTTAGCTACAAAAATGTTTTATACAAAATGCTTACTCCAAAAATCGAATAGGAACTGAAAAAATTAGTGAGTTAGATTTAGTGAAAATGTGCAGTTTGTATGGGAGGTGGTAGAAAGAGTGGAGGGGTTTTAGTGATTTTTTCAGTAATAACTAGAAATATTATAAAATTGATATCCCTGAAATTTCAGACTAGTGCCATTCATACTTTTTGAGAAAATCGATTTTTTGTGAAGTTGTGAAACTGGGTCATATTGTATGGGAGGGGGTAGAAGCAGTGAAGCTAAACAAATATTTTTTTCTGATCTTAATGTTAATACTAATTAAGTATTTGTTACAAAATATGAGCTCAATAAATGTTATATGTTCTGAGAAAATCGTCTTAGAGCATTTCATGAAAAAGTGTAGTTTGTATGGGAGGGGGTGGAAGGAGAGGGAGGACGCCAATAATTTTTATACTGTAGATTAAAATTATTATGAAAGTAATACATCCCAAAATTCAGACTAATAGCTTTTATACTATTCGAGTAAATCCATTTATTGTCAAATTGCGAAATTGTGTCATTTTGTATGGGAGGGGGTAGAAGGGGTGAAGCTAATCGTCTAAATTTTTTTGGGCTTATTAACAATTTTAAATAAATATTTGGTGCACAATTTGAGCCCGCTAAATTTTATACGCACTGAGTAAATTGGCTTAGAGTATTTCATGACAAGTACAGTTTGTGTGGGAGGTGGTAGAAGGAGGGGGAGGAAAATTGGCTTAGAGTATTTCATGACAAGTACAGTTTGTGTGGGAGGTGGTAGAAGGAGGGGGAGGACACGCATAATTTTTAATTTAATTTAATTTATATGGTAGATTGATATTATCATAAAAGTAACATATTCCAAATTTCAGGCCAATAGCTTTTATACTTTTCGTGCAAATCCGTTTATTGTCAAATTGTGCAATTGTGTCATTTTGTATGGGAGGGGGTAGAAGGGGTGGAGCGATTTGGCCCGTTCACGAACTTGACCTTACTTTTTTGTCAAAAACGACGTGTACGAAATTTGAACTATCTAGCTCAACGCGTTCTCAAGCTAGAGCGCGCACAGACGGACGGACGGACATCCGGTTTTGAGATTTTTGAGTGATTATATGAGCTTCTGTATCATTCATTTTTTTCTCCGAGCCTTATTTCTTGGCGTTACAAACTTTAGAGCAAACTTATAATACTCTCAGATTTCATCTAGAGTATAATCATTAACGACACATTAATGATTCATTGATAACGATTATATACTTGCTTATATACTCGTTTTTGTAAGCGTTTTACAACTCATTAATGAATTTTAAGTAATTCATTAACGAATGTCCATTTAGTCCGCTTGACGAATTGTTACTGACTCGTTAACGACGCTCGTTAACAATCAAATTTCTCGTTAATATAATTCATTAATGATTCTTTAACGAATTAATTTGTTTGCTGGGATGCAATCCAGCTCTTTTGTAATAAGTTGCATCAGTCGCCTCAGTGTCCTGACTGGAACATTTTGATTGACTCTTTTATGAGTTGCCCATCTCTAAGAGTACCGAAAGGATCAGTAAAATCGATTTTGAGCGATGAATTGGGTATGAGATGCTCAGCAGAAAAATTCATTCCAAAGTCATTGAATTTTTGACGCTATTAGATTTCTTTCATTGGGATTTTTTGAAACCAAAAGTGTATGCCAAAACCCAAAAACGATTCCTGAATTAAAAGTCGAAATTTGTCGCGCCATTAATGAAATTGAGCCGGTATTAAGCAAAAATGTTATCGAAAATTTCGTTAAAATGATCAATGATTGCCATCAGTCACAAGGCGGCCATTTGTCGGATATTCTATTCCATTCATAACCTCCATGTCTGCTACTAAAATAAAAACATCAAAGTTTTTCAAATTTCAAAATAGGCGGTCTAATACCATTGACACATAGCGGTCCTAATTACAATTTAGCTAATTCTTAATTTAGCTCGTCTTCATTGTTAGTTGTTTGCTAATTAACTAGAGCCACTCACTCCTCTGTCATGTTTTTAAAAAGTTGAATTGCATAGCCAATAAGCAATAAAATTTTGCAAGGAAGGCGATAAAAGAAGAAAAACGATCCTTAGTCCTGTTTTGGAATCGTTTGCAAGTCACCTTTCATAGCTGGGCGTTTAAATAACTATTCCAAAATTTTGTATAATTTAGAGCTGTCGGAAAATGACAATTCTTCTTCTCTCTTGCACGAAAAAGCTTTTATGAAAGCTCCAGCTCTAGCACAATCTGCATCGTTATAGCCTACATTATGAGCGAAATGAGAGGATTTAGCTGAGAGCATGATGAAATGATTTAGCTGATAAATGATCACTATTTTGGTAATTTAGCTAAATTAGCGTATGACACGCAGCCGTTTAATGATAATTTAGGTCTTAATTATAATTTAGCTGTGCTATGTGCCAATGGTATTAATGCGACACCATTTAGAACACAACCTGGGCATAGCCTAGTGAGTAGCATTTTAGTCTGCAATGCAAAAACTTTGAGTTTAAATGGCTATTGATGCACAATTGTATCAATCTTCGAAAATAAAAATTCGTAGATGGTCGGGCTATAGTGCCATCGAAAAAGAAAGACATCTGTATAAAAAATTATCAGGAAAATCGAAATTTTCCGCTTAAAAATTTACAAAGCCCGCACTCTCCTTTTGTTTTCTATCTCTATGCTATTATCTAATTTCCTAACAAAATTAGAGTCACAGAATTTCTACAATCGTTGACCCTAAAAAGTCCAAGAGTATTATTGCCGCAACGAAGTGACTGAATTGTAAACATTTTTTCCTATAGTTCAGAATTTGGGTCTTTTCACAATACTCGCTTATACCTAAGCATTAATTTCAATCGAGAAATTTGTTCTAAATATCGACAACCAACTAAAAAGTTAATTCAACAGTAATATAATTTCTCTTTTTGCTATGGCGCTTGAATTTCTATCTGCAATAACATTATCATCATCAATATATGCGTATAATTCCATTTAAACTTATTTTCTTGAATAAGCCAGATCACAGTAAAAAGTGTAACAAGTTCATCTGATCAGTAAATCGCACATTGGTGCGTCTATCTGATGACTTTTCAAGCTCATTACCTGCTACCGGTCATAATTACAGCCAACTTTCTGGGTAATTACCGCCCGTTTCGGTGCTTCGTTTGGCATCAAAACAACTTTCACCTGCGCAAATCAAATTGAAAATACCTGAAATAACTGTCTCGAGCGCCCTTAAATAGTACTTTTCGACAATTCGAGTTTTTTGTGTTTTTCTACACGTGAAAGCCGTTAATTGCACTTCATTAGATACTTACTAGCATTTGGAGTATTATCGTAAGGATAGCTGGCGACCAGCGCACCGCCATGCAACGATCCACTCAATACGAATTGTATCTTCGAAATCCAATCTTTTACAGCATCCGTTTCGGGCTGTCCACGATTGTTGTTCTGTTTGAAATAATCGGGAAAGTTGCGGTTCAAGTCGAAACCGCGTGCATTGTACCTGAAAATCAAAGATTTCTTATGGAATGTGCCCTATTCTAGAATTAGGATCGCCTTACCGTCCTTGAGCGCCGTCACAACCGCCTTCCTTCGAAACTGCATACCCGTCAGGATTCATAGCGGGCAAAATATGAATTCTGGTATTGTCGAGCAACCATTTAACGTACGAGTCGCTATTGTAATTCGTGACAAAGTATTGTATAAGATGCAGCAGTAATTCGCGACCAACCGGCTCATTTCCGTGAATATTTCCCACATATTTCACATCCGGTTTTCCGATCATGTGCTCGTAAGGTGATGATGACACCACCATCACCCACAGATCGCGACCTTGTATCGACTTCCCTATTGAGTATAGTGCTGTTAGATTTGGGTATCTAGCGCTAGTGGCCCTACAAGAAAAAAGGATCTTCAGGATATTGTTAAATATTTAACTGAAACGATCAAAGCTTCCGATCTTTCGGCTGATCATTTCGATTTTTACCCGTACTGAACCACTCACCGTAAATATCGAGTCATCTCATCGTGATTGTGATAAACGAAATCCAGAGTATTCGAATCGGGTGTATAGATCCGCGGTTGTTGAAAATTCTCATTATCTGAGTTTTGCGCCATGCAGAATGCCCCACATAGGCAGGAAAGAATTAAAAGATCGCGAATCATCATAAAGGTGAAAACTGCAAAGGAAATGTTATTTAAAATTGTGTGTGGTAATTTTCCGTTGTAATTCTTTTGTTGGGATACGGGTATTAGGTACCTATTAGATTTTTTTTGGTGTCGTATACCGTTCATAGGTATGTTGTGAAAATAAGTCAATTTACAATTACAACGTGTGAGATCAACAAAGATAGGATGCTACGGTTGGAGTATTTTATGCTAAAAGCATAAAACAATACAAGGTTAGGCTTTTGTGACACATATACATGACTGATTTTGATTTGAGCCAACAATTTACAAAAGATTTGTTGGCAGATAAAATCATATTTAAAATTTTCGAAAAATTGTACTAGCATTAGCTTCACATGTTTATGCTACTACTATCCAACATATCTTTACTTTCAGATCGTGATTATAAACAATTAGCGAATGAGAGTTAAGTCCAAAGTTTCAAACAGCCTTCGGATAAATGCCGACTGAAATATAAAAGATTTTATTGCACTAGAAAATTAAGATGCCAGGGTGTAGCCTAGTGAGCAACGTGTTGGTCTACAATACGAAGGTTCACATCGCGGTCGACGTATAATTTCAGCACACTACTTGCGCGGGCATATCTTGGCCACCTTAATCAGCGAAAAAGAAAATTCATAGATAGAGGGTTGTGCGAAGGGCTAACAACCCTTTCACAATCTATACATATAAATATAACGACGATTGTAGTGTTTGTCTGTTATTTGCTAATAAATGGCTATAAGTTAGTTTTTTGCTTTATTTTAACAATAATTAAGTATAAAAACACGTCATTGAAATTGTTGTCTGTATGTCCGGCCGTCTTTCACGCACAAACGGCCAAACCGAGATGTAATCTGCTTTTAGTTTTATTTCGATCTCCTCATGCCTTCTACTCCCTCCCATACAAAATGACTGATTTGCAAAAATATGTATAAAATAATAATCAAATTTTCTATAAGAGCTAACAAATTGAAATTTTTAATATATTATTTTTATAATAAATGTTTTCTATGGTATACAAATTAATTGAATTCCCACACTTCTTCCATCACCTCCCATACAAACTGCACTTTTCAAGAAATATTCTAAGCCAATTTTCTTAGTACGTATAACATTTATCGAGCTGAAATTGTTCTAAATCCTTAATTAGCATTCGGGAAAAAATAAAGCGACTAGCTTCCCTCTTCTACAATATGACACAATTTCCCAACTTTTATAAAATTCGATTTTTTTGAAAAGTATTAATGCTACTGATCTGAAATTTAAAATATATCATTTGCATGATAATTATAGTCGTTTCTGAAAAAATGCCTAAAAACCTTTCACTCATTTTACCACCTCCCATACAAACTGCACAGTTTCACTAAATCCAATACACTAATTTTCTCAGTACCCATTCAACTTTTGAAGCTGAAATTTAGTACAAAATATTTTTATAGCTACATCAGCATGATGTGAAACAAATTAGTTCAATGCTGTCACCCCTTCTAACACTCCCCATACAAAATTTCTTAGGATCACAAAAATTTCGATTTCATTTATAGTATCTTACGATTGGGCTTTACGTAGAATCGTAGTCCTGTTATGTTTTTAAGCTTAATGGTATTTTACATAGACTTTTTTTAGAATTAACACAAGCTACAACTATTTACATTTCCTTAACGCTCTTCATTATGTATATGATCACAAATCACGGGGGTGATTTGATCACGAGCCAGTCCCATAATTTATGGTACTGATTCCAAGACAATGCAAAACATTGTATTCAAAGAGCCATTAAACTAAGCAGACTATATATCCCACATAATGTATTACTAACTAGTTTCTCAGAAATTGCTTATTATTGCGATTTTTACGCGGAAGAAGTCGCGGGTGAAAAATAAAATATTAACGAACCTGAAGGTCAGGCGGCCAAGGCCCGATTTGGACTGTAGTGCCATTGAAGAAGAAAATTAAGTTTTTTATTTTTTTTAAAGGTACCGATTATAACGTAGGGGGTCACCCTTTAATACATTGCACAGTTATGTTGGTATAGGAAGAGGATGAAATTTGGTAGTGTTATAGGAATTTTGGGGGAGAGAGATGGAAGTGGCGATGGACATTATTTTTGAGCACTGAAGGTTATATCTACTTGCTTGGAAATATGCCAGCAGGTAATGTAAGTCTCGATATTTCAATGTACGAGTAGGAATAGCGTTGACGGTAAGCTCGTGCACGCGTTTAGATTGACGAATGTTTCGGGGAAAACTGTAAAGTGGAGGAATGAGTGATTTAAGTTCCGCACTATATTTACCATGAAAGTAGCGATAGTAAATGCTGAGTAATGCAACGTTTCTACGATGCTTGAGGGAGTCAATAGAAATCGTAATGGTGTCATCTCCAATTATTCAGAACACGTGTTTTTGGATTCGATCAAGCAGCGCAAGGTGTGTTTTGGGTGCCCCAGCCCATAACTACGAATTGTACTCCAAACGAGATCGAAAGTAAGCCTTGTAGATGGTAGGCGTAAAATATTTTTTGCATTTCCGAAGAATACCTATCGTTTTGGAGGTATCAAGGGCAACATCAAAGATATGTTTACTCCAATCAATATGGTTATTTAACTTTACGCCTAATACGATAAATTCATCTAAAGAGCTAATTGGTACGCCATTAAAGGCTAAATTAGACCACGAAGCGGGAACATCACGATTAAGGGAAAGGTGATAGGCCTATGTTTTAGCAGCGTTGAGCTCTACTCAATTTTTCCTGCCCCATTCCAGGATTAAATCGAGGTCGGAGTCCAGTGAACCGAATAGCTTCCTGCGTTTGGAAGCAATAGATTGCTTGTGAGAATCCGCAGTAGGAGTTATCTAAAGTACTGTCATCTGCAAAACTATGGGTTGGATTGAGAGTAGAAGACAAAAGGTCTTCAATGAATACTAAGAACAGAGTAGGCAATAGGACAGAGCCCTGAGGGACACCAGAATTAGTTGGGAAAGAGCAAGAAATAACGCCATCTAATACGACTCGTATAGTGCATTCAGACAGAAAACTCTCAACCCATCGAATGCGGGAAGCATCGAGGCCAATGGCCGTTAGCTTAACAACGAGAAATTCATGCCAAACTCTGTCGAAAGCTTTGCAATGTCAAGAGCAAGAACTTTACCTTCGCCGTAATTGTGCAAGCAAGAGTTCCAACGTTCCGTCAGGTAAACCAAGAGATCTCCCATCGACTTTCCAGAACGGAAACCGTATTGGCGATCGTGGATAAGCTGTTTATCCTTGAGATAATGAATAATTTTGCGATTAACAGCAGTTTCCATCACTTTCGAGAGCACTGAAGTGATTGCTCCTTTCTTGGGAATTGGCTGAAGATTCACACTTTCCACAATCGTGGAAAACACCCAGAAGAGTAAGATAGATGAGAAAAATTGCGAAGGGGTTTAGCCGGAGAAAAGGAGAACACATCTTATATTATTCATAGTCTTTGGAATGTAGAGCTTCATACCTTTCAGGATGGTCTCGGTGCAAAGCTTATAGGCTTCATCGCAGTCATTAGAATCGAAGCATAATTTCCAATTGAAGGCATTGAAGAACTCGTTCAACGCCCCCCAATTACCGCTTTTAAAATGCCAAACAGTTCTGCGGGGTGCCTTAACTGGCAGCAATTTTAGCGCTACAACAGGAAATTGTGCACGAATCAAGATGTGATCCGTATTTCCAATTGGCGATGGGTGATGTTACAGAGAGAGAATATTTCTCAGGTTGGCTGGTGAGAAATAAATCAAGAAGATTGGAGAATTGATCTGCAATATCTGGTAAGCGAGTAGGCTCATTTACCAGCTGTGTTAGACCGTTTAACGATGCAAAGAGCTTAGTATCACGTCCCTTTTAGTTTGGGAGGAATATTTAAGCCAGGCAGTGTTGTGAACATTGAAATCGCCCGGGGTTACGATATCATCGTAAGGGTGTGCAGTGTAAATTGACAGCTCACTAGCTGTTTTAGCTGCATCCATTACCGGGGTTCTATTAACGTAACACAAATACAAGATATGCCCTTGGATTAAAAGTTTTATCCAGATATAATTAAATTTCAGATTGGAGTAGGTACCCAATTGCCGAACGAATTGGAAGGGCACATCGTCACATATGTAGAGAGCGATCCCTCGCTGGCGAAGAAATGCTGGGATAAGTTAATATCCGGAAACAAAATAAAACTGCTCACTTCCTGATAGCACCTTACACTGGCCAAGTGCTAGTATTTT
This sequence comes from Chorisops tibialis, assembly GCA_963669355.1. Taxonomy (NCBI): domain Eukaryota; kingdom Metazoa; phylum Arthropoda; class Insecta; order Diptera; family Stratiomyidae; genus Chorisops; species Chorisops tibialis. Next base: position 63,283,593 of record OY770264.1, on the reverse strand, counting down.
TGGCTTTGAAGTTTGTGTGTAATTGTACAGGGAGAGATAAGCAGAGCTCATACCACGAACGTTGACCTGGTCGATCGTAAAAGTTGCCATTAAAAATATGGGTGTACGAAAAATAAATGTATAAATAGAGAAAAAAAGGACTTGAATTAAAAATTAAAAGTTGAAAATTAACAGAGAACAAATTAAAAACTATGTAAAAAGGAGAAAACAATTCGAGACAAAAACAGTAAATTCAAGTTAAAAGAAACAAGAAACTAAAAATATATCAACGCGAAATAAAAACGTACGCATTACAAGAAAAATTAATAGCTAAAAATTCGTCAATATGTAAAAAAAAATTAATAATAATAATAAAATTATACAAATTTAAAAAAAATAGAAACGAGAAAATGGCAACACGTAATAGCATGAAATATAAATGCAAGCATTGCAAAGTAAAATTTAAAAAAAAACCAAGCAGCATAAACAACAACACAAACGAAAAATAATGCATTTACTAGGACTATGCACGGGACAACCAACACACCGAAGACCCCGGTCCGTTAGCCGACACTTAGCTGTAATTTGGAGACTTGGAAATCCCAATTTCTTCAGAAGACTTTATAGTTACATTTGTATAGGAGGTGGTAGAGGGAGATGAAAGAAGTTAACTGATTGCTGAAATTAAAATCAAATGATTATGCCTTGGTTCATGATCATAGTTTTCAGAAAATTTGTGACTTTAGTTTGTGGCATTTTTGTGAAACATCATCACATAATTTCGATAAATATTTAGTTGTTGAATACCATTGCTATGAAAATATTATAATATAAGACAATTTTCGGGTCGGTAGTTTCAATATAGTTAGATTGTAGCCAAGTGTGTACTGCCTTAGTCCAAAATGCGAAGGTCGAGAGTACAAATCACGATCGACGTATAATTTCCGCACACTATTTGCGTGGGTATTTCTGGGCCATCTCAATCTGCGAAAAAGAAAATTCGTAGATAGAGGGTTGTGCAAAGTGAATGGTAGTGCCAGTCCAAGTTAATTTGCCGCCCGGATCATTTAATTGATACTACTCCCTTTGAAATAACTAATCCGGGGTACATTAGTTTCTTTTCATAGTTGATTGAATGATTGATTGACAAAAGAGACAAAAACATACATATACGATGCTGAGATAGCCTTATGCCCAAAAAAAAAACGATTTAGACTATTAAGTGACAAAATTGTTATAAAATGGACTTGAAAATTAGGTCATAGTGTAATGATGAAAATATCATTAACCTCAAAAGATATTGATCTGATCCCCTTACTCCTTATACCACCTCCCATACAAATACATGATTTTTAAAAATGCATTTATTCGGTTTGCATTGCAACTAACAAAGCTTAAAAAATCAATTATTGTCATAATTAATTTTATTACAATTGTAACCAATTTTGGAAAAACTATCAACTTCAACTCACTCCTTCTACCCCCTCCCATACAAATTTCATGATTTTTCGGAATTTCAACTAAATTGTTTTTCTTCAAAATCGTCAAAGCTAACAACTCTAAAATTTAAGAAAAGTATACTATTATAAATGTAATTGACGTCAAAAAATTTCGTTTTGATTCGAATACTCCTTCTAACCCCTACTATACAAATGCACAATTTTGATAAATGCATTTAATCGATTTTCATAGAAACTAGAAGAAGTAGAAACTTGAAATTTGTCCCTTAATAATTGCAATAAATGCTTGAAAAAATATCGCCTTCACTTCACTCCTTCTACCACCTCCCATACAAACTTTTGTTTTGGAATTTCAAGAAAAGTATTTCTCCTTCGAACATATGAGAGCTATTGACTTTAAAATTGTAACAAAGTAATGTGATTAGGATGTTGATAAGCAGATTCAAAATCATCCAAAATCTCACACTTTCGCTACCACCTCCCATACAAATACCATAAATTCAAACAAAAACTGTTCAATGTTCTCGAAAATTATGAAAGCAACAAACTTTAAATTCAGTATGCAACATTTTGTATACTGCGTTCGGCGTTATATACCAAATTACAAACCTCTCCCCTCTACTTCTACCACCTCCCATGCAAAAGTCTCTATTCACTATTCGAAAGAATTTGAGATGACATATTTTCCGGTATATTAAAGTCATTTCCATCTCATCTAGAGTATCATATGATTGGGCTTTAAGCCCAATCATAATTCTGTTATGTTTTTTATTTCTCTTTGTTTTTCTTGGATTTCTTGAGGTAATATTTATACATATTATAATAATAACACGTATTTTTTATGTTTTTTTTTTCTGTTGTCTCAAGGAGTTCGCACCATAAACAAATATTGAATTGCTTTTTTTAACGTGTGACAAAATCTAATGTACAATAAAATAAAAATTCTAAAAAACAACCCGTTGCGAAGCTTTGAGGCAGCGAAGAATTAAAAAAATGAGGGATTGAACTTCTAAAGTGATTTAAAGGAGGACGTAAACAAAATTTTTGTTTAAGCCTAGAGAGTTTTGGTGAGGAATTTAAAATAAAGTGAGCAAGTTGGCACGTAGTTTCGAGTAAAGAAATAATTGTTAAGTGAGCGACCGAAACAGAAATTGACGAAGCCAGCTATTTTTTAACACCTAGCATTCGACGACGACGACGCTTCGCAAATAAAGGGAGCCCCCTACTTTCCTAAAAGAAAAATATTAGTTACTAGCGATCCCCCGTGACTTTGTTCCCGTAAGAAACGCAATAATGAACATTTTTTGAGAAAGTAGTTAGTAATACATTATGTGGGATTTATAATCTGCTTAATTTCATGGCTCTTTGAACACAATGCTTTGTATTTTGTAGGAATCAGAACCATAAATTATTAACAATGATACCACGATACTGTATTTCTATGGGACAGGTTCGTTATCAAATCAATCCCGTGATTCGAGATCATACACGTATTGAAAAGCGATAAGGACATGTGAATAGTTGTAGCTTGTGCTCATTAAAAAATAGCCCAAATAAAATAACATTAAGCTTATAAACATAACAGGACTACGATTGTGCGTAAGGCCCAATCATACGATTCTATAGATGAAAACGACAGTTTTGTAATCTTAAGAAATTTTGTATGGGAAGTGGAAGAAGGGGTGACAGCATTGAAATAATTTGTTTCACATCATGCTGGAGTAGCTATAAAAATATTTTGTACCAAATGTAAGCTTCAAATTGAATAGATACTGATGACATTAGTGCATTGGTTATAGTAAAATTGTGTTTACGTTTGTATGGGAGGTGGTAGAAGGAGTGACGGGTTTTTAATGATTTTTCGAGAAATAACCATAATCATCATGTGATTGATATATTGTAATTGCAAATCAGTAACATTCATACTTAAACCGAATTTTGGGAAAGATGTGATATTGTGTCCCATGTGTATGAGAGGGGGTAGAAGGAGAGAAGCTGACCGGTTTACTTATTCCTGATATTAAATGTTATACTAATTAAGGATTCAGTACAAAATTCGAGCGCGATAAATATTATAAGTACTGAGCAAATTGGTTTAGAGTATTTAATGAAAAAGTGCAGTTTGCATGGGAGGTGGTGGAGGAATGGAGGGATTCAAATAATTTGTATACCGTAGATCAGATTTATGATAAAAATAATATATTCTAAATTTCAAGTTATTCGCTCCTATGGTTTTCAAGAAAAATTGATTATATATTTTTGGAAATGAGTCATTTTGAATGGGAAGTGGTAGAAGGCGTTGGGTTATTGAAATAAGACCAAACGCAGATTATTGTTGAAGTATATCTCATAAACTGCCAAAGTTCCTTTACAATCGGTTCAGCCATTTTTGCTTGAAAGCCGGACAAATAAATAGACAGAGAAGAATTTTAAAAACGTGTGTCTCTGATTAGTTATCGTCTAAATAAAGCAAAACACTAACTTACAGTCATAAGCAAATATCAGACATAAACTACAATCAAATTTATATTTATAGATAAAAGATTTTGAAATTTTCATTAAATTTTGCATTTTATTCCTGAGGATACTTCGAACAATGTATGAGCTACGGAAATAAGTTCTCTTAAAATTCGAAAGGGAAAGATATTTAATTCCTACATTACTCTCAATTGGTCATTACATAAGCATTGCTGACATTTTTGTTAATTACACGCTAATTGGCAGCTTTGTCTAAAGAAGGTTGGCTACTAAGCAACTAACGAGCACCATATACTTCCAACGAGCAAGTGTGAAGGAAATAATAGAAGGTACGAACGAGAACGTGCTCAAATAAATCTCAGTTGGCCTTGAGAACATTCCCTGCACGTTTTTGATATTTTTAGAAAATAACATAAAGTAACAGTGAGACAATTCAATATGTTTGAACCATTGTAAGGACGTGTTGGAAGAATTGGGAAAAAACTACAATTTGCGGCTTTGTTGGGTTCCGCGGTATTGAGATATTCCTGAAAAGGAAATGGTGGATAGGCTGGCCTGAAACGGATCAGTCGCTGCCACCGTTTAGGAAACGGACCAGGTTGGCTTTGCATTGACCCATTAAGACAATCTACGCTAACAAAGTGTGGGAAAGGGAAAATCTGAATTGGTTACAAAGCGACTCGTATGACACCAAGAAGATGCAGTGGAGTGGGTTTGATAGAGGGAAAGCAATAAAAATATTGAGACTCGACAGAAACTCCCTACGGACACTAGTAGATACAGTCACGGGGCACATTCTTTTTAGGAAACACACTCGAAGATTTCGCCTTACAACCGAGGACATTGCAGAGGCTGTAGTGAGGAGGATGAGACTGTGGATCATTTTCTCTGCCATAGCCCTTGCCTCCGAACAATTCGAAGACAAATTCTCGAAGAGTACTTCTTCGCCAAGCTGAATGATCTTCGGTCTCTCGAACCAAAGCTCATTCGTTTCACATGTAGAACAGGCTGGCTAAATTATATGTAAGTCTAGATGGTAAAAACACGGAGGCGTACAATGGGCTCACTGGGGCCTACGTACATTGGTGCCAAATCCCTCCCCGAACCTAACCTAACCGAACTGTGAGACAACCGCACTGATCGACACGTCAGTCACAGTTTTTACCTTTCATCCTCGCATATGGTATTGCTGGAGTTTTATTCGGATAGTATTCGACTGGAGTGCAAATATTTAATTAAATGTTGTCTGTAAATATGAAGAAGCGAGAAAATACGTACCTCTCTTCGCCTCTTCCTTAACTCCTACAACTGAAATCGATTTATTAAGTGTAAATTCTGTCTCATACAACATTACTGCACGAACTACTCTTCAAAACCTTAGATTCGAAATTGAGCGCGGTAGTTCGTTCTTTGCTCGTGATCGTCACTTCGTATAATGTTGCCATATGTGTGCCCATAGTAGAATACACCCAACCGATCCTGCTTGCCCTAAAAATGGCACTAGTAACACTCGTAGACTCGTGTTCTTGATATTACTGAATCACCGTAAGCCTTTTCTAGCATTCCGCACACGAAATTTGGTTGAAAACACAAAATTTGAGACAAATTTTTTGTTCCATATTTTTATCCATCATAAAAATTGCCGTGGACTACTGAAGTGTACCGATTCAACCGGCTACTGTAAGCAAACTAATTAACAGACCGCGCTAAATTTTAGAATAATAAGGAAGGAAGTCCTACCTGCTTACCAAAAAAAAATTTTAAAATATCGTTTCTCAGAGTAATTTTAATTACAAAGTCTCGATACTTTATTGTACAATGTGCAGTATAAAAATATATTTTAATCCCCCCACTCCTTCCAGAGAAAGGTCCTCAAAGGTATCCTCGGACCTGTGAGGGAAGACTCGATAAATAACACGATAAATATCATAATATTTAAGAAGTTAAAATAAGCTGGTCATGTGGAGCGGATAGATGACGGAAGAGTTCCCAAACGCACACCAAAAGAGAAGACCGGTTGGAAAACCACGGAAGCGGCAGGGAGGATTCGATTGACGCAGACAGCAAGTCAGTGCTAAGTTTTTCAAACTGGATTTCGCGGTCACTGAGCCAAGATGAATGGAGGCGAAATACCCAGGAAGCCAAGGTCCGATTTGGGCTGTAGCACCATCGTGAGTAAGTAAGTAAGTATGATGCTTTGGTAATATTCTAGCCAGATTTGGCGGGAAGCATAAATTACTCCAAAATTATAATGGAGTGGATCTGGCCCAACAACGTATCAATTGTGCAAAGGGAATTGCCCTGACTTCCGACCCATTCAACAATTTTGGTCAATTAATAAAGAATTTAAAGAAGACTGAAGCGATCACCATCATATGCTCCATCACTGGCAGTAAAGTGGATGAAACAACTGTGCAGATTATGATGGCAGTGATTTCACAGAAAGTCCGTTTTTTCATCAGCTCTGGTGAAATGCAATATTAATTATACTCTAAATTAAATCTGAGAGTATATTGCGTTTGCCTTACCGTTTGTAACGCTAAGAGATAATACTCGCATAGAGCCGCCAAGAGTACAGAAATATTTCTTGTCGCTCAAAAGCCTCGATTCCGAGTGACCGCCTGTCCGTCTGTCTACAACATAACTCTCGAAAGCGTTGACCTATCGTGCTGAAATTTTTCCAATATCATTTTTAGCTAAAAAATAACTTTAAGATCGTGAACGGGCTACATCTCCTCACGCCTTCTACCCCCTGCCATACAAATTATGAATATTATTAACGTAAAAAAAGTATTGATTTGATCTCGTAACTCCTTCTACCCCCTCCCATACAAATACACAATTTTCAGAAATGCATTTATTCGGTTTTCATTGCAACTAGCAAAGCTAAAAGAAACGATTTTTGCCATAATTACTTTTAATACAATTGCGACCAATGCTGGAAAAACTATCAACTTCACCTCACTCTTTATCAAAATCAAATTATTCGACATCAATGATATTTGTAATAGTATACTTTTCTTAAAATTTAAATTTGATAGCTTTGACGGCTTAGTAGAAAAATAATTTAATTGAGATCCCGAAATTTCGTGAAATTTGTATGGGAGAGGGTAGTTCCTCCTTCTACCCCCACCCATACAAATTCACGATTTTGATAAATACATTTAATAGATTTTCATTGAAACTAGAAAAAGGACAAAGTTAAAATTTTGCCAGAATTTGTCCCTTAATGATTGCAATAAATGTTAAGAAAAATAAGAGCTTCCCTTCACTCCTTTTACCAACTCTCATACAAATTTTTACTATTTACTATTCGAAAGAATTTGTGATGACATATTTTCCGGTACAATAAACTCTTTCCTATTTCATCTAGAGCACCATATGGGCTTTATGCTCAATCATAATTCTGTTATGTTACTTTATTATTTTAATATTTATTTTATTTGTAATCATTGTACATCATACGGACAAAATACTCCCGCAGTAAGAATGATGAGAGCTGCTAACAGATTTGCTGATCTAATTGGTATTTTCAATACTGATATCTCTCAATTAAAAAGAGTACAGTATTTGTGATTTTGTTTTTTTTATTACTTTAATTTTTAATTATTTCATATTATTGCTTTATTGTTATTTTAAATAACTGTTTTTTTTTTTTTAATTATTATTTTATTGTTATTTTTATTTGATTATTATTTTGTTGTCACTTTTTTTTTGTTTTTACATACTTATATGTTTACATAAATTTTTTATATTACATGTTCATATATCTTTGAGGGCTTGACCCGTAAATAAATAAATAAATAATAAAGTGTTGATTGAAGATCGACACAGAAAAAAAATTGCTACCATGAAATTTTGTTTTTTTGTGTTTCATGACTAAATTAGCCTAAAAATGCAAAAATCCGTCCCGCCGTACGCCGTACATATGGACTATATTTTACACTAGCAAACTCCCGCGACTTCGTCCGCATAAAAATCGCATTAATAAGCAATTTTTGAGAACGTAGTTAGTAATACATTATATAAGCTAGGGTATAGTCTAGTAGGTAGCGTGTTTGGTTAACAATGCGAAGGTCGTGAGTTCAAATCCCGGTCGACGCATAATTTCAGCACACTACCTCCTTGAATATACCTTGGTTTCATCAATCTACGAAAATGAAAAATTCGTAGATAGAGGGTTGTGCGAAGAGCTAACAACTCTTCCGCAATAAATAATTAAAATGTTAAGGAACCTGAAGGTCAGGAGGCCAAGGCCCGATTTGGGCTGTAGCGCCATTGAAGAAGAAGGAGAATACATTATATGGGATATATAATCCGCTTACTTTAATGGCTCTTTGAACACAATGTTTTGTATTTTGTTGGAGTCAGAAGATTAAGAATTTTAGCATGATACTCGCATTTGAATGGAAGAGGCTCGTGATCAAGTCAAACCCGTGATTCGAGATCATGTGTATACGTGTTAAGGACATGTGAATAGTTGTAGCTTGTGTTAATTGAAAAAAGCCCAAGTAAAATGACATTAAGCTTAAAAACATAACAGGACTTCGATTGTGCGTATCAAATCGAAATTTTTGTAATCTTAAGAATTTTTGTGTGGGGAGTGATAGAAGGGATGACAGTACTAAATAAATTTTTTTCACACCATGCTAGAGTAGCTATAAAAATATTTTGCACCAAATTTAAGCTTGAAAAACTGAATAGGTAAACTTTGTGCATTGGATTTAGTGAAATTGTGCAATTTGTATGGGAGGTGGTTGAAGGAGTGGGGGGTTTTTGGTAATTTTTCTAGATACAACTATCATCACCATGCAATTGATATCTTTTAAATTTCAGATCAGTTAGATTCACACTTTTCAAAAAAATCGAGTTTTTGCAAAGTCGTGAAATTGTGTCATATTGTAAGGGAGGAGGTAGAAGGAGTGGAGCTAATCGGTTAATTTTTCCCGATAATAATAATAATACTAATTAGGGATTCATCAGAAAATTTTAGCTCGATCAAAGTTATACGTACTGAGAAAATTGGTTTAGAGTATTTCATGAAAAAGTGCAGTTTGTATGGGAGGTGGTAGAAGGAGTGGAGGGTTTTTGGTAATTTTTCTAGAAACAACTATAATCACCATGCAATTGATGTGTTTTAAATTTTAGATTAGTTATATTCACACTTTTCAAGAAAATCGAGTTTTTGCAAGGTCGTGGAATTGTGCCACATTGTATGGGAGGGGGTAGAAGGAGTAAAGATAATCGGTTAATTTTTTCCCAATAACAATAACTATGCTAATTAAAGATTTAGTACAAAGTTTTAGCTCGATCAAAGCTAAACGTACTGGTTTAGAATATTTCATGAAAAAGTGCAGTTTGTATAGAAGGTGGTGCAAGGAGTGGAGGGTTTTTAGTTATTTTTTGAGAAGCAACTGCAATTATCATTGAATTGATATATTTTATATTTCAGAACAGTAACATTCACACTTTTCAAGAAAATCGAATTTTCGCAAAGTCGTGGATTTGTGTCAGATTGTATGGGAGGGGGTAGAAGGAGTAAACCTAATTGGTTAGTTTTTTCCTGACATTAATAACAATGCTAATTAAGGATTTAATACAAAATCTTAGCTCGATCAAAGTTATACGTACTGAGAAAATTGGAGTATAGTATTTCATGAAAAAGTTTAGTTTGTATGGAGGTGGTGGAAGGAGTTGGGGGATTCAAACTATTTATATACTTGAAGATTGCATTTATAATAGAAATAATATATTTTAAATTCCAAATTAATAGCTTTCATAGTTTCCATGAAAATTTGATTATTATAAGTTTTTGAAAATAAGTCACTTTGTATGGGAGGGGGTAGAAGGCGTGAGGGGAGAAAAATAAAACCTAAAGCAGATTACTCCTCGAGGCAGACCTAATAATCTGTGAAAGTTTCATTGCAATCGGTGCAGCCGTTTTTGCGTGAAAGCCGGAAAGACAGACAGACAGAGAAATTTTTTAAAAACGTTTGATTCTGCTTAGTTATTGCTAAAATGAAGCAAAAAACTTATTTATAGCCATTTATAAACAAATAACAGACAGACACTACAATTATATTTATATAGATAGTTTTCCAGTAAAAGCGTAACAAATTTCAAATTTGTGGGTGCGCGAAATAAGCTGTCAGCCACTGTTTAACTTGTAAAGTTTATATTGGAGAAAAGATTTTTTCTTAAATATGAATTAAAGTAGACTTAGAACATAACTGCACCATTACTTTTTTAATTAGTGCCATGGGACTCGTCAAGTAGCGAAAATAGGGGTCGTCTGTAAACTTTTATCGGTCACTGTTTATGTACAGTGTGGGCCCAAATAACTGTCGCACTTTATTTTTTGTAGAAAAAAAAAACTAATGGATATCTTGAGCAACAAAACAAATTTATTTATTATATAGACTGTTGGCGTACATTATGTGTGCTTAAGTTCAAATCTTTCGCCTTTAAATTTTTTTACCAGCTTCAAACGTTTTTGAAAATTATTGCAGGCGGCACGGACCACTTCGTCTGGAATTTCATTCTAAATTTTTGTTAAAAGACGCTTGAATTGGTTCAATTTCATGTTTTTTATATTTTTTAATTTGTCAAGCATGTATCCCAAATACAGAAGTCCAATGGATTTAGATCCGGGGAAGATGCAGGCCATTCATCAACCGCAATAAAGCATGGAAAATTATCCTTGCACCAGCGCTGAACAGTTTTTGCTTTATGAGCCGAAGCAGAGTCTTGTTGAAAACAATATGGCTCGTTGCCGAAGAGCTCAGATGCATGAGGGTAACAATGATTGGCAAGCACTTCATACAAATAGTATTGTGCATTGATTTTGACACCTTTATCAATAAAAAGGAGGGGAAGCTTGCCTTTTGTGAATATGGCCCCCCACACCATGACAGACGTTGTGTTTCTATATTTCTCAACAGCAGTTTCATCTGTTGGGATATCCTGCATACTTGTTGCATATACGCGATCATTCTGTGGGTTGTGGCTCTTTTGCAATATGAATAGTTTTTCATCAGAGAACACAATATTGCAACTTGCGTGCCGCTGAAGCATCAAACCACTTCTTTCCTGTCGCATTTTTTTCTGACGCTCCGTAAGACCATGAATCCTCTTTTTTTTGTAAGGTTTTTGTCCCAAGTCCTCTTTTAAAACATTTCGATTGATTTTACGGCTCACATTCAGCTCTTTGGCTAGATTTCGAGCTGATCTTGCGCAGTTTCGCCTAATTCTTTCACGCACATTCTTCACCAGTGCAGGTGTTCTTACTGTTCCTTTTCGCCCTGGTTTTTTGGCTATTTTAACACTTCCAGTTATCTTAAATCGAGCCAAAGTGCGTTGAACAAATCTAAGGTTTACACCTATGTCTTTTAGCAACTTAACTATCTCGCCTGTCTTTTTGCCTTGCATGTGTAATTTTTGCACTAACTCCCTTTTTGCTTCCATCTTTCACAGAATTTCAATTGTTACTGGCCATGTCAAAACTATACCCAGGTAATTTCACAACAAAACAAAGAAAACAAAACATGCAAAAGTGACAAGAATTTGCTTGTTTACATACGAATAACGGTGCTTCGAAAAACTGCGACAGTTATTCGGGCCCACGCTGTATATAACATCTTAATTATAACGTCATTTTTCTTAGTAATTTGTCATTTACTTAGGCTACCGACAGACGATGCAAGCTAATATATATTAACTTCCTATTTTGATATAAGTAGGCCGAATTATGTATAGGATAATGACACTAGTAATATCGAAAAGCGAGATAATATATATATTAACTCGCATCGTGTGTCGGTAGCCTTACTCAACGAAATGTCTGTCGATAAAATTACTGACTACCAGCCCTTGTCATTTACGGGTTACTAATGTTTATTTTGCGCTTTCTAAAAGAAAATTAAAACAATATCGCCTGAATGAGTTTAAACCTGCAATATTCAAATTTGTAGAATTTTTCAATATATAAAATTGAACTTTACCACCAAATTAAATATTTTCTAAAGGCAAAATATGAGCATTATCGTTGAAGTTTAAAGTAGTCTTTGAATGCAATTGAAAAGACGTTAGAATTGAAAGAATGAAATCGAAAAAGTGTCAATATCATCAAAGCAATTCAGCAAGTCAAAGAACAAATAACCCAGTCAAAAATCGTCAGGAGGAAGGGAGAGGCGGGGGGAGGGAAAAAGTCAAAAGCTACACTTACTAATATGTCTACGACGAATTCAGGTAATCAGCAGAAGTAAATAGAAAATTGTGGGACAAACTTTAAAAATAATTTAGTTTTTATATCCCTCATAAAAACTCAAACTTGCATAAATAAATGAATGAAATATTGATTACATGTACTAGAGCTATTGATCGTATCCTCAATTAAGTGTTAAATTGACAACAGCCCTGTCCAAAAACCCCTTTTCACTAAATCTACACTAACCACTCTAATCTGTATATTGACTTTCCACGTATCCGCAACTTGCCCCAAGAATAATAATACTTCGCCTGACTTGTTGGCAGTTTATTTATACTCTAGATGAAATCTGAGAGTATATTGTGTGCCTTACCGTTTGTAGCGTTAAGAAATAATGCTCGCACAGAGCCGCCAAGGGTCCAGAAATATTTGTTGTCGCTCAAAAACTTCGATTCCGAGTTGCTGTCCGTCCGTCTGTCCGTCTGTCTACAACATAACTCTCGAACGCTTAGAGCTATCGTGCTGAAATTTGTTGTGTGTCATTTTTAGCAAAAAAGTAACTTTAAGTTCGTGAACGGCCACATCCCCCCACTCCTTCTACCCCCTCCCATACAAATTTCATGAAATTTCGAAATTTAAGGAAATCGCTTTTCCTCCGAAACCTTTCCAGCTATTGACTTAAAAATTAGGTAATAGTACAATGATATAAATATCATTGACCTCAAGAAATATTGATATGATCCCCTTACTCCTTCTGCCACCTCCCATACAAATGCACAATTTTCAAAAATCTATTTATTCGGTTTGCATTGCAACTAGCAAAACTAAACGAACCAATTTTCGTCATAATTAATTTTATTATAATTGCAACTAATTTTCGAAAAACTATCAACTTTACCTCACTCCTTCTACCCCCTCCCATACAAATTTTACGAAATTTCGGATTTCAATTAAATTAGTTTTCTCCAAAACCGTCTAAGATATCAACTTTAGAATTTGAGAAAAGTATCCTATTATAAATATAATTGATGTTAAAAAATTTGGTTTTGATTCGGATATTCCTTCTACCCCCTCCCATACAAATGCAGAATTTTGTTAAATGCATTTAACCGATTTTCATAGAAACTAGAAGAAGTACAAACTTCAAATTTTGCCACAATCTGTCCCTTACTAATTGTAATAAATGCTAAAAAAAATATCGCCTTCACCTCACTCCTTCTACCACCTCCCATACAAATTTTTGTATTGAAAGGTCAAGAAATATGAGAGCTATCGGTTTTAAAATTGTAACAAAGCAATGTGATTAGGAAGTTGATAAGCAGATTCAAAATCATCCAAAATCTTCCACTTTCTCTGCCACCTCCCATAAAAATATCATAAATTCAGACAAAAATTGTTCAATTTCCTCGAAAATTATGAAAGCAAAAACTTCAAATTCAGCATGAAATATTTTGTATACTACATTCAGTGTTACATACAAAAATGACAAACCTCCTCCTCTGCTTTTACCACCTCCCAAGCAAAAGGTAAGTAAGTATGTCATCTAGAGTATCATATGATTGGGCTTTACGCCCAATCATAATTCTGTCATGTTTTTATACTGTAGATGAAATCTATTATATCTATTATAAGTTTGCTCTATAGTTCTTAACGCTAAGAAATAAGGAAGAAGAAGATAATATTATCACTCAAAAATCTCAAATCGGATGTCCGTCTGTCCGTCCATCCGTCCGTCTGTTCGCTCTCTAGCTTGAGAACACATTGAGCTAGATAGTTCAAATTTTGTATATGTTGTTTTTGACATAAAAGTAAGGTGAAGTTCGTGAACGAGTCAATCGCTCCACCCCTTCTATCCGCTCCCATACAAAATGACGCATTATCAAGATTTGACAGTAAACCGATTTTCTCGAATAAATTTGGAACATATTATTTTTGTACCAATTCCAATCAACAGTATAAAAATTATTTAAATCCCATTACTCGTTCTACCACCTCACATAAAAGCTAAGTACAAAATTTATCAAGCTGAAATTTTAAATAAAATATTTATTTGGAATTATTACTAAGACCAAAAAGAAAAAGTAGATGATTATCTTTACTCCTTCGACCCCCTCCCATACCATATGACACAATTTCACAACTTTTCAAACAGTTGGTTTTCCTGAAAAGTTTGAATGCTACTGATCTGCGATTGAAAACATGTTGAACACATGATGTTTATATTTATTTCTGCAAAACTCACTTAGAACTCCCCACTCCTTCTACCACCTCCCATACAAACTGCGCAATTTCACTTAATCCAATACACTAATTTTCTCAGTACCTATTAATTTTTTGAAGATCAAATTTTCAATAAATAAACTGCCAACAAGTCGGGCGAAACTTTATTATTCTTGGAACAAGTTGCGTATGTGTGGAAAATCAATATGCAGGTTAGAATGGTTAGGGAAGACTAAGTGAAAGGGGGTTCTTGGGCAGGGCAATTGTCAATTTAACACTTTGCGGAAACGTTCAAAAGCTCCAGTACATATAATCGATATTTCGTTCGTTTATTTATGCAAGTTTGAGTTTTTATGAGTGAGTGGATCTTAATAATTTTTTAATTGATTGCTTGAATTACGTCCAATATTCTCTGTATAGAATGTCAGTTTCATAGATGAAGTTGCATAGAATTTTCATAAGATTCGGTGTATTTTACATTCACGAAACCAAACATTTGTATGGGAAGGAGTAGAGGAGGTTATTAAAATAATAAAGTAAAAGTTCTGATAGCAACTCTGGCATGATGTGAAAAAATTGGTTTAATGCCGTCACTCCTTCTACCACTCCCCATACAAAACTTCTTAAAATAAAAAAAATGTTATCTAGAATATCGCATGATTGGGCCTTACGCCCAGCCCTGTTATGTTTTTATACTATTTTCTAAGATCTCATATTAAATAAAAATATTATTTACAATGTAAATTAGTTCAAATTAATTAAATTTAAATTAATTAAATTAAAAAAAAACAACGATTCGCCACTACTAATTGAAACTTGAAATATGTATTTATATGTTCACTTTTTATCGATTAAATTTAAGATTACAAGAGTAATGGTCTTGAAAGACCGCAAATTGACCGAAAGAGGCACAAAACAAACAAAAATCTCAATTCTTATTATTTCAGTAAATACCAAAGACCTACTCAAGAAATTTCGCACCGCTAAAACGAAAACAAAGTTTCCAAACGACTTTAGAGTATCGGCGACCGATACGAATCGGTTAAATTGGTGTCGAAAATATTCGACGGAAAGCAAAATGATAAAACGACATAAAAGTAACCCAGTGACCCACAAAATGTAAGAAAGGAACGATATTGTCGTCGATGTCTTCTGTCGTCGATGTCTTCTTAGTCATGCTCGACATAGTCTTTTAAAATTCAAATCACGATTAAAAGTGAAGAAGACGGACTAAAATCTACCGCCGAATTCAGTCACGCTGGGTAACAATTACGCATGCAAACAAATCCACGCAACAGAAAAGAAGCGAAACTTAAGAAACAAACAAACTGGACGCCTTGCCCTCTGCGAAATAAATGCACATGCAGGCCGACATTATTATCGTGTTTGCATACTTTTTAAACAGGTGAGTTTTTATGGAGCTGGGGGTGCCACACTTAACCTTAACCTTGACCCAATCATTCATACCTTTATTTTCGTATTATGTTGGAATCCGCAGTTTTCTCTGCAACGCTCGATAAAGCGCAAACCTGAACACGTCTCGCTCCTCGGAAACGACAGCCAAATTGGAAATGTTTTTCTTTTAAGGAAAATGCGAATTCAAAAGGCCGCACTGCACTATTGCACACTTCTTGGACACTCCACAAGTGGTCTTGATAAGTTAATTTTAGAATCGCGTGCTGCTACGGCAGCGCGAAATTCTCGTATTGGAAAGTATTCCGGAACGCGGTATTTCAGAAACACGTTCTACTCGCTTTCTGTTAGTACGCGTAGTTAGTTATCTTAACGACGGATTCTTGCACTTAACAGTTATACTCGATTCTCGGGGCCAGATAGTGTAGAAATCACTTCGAAAACACGAACCCACTGACGTAGTTAACAATTTTCCGCTGAATCTATCTTTCGCTTCTCTTACTTTGAACTTAGGAGGGCTTGAATAGCGAGACGAGGCAACAGCCAACTTTCTTCAGGTGTGAACTTCCGACTTGCTGGAATGCTATCTTTCTTCTTGTCTCTGTGCACCTCTTTACGTCGAGAGTGAGTCGCACTAATTGTAACGTTCGCAAACCTCAACCGATGATTTCAAACTGAAATGAAACTAAACTGGAGGTTCTGGAGGTTCCATCACGGGAAAACTTTCCGCCTTCTGCTTCACGTGTACGGCTCTATTCTGTGTGCAAGCTTTTCAAGCTTTCGATTGGAAATTGTTGCAATGTTGGGAAGATAATGTTGCTCCAGTTATGTTGCAATATGAAATCGGATCGACGAGGTGATGCTACTTCTTAAGAATACTCAGATATATTTGTCTCTAGGGGATTAAGCAATCGCATTTTCCTCGTTCATGCTAGCATTTATATTACAATGTTTACTCCAAAATCGAATAACTAAAGATGCAAGTCCTGAATCAATCGATACTCGAAAACAATTTCGATAGTTCGCGCTCGAATCTGTAAACAACCTCGATACTCGTAAAGCTTTCAGCACTCGCTGTTTTTTCCTGTTCGCTCGGAATAATACGTTAACTAATCTAAATTTATTTGAAAAGTCAACAATAACTTTTTTGTTGAAAAATGTTTATACTCTAGATGGAATCTGAGAGGATTATAAGTTTGCCACAAAGTTTGCAACGCCAAGAAATAAGGCTCGGAGAAAAAAATGAATGAAACAGAAGTTCATATCTTCTACAATGGCGCTACGGCCCAAATCGGGCATTGGCATCCTGACCTTCAGGTTCCTTAACATTTTCACATTATTTATTGTGGATTGTTAGCCCTTCACACAACCCTCTATCTACGAATTTTTCATTTTCGTTGATTGAGGTAACCGAGGTATATCCAGTCAGGTAATGTGCAGGAATTATATTACGTCGACCGGGATTTGAACTCACGACCTTCGCATTGTCAGGCCAACATACTACCCACTAGTCTACACCCTAGCAGAAGCTCATATAATCACTGAAAAATCTCAAAACTGGATATCCGTCCGTCAGTGTCCTCTCTAGCTTGAGAACGTGTAGAGCTAGAGAGCTCAAAATTTCGCAATTTGACAGTAAACGGATTTGCTCGAAAAGTATAAATGCTATTGATCTGAAATTTGGAATATAATACTTTTATAATGATTTCAATCTACGGCATTAACATTATTTATGTCCTCTTACTCCTTCCGCCACCTCCCATAAAAACTGCAATTTTCATGAAATGCTCTACACCAATTTACTCAGTACGTATAAAATTTATCGACCTAAAATTGTGCACTAAATGTTTAGTTAGGATTATTATTAAGCCCAAAAAAAAATTAGACGATTAGCTTTACCCCTTCCACCCTCTCCCATACAAATGACACAATTTCGCAATTTGACAATAAACGGATTTGCTCGAAAAGTATAAATGCTATGAAATTTGGAATATATTACTTTTATGATGATTTCAATCTACTGTATAAAAGCTATTTGAGTCCTTTCCTTCCTTTCACCACCTCCCATACAAACTTCACTTTTTCATGAAATACTCTAAAGAAATTTACTCAGTACGTATAAAATAGATCGAGCTAAAATTATGCAATACAATACAATATTTATTTAAAATTATTACTAAAACGAAAAAAAATTAGACGATTAGTTTCACTCCTTCTACCCCCTCCCATACAATCTCACAACTTTAAAAAAGTCGATTTTTCGAAAAAGTATGCTACTAATCTGCAATTTAAAACATAGCAAAAGCATAATGTTTTTGGTTATTTCTGAAAAAGTCATTAAGAACTCGCCCCTCCTTCAACCACCTACAATACAAACTGCACAATTTCGCAAAATCCAATACTATAATGTTCTCATTACCCTTTTTAATTTTTGAATCCTACATTTTGTATAAAACATTTTGATGGCAACTCTAGCGTGATGTGAAAAATTAGTTCAATATCGTCATCCCCTCCACCACTTCCCCTACAAAATTTCTTAAAATCAAAAAAAATTCTCCTTCATCTAGAGTATCGCACGATTGGGCTTTACTTAGTTCTGCTATGTTTTTTAAATCAAATTTTAACAAAAATATTATTTACAATAATCATCAGCGAAATAAGATTGAGTTTTCAGTTCCTAACAACTTCAATCTTGAAAAACAAAAATAATTATAATAAATAAATAACAATCATAACATCTCATGTTGCGAGAGTTTCAATAATCCACAACAGGATTGGGAACTTGAAGAGTTTTTAGATCATTTAGAGTTAGCGCCATAAATTTCTTGATTCTTGTTCAAGGACTGAAATAATAGATTGCGATCAATATCCCCACCACTCAGTATTCGTAACATTGTAATGCACCACTTCATAAATCTCTTGAGTTTCTATCTGACAATTCGATAAATCCATAAGAAAATGCAGATCTTAGGGACAATTTTTTCCCGACCGATATATAAATAAGCGACCGGCTTTTAAAAGATATGCCAATCACAAAACTGGCTAACTCTGACATAATCTGAAAATCGATTCGAAAAAAATGGACGATTGCCAGACGTATAATGTATCAGGGTCAGACATGTTAGGCATTGGTATTTATTGGATGTCTGCATTAAACTTTGCATTTATTCCTAGTTCGACTACGAAAACTTGCATATATAGATAGTTGTTTTCTGCACTGTACTAACACGGAAATTCACATAAGAATTATAAAATAGATACATAGATAGATTTCAATAATTGTTGAACTGAGTCTACTACAATCTGGAATAATCATTATGATTTGATAGGAAACCGATAGCAACAAGTGTTTCAAGAAGTTCTAATAGAATTTAATAAGTCGGAGACCTTAAAAAGTAAGAAAAATTCTCCCCATTTGTCGATGAGCAAGCCAACGACAGAAATAAACTTGCGACAAATATAAATCGATTCTGAGGATGTTATGCAGATGTTCCTATATAGAGCTGGCCAAGTTCGCCTTTGTAGACTCTAAATCAGACAAATTTGGTAAATTTTGAAATGTGCTTTAAAGGAAGCAGGTGAAAAAATGTTAAGTTAATTGTAAGTGCTTACTTCTAAGGACATGCAGTATTAAAATTCTTGTTAAGTGTAAGAGAGTTTGGAGCATTTCACTGCTTCGACTATTGCGCTGTTAAATATATTTTGAAATGCTTCAAAATATTGAGCTTGAAAAAAAATCCAAACCTAATTTCCAGCGTGTGATAACTGCACTAACCAAGAAACCCATTTTTCTTTTGTGCTTTAGGTTTAATGGAAATCGATAAAATGCATTTTCCAAAATTATGCATTTGTATGGTAGGGGGTGGAAGGAGTATAGGACAAAGACAAAAGACAAAATTTTGCGTCGGCAATGAAATTTCAATTTTACTATCCACAAAACTTCAAGTCAAGGCCTTGAAAGTTTCGAAGAAAAATTCATTTAATTGAAATTTCAAAATTTCGTAAAATTTGTATGGGAGAGGTTAAAAGAAATCAGATGAAGTTGATAATTTTTTCACAACTGATTGCAATTATAAACATAAAAGAATTATGATTGGGCGTAAAGCCCAATCATATAATACTCTAGATGAAATGAGAAAGAGTTCAATGTACCGGAAAATTTGTCACCTACAATTCTTTTAAGTAATTAATAGTGACTTTTGTATGGGAGGTGATAGAAGGAGAGGGGGAAGGTTTGTAATTTTTGGATATGACACCCAATGTGGTATGCAAAATATTTCGTGGTGAATTTAAGGTTTATAGCTTTCATTATTTTCAATTGGACATAGTTTTCCTGAAATTGAGGCATTTGTATGGGAGGTGGTAGAGGAAGTGGTGTGTTTAAGACGATTTTGAAACTGCTTATCATCATCCTTATCACCACGCTTTGATTCAATTTCAAATTCGATAGTTCTAATACATTCGAAGGAGAAATGCTTTTCTTGAATTTATAATACAGATATTTGTATGGGAGGAGGTAGAAGGAGTGAAGAGGAGCTGATAATTTTTCTTAGCATTTATTGCAATTTTAAAAAAACAAATTTTGGCAAAATTTTAAGTTTATACTTTTTCTAGTTTTAATGGAAATTGATATAATGAAATTAACAAAAATTATACATTTGTATGGGAGGGGGTAGAAGGAGTGTACGGATCAAAACACATTTTTTTCTCGTTATTGATATTTCTATTTTTATACTTTATGCAAAATATCAAGTTGATAGCTTTAACAGTTTCGAAGAAAAATAATTTAATTTAAATTTCAAAATTTCGTGAAATTTGTATGGGAGGGGGTAGAAGGAGTGAGGTGAAGTTGATAATTTTTTCAATTCTAATTGGAATTATAATAAAATTAATTCTGGCGAAAATTTGTTTTTATAACTTTGCTAGTTTCAATGAAAATCGAAAAACTGCATTTTTCAAAATTATGCATTTGTATGGGAGGGGGTAGCAGGAGTAACGGGATCGGATCAATATTCCGTCATATTAATGACATCTAAACCATAATGCTTTGACCCAAATTTCAAATCGATAGTTTAAATAGTTTCAAAGAAAAATCAATTTCTAAAAATTTCGGAATTTCGTGAAATTTGTATGGGAGGGGGTAGAAGGAGTGGAGGGATGTGGCCCGTTCACGAATTTAAAGTTTTTTTTTGCTAAAAATGGCACGCAACAAATTTCAGCATGATAGCTCAAAGCGTTCGAGAGTTATGCTGTAGACAGACGGACAGACGGACAGACGGACAGACAGCAACTCGGAATCGAAGTTTTTGAGCGACAACAAATATTTCTGTACCCTTGGCGGCTCTGTGTGAGCATTATTTCTTAGCGTTACAAACGGTAAGCAAACACAATATACTCTCAGATTTCATCTAGAGTATAATAAAACTATTTCTGGTAAAAATTCGTCTTTTTAGCTTCGCTAGATTCAATGAAAATCGAAAAAATAATTTTTCAAAATTGTGCATTTGTATGGGAGGGGGTAGAACGAGTAAGGGGATCGGATTAATATTGTGATGTTAATGATTTATACATCATTATACTTTGAACCAAATTTCAAATCGATAGCTTAAATATCAATTTCTTTATATTTCGTAATTTCATAAAATTTGTATGGGAGGGGGTAGAAGGGGTAGGGAGATGTAGCCCGTTCACGAGATTGAAGTTTCTCTTTTGCTAAAAACGACACACAAACAATTTCAGTACAATAGCTCTGCGTTTGAGAGATATGTTGTAGAAAGACGGACAGACAGACAGACGGTCACTCGGAATCAAGGCTTTTGAGCGACAATAAATATTTATGTACCCTTGGTAGCTCCGTGCGAGCATGATTTCTTAGCATTACAAACTGTAAGGCAAACACAATATACTCTCAGATTTCATCTAGAGTATAGGTTTAGGTTGTAGGAGGGTGGTTTCGTAGAACAACAATGCACAGGGGCATCTAGTTGAGGCCATTGTACTCCCTCTATGTATTATGAGATAGATATTGCTCCTCCTGTGCGAGCCACTTGGTCCGATTCGCGAACCGAAGCAGGCTCGAATGTTTGACGCTTCTGAGAATCTAGAGCCCTAAACAACGACTGCTGGAGGTCATTGTGGACAGTGGTAAATATAATGTTCGATAGATTCTTCGTCTTCCTTACAGCCTCTGCAAATGCTTGTAGTCCACAGCCAGAATGCGTGCAGCTTTAGCAACCAATGATCTATGGTCAAGCCGACAACGCTACAGCGACTACGTTGCAACAGCTGAGCTGTAATATTATTATTCGATTCTTCTCAAAAAGAATTTATAATTCTACAGCTGTAGAGCTGCCGCCATCCCGTCAAGAAAGAGTTCAAAATATGTTTCTTAAGCTAGTCTTCAGTACTGTTGATGCTACATTAACTGACTTCCTAATGGAGTTAATGTTTGCTAATACTTGCCGGGCAAGCATATCTTCTGCGTCGTTTCCTAACAAGGCTATAGCCGCTAGGCGATTTAAATTGTGTCTAGAAATAGATACTAGTTTGGACGTGGTCCTGTAGGATTGAAGTGCCAAAAGTGCAGCCCTGCTATCTGAGTAAGTGTAACAATTTCCAAGACTGTTCTATATGTCTAAGATAATTTTGTGCACTCGTTAATGTCTAATACTTTCGCTTGAAACACAGTCGCGTGTTCTGGAAGATGAAACGAAGTGTAAATGTTGAGGTCGTGGGAATAAATCCCTACACCTGTCCCTGGTTAGTATTAGATTCGTCCGTATAGAGATGAGGATCTGTACGGGTGCTGAGTATTGTGTTTGTTGCCCATTCGTTTCGTTCAGGAAACTTAATGTGAAACTTCCGTTTCTCAACTTGCAGTTGGTTCATGCAATTACACTTGTAATCTAAAATGGAATTGCCAAGACCAATTTGTGGTGCTGACCATGAGTTGAGGTTTTTAATCTAATGGCAGCTAGGCCCGCTGTTTGTCTTATAAAAAGACCAAGTATAGGTAGTGAGAGAATTACCTCCAGGGCTGGAGTTGGTGTGATTCTAAAAGCATCTGTTATACACACATATGCCATCCGTTGGATTATCTGTAAAGGTGCTAGGTTGGTTTAGTACCACCACACCATCGTGCCATAGCAAATAATTGGTCTAACAATACTGGTATACATCCAGTGGATGAGGTGCGGCTTAAGGCCTATCTCAAGCCGAATATCTTTTTTCAAGAGAGAAGGCTACGGTACCCTTTTTTACTCGTTCTTGAATTTTGGCCTTCCAGAATAATTTACTATCAAGAATTAGACCTAAATATTTAACTTGGCTCGAGAGTGGTGATACCCCGAATGTTGGTAGGATTGGAAACATATGATATTCTTCTTTCGGAGAAGAGGACCAGTTCTGTTTTTTGAGGGTCTTTTATCTAGTGCCCAACTGTTTAACAGTTGTAAAGTGGACTGCACAAGATTCCCTAGAACGTGTTGAAACTTACCTGATAGCATGATTACAAAATCGTCTGCATATGCTATTGTGGGGTAACACAAAATTTCTTAAGATCAAAAAATTTCATGAGTTATGTACGATTGGGTTTTACGCGCAACGTAATTCAGCCATGTTTTTTTTTCATGTCTATACAATCTCTTGGTATCTCCTCCTTCAACGATATCACCAAGGCAGGTCCATATCCTCCGGACCCTGCCAGTCTCGCTACTAGTAAAAGGAGTGGAGGGATTTTAATAATTAACATTCATACATCATTAGAATGACTTGTTTCCAATTTTAGATCAGTAGCTATTAAACTTTTCAAGAAAATGCACTTATTATAATGGGTGTTTGAACAAGAGGTGTAGGGTTGGAATGGCCTATTATTTGACAGCTGTCAAAAGTTGACATTTGTCATGAAACGCTTCACGTGCGTTGAATTTCATTACGCGTTCAACCGCAGTTAGGGTGCAAAAAAATTCAAGCAATTTTTTATCGTAATCATGAGCCTTCCGAGACATTTGTGCGCAACCTACTCAAAAACCTCCAAGAAGCTGGTTCAGTCCAATATGTGAAGACCGAAAATTTCGCCGCAGTGAAAGACAGTGTTGAAAATGTCCGAAACACGTCCATTCGTCACCAACTCGACCACTCCACGTCCACAATACAGCGAATATTGACGAAAGATTTAGTTCTGCATGCGTACAAGGTCCAATTGTTTCAAAAACTGCAGCGCTGAACGAGGAGGCAGAAGGACTGAGAGTAATAGATTATTTTTATATTTCATATACCAAATCTCAGATCATTAGCTCATGTAGTTTCGCCGAAAATCTGATTATTGTGAAATCGTAAAGGATGAGGAGTACTACAGACCAATAGCTTTTATACTTTTCGAGCAAAACCGTTTATTGTGAAATTGAGTCATTTTGTATGGGAGGGGTGTTAAAGAGGTGGAACGATTTGGCTCGTTCATGAGCTTAACCTTACTTTTTCGTCAAAGATCAATTAATCAATTTTCCATCAAAGTTTCGTTTACAAAATATGAACTTTCTTCCTCAACACGTTCTCGAGCCAAAGAGCGCACAAATTGACGGACATCCAGTTCTGTGATTTTCGAGTGATAATATGGACTTCTGTGTCATTCATTTTTTTCTCCGAGCTATATTTTTTATCGTTACAAACTTTGTGGTAAATTGTGATACTCTCAGATTTCAGCTAAAGTATAATAATGTTATATGCAGACCTGGCAACCTCGCCGCTCGATCTCTCTTGAATAGACCAGAATTATGTAGAACAGTATACCACTATGTAGAAAGCCATAATTAAAGATCTAGAGCTTTCCAGTATAGTTCAGACATACACCCCGACGGAAGTTTCGAGAATAGTCATGAATAGGGGGAAAAATTTATAAGAGCACGAAAGCTCTCAGTCGGGAACCAGTCATTTTCTATTTAGTTATTATCACTTATTTTTAAACGAATTTTGTTTTTACTTGAAATCCCGGTGAACCCCTAGCTCGCAACAATAATTTGTTTTTTTCTTTTTTTCTGAAACGTTCTGTAGAAATATGGTGGTGTAATACCTGATCTCTCTCCACTTGCAAGCTATTTTATTATACTCTAGATGAAATCTGAGAGTACTACAAGTTTGCTCTAAAGTTTATAACGTTAAGAAATAAGGCTCGGAGAAAAAAATGAATGATACAGAAGTTCATATAATCACTCAAAAAACTCAAAACCGGATGTCCGTCTGTCTGTCCGTCCGTCCCTCTGTCCGTCCGTCCCTCCGTCTGTTCGCTCTCTAGCTTGAGAACGCGTTGAGCTATATAGTTCAAATTTTGTACACGTCATTTTAACCAAAACAGTAAGGTAATGTTCGTGAACGAACCAAATCTCTCCAACCCCACTCCCATACAAAATGGCACAATTGCACAATTTCACAATAAACGGTTTTGCTCGAAAAGTATAAAGGCTATTGGTCTGACATTTGGAACATATTACTTTTATGATGTTTTCAATCTACCGTATAAAAATTATTTGGGTTCTCCGTCTCCTTCCACCACCTCCTACACAAACTGCACTCTTTCATGAAATAGTCCAAACCAATTTACTCACTGCGCATAAAATTTATCGAGCTCAAATTGCTCAGTTAATAATTATTTAGAATTATTAGTAGGACCAAAAAATATTAGACTATAAGCTTTACCCGTTCTACCCCCTCCTATACAATCTGACACAATTTCACAACTTTACAAAAAGTGCATTTTCCTGAAAAGTAAGAATGCTACTGATCTACAATTCGAAACATACCAAAAGCATGAAGCTTACATGTATTTCTGAAAAGTCTTTAAGAACTTACCCCTCTAACAAACTGCACAATTAGTAATTTGTACAATGTCGTCAACCCCTGTAACACTTCCCCTGCAAAATTTCTTCAAATCAAAAAGTTTCTCTTTCATCTGTACAATATCTTCCTTCTCGGCGATTTTAATCGCCCAAATATCTCTTTTCAGACTAATCATTCCGATAACACTATTATACCGGAGAATCTTCCGTCTGATATTGACACCACTATTATCGACACACTATATAATAACGACTTACATCAGGTAGTGAAATTTCCCAATAAAAATGGGAGATGGCTTGATATGATCTTTACAGACGCATATGATGAAGTGATTGTTAGCCCTGCCTCTGACGCGGTGAATCTTTTCTCTAATATACAACATCACTCTGCTATCATAGTAGAACTACCATGTAACAACATTAATTTTGTTCACTCTTACAATAATAATATTGTATTTGACTTCCGTAATGCTGATTTCAATTGCATTAATAACGAACTGTCTTCGATAGACTGGACATCCCTTTTCTCATGTAATGATCTCGACAATGCCATAACAACGTTTTACGATGTGATCTTTAAAATTGTCGATAATTATGTCCCTGTAATAAAACAAAAAGACAAAGTTTCAGAGCCCTGGTTAGATAAAAACCTCAGATCACTGCGGAATAGAAGAAATAAGCTATTAAAAAAACTTAAGAAAACAGGCGCGATTACTTCTAATCTTCAGAAAAGTTATGACACGCTGGCCTCAGAGTTCTCTTCTAAGTCCCGTGTTGCGTATGAGTGTTATGTAAAAAAAATTGGTGAAGATATAATAACAGAACCAAAAAGATTTTTCGAATTTGTTAATACAAAACGAAAAAGTTCGGGTTATCCCATGACCATGTCTAATGGGATCACGCAATCTTCCTGCCGGCGTAATATCTGCGATATGTTTGCTGACCGTTTTCAAGAGGTTTTTAGTGCCCAGTCAGATTCAACCCACAGTGAACCCAACATTTCGGTTCCTACATTTATTGATACTATCTCATTTTCTATTGAGGAGGTGCTCGCTGCTCTCAAAACTATTGATACCAAAAAAGGTCCAGGTCCTGATATTATTCCTCCCCATATCTGCGATATGTTTGCTGACCGTTTTCAAGAGGTTTTTAGTGCCCAGTCAGATTCAACCCACAGTGAACCCAACATTTCGGTTCCTACACTTATTGATACTATCTCATTTTCTATTGAGGAGGTGCTCGCTGCTCTCAAAACTATTGATACCAAAAAAGGTCCAGGTCCTGATATTATTTCTCCCCTATTTTTATCAAAGTGTGCCCATCATCTTTTAAGACCTTTACATTTTCTCTTCAACAAGTCACTGTCATTGGGAACTTTCCCCTCGGCTTGGAAATCATCGCACCTCACACCTATCCACAAAAATGGAGACAAACGAAAAGTTGAGAACTACAGAGGTATAGCAATTCTATCAGCAATACCGAAATTATTCGAAAAAATTGTCTGCGATAAATTAACCAATATGATCAACCCTGTTCTTAATGACCAACAGCACGGCTTTAGAAAAGGTCGCTCGACTACAACGAATCTCATGATTCTTGTATCTGATACGCTCTGCGAACTTGAAAATGGGCATCAAGTCGATACAATATACACCGACTTTAGCAAAGCGTTCGATCGAGTTGATCACAATGTCCTGATTTTAAAGTTAAAAAAAATTGGTGTGACAGGATCCTTACTTGACTGGCTTAAATCCTATCTTGATAATAGAACTCAATTTGTTAAGTTTTAAGGTCTTATTTCCAAGGAAATATTAGTGTCCTCTGGAGTACCCCAAGGAAGTCACTTGGGATCTCTCTTATTTAATGTGTTCATCTCAGATCTATCAGAAGTATTGGAAAATGTTTCACATCTGAGGTACGCTGATGATCTGAAAATATATCATGCCATAACCTCGCCCGCAGATGCCGCATTTCTGCAATCCAAGCTTATTGCGCTAGATCATTGGTGCATTCAGAACAAATTAGAGCTTAATGTCAGTAAATGCCACGTTATAAGCTTCTCACGTAAATCATCCTCATATCACCATGACTATGTTTTAAGTGGAACTCAACTACACCGTGTTGATCAAATTGAGGATTACTACTGGACAACAAACTGTGCTTCAAATCTCATTTTAATCGAATAATTTCGAAAGCCAATAGACTTCTTGGGTTCATTAAGAGAAGAGCCACAGAGTTTAAGAATGTATGGGTTGCAAAATCTTTATTCTGTTCTCTTGTCCGCCCTATTCTGGAATATGTATGTCCCATTTGGGACCCTTTTTTCCAGTTATATAGCAACAGAATAGAGTCAATCCAGAAGCAATTCCTTCTTTTTGCTCTCAGGGACCTGTATGATCCTGGAGATTTTGAAAACCTTCCACCCTACACAGTTAGGCTGCAATTATTAAATCTTTTACTGCTTGGTTCTAGAAGAACTATGCTCACATCCTGTTTATACTCTAGATGGAATCTGAGAGTATTATAAGTTTGCTCTAAAGTTTGTAACGCCAAGAAATAAGGCTCGGAGAAAAAAATGAATGATACAGAAGTTAATATTATCACTCAAAAATCTCAAAACCGGATGTCCGTCCGTCTGTCCGTCCGTCTGTGCGCGCTCTAGCTTGAGAACGCGTTGAGCTAGATAGTTCAAATTTTGTACACGTCGTTTTTGACAAAAAAGTAAGGTCAAGTTCGCGAACGGGCCAAATCCCTCCACCCCTTCTACCCCCTCCCGTACAAAATGACACAATTGCGCAATTTCAAAATAAACGGATTTGCACGAAAAGTATAAAAGCTATTGGCCTGAAATTTGAAATATGTTACTTTTATGATAATATCAATCTACCATATAAAAATTATGCGTGTCCTCTCCGTCCTTCTACCACCTCCCATACAAACTGTACTTTTTCATGAAATACTCTAAACCAATTTACTCAGTGCGTATAAGATTTAGCGGACTGAAATTGTGCACCAAATATTAATTTAAAATTGTCAGTAAGACTAAGCAAAAATTAGACGATTAGCTTCACCCCTTCTACCCCCTCCCATACAAAATGACACAATTTCGCAATTTGACAATAAATGGATTTACTCGAAAAGTATAAAAGCTATTAGCCTGAATTTTGGGATATATTTTTTTCATAATGATATAAATCTACAGTAGAAAAATTATTTGCGTCCTCTTTCTCCTTCCACCCCCTCCCATACAAACTACACTTTTTCATGAAATGCTCTAAGACAATTTTCTCAGAACATATAATATTTATCGAGTTCATATTTTGTAATAAATACTTAATTAGTATTATCACTAAGATCAGAAAAAATATTTGATTAGCTTCGCCCCTTCTACCCCCTCCCATACAATATGACACAGTTTCACAACTTCACAAAAAATCTATTTTCTTGAAAAGTATGAATGTTACTGGTCTAAAATTTAAGAGATGTCAATTTTATGATATTCTTAGTTATTTCTAAAAAAATCATTAAAATCCTCCCACTCTTTCTACCACGTCCCATACAAACTGCACATTTTCACTAAATCTAACACACTAATTTTCTCAGTTCGCATTCAATTTTTGGAGTAAGCATTTTGTATAAAACATTTTTGTAGCTACCTTAGCATGATGGGGAAAAAATTAGTTCAATGCTATCACCCCTTCTAACACTCCCCATACAAAATTTCTTGGGATCACAAAAAATTCTATTTCATCTAGAGTATAGTAAGATTGCGTCTTACGCGCAATCGTAGCCCTGTTATGTTTTACCTTAGATGTTTTGAATGGCGATATTAAGGTTGACCATATCTCAAATAAATTCAGACTCAATGACAATGTCAGGCTGACGAGACATTCAAAACCACTTAAGGAATATGCACATCGTACTGATTACGGACAAAATGAACCTATTAACAGATGCTGTAGAGTATTTAACAAATTCAGCGCCCACTATACACCTTCAATAAATAAGCTGACATATAAACTGAGACTACGCTCCGTTTTATAAGGTCCCCACATCCCGCTTAACCCTTCTACCAGTGTCTATCATATATCATATATGTATATAAAATTATTTTTAATTAATTAAGGTAAATTTAAATATATTAGGATATATTAAAATTAATTAAATTAAGCAATCTATTTGTAAAATATCTTGTTATGATTAATAAATAAATTAAATTAAATTAAAATTAAATATTTCTTATGAATACTGACATCTAGAATGGTTGATAAAAAAAAGTTTTGAGCGATGTCCTGAGTTTTATTGTAAATTTTACTACTGGGCAGCGAAATATGAATAAATCGAGCGGTAAAAAGTCTCAGATTTGCCCTGGAATGGTTCGTCCTTCTAAGCTATGCTTCTGCTAGGGAAATGGGGTATTGTGAATGTGATAATAAAATTATTCAACCATAAACATAACATATTTTACAGATGATTTTGTTAAGGGGTTACAAACAAACACTTGATTAGTTCAAAAAAATCCATTTTCCAAAAAGGTGCTCATTCGAAATTACTATCCTTTGAGTGTCTACCCTGAAAATTTCACAAAGAAGTTTTCAGTAATGACGAAGTTATAGCGTTGTGGTGAGCAACGTCTATGAGATGACTCAAAACTTCAAACCCATTTTTCTCGAAACAGTAATTTCTTAATCGGTACCAGAATTATGTGTCTCCGCGACTTCAGGAATCTAGTTTTGCATAGTTATGTTTCCCATAATAATCTAGTTCTTATCGATCAGCTTTTTTTGATATGGCATAGTTTTTCTTAACATAAATACTGAACGATGAAAACTCGTCGTTTTATTCTCTAAATGAAATCTGAGAGTATATTGTGTTTGCCTTACCTTTTGTAACGCTAAGAAAAAATGCTCGCATAGGGTCGCCAAGGGTATAGAAATATTTGTTGTCGCTCAAAAACTTCGATTCCGAGTGACCGACTGTCTTTCCGTCTGTCTACAACATAACTTTCGAAAGCTTTGACCTATCGTGCTGACATTTGTCATACGTTACTTTTAGCAAAAAAGTAACTTTAAGTTCGTGAACGGACCACATCCTCGCAATCCTTCTACCTTTTCCCATACAAATTTTATGAAATTTCGAAATTTAAAGAAATTGATTTTTCTCCGAAAGTATTTCAAATATAGACTTGAAAATTAGGTTAAAGTACAATATCCTCTCCCCTTTCTGGAGATTAAGAGAGATCTCCCTTCGCACGAAGCTGCGAGTTTTTGACGAATGCGTCAAATCCGCGTTGTTAAATGGTTGTACCACGTGGAAAGTGACCGTTCGACTTACCAAGAAACTACAGACTTTCGTAAACCAATGCCTCCGACGCATTTTAGGAATATTCTGGCCAGAAGTGATCTCCAACGACAAACTTTGGAATACAACTGGCCAGACTAAAATAGGTATTGAGATTCGACGGCGGAAGTGGCAGTGGATTGGTCATACTTTGAGGAAACCAGAGCGAAACATCGCAAAACAGGCTCTGGATTATAACCCTCAAGGAAGACGTCGGGTTGGTCGACCATGTAACATATGGAAGCGAGCAGTTGAGCAGGAGGCCAGAGGAATAAACAAGTCCTGGCAACAGCTTAGGGCCGATGCTCAAAATCGCGTCTTGTGGAAGAGAGTTGTTTCTGTCCTATGCCCCTATAGGGGGTCTTAACAGGATAACAGGAATTTGATTGACAATAATTTGAATATCATTGACGTCAAAATATTGATCTGATCCCCTAAATCCCTCTATCCCTTCCCCTACAAATGCACAATTTTCAAAAATGCATTTGTTCGGTTTTCATTGCAACTAGCAAAGCTAAAAGAATGAATTCTTGCCATAATTAATTTTATTACAATTGCAATCAATTTTAAAAAAATTATCAACTTCATCTAACTGTTTCCACCCCCTCCCATACAAATTTCACGAAATTTCGAAATATTAATTAAACTATTTTTCCTCAAAACCGTCAAAGCTATCAACTTTAAATTTTGAGAAAAGTATCCTTTTATAAATATCATAGATGTCAAAAAATTTGGTTTTTATTCGAATACTCCTTCTACCCCTTCCCATACAAATGCTCAATTTTGGTAAATGCATTTAATCGATTTTCATTAAAACTAGAAATTTGTCCCTTAATAATTGCAATAAATTCTAAAAAAAAATCTGAACTTCAATTCACTCCTTTTACCACCTTCCATACAAATTTTTGTATTGGAAATTCAAGAAAAGTATTTCTCCTTCGAACATTTGAAATATAAAATTGTAGCATTATGCTTAAGATGTTGATAATCAGATTCAAAATTATTCAAAGCCTCCCATTTTCTCTGCGACTTCCCATATAAATGCCATAAATTATAATAATTATGTTTTATTCCAGGGACTAGCATGATCCCAAAAAATAGAATTGGTAAATTCCGGAAAAGGAGGATATATAACAAGGAGTGACTATAAGAATACTTTGCCGTGTAAGAAACTGAGAATGAAAGTATTTCCCTCCCTTACTGGCGAAATGTTCGAAAATTTTCGAAAAAAAAATCGCTTCGCTATCTTTGTCTGGCACACTTGAAAATATTGCAACTAACTCTTTCCCACGTCAAATTGTCCGAAACTATTGTCAAATTTTCGAAATAATTGTTTCGCTATCCTTGTTTGGCATACTTAAACCCAAAGTAACTATCTCTGTCCCGAGTTAAATTGTCCGTTGCTAAAATGCTTAGCTTAGACATGAACCAAAAACTAATAAAAATTTAAAAATAAAGATTTCTGAAATAAAACAGCAAACTCCATTCTACTGAAAATTATTTTATTGCTGACTGAATATTAGCAACCAAGAGACAATACAAATTAGCGTATTTTTCTTTTTTTGTAAAAGTTTGAAGCCAAGTTAATCTTGGACACGATTTTCGAAAATTTCCGAATCAAAAAGTATTCCCACATGAGACAGCCTATCAGGCACTCCATTTTATATATCCTCCTTGATTTCGGATCGATAAGTACAAGTTTTATCTATCTATTGAAAGAAAAGATTTCCGAATTCAACACTGTTACACTTTATTATTCGTAACGTTTCGGTCTCTGCTGAGACCTTTATCAAACAGTTTGATAAAGGTCTCAGCAGAGACCGGAACGTCGAAAATGGACTGTGAAAACATTCACTAAAACTTTGTCTATCTACTTTAAGAAAAAAAAAAATGTTTTTTTTAGATTAAAAATGGCGGAGGCACGTGTGGTATCGCAGAAAATGTCAACAAACACACGACCTAGGAAAACGACTGTAACTTTTTTACCGTTTGAAATTTGTCAAACAAATTTTTACACAATATAGATAAAATGTCTAATTTAAAAAATATATCATAATTCTTCAATAGAATTCAGTTCAATGCGCGAAAAAAAATCTTTAACATAACCGTAGTTTTAGCCGTCGCAGTTGTATGTAACCCCTTGATATACAAATAGTTTTATACAATTGATGCAAAGCGGCCCTGATTAGTAGTAATTAATTTCTTCGTCTTCATCATAATAGAATGATGACACACTGCACTTTTCTAATGAAGAGCTAATCATTAATCTGCCAAACTGCCAAAGTTGAATTGAATAGGCAATGAATTCTAAAATTTCAAAAGAAAGGCCCCGAAAGAAGAATCCTTAGACCTGAGATGAAGCTATCTGCCAGCGATCTTTGACTGCAGGGGCATTAAATCACACCCTAAAGATTCCATTGAAGAAAATGATTCTTCTTTTTTATGTAGTATCAAATGAAAAGGCTATAAGAAATGACCAACTGTAGTACATTCATCATCAAAATAAACGTAATGATGGGAACAAATTATTATTAGCTGTGATCATTATTATCAATATTTTGCTCGTTAGGTGCTCATTAGCTTAAATATATAGTGAATGACACACAGTCACTTCGTAACCATTCAGGTGTAATGAATAATTTAGTTGTGCTAGCTACATATCATCGGTATTAGTTATTATCGCAAACTTTTAGAAACCAATCCATCACCTTTCATACTAATGTGTTATGTCTAGGGTTTATTGAGCAATATGAGTAATAAAAGATGAGAAATTGGATCTCTTAACGAGATTGAAGAGGCTTGTGTGTGCCTATAAGGTATGTAGTTATACAATTTTCTTTAATTACTTCAATGTTTCCTTGTACTCATTTACATATGTACAACAATGATTAGATGGCTTCAATGCAAAGTTGTAGAGTATACCTAATCATATTCTAAATGAAATCTAAGAGAATATATTGTATTTACCTTACCGTTTGTTACGCTAAGAAATAGTGCTCGCATAGAGCCGCGTAGGGTAGAGAAATATTTGTTGTCGCTCAAAAACCTCGATTTCGAGTGACCGTCTTTCCGTCTGTCTGTCTACAAAATAACTCTCGAACGCTTTGAGCTATCTAACGGGCTGCATCCATCAGTCCCTCTAACCCTCCCATTCAAATTTCTCGAAATTTCTAAATTTTAAGAAATTGATTTTTTTTCCAAAACTATTTAATCTATTGACTTGAAAATTAAGTAAAAGTATAATGATGTAAATATCATTAACGTATAAAATTATTGATCCGATTCCCTCACTCCTTTTACCACTTCCCATAGAAATGAACAATTTTGAAAAATGTATTGTATAAATGATTATTATTGAAACTTCTACTTCTACCATACAATGGCACTACTTCCCAAATCGGACCTTGGCCTCCTGACATTCAGGTTCTTAACATTTTTCATTACTTATTGTGGAAGGGTTGTTAGCCCTTCGCACAATCCTCTTTCTACGAATTTTTCATTTTCTTAGATTGAGGTGACCAAGGTATATCCAAGCAGGCAGTGTGCTGGAATTATGCGGCGACCGGGATTTGAACTCACGACCTTCGCATTACAAGACCAACATGCTACCCACTAGGCTACACCCTAGCTTTGTTATTATTATTATTGAATCTAGCCAAGCTAAAAAGATCAATTTACACCAGAATTATTTTTATCATAATTACAACAAGTTTGAAGAAAATTATCCTTCTACTTGGGCTTTATGCCCAATCATAATTCTGTTTTGTTTATTAACATAAAATTGTAGCTTAGTCCATTTTGCGGATTGTTCTAAAGAGTATTAATTATATTGCTAATGCTATATGCGGTTATTGAATTTCCTCGACATCTATCTAGAAGCATTAGTGCATTCAAAAGCCACTATACATCTAAATTTAGTATCAATTCTTAAGAAATGATTCCAAGTTCATGGAATGGCATTCAGTATAAAGCCAAGGTCTCTCGCATGCACAACTTCCTTGCACGACAAAAAATGAAAGAGGGTGGCTATAGGAAATCCAAT
This sequence comes from Chorisops tibialis, assembly GCA_963669355.1. Classification (NCBI taxonomy): domain Eukaryota; kingdom Metazoa; phylum Arthropoda; class Insecta; order Diptera; family Stratiomyidae; genus Chorisops; species Chorisops tibialis. Next base: position 63,248,625 of record OY770264.1, on the reverse strand, counting down.
ATCCATGGTCGTTACACATATCTTAACACAAAGCCCCATATTCCCTTAGCCCCATATATATAATGACGTCACACGCTATTTAGATAGAATATCTATCCCCACAGCGCAATGGGGTTGTATCTCGTATATCCTCGTCAAAATACAACCCCGACATACTTACCGACTACTAAGTAGGTTCTAAGCGAAAAAAATATAAAAAAATAAAAACACCCGAACCTTGAATCCTATACGCTCTAGGTTGCTGCTGGGAAGTCAACTAGCAACAAGGATGCCACATGATAGCATGTAAAACGACAACTTAAAAGCCCACCCCTCCTTGTACTTCACTTTCAAAACGATACTCTCCGGTCTCGTTGATAAGAAGCATTATATCGCTATTACGAGCGATCCTGGTGTCCTGTTTTGAATCGTTCCATCTTCTTAATGGTATCATGCATTCGTACATGGCCCGTTGGGACCAAACATCGACCGCAATCGACAATTCGGCGAATGGGATTGGCCGATAGTAGTGAGAACTCCAAGTTCACGATATCCAGAATGGAACTCGGTGAAGGTTATTCCAGAGTTCTTAATTGGCCACTTCAGAACGAGAGTGTTTTTTAAAAGTTCGTTTCAAATGGGCCTGTACTTTGTCGACGCTCACATGTGCGTTCATGATGCGGTACGGTTAAATTGCTGCTCAATTCGTTGCAGCATTAATAAATTTCGTTAAGAAAAAAAATTTGCATTCGAAGCCTTGGAAGGTCAACATCATCTTGAAACACCCACGTATGGTGCGGCTGTTGGACAATTTCTTCGCGTGAGAAATACAGAAGAATGCATTTGGTGCCGTCTTAACTCTGCGGTCAAGAAAGGTGGGTCGGGTTCGATGCGAAAAACTTAAAAGACGTTTCGACTTGTTTTCATTCTGTGAGTGTTGTGTCTTGAAATTTCGTTAATTGATTACGTCGCTGGATTAAATTATTGCTCAAACCTCATAGGAATTTTGCATTTCATTTATACTTTTGAAGTTTTCGTTTGGAATTTATCGCATAATTAATTTTTTTTTTATTTTTTGATATCAGACTTTTATCTTTTCAGTAAAATATAGTTTTTTATTACTTTTTGGAGGAAGATTTAGAGTGATTTACAAAAGATTTGAGAACTTGGAAATAGAGGACTAGACTTAATCTTACGGTATTATGAAATAAAAAATATCAATGTATGAAATTTCTCGTTTATCTCGTATTAAAGATACTTATTTTAGCTTCAAATGCTATTTAAACATTTTGATAGGATTTCCTATTATTAGTTTTATGATAAAAAAATGTTCCTAAGGTTGAAACGGTACTATGTAGTATGTTACGTAACGCTTATTTTATTTGTTTATTTAAGAATCTACATAATAAGCAAAAACTGTGCATATATTTGAGGTCACGTGGCTCACATTAAATATACATATTACAAAGTTTTGCCAAGATAATATTGTCGGTATTTGTGGTTCAGTGGAAAAATTCGCCTGCCACGCGGGTGGTCCAGCGTTCTATTCGCGGCCGGATTTTTTTTTACAATTTGAATAAAGTAAAAATATCATAATTTCAAATAACTTTAATCCATGCTTAAGTTGAAAATAAAATCAATTTTTTATTTTATTATTCTAATAATAAAGTATTGTAATCGACACAGAAAAAAAAAAATTTGCTACCCTGAAATTTTGTTTCATGACTAAATTAGTCTAAAAATGCAAAAAAAAATCCGTCCCGCCGTACATATGGAATCATATCTCCGAGACTGTCAAAGATAGAATGTTCGTTTTTCGGTGGATTGTTGATTGAGTAAGTGAGCTCTGTTTTCTAAATTGGGGGGGGGGGGGGGTGTTAGGCGGAAGGGGGAAGCGGGGGGAGGGAAAGAGTCACAAACTACACTTGCTAACATCTCCACCACGAATGCAGATAGGAAGTTGAAAATTAGACAATTTATAGGGGGGGCAGGGGGGGGGTTGTGGGACAAACTTTAAGAATAATTTAATTTTTTTATCCACTGTCGTCCGAACAGGAGGGGCTTAGAACAAATTGGCAGCCGAATTGTTTTTTCAAATGGTTGTATCTTCGAAATTACTTATCGTAAAAAATTCATATTTGGGACCATTAAGGTGGCATATAGTTCCACCGGAATCAGCTTAGAGAGTGGCTAATTATTGTAAGGGGGATGGTCAGGGGTGTGCAAAGAAAACCAAAAATCCGTCCCGCCGTACATATGGAATCATATCTCCGAGACTGTCAAAGATAGAATGTTCGTTTTTCGGTGGATTGTTGATTGAGTAAGTGAGCTCTGTTTTCTAAATTGGGGGGGGGGGGGGGGGTGTTAGGCGGAAGGGGGAAGCGGGGGGAGGGAAAGAGTCACAAACTACACTTGCTAACATCTCCACCACGAATGCAGATAGGAAGTTGAAAATTAGACAATTTATAGGGGGGGCAGGGGGGGGGTTGTGGGACAAACTTTAAGAATAATTTAATTTTTTTATCCACTGTCGTCCGAACAGGAGGGGCTTAGAACAAATTGGCGGCCGAATTGTTTTTTCAAATGGTTGTATCTTCGAAATTACTTATCGTAAAAAATTCATATTTGGGACCATTAAGGTGGCATATAGTTCCACCGCAATCAGCTTAGAGAGTGGCTAATTATTGTAAGGGGGATGGTCAGGGGTGTGCAAAGAAAACCACTTAAAACTGAATATCTCAACTATCTCGTAAGCTATGTAATTGAAACTTGAAAAATATATTAAGCTATACTAGAAAAATACAAAAAAACTATAACATGTTGAAATAATAGTAGTGGGGGAAATGGGGAACATTTCAAAAATTGCGTACTTTTCAAAATTACAAATCCTTATATCTCAAAAAAGAGTATAGATATCCAATCGAAAATTTGTCAGATTGTAGAGCTACATAGTTGGGGGGGGGGGAGGGGTGGTGTTAGGCGGAAGGGGGAAGCGGGGGGAGGGAAAGAGTCACAAACTACACTTGCTAACATCTCCACCACGAATGCAGATAGGAAGTTGAAAATTAGACAATTTATAGAGGGGGGGGGGGGGGGGTTGTGGGACAAACTTTAAGAATAATTTAATTTTTTTATCCACTGTCGTCCGAACAGGGGGGGGGCTAAGAACAAATTGGCGGCCGAATTGTTTTTTCAAATGATTGTATCTTCGAAATTACTTATCATAAAAAATTCATATTTGGGACCATTAAGGTGGCATATAGTTCCACCGCAATCAGCTTAGAGAGTGGCTAATTATTGTAAGGGGGATGGTCAGGGGTGTGCAAAGAAAACCACTTAAAACTGAATATCTCAACTATCTCGTAAGCTATGTAATTGAAACTTGAAAAATATATTAAGCTATACTAGAAAAATACAAAAAAACTATAACATGTTGAAATAATAGTAGTGGGGGAAATGGGGAACATTTCAAAAATTGCGTACTTTTCAAAATTACAAATCCTTATATCTCAAAAAAGAGTATAGATATCCAATCGAAAATTTGTCAGATTGTAGAGCTACATATTTGTTAATTTTGGTCAAAGGTGGGAGGTGTAAGGGGAGGAAGGTTATAAGCAAAAATGTCGAAAATTTTGAGTGACTTTTTTAGGATTCTGGTGAAAGATACAAATTTTAAATTTTGCATATGGATACATTTATTTGATATACATAGAAAAATAATAATAACTTGAACTATAATTGTTATAAACCGACGCCCCGGTCTAACGTGCACAAGGTGTTTTATGTGCATTGAAAAAACACATAAACTGAAAATTTTTGAGTGAAATTTTAAGGTAGAAACTTGAAAATTTGGGAAATGCATTTAAAAAAAATCCATAAATATACGAAATACTAACTGGTTGAAAACCCTTAGAACCCGCTCCCATACAACATTATTTTTTCGACCTTTTTCAAGAATCAATTATCACCTAACTATTAAAAGCTATCAATTTGAAATTTTGCACAAAACTTTTAAAAATAGTTGAAATAAAATTGCATGAAAAGTTTTGAGATCGCGCCTGTCCTTATACCCCCTCCCATACAAAAGTATGATTTCGACCATTATTAAGAAATCAATTATCACCTAACTATTTATAGCGATCAATTTAAAATTTTGATTGAGAACTTTTAAAAATAGTTGAAACAAAATTGAGTAAAAAGTCTTGAAACCCCTCTTGCCCTTCTACCCCCTCGCATACAAAAGTATGATTTCGACCAATTTCATTAAATAAACTACTATCCAACAAATTAAAAGCTACGAACTTGGAATTTGGTACAAGCACCTTACAAGAGAAATAAAACTGCATCATAAATTTTATGATTCCCTTACCCGCTGTGCCCCTTCCCATACAAATGTTCGGTTTCGCGAATTTAAAATACACCGAATTTTATGAAAATTCTATGCAACTTCGTCTATGAAACACATTATATACAGAGAATATTGGACGTGATTCAAGCAATCAATTAAAAAGCTATTAACCTCTACCCACCCTTACTATTACCACTCCTCCCCCCCTCAAAAAAACCCAAACTTGCAGAAACAAATGAAATATTGTTAAATTGACAACAGCCCTGCCCAAGAATCCTTTCACTTAGTCTTCCCTAACCACTCTAACCTGCATATTGACTTCCGCTCATCCCAAGAATAATAAAGTTTCGCCCGACTTGTTGGCAGTTTATTTAATTCGAAACTAACAACTTGATTTAGACATTTTTAAATAGATCGAAAAATTGTGGCTAAATTTTGGCAAGAAAAGTTCATTAGCATTAGTGGTTCGGTGGTTAAATGGTCGCCTGACACGCGAGCGACTTGGGAGCGTTTCCCGGACCACGAAACTTTCTTTCAACAGTTTTTTTGCACTTTCAAATTCGAACTTTTGACTTCAGTAAATATATCATATTTCCAAATTCATATAAATAAGTACGGATATATTTAAAGCCACAATACTCTCATATTGCCTGTCATCAATCAAGTGACATAAATCTAGCTAATAATTTCTATGCATTGTTTTAGTCGAAGCGATCCTTCATTACAATCCAAACTGTCTGTAATTTTGTGTACAAATAGTGATTAAAGTGTATCTCAAATGAACGTCAATCGACCCAAAGGTAAGCCAAAATATAAAATTAATTAAAATAGCTCTGAATTTTGAGCAACACATGGATTTCAGCCAATCATCGAATAGTTCACTATAAATAAATTATGATAACTAGAAGATCATCCATAATAATAAGTAAAATATATTTGAAGTCACGAGACTCGCATTAAGCAGATGGCTAAATTTTGATGTGATGGCTTCATCAGTATCGGTGGTTCAGTGGTCGCCTGCCACGCGTCCCGGTTTCGATTACCGGCCGATATTTATACTTTAGATGAAATCTGAGAGTATTGCCACAAAGTTTGTAACGCTAAGAAATAAGGGTCGAAGAAAAAATGAATGATACAGAAGTTCATATAATCACTCAAAAATCTCAAAACCGGGTGTCCGTCCGTCCGTCTATCCGTTTGTCTGTCCGTCCGTCAGTCTGTGTCCTCTCTAGCTTGAGTGTCCTCTCTAGCGTTGAGCTAGACAGTACAAATTTTGTACACGTCATTTTTGACAAAAAAGTAAGGTTAAGTTCGTGAACGAGCCAAATCGCTTTACCCCTTCTACCCCTTCCCATACAAAATAACACAATTGCGCAATTTGACAATAAACAGCTTTGCTGTATAAAATTTATTGGTCTGAAATTTGGAATATATTACTTTTATATTGATTTCAATCTATCGTATAATTGTTAGTATCCTTCGCCTCCCTCCACCACCTCCCATACAAAACCCAAAATGACACAATTTCGCAATAAGACAATAAATGGTCGGAAATTTGAAATATATTACTAGTGTGATAATTTCAATCTACTGTATAAAAATTATTTGTTTCCTTTCCCTTCTTCCACCACCTCGTGCAATGCTCTAAACCAAATTACTCAATGCCTATGAAATTTATCGAGCTGATATTGTGCTTTTAAAATTTATTTAAAATTATTAGTAAAAAAAAAAACAAATTAAACTATAAGCTTCACTCCTTCTACCACCTTCCATACAAAATGACACAATTTCGTAATTCGACAATAAATAGATTTCCTCGAAAATTATAAAAATTGTTGATCTTAAATTTGAAATATATTACTTATAAAATGATTGCAATTCACAGTAAACACAAATGTTTGTGTCCTTCCCTTCCTTCCACCACCTCCCACATAAACTGCAATTTTTCATGAAATGCTCTAAACCAAGTTACTCACTTCGTATAAAATTTATCGAGCTGAAAGTATGCACTTAATATTTATTTAGAATTATTAGTAAGGTCAGAAAAATTAGATTATTTCATTTACCCTTTCTACCCCGTCCCATACTCTCTGACAAAATCTCACAACTTAACAAAAAGTCGATTTCCCTGAAAAGTATGAATACCACTGATTTTTGAGTCCTAAATTTCGTATGAAACATTTTGATAGCAACTTTAGCGTGATGAGAAAAATAAACTGCCAACAAGTCGGGTGAAACTTTATTATTCTTGGGACAAGTTGCGGATGAGTGGAAAGTCAATATGCAAGATAGAGTGGTTATGGAAGGCTAAGTGAAAGGGAGTTCTTGGGCAGGGCAGTTGTCAATTTAACAATATTTCATTCGTTTCTGGAAGTTTGGGTTTTTATGAGGGGAGGAGTAGGGGTAATAGTAAGGGTGGGTGGATGCTAAAAGCTATTTAATTGATTGCTTGAATCACGTCCAATATTCTCTGTATAGAATGTGTTTCATAGATGAAGTTGCATAGAATTTTCATAAAATTCGGTGTATCTTACATTCACGAAACCGAACATTTGTATGGGAGGGGGTAGAGAAGGTAGGGGAATCGTAAAATTTGAAAAACAGTTTTATTTCGTTTCTCTTGTAAGGTGCTTGTACAAAATTTCAAGTTCGTAGCTTTTAGATTGTTGGTTATTAGTTGATTTAATGAAATTGGTTGAAATCATACTTTTGTATGGGAGGGGGTAGAAGGGCAAGCGCGATTTCAAAACTTTTAACATAATTTCATTTCAATTATTTTTGTAAGTTTTTATGCAAAATTTGAAATTGATAGCTTTTAATAGTTAGGTGGTAATTGATTTCTTAAAAATGGTCGAAAAAATAATTTTGTATGGGAGGGGGTAGAAGTTGTAAAGGTTTTCGACCAATTAATACTTCGTATATTTAGGGATATTTTTTAAATGCATTTCGCAAATTTTCAAGTTTCTACCTTAAAATTTATATAATATATTATATAATTATATTATTATTTTTGTATGTACATCAAATAGACGTATCCACATGCACAATTTAAACTTTGTATCTTTCACCAGATCCCTAAAAAAATCACTCAAAGTTCTCGACATTTTTGCTTATCACCTACCCTCCCCTTACACCTCTCAACTTAAAATTTTTACCAAAATTAACCATTATGTAGTTCTACAATCTGACAAATTTTGACTGAATTTTCGATTTGATATCTGTACTCTTTTTTGAGATATAAGGATTTGTAATTTGGAAAAGTGCGCCATTTTTGAAATGTTTCCCATTTCCCCTCACTATTATTTCAACATGTTATATTTTTTTTGTATTTTCCTAGTATAGCTTAATATACGTTTCAAGTTTGAATTACATAACTTAAGAGATAGTTGAGATATTCATTTTTAAGTGTTTTTCTTTGCACCCCCCTGACCCTCCCCCTTACAATAATTAGCCACTCTCTAAGCTGATTCCAATGGCACTATATGCTACCATGATGGTCTTAAAATATGAATTTTTTATGATAAGTAATTTCGAAGATATAGTCATTTGAATAAACAATTCGGCCGACAATTTGGTTTTAGCCCCCCCTTTTCGGACGCCAATGGATAAAAAAATTAAATTATTTTTAAAGTTTGTCCCACAACCTTCTCTATATCTGTACTGATTTTCAATTTTCTATCTGCATTCGTGGTGGAGATATTAGCAAGTGTAGTTTTCGACTTTTTCGCTCGCCCTGCCTCCCCCTTCCACCTAACACCCCGCAAAATTTATAAAATAAAGTTCACTTACCCAATCAACAATCCACCCAAAAATGAACATTCTACCTTTAACGGTCTCGGAGATATGAGTCCATATGTACGGCGGACGGCGGGACGGATTTTTTTTTGCATTCTTAGGCTAATTTAGTCATGAAACGTGAAAAAAAAAATTTCAGGGTAGCAAATTTTTTTTTTTCTTGTGTCGATCACAATACTGTATTATTAGAATAATAAAGTAAAATTATCAGAGCCGCTTCACTCCTTCTACACCCTCCCATATAAATATTTGTATTATGAATTCAAGAAAAGCATTTCTCCTTCGAATATATGAGAGCTATCGACTTTGAAATTGAATCAAAGCATGGTAATAAGGATGATGATAAACAGTTTCAAAATCATAGTAAACGCTCCACTTCCTCCACCTCCCATACAAATGCCCCAATTTCAGGAAAACTATGTCCAATTTCTTTCAAAATAATGAAAACTAAGAACTTTGAATTCAGGAAAAACGATTTTGCATGCCATGTTCGGTGTCATATATGAAAAATACAAAGCTGCCCCTCTACTTCTACCACCTCCCATGCAAAAGTCTCTATTCACTATTCGAAAGAATTTGAGATGACATATTTTCCGAAATATTAAAGTCATTTCCATCTCATCTAGAGTATCATATGATTGGGCTTTAAGCCTTTAGCTAGAAAGCTCAAATTTCGTACACGTCGTTTTTGACAAAAAAGTAAGGTCAAGTTCGTGAACAGGCCAAATCGCTTCACCCCTTCTACCCCCTCTCATACAAAATGACACAATTGCGCGATTTGACAATTAACGGATTTGCTCGAAAAGTATAAAAGCTTTTGGCCTGAAATTTGGAATATATTACTTTTATGATAATATCAATCTAGTATAAAAATTTGCGTGTCCATCCCCTTCTTCTACCACCTCCCATACAAACTGTACTTGTCATGAATTACTCTAAGCCAATTTACTCAGTGCGTATAAAATTTAGCGAGCTAAAATTGTGCACTAATTATTTATTTTATTATTTTATTTTGCGTCCTCTCTCTCCTTCCACTCTCTCCCATACAAACTACACTTTTACATGAAATGCTCTAAGCCGATTTTCTCAGAACATATAACATTTATCGAGCTCACATTTTGTAATAAATACTTATTTAGCATTCTCACTAAGATAAAAAAAAGTATTTGATTAGCTTCACTGCTTCTACCCGCTCCCATACAATATGGCACAGTTTCACAACTTCACGAAATAAACTGCCAATAAGTCGGGCGAAACTTTATTATTTTTTTGCCAAGTTGCGGATGCATGGAAATTCAATATGCAGGTTAGAGTGGCTTGGGGGACTAAGTGAAAGAGAATTCTAGGGCATGGCTGTTATTAATTTAACAATATTTCATTCGTTTATGCAAGTTTGGGCTTTTATGAGGAGAGGAGTGAGGGATGGATGTTAATAATTTTTTAATTGATTGCTTGAATCACGTCCAATATTCTCTGTATAGAATGTCAGTTTCATAAACGAAGCTGCATAGAATTTTCATAAAATTCGGTGTATTCTACATTCACGAAACCGAACGTTTATAGAGCGGTTAAGGAAATCGTAAAATTTGTGATGCAATTTTATTTCATTTCTCTTGTAAGGTGCTCGTACAAAATTTTAATTTCGTAGCTTTTAATTTGATTGTTATTAGTTGATTTGATGAAATTGGTCGAAATCATACTTTTGTATGGGAGGTGGTAGAAGGGCATGCGCGATTTCAAAACTTTTCAGGCAATTTTGTTTCAACTATTCTTAGAAGTTCTTATGCAAAATTTTAAATTGGTAGCTTTAAGTAGTTATAAGTGATAATTGATTTCTTCAAAATGGTCGAAAAAATAATTTTCTATGGGAGGGGGGTAGAAGTTTTAGAGGTATTTGACCAGTTTATATTTCATATATTTAAGGATTTTTTTTAAATTTTCAAGTTCCTACCTTAAAATTTCATTCAAAAATTTTCAGTTAATGTGTTTTTTTCAATGCACATGAAACACCTTGTGCACGTTAGACCGGTGGGGTCGGTTTATATCAATTTTGGAACAAACTATTATTTTTATACTCTAGATGAAATCTGAGAGTATTATAAGTTTGCTCTAAAGTTTGTAACGCCAAGAAATAAGGCTCGGAGAAAAAAATGATGAATACAGAAATTAATATTATCACTCAAAAATCTCAAAACCGGATGTCCGTCCGTCCGTCCGTCCGTCCGTCCGTCCGTCCGTCTGTGCGCGCTCTAGCTTGAGAACGCGTTGAGCTAGATAGTTCAAATTTTGTACACGTCGTTTTTGACAAAAAAGTAAGGTCAAGTTCGTGAACGGGCCAAATCGCTCCACTCCTTCTACCCCCTCCCATACAAAATGACACAATTGCGCAATTTGACAATAAACGGATTTGCACGAAAAGTATAAAAGCTATTGGCCTGAAATTTGGAATATGTTACTTTTATGATAATATCAATCTACCGTACGAAAATTATGCGTATCCTCCCCCTCCTTCTACCACCTCCCATACAAACTGTAATAGTCATGAATTACTCTAAGCCAATTTACTCATTGCGTATACAATTTAGAGAGCTGAAATTGTGCACCAAATATTTATTTGAAATTGTTAGTAAGCCCAAAAAAATTTAGGCTATTAGCTTCACCCCTTCTACCCCCTCCCATACAAAATGACACAATTTCGTAATTTGACAATAAACGGATTTACTCGAAAAGTATAAAAGCTATTAGTCTGAATTTTCGGATATGTTATTTTCATAGTAATTTTAATCTACAGTAGAAAAATTATTTGCTTCCTCCCTCTCCTTCCACCCCCTCCCATACAAACTACACTTTTTCATGAAATGCTCTAAGACGATTTTCTCAGAACATATAACATTTATTGAGCTCATATTTTGTAATAAATACTTAATTAGTATTAGCACTAAGATCAGAAAAAAATATTTGATTAGCTTCACTGCTTCTACCCCCTCCCATACAATATGACACAGTTTCACAACTTCACAAAAAATCGATTTTCTTGAAAAGTATAAATGGCACTAGTCTGAAATTTCAGGGATGTCAATTTTACAATATTCCTAGTTATTTCTGAAAAAAATCACTCTAATCGCCCCACTCTTTCTACCACCTCCCATACAAACTGCACATTTTCACTAAATCTAACTCACTAATTTTTTCAGTTCCCATTCAATTTTTGGAGTAAGCATTTTGTACAAAACATTTTTATAGCTACTTTAGCATGATGGGGAAAAATTAGTTCAATGCTGTCATCCCTTCTAATACTTCCCATGCGAAATTTCTTGGGATCACAAAAAATTCTATTTCATCTAGAGTATTGTAAGATTGCGCTTTACGCGCAATCGTAGCCCTGTTATGTTTTTTTCTACGTATATCAAATAGATGTATCGAAATACAAAATTTAAACTTTGCGTCTTTCACCAGGGCCTAAAAAAATTACTCAAAATTTTGGACATGTCTGCTTACCACCTCCCTCCCCTTACACCTCCCAACTCAAAATTTTTAACAAAATCAATAATTATTTAGTTCTACAATCTGACAAATTTTCAATTTAATATCTGTACTCAATTTTGGGATATAAGGATTTGTAATTTTGATAAGTACGCTATTTTTGAAATGCTCCCCATTTCCCCCACTACTATTATTTCCACAGGTTATATTTTTTCGTATTTTGCTAGTATAGATTAATATATATTTTAAGTTTCAATTACATAGCTTAAGAGATAGTTGAGCTATTAATTTTTAAATGTTTTTCCTTGACCCCCCCCCCCCTTGCAGTAACCAGCCTCTTTCTAAGCTGATTCTGGTGGATCTATATGCCACTTTAATGTTCCCAAAATATGAATTTTTTTTTTAGTAATTTCGAAGATATAATCATCAATAATCAATCCCCCCCTTTTCGGACGCCAATGGATAAAAAAATTAAATTATTTTTGTAGTTTGTCCCACAACCCTCTCTATATCTTCGCTGATTTTCAGTTTCCTATATGCATTCCTGGTGGAAATATTAGCAAGTGTAGTTCTTGACTCTTTACCTTCCCCTCGTCTCACCCTTCCACCTAACACTCCCCAAAATTTAGAAATTGGAGCTCACTTACCCAACCAACAATCTGCCCAAAAACGAATATTCTACCTTTAACGGTCTCGGAGATATGAGTCCATATGTACGGCGGACGGCGTACGACGGGACCGATTTTTTTTTTTTGCATTTTTAGGATAATTTAGTCATGAAACGCGAAAAAACAAAATTTCAGGGTAGCGAATTTTTTTTTTCTGTGTCAATCACAATACTTTATTATTAGAATAATAAAGTAAAATCTATTTTCTTGAAAAGTATGAATGTTACTAGTCTAAAATTTAAGAAATGTCAATTTTATGACATTCTTAGTCATTTCTGAAAAAATAACTAAAATCCCCCCACTCTTTCTTCCACCTCCCATACAAATTGCACATTTTCACTAAATCTCACTCACTAATTTTCTCAGTTCCCATTCAATTTTTGGAGTAAGCATTGTATAAAATAATAAGTAATTGTATAAAACATTTTTATTTATGCTACTTTAGCATGATAGGGAATAAATTAGTTCAATACTATCACCCCTTCTAATAGTCCCCATACAAAATTTGTTGGGATCACAGAAAATTCTATTTCATCTAGAGTATAGTAAGATTACGCTTTACGCGTAGACTGTTATGTTTTTAATTACAATTTCCCAATTTGCGCTAAAAGCGCAACCTTAGGATACTCTAGATGACATAGAGTTTTTTGTGATCTCAAGAAATTTTGTATGGGGAGTGTTAGAAGGGGTGGTAGCATTGAACTAATTTTTTCCCCATCATGCTAAAGTAGCTATAACAAATTTTTATACAAAATGCTTACTCCAAAAATTTAATAAGAGCTGAGAAAATTAGTGTGTTAGATTTTGTGAAAATGTGCAGTTTGTATGGGAGGTGGTAGAAAGAGTGGGGGGATTTTAGTGATTTTTTCAGAAATAACTAAGAATATCATAAAATTGATATCTCTAGACTAGTAACATTCATACTTTTCAAGAAAATAGATTTTTTGTGAAGTTGTGAAACTGTGTCATATTGTATGGGTGGGGGTAGAAGCAGTAAAGCTAATCAAACATTTTTTCTTGATCTTAGTGATAATGCTAAATAAGTATTTATTACAAAATGTGAGCTCGATAAATGTTATATGTTCTGAGAAAATCGGCTAAGAGCATTTCATGAAAAAGTGTAGTTTGTATGGGAGGGGGTGGAAGGGGAGAAAGGACGCAAATAATTTGTATACTGTATATTGAAATCATTATGAAAGTAGTATATCCCGAAATTCAGACTAATAGCTTTTATACTTTTTGAGCAAATCCATTTATAGTCGAATTGCGAAATTGTGTCATTTTGTATGGGAGGGGGTAGAAGGGGTAAAGCTAATCGACTAATTTTTTTTAGCCTTACTAACAATTTTAAATAAATATTTAGTGCATATTTTAAGCTCGCTAAATTTTATACGCAATGAGTAAATTGGGTTAGAGTAATTCATGACAAGTACAGTTTGTATGGGAGGTGGCAGTAGGAGGGGGAGGACACGCATAATTTTTATACGGTAGATTGACATTATTATAAAAGTAATATATTCCAAATTTCAGGTGAATAGCTTTTATACTTTTCGAGCAAATCTGTTTATTGTCAAATTGCGCATTTGTGTCATTTTGTATGGGAGGGGGTAAAAGGGGTAAAGCTAATCGTCTAATTTTTTTTTGGCCTTACTAACAATTTTAAATAAATAGTTGGTGCACAATTTCAGCCCGCTAAATTGTATACTCACTAAGTAAATTGGCCTAGAGTAATTCATGACAAGTACAGTTTGTATGGGAGGTAGTAGAAGGAGGGGGAGGACACGCATAATTTTTATACGGTAGATTGATATTATCATAAAAGTAATATATTCTAAATTTCAGGTGAATAACTTTTATACTTTTCGAGCAAATCCGTTTATTGTCAAATTGCGCATTTGTGTCATTTTGTATGGGAGGGGGTAGAAGGGGTGGAGCGATTTGGCCCGTTCACGAACTTGACCTTAATTTTTTGTCAAAAACGACGTGTATGAAATTTGAGTTTTCTAGCTCAACGCGTTCTCAAGCTAGAGAGCGAACGGACGGCCGGTCGGACATCCGGTTTTGAGATTTTTGAGTGATAATATTAACTTCTGTATCATTCATTTTTTTCTCCGAGCCTTATTTCTTAGCGTTACAAACTTTAGAGCAAACTTATAATACTCTCAGATTTCATCTAGAGTATAAATACATCTACTGTATAACATATTATTGGAAAATATTCACGCGAAGATCGGATTGAAAATAAAGGGAGGAAAGCACCGAACAAAATTTTCACAGACCAGGAAATCCCGGAAAGAACCGTTGCTCAGTGCTCCAAAGCTCACGTCTGAAGTGGAGAAATAGTTGGAAAAGAAGTGTCATCCTGAAACAGTGCGACGAATATTGCGTAAAGAAAATTTACGTGGACGAGTAGCGAGAAACAAGCTCCTGATTAGTTCTAAGAACGTGCGTCTTCGAATGGAGTTTGCCCGTATATACCGAAACAGCTTCCAGGACTTTTGGAAAACGGTAATTTTTGCAGATGAGAGTAAATTCAATATTTTTGAATCAGATGGGAAGGTTTCTGTTTGGAGAAAGCCAATTGAGGAGCTAAAACTTGAGAATTTGCGGCTTACTGTTAAGCACGGTGGAGGTCATGTTATGGTTTGGTTGCATATCCTCTGGAAAACTCCACTATATAGAAGGCAAAATTGACAAACACATGTACATGGACATCATTAAGCATAATTTGAAAAGCAGTGCTGAAAATATGAGACTAAAGGAAAATTTTAGCTTCTTCCATTATAATGACCCAAAGCATTCATCCTATCTTGTTGGGGAATGGATGCTATACAACTGCCCTCATATCATTAAAACGGCACCATAATCACCCGATATAAATGTAATTGAGCATATATGGGCAAAACTAAAACTAGAAATTAAAAAGCACCCCATTACTAATAAAAACAGTTTAAAACATAACAGGGCTACGATTGCGCATAAAGCGCAATCTTACGATACTCTAGATGTCATCCCAAGAAATTTTGGATGGGGAGTGTTACAAGGGGTGATAGCATTGAAATAATTTTTTCCCCATCATGCTAAAGTAGCTATAAAAATATTTTATACAAAATGCTTACTCCAAAAATTGAATGGGGCTGAGAAAATTAGTGAGTCAGATTTAGTGAAAATGTGCAGTTTGTATGGGAGGTGGTAGAAAGAGTGGGGGGATTTATATAATAATATTATAAAATTGACAACCCTTAAATTTCAGATTAGTAGCATTCATACTTTTCAAGAAAATCGCTTTTTTGTGAAGTTGTGAAACTGTGTCATATTGTATGGGAGGGGGTAGAAGCAGTGAAGCTAATCAAATATTTTTTTCTGATCTTAGTGATAATACTAATTAAGTATTTATTACAAAATGTGAGCTCTATAAATGTTATATGTTCTCAGAAAATCGTCTTAGAGCACTTCATGAAAAAGTGTAGTTTGTATGGGAGGGGGTGGAAGGAGAGGGAAGACGCGAATAATTTTTCTGCTGTAGATTTAAATAATTATGAAAGTAATATATCCCAAAACTCAGACTAATAGCTTTTATACTTTTCGAGTAAATTAATTTATTGTTAAATTTTGAATTTGCGTCATTTTGTATGGGAGGGGGTAGAAGGAGTGAAGCTAATCGTCTAATTTTTTTTCGCCCTACTAACAATTTTAAATAAATATTTGGTGCACAATTTGAGCCTGCTAAACTTTATACGCACTGAGTAAATTGGCTTAGAGTAATTCAAGACAAGTACAGTTTGTATGGGAGGTGGTAGAAGGAGGAAAAGGACACGCATAATTTTTATACGGTAGATTGATATTATCATAAAAGTAATATATTCCAAATTTCAGGCCAATAGCTTTAATACTTTTTGAGGAAATCCTTTAATTGTCAAATTGCGCAATTGTGTCATTTTGTATGGGAGGGGGTAGAAGGGGTGGAGCGATTTGGCCCGTTCACGAACTTGATCTTACTTTTTTGCTAAAAACGACGTGTAAAAAATTTGAACAATCTAGCTCAACGCGTTCTCAAGCTAGAGAGCGAACAGACGGACTGACAGACGGACGGACAGACGGACAGACGGACATCCGGTTTTGAGATTTTTGAGTGATAACATTAACTTCTGTATCATTAATTTTTTTCTCCAAGCCTTATTTCTTAGCGTTACAAACCTTAGAGCAAACTTATAATACTCTCAGATTTCATCTAGAGTATAAAAACGCGCTGTTGGAAGAGTGGAATAAAATATCCCCAAGCTATACGAGACATTAGTAGAATCTATGCCAAAACGGCTTCAGGCAGTATTAGATCATTAGGGCGGTCCTGCAAAATATTAGAAATCAAAGAAAACAGATAATTCATTAAATATTCTACATTTTTTCCATGATGCATCATTTAAGCTGTGACGTATTTTTTTCCAAGTTTCAATTTTTTAATTTTACTTCATTATTGTAATAATAAAGAATTGTGATCGACACAGAAAAAAAAAATTTGCTACCCTGAAATTTTTTTTTCGCGTTTCATGACTACATTAGCCTAAAAATGCAAAAAAAAAATCCGTCCCGCCGCAAATACGACATACAACTCATATCTTCGAGACCGTTAAAGGTAGAATGTTCGTTTTTGGGTGGATTATTGATTGGGTAAGTGAGCTCCATTATCTAAATTTTTTGTGGAAGGGGGAGGCGGGGGGAGGGAAAGAGTCAAAAATTTGACTTGCTAATGTCTCCACCATGAATGCAGAGGATTGTGGGACAAACTCTAAAAATAATTTATTTTTTTTATCCATTGGCGTCTGAAAAGGGGGGGCTAAAAACAAATTGTCGGCCAAATTTTTTTTTCAAATGATTATATCTTCGAAATTACTAATCACAAAAAATTCATATCTTAGGACTATGAAGGTGGCATATAGGTCCACCAGAATCAGCTTAGAAAAAGGCTGGTTACTGCAAGGGGAGGGTCAGGGGGGTTCAAAGAAAAACACTTAAAAATTAATAGCTCAACTATCTCTTAAGCTATGTAATTGAAACTTGAAACATATACTAAGCTTTATTAGCGAAATATGGGAAAAATATAAAATGTGGACATAATAGTAGTTGGGGGAAATGGGGAGCATTTCAAAAATGATGCTCTTTCCAAAACAACAAATCATTATATCTCAAAATTGAGTACAGATATCAAATCAAAAATTTGTCAGATTATAGAGCTATATAGTTTTTTCGTAAAAAATTTAAATTGGGGGTGTAAGGGGAGGGAGGTGCAAAGCAAAAATATTAAAAATTTTGAGTAATTTTTTTAGGGCTCTGGTAAAAGATAGAGAGTTTAAATTTTGCACGTCGATAGATCTATTTGATATACATAGAAAATAATTTGTTCCAAAATTGTTATGCACCGACGTGGGGGTCTAACATGCACAAGATGTTTCATGTGTAATGAGAAAAACACATAAACTGAAAATTTTTGAATGAAATTTCAATGTAGAAACTTGAAAATTTGGTAAATACACTTAAAAAAAATCCTCGAAAGTTTGAAATATTATTTTGTCGAATATCTTTAAAACTTCTACCCCCTCCCATACAAAATTATTTTTTCGACCATTTTTAAGATATCAATTATCACCTAAATATTAAAAGCTATCAATTTAAAATTTTGCATAAGAACTTACAAAAATTGTTGAAATTAAATTTTTTTTTAAGTTTTGAAATAGTGCTTGCCCTTCTACCCCCTCCCATACAAATGTATGATTTCGACCGATTTCATTAAATCAACTAATAACCAACAAATTAAAAGCTACAAACTTTAAATTTTATACGAGCACCTTACAAGAGAAAGGAAAGAAAATTCCGTCACAAATTTTACGATTCCTTTACCTCCTCTACCCCCACCCATACAATTATTTTTTCGAGCATTTTTAAGAAATCAGTTGTCAGGTAACACTTAAAAGCTATCAATTTCAAATTTTGCATAAAAACTTATAAAAATAATTGAAATGAAATTTTTTTGAAAGTTTTGCAATCGCGCTTGCCCTTCAACCCCCTCCCATACAAAAGTATCATTTCTACCTATTTAATTGAACCAACTAATAACCAACAAATTAAAAGCTACGAATTTGAAATTTTGTACGAGCACACTACATAAGAAAGGAAATAGAATTGCGTCATAATTTTTACGATTTCCCTACCTCCTCTACCCCTTTCCATACAAATGTTTGGTTTCAAGAATGTAAAATACACAGAATCTTATGAAAATTCAATGCAACTTCGTCTATGTAATAGTGATTTCTATTCGCGAAAAAAATGTGACCCGTTTTTGCCCTTAACATTTTTTCTAGCAGTTCCGATGTTCTATTGTAAAAAAAAATTCTGCCCTGCTAGAAAAATGGTTTGCGCACTAGGTAAAACTTGATTTGAAAATACGCATTTCTTGCCCCGAAGTTTTCGGCGGTGCAACGCAATTCACCTGTAATGTACAACAACATGAAAAAAAACATAACAGGGCTACGATTGCGCGTAAAGCGCAATCTTACGGTACTCTAGATGAAATAGAATTTTTTGTGATCCCAAGAAATTTTGTATGAGGAGTGTTAGAAGGGGTGATAGCATTGAACTATTTTTTCTCCATCATGCTAAAGTAGCTATAAAAATGTTTTATACAAAATGCTTACACCAAAAATTGAATAGGAGCTGAGAAAATTAGTGTGTTAGATTTAGTGAAAATGTGCAGTTTGTATGGGAGGTGGTAGAAAGAGTGGGGGGATTTTAGTGATTTTTTCAGAAATAACTAAGAATATCATAAAATTGACATTTCTTAAATTTGAGACTGGTAGCATTCATACTTTTCAAGAAAATAGATTTTTTGTGAAGTTGTGAAACTGCGTCATATTGTATGGGAGGGGGTAGAAGCAGTAAAGCTAATCAAAAATTTTTTTCCGGATCTTAGTGATAATGCTAAATAAGTATTTATTACGAAATATGAGCTCGATAAATGTTATATGTTCTGAGAAAATCGGCTTAAAGCATTTCATGAAAAAGTGCAGTTTGTATGGGAGGGGTTGGAAGGAGAGGGAGGACGCAAATAATTTTTACACAGTATATTGAAATTATTATAAAAGTAATATATCCCGAAATTCAGACTAAAAACTTTTATACTTTTCGAGCAAATCTATTTATAGTCGAATTGCGAAATTGTGTCATTTTGTATGGGAGGGGGTAGAAGGGGTGAAGCTAATCGTCTAATTTTTTTTAGCCTTACTAACAATTTTAAATAAATATTTAGTGCACAATTTCAGCTCGCTAAATTTTATACACACTGAGTAAATTGGCTTAGAGTAATTCATGATAAGTGCAGTTTGTGTGGGAGGTGGTAGAAGGAGGGGGCGGACACACATAATTTTTATACGGTGGATTGATATTATCATAAAAGTAATATATTCCAAATTTCAGGCCAATAGCTTTTATACTTTTCGAGCAGATCCGTTTATTGTCAAATTGCGCATTTGTGTCATTTTGTATGGGAGGGGGTAGAAGGGGTGGAGCGATTTGGCCCATTGACGAACTTGACCTTACTTTTTTGTCAAAAACGACGTGTACGAAATTTGAACTTTCTAGCTCAACGCGTTCTCAAGCTAGAGCGCGCACAGACGGACGGACGGACGGACGGACGGACGGACGGACGGACGGACGGACATCCGGTTTTGAGATTTTTGAGTGATAATATTAATTTCTGTATTCATCATTTTTTTCTCCGAGCCTTATTTCTTGGCGTTACAAACTTTAGAGCAAACTTATAATACTCTCAGATTTCATCTAGAGTATAATTAATCCTCTAACAACATCGGCAACAGATTCTTACGGATAGGTCTGACTAGAGTCACTGTATAACTGAGCAACTCGGTAAAGGAGTCTGGCAGATGCGTATCAGACTTGAAACCGTTAAGTTTGAATTTTTTGGTGTATATACATATCCGGTTAGATATTTATCAAAATGCAATTGGAATTCGATTATGTGCCCTAAAAAATTAATATCATTGTGCCATTCCATTAGAAACAGTCAAAAATTCAATTTTATTTTGCAATTTTCTGCACCCACACATCTTTACCAAACAGGTTTTTAGTCTAGTTTATGATTCTGTTTGTTGGCACATGGCGGAAAAACATCCCAACAGGGATTTTTGCAATCCATTCCCTTTTATTGAAAATCATTCAAATTGAGAAATCATTTAAATCGACCTAAGAAATTTGCAATGCATTCTGAAGTAATGTGAAGGCATTACATAAAGTAGCAGTTTATTTAGGGAATTTGATATGTATTGAAAGGTAATGTGAGGAGATTGCATAAAATAAATGATCATCTTCAAAACGTGCCGCGCACAAAACGAAAGATTAATAATAGAAAACATTATTATCATTATAACGCGTTTGCTTTCTAATATTCCCGTAAAATTTTACAAGTTGTTCATTGCGAGAAAAAAAATCTTAAGTCGCATTTTTCCAGCAACAAAATTAGTTAAATTATAGCAACAGAATTTAAAATACTGAATTCATATCAAAAGCAGGATCCAATTTCATCACATTTTTCAATATTAATTCAAAATGAATCGCTCCCTCAATATTAGAATACCTTCTCAAAGATTAATTTGCTTTCTATTCTTTTGTAACTATTCCATCGTAGATTCTATTGCGACCATTATATTGTCGATTTTTTCCAATCATTACATTATTCATTCGTTTCCCTAGATTCCTATGTCGATTCTTTGTAATGCAGAAAGTAGAAAAAAAACGAATGCTTGCCTATAACATTGCAATGTTAAAATAATCTATGTTTTACGACAGGAAGTAGCTGTAATAGCTTCATGGTAAGAATCATCGGCGCGGTAATGATTCCACTCCCTACTGGTATATGTCAGAATGACTACACTAGAGTCACTGTATAACTGAGCTACTCGGTCCAGGAGTCTGGCAGATAGCTATTTTAGTACAAAAATCGAACGTGCTAAAAAATTTGGTACTAAAAATCGAACGTTCGAAAGATCAAAGTGTTGGTGAAAATAGGTGTAGACTGTGTAGTCATTCTGACATATCCCAGTTGGGAGTGGAATCATTACCGCGCCGATGATTCTTACCATGAAGCTATTACAGCTACTTCCTGTCGTAAAACATAGATTATTTTAACATTGCAATGTCATAGGCAAGCATTCGTTTTTTTCTACTTTCTGCATTACACAGAATCGACATTGGAATCTAGGGAAACGAATGAATAATGTAATGATTGGAAAAAAAATCGACAATATAATGGTCGCAATAGAATCTACGATGGAATGGTTGCAAAAGAATAGAAAGCAAATTAATCTTTGAGAAGGTATTCTAACATTGAGGGAGCGATTCATTTTGAATTAATATTGAAAAATGTGATGAAATGGGATCCTGCTTTTAATATGAATTCAGTATTTTAAATTCTGTTGCTATAATTTAACTAATTTTGTTGCTGGAAAAGTACGGTGTAACTTAAGATTTTTTTCTTGCAACGAACAACTTGTAAAATTTTACGGGAATATTAGAAAGCAAACGGAATATGACATTAATGTTTTCTATTAATAATCTTTCGTTTTGTGCGCGGCACGTTTTGACGATGATCATTTATTTTATGCAATCTCCACACATTACCTTGCAATGCATATCAAATTCCCTAAATAAACTGCTACTTTATGCAATGCCTTCACATTACTTTAGAATGCATTGCAAATTCCTTAGGTCGATTTGAATGATTTCTCGATTTGAATGATTTTCAATAAAAGGGAATGGATTGCAAAAATCCCTGTTGGGATGTTTTTCCGCTATGTGTCAACAAACAGAATCATAAACTAGACTAAAAACCTGTTTGGTGAAGATGTGTGGGTGCAGAAAATTGCAAAATAAAATTGAATTTTTGACTGTTTCTAATGGAATGGCACAATGATATTAATTTTTTAGGGCACATAATCGAATTCCAATTGCATTTTGATAAATATCTAACCGGATATGTATATACACCAAAAAATTCAAACTTAACGGTTTCAAGTCTGATACGCATCTGCCAGACTCCTGGACCGAGTGGCTCAGTTATACAGTGACTCTAGACTACACAGTCTACACTTATTTTCACCAACACTTTGATCTTTCGATCGTTCGATTTTTAGTACCAAATTTTTTAGCACGTTCGATTTTTGTACTAAAATAGCTATCTGCCAGACTCCTGGACCGAGTGGCTCAGTTATACAGTGACTCTAGGTCTGACGTGACCGCTCACCAAATAGGAACGACATTCACGAGTTAAATTACTTTATTATTATAATAATAAAGTATTGTGATCGACACAAAAAAAAAAAAAGTTTGCTACCCTGAAATATTTTTTTTTTCGCGTTTCATGACTAAATTAGCCTAAAAATGCAAAAAAAAAAATCCGTCTGTCTGTACGCCGTCCGCCGTACGCCGACGTGTACGCTCAGCGCACATTAACTCCCAAACCCTTCAAGATAGAAAGTTCATTTTTGGAGGGATTGTAGATAGTTGCGGATCTCAGGCGGACACCCATTTTGGGGGGTGTACGGGTTCAGGGGGAGGCGGGGAAAGCGCTTAAACCGAAAAATACGAATTCAAATATCTCAACCATGGTAACAGCTAGGAAGCTAAAACTCAACATACATATAGAGGGGTTTGTGGGACAACTTTTAAAAATAATTTAATTTTTTTATCCATTGGGGTGCGAAAAGGGGGGGCTAAGAACTAATTGTCGGCCGAATTTTTTTTTCAAATGATTATATCTTCGAAATTACTTATCGTAAAAAAATCATATTTAGAGACCGTCAAGGTGGCATATAGTTCCATCGGATCCAGCTCAGAAAGCGGCTAATTATTGTAAGGGGGAGGGTCAGGGGGGGTGCAAAGAAAAACACTTAAAAATGAATATCTCAACTATCTTTTAAGCTATGTAATTTAAACTTAAAACATATATTAAGCTATACTAGGCAAATACAAAAAAAATATAACATGTCGAAGTAATAGTAGTGGGGGGAAATTGGGAACATTTCAAAAATGGCGCACTTTTCAAAATTACAAATCCTTATATCTCAAAAAATAGTACAGATATTAAATCAAAAATTTGTCAGATTGTATAACTACATAATGGTTAATTTTGGTAAAAATTTTAAGCTGGGAGGTGTAAGGGGAGGGAGGTGATAAGCAAAAATGTCGAAAATTTTGAGTGATTTTTTTAGGGCTCTGGTGAAAGATAAAAAGTTAAAATTTTGCATGTGAATACCTATATTTAATGTACATAGAAAAATAATATTAACTTGATCCATATTTATTATAAACCGACTCCCCCGGTCTAACGTGCACAAGGTGTTTCATGTGCATTGAAAAAAACACATAAACTGAAAATTTTTGAGTGATATTTTAAGGTAGAAACTTTGCGAAATGCATTTAAAAAAACTCCCTAAATATACGAAATATTAACTGGTCGAAAACCTTTAAAACTACCATTCGACCATTTTCAAGAAATCAATTATCACCTAACCATTAAAAGCTATCAAATTCAAATTTTGCAAAACAACTTATAAAAATAATTGAAATGAAATTGCGTTCAAAATTTTAAAATCGCGCTTGCCCTTCTACCCCCTCCCATACAAAAGTATGATTTCGACTAATTTCATTAAATCAACTAATAACCAACAAATTAAAAGCTATGAACTTGAAATTTTGTACGAGCATCTAATAACAAAAATGAAAGAAAACTGCATCACAAGTTTGACGATTCCCCTACCTCCTCTACCCCCTCCCATACAAAATTATTTTTTCGAGCATTTTTAAGAAATCAGTTATCAGCTAACTCTTAAAAGCTATCAATTTCAAATTTGGCATAAAAACTTATAAAAATAATTCAAATGAAGTTGCTTTAAAAGTTTTGAAATCGCGCTTGCGCTTCTACCCCCTCCCATACAAAACTACGATTTCGACCAATTTTATTAAATCAACTAATAACCAACAAACTAAAAGCTACGAACTTGAAATTCTATACAAGCACCTTACAAGAGACGCGAAATAAAACTGCTTATCAAATTTTACGATTCCCCTATATTCTCTACACCCTCCCATACAAATGTTCGGTTTCATGAATGTAAAATACACCGAATTTTATGAAAATTCTATGCAACTTCGTCTATGAAACACATGCTATACAGAGAATATTGGACGTGATTCAAGCAATTAATTAAAAAGCTATTAACATCCACCCACCCTTACTATTACCCCTACTCCTCCCCTCATAAAAACCCAAACTTACAGACACGAATGAAATATTGTTAACAGTCCTGCCCAAGAACTCCCTTTCACTTAGTCTTCCCTAACCACTCTAACCTGCATATTGACTTTCCACTCATCCGCAACTTGTCCCAAGAATAATAAAGTTTCGCCCGACTTGTTGGCAGTTTATTTTTAATTTGTCGTTCACTATTTCTAAATTTTTCTAAAATCTCCACAGGATCGTTTAGAGATAACAAGACAAATTAAACCGGTTTGTTTTGACAGTTTCGAAAAGCAATCAGCTGTTCAGTATGCTGCAGCCAACATGATAAAAAAAATGCAAAAAACTTGCACTTAAAGTGTTCTATTGTAAATTGACCTGACTGACAAACCTGAGAAAAATGAGTGCAAAACTGCAATAATTTTGCATTTTAAAGGGCAAACACGGGTCGCATTTTTTTGCCAAATAGAAATCACTATAACTGACATTCTATACAGAAAATATTGGAATTGATTCAATTAAAAAACTATTAACATCCACTCACTCTTACTATCACGCTTAACCCTCCCCTCATAAAAACTCAAACTTGCGTAAATAAACGAACGAAATATTGATTATAAGTACGGGAGCTTTTGAACGTTTCCGCAAAGTGTTAAATAGACAACAGCCCTGTCCAAGAACTCCCTTTCACTTAGTCTTCCCTAACCACTCAACATGCATATTGACTTTCCACGCATCCGCAACTTGTCCCAAAAATAATAAAGTTTCGCCCGACTAGTTGGCAGTTTATTTTTTATTGCACAGATGAAGAAATATCTTTTGTTTTTTCTGGATTTGAAAGAAAATTATCATATGTAAAAAACGGTTTTTTGGAATTTTCGATATTTCATTATATGAGCAAGTGCATCATTTAAGCTGTTATTGACTGTATTTAAGCTGTGTAAAAATGATTGACCTGTGATGACTGGCCACCTCGACACTCTCCCGATTTCCAACCGTATTAATCATATTATCTTATTAACATTATTAACAGTGGCCATCGCCAATCTTTCAACTTACGTTTTAATCACTCGTATATATGAAACATATCTCGCGGTTAACTCTCGCTAAGAACTTATGTCGTTCTAATCAAAAACATTAGAAAATCCGAGTGAAATAGCGTAAATATAACGGGAATAGCTCAATTTCTAAGTAAATCGTTGGCCCACTAACATGAATGGAAACAAACCTTTTTCTAACCAACCTGACGGAAGTGGGTTTGACAAAAAAAAAATACAATACTAAAAAAATCCATAAATTATCGCAGCATAGAAATCGAAATGTTGATTTGAAGCCGTATAGATGCTCAGAGTTATCTTTGAAGCGACCAAAATACTAATAAAGTGATTCGAGCGCTTAGTTGTGGGCTTTGGTGATCTTCATCACAATTCTTCTGCATCAATCAGCCCACTCGTCGCCACACGACAGATGATTATACGGCAATTTCAGTTTTATTAAATTACAACGCATCAATAGAATCATAATTCTAAAGAAGTAATAACAAACAATTAAGTAAAAAAAAACAATAATAGGAAATTATGTGATTTTGTTGGTAGATAAATGAAGTGAACGTACGTTGTATAGTGTAGTGTAGTGTATACTGAGTCAACTGTTTTCTCTTTTTTTCTATTTTTGGGAAAAAATGTTCAATTTTGATATGAAAGGTGAGTGCAATGTGCAACTGCAAATTCTGTGAAGAATTGTTACAAAACTATTTGCAACTTTCAAAGTAATAGTTAGGCGATTTGATGCATTTGTTAATTTTACCGGGTGAGAATAATTTCTAGAATACAGTATAAAGTCTGTGATTTCCCGAAATAACAAAAAACGCGCGCCTTAAAGCCAAGAATAGTCGCGTGAATCTATACATCTATACATATAAATATAATTGTAGTGTCTGTCTGTTATTTGCTTATAAATGGCTATAAGTTAGTTTTTTGAGCTACTTTAGCATTAACTAAGCATAAAAACACATTTTTGAAATTTTTGTCTGTCTGTCTGTCTGTCTGTCTGTCTGTCTGTCTGTCTGTCTGTACGACCGCTTTTCACGCACAAACGGCTGAACCGATTGCAATGAAACTTGCACAGTTTGTTAAGTGTCCATCGGAATGAAATCTGCTTTTGATTTCATTTCACTCCCCTCACTCCTTCTACCCCCTCCCATACAAAGTGACTAATTTTCAAAATATATATTAATCAAATTTTCTTGGAAACTATAAAAGCTATGAGTTTGAAATTTGGAATATATTATTTCTATTATAAATGCAGTCTTTTGGTATACAAATTGTCTGAGTTTCCTCACTCCTTTCACCACCTCCCATACAAACTACACTTTTTCATGAATTAGTTTACACCAAATTTCTCAGTACGTGTAACTTCTATAGAGCCAAACTGTTGTATTAAATCCTTAATTAACATTATTATTAATATCAGGAAAAAATTAACCGATTAGCTTCACTCCTTCTACCCCCTCCCATACAATGTGACACAGTTTCACGACTTCACAAGAATTTGATTTTCTTGAAAAATCTGAATGTTGCTGATCTAAAATTTAAAATATAGCAATTGCATGATTATTGTAGTTGTTTTACAAAAAATCACCAAAAACCTCCTTCTCCTTCCACCACCTCCCATATAAACCGCACTTTTTCATGAAATACTCTAAGCGAATTTTCTCAGTACATTTAAATTTAATCGAGATAAAAATTTGAACTTAATCCTTAATTAGCATTATTATTAATATTGCGACAAAAATTAACCAAGTAGCTTTACTCCTTCTAGCCCCTCCCATACAATGAGACACATTCCACGACTATATAACAATTCGATTTTCTTGAAAAGTGTGAATGATACAGATCTGAAATTTAAAGTATATTAATTGCATGGTAGTTATAGTTGTTTCTCGAAAAATCACCAAAAACCCCCCACTCCTTCTACCACCTCCCATACAAATTGCACAATTTGATTAAATTCAATGCACTAAGTTTCTCAGTACCTACTCAATTTTTGAAGCTTAAATTTGGTACAAAACATTTTTATAGCTATTCTAGCATGATGTAAAACAAATTAGTTCTCTGCTGTCACCCCTTCTACCACTCCCCATACAAAATTTCTTAACACCGCCAAAATTTCGATTTCATCTACCTATATACATAGTATCGTATGATTGGGCTTTACGCACAATCGTAGTCCTGTTATGTTTTTAAGCTTAATGTTATTTTATTTGTTTTTTTTTTTTTTTAAATAACACCAGCTACAATTATTCACATATCCTTAACGCTCTTCAACACATATATGATCTCGAATCACGGGTTTGATTTGATCACGAGCCTGTCCCATAAAAATGAAAGTATCATGCTTTCATTCTTAATAATTCATGGTTCTGATTCCAACAATATACAAACCATTTTCTTCAAAGAGCCATTAAGGTAAGCAGATTATATATCCCACACAATGTATTACTAACTATACTCTCAAAAATTGCTTATTATTGCTTTTTTTACGCGGACGAAGTCGCGGGTGTTTTCTAGTTATAAATATGATTCTATTGTATCCGACCCTCTCCTTCCCTCGAATATTATAAGTTTGAAGAAAGAAATTACGTGCTATTATTGTTGTTGCGTTTGCATACATTGTATACAATTAACTGCCAAAGTCGAGTGAAACTTTATTATTCTTATGACAAGTTGCGGATGACTGGAAAGAACAATATGAAGGTTAGAGTGGTTAGGAAAGACTAAGTGAAAGGGAGTTTTTGGGTAGGGCTGTTGTCAATTTAACAATATTTCGTTCGTTTCTGCAAGTTTGGGTTCTTATGAGGGGAGGGGGAGGGGTAATAGTAAGGGTGGGTGGATGCTAATAGCTTTTTAATTGATTCCTTGAATCACGTCCAATATTCTCTCTATAGAATGTGTTTCATAGACGAAGTTGCATAGAATTTTCATAAAATTCGGTGTATTTTACATCCACGAAACCGAGTATTTGTATGGGAGGGGGTAGAACGGGTAACGGAATCATAAAATTTGTGATGCAGTTTTAATTCATTTCTCTTGAGAGGTGCTTGCACAAAATTTCAAGTTTGTAGCTTTTATTTTGTTGATTATAAGTTGATTTAATGAAATTGGTCGAAATCATACTTTTGTATGGGAGGGGGTAGAAGGGCAAGCACGATCTCAAAACTTTTGACGGAATTTTGTTTCAACTACAGTCAAACTTCCATAGCTCGAATCACCATTCTCCACAAAAATTGTTCGACTTATAGAGACTTCGATTTATAGAACAGTTTATCAAAACCATCGGATTTATTAGACACTACAATTACTACATATATTCAATTCACATTTTTATTTACTCCATATTAAGTACTACATACTACATAGTTACAGTGGGTTAAAATAATTAGTAATTTGTGGCTGAAAATTTCCTTTTGTTTTATTATTTTCAATAAAAAGAGATTTCAGTTTATTTAAAGCCTTATAGTGTTCATCAGTTGCGTTTTCATTCGTTTGTAAATATAGATTCAAATTTCTCAAGGAATCCGCTATATCATTCGTACAAGGCTGTTGAATAAATTCTTCTTCGGAGCCCTCGTCATCACTTTCCACTGCAATTAAAGTCTGAGTCACTGATTCAGAATTATAATTCTCAATAATGTCATCATCTGTAAGAAAACCTTCTGTACAAATTTCATTGTCCATCTCAATATAATCATCAAGAGTAGTATTGGAAGTTATATTATTCAACGTTATCGATGCTTCGTAATCAGTTTGTATCAAGCTCCTTTCCTGATTAATATTATTTAAGAAAAACATAACAGAATTATGATTGGGCTTAAAGCCCGTATATGACACCGAACATGGCATGCAAAATGTTTTTTGCTGAATTTAAAGTTTTAAGTTTTCATTATTTTTAAAGAAATTGGTCATAGTTTTCCTGAAATTGGGGCATTTGTATGGGAGGTGGCAGAGGAAGGGGAGCGTTTAAGATGATTTTGAAACTGCTTATCATCATCCTTATCACCATGCTTTGATTCAATTTCAAAGTCGATAGCTCTCATATACTTGAAGGAAAAATGCTCTTCTTGAATTTATAATACAGATATTTGTATGGGAGGTGATAGAAGGAGTGAAGCGGAGCTGATAATTTTTTCTAACACTTCTTTGAATTATTAAGAAACAAAGTCTGGCAAGATTTTAAGTTTGTACTTTTTCTAGTTTTAATGGAAATCGACTAAATGCATTTAACAAAAATTATGCATTTG
This sequence comes from Chorisops tibialis, assembly GCA_963669355.1. Classification (NCBI taxonomy): domain Eukaryota; kingdom Metazoa; phylum Arthropoda; class Insecta; order Diptera; family Stratiomyidae; genus Chorisops; species Chorisops tibialis. The sequence goes on along the minus strand of OY770264.1, from coordinate 63,218,749 downwards.
TATGGGAGGGGGTAGAAGGAGTGTACGGATCAAAACAATTTTTTTCGCATTATTAATATTTCTATTTGTATAACTTATACAAAATATCAAGTTGATAGCTTTAACGGTTTCGAAGAAAAATAATTTAATTCAAATTTCAAAATTTCGTGAAATTTGTATGGGAGGGGGTAGAAGGAGTGAAGTGAAGTTGATAATTTGATATTTTTAAAAAAATTGCAATTATAGTAGAATTAATCCTGACAAAATTTTGTCTTTTCAGCTTTACTAGTTTCAATGAAAATCGAAAATATGTATTTTTCACAATTGTCCATTTGTATGGGGGTAGAAGGAGTAAGGGAATCTGGTTAATATTCTGTGGTAGTAATGACATCCATATCATAATACTTTGACCTAAATTTCAAGTCGATAGCTTAAATAGTTTCAAAGAAAAATCAATTTCTTAATTTTTCGAAATTTCATGAAATTTGTATGGGAGGGGTTAGAAGGAGTGGGGGGATGTAGCCCATTAAAGTTACTTTTTTGCTAAAAATGACACACAAACATTTTTAGCACTATAGCTCAAAGCTTTCGAGAGTTATGCTGTAGACAGACGGACAGACAGACAGACGGACAGGCGGTCACTCGGAATCGAGGTTTTTGAGCGACAACAAATATTTCTGTATCCTTGGCGGCTCTGTGCGAGCGTTATTTCTTAGCGTTACAAACGGTAAGGCAAACACAATATACTCTCAGATTTCATTTAGAGTATAATTAAAGGTATGTTATGCTCTTGATCCCATGTAGAATGCTGACCTAATCCAGCTTTTTTGAAGCAATTCGCAATCGTTTGATTTTTGACGTCAATATCCCATGCTTTTGTTATGTGGGTAATGCAATCCAGAAGTGTAATATCATGTTTGTTCTTTGTCTCTAAACGCTTTAATGCATCTTTTAAGATTCTGCTTCGATAGTGACACTTTCAATTATGAATTACTCCCTGGTCAAGCGGTTGCAATTTGGAGGTCATATTTGGTGGAAAAAAAGCCAATTCAATAGATTTCAATTTTCTTTGTAAGTCTTTTGGATGGGCAGGACAATTATCAATGAATAATAAAACTTTTCGTTCAGCGCGTAAAAATTGTTTATCTAATTTGCAAATCCATTCTTCAAAAAGTTTTCCGGTCATCGACGCCCTGGAGTTTGATTTATAATCAACGGGTAGCGACTTAACCCCACGAAAGCAACGAGGCTTGCTACTTCTGCCAATCAAAAGAATTTTAAATTTTTCTGTTCCATCCATATTTGCTGACAACAATAATGTAACTCGGTGCTTACTATGTTTGCCTCCATGGCATTTATCGCCCTTGAAAGCCAGTGTCTTATCTGGTAAGCATTTGAAGAACAGTATTGAAAATGTCGCGTTCATTATACTTTTTTAATAGATGGGGCAAAAAGTCGGTTTTCCATTTATCGCAGTCCTCGTTTTAATGAATGCGTTTGATATATCTTTTTAACAAACTCATAATTCACTAAATTGTTATTATTATTATTAATTATTTTAATTATTATTATTTATAATTTAATAGCATAATTACAATATATATTTCTATAACACATTTCACTATTATATATTTACTTATTTTTCTTTTAAATTAATTTTAATAAAACTGATTATTAATCTTATAGCAACAATTCTATTTATCAACTATGTATATAGCAACGTTTATAATTTTCGACTCTCTATCAACGTTTTCATTTTCCGACTTTTTCCAAACTGATTTTTTTTTTTTTCTTAACGATTTTTATTTAGAGTCAGGATTCGCCTGCTAAAGTAGAATTACAATAGTAAGTAAAATTACAGTAGTTATTTGCGAATCCTGCTCATTATGAAAATCTATATGAATAGAGACTATCGCACCACACTCGTCACGAACATCACTGCTTTCACCGCATGCCTTTTTATGACACACACCATGCCTACAATTCAATATACATACGTATGACACACATTTTGGTTAACCTTTTGTTAGTTAAATATTTGTCCATACCTTTGTTTCCATTTATCAAGCCAACCAGTGTTTGCCTTAAAATCGTTTTCTCCAAACCGCTTCGCAAATTCCAATGCCTTCTCCTTTAAAAATCCTCCAGATATGGGCATGTTTTGGTTTCTTGCTTCTTTAGACCAATCGAAAACTGCATTATTGACATTTTTGAATAGTGGGTTTTTAATTCTTTTGCTGCATCCAGCACCAGATTCAACTGATGCGATAATTGTGTCCTTATTTTTTAAAGTCGTTGAAACTGTACTCGCCGGAACACCGTATTTAAAAGCTACATCCTTTTTCTTTAATTTCTTGAATTAATTTATACTTTTCGTCAATTGATAAACTTTTTAGAACACGTTTCGATGCCATGAAAAACCGATTTTGTGTTAATATACCGTAGTACGTAAACTGAACTCGTGTTCACTTACAAGCGCAACTGAAGTGTGCACCAAGCGTCATACTCATAAGACATTTGTTTATAAATAGGGACTTTCCCAACTACAAAAACCCAAAACAACAAGCCACTTACTTTGATGTGAGAAAATGAGGGATTCCCCCAAAAAAAAAAAGAAATAAAAATTTTCTCCGCTATCAGGGATCTCCGCGAATTATTCGACTTATTGAATACGCGTGCCATTTTTTTACTCGACTTATGGAGAAATGCGAGTTATGGAAGTTCGACTTATGGAAGTGACATTTTATACAATTTGCTCTCTAAATGCTATTGACACCTGATTTAGTTCGAGTTATAGAAAACTCGAGTTATAGACGTTCGACTTATGGAAGTTTGACTGTAGTTGAAAGAATATTGCGTTAAACGTTTTGAGATCGCGCTTACCCTTCTACCCCTCCCATACAAAAGTATGATTTTGACCAATTTCAAATCAACAAATAACAAACAAATTAAAAGCTACGAACTTGAAATTTTGTACAAGCACCAACGAAATAAACTGCATCACAATTTTTACGACTCCCTTACTTCCTCTACCCCCTCCCATACACATGTTTGGTTTCGTGAAAGTAAAATACACCGAATTTTAGGAAAAGTTTATGCAACTTCGTCTATGAAACTGACATTCTAAACAGAGAATATTGGACGTGATTCAAGCAATCAATTAAAAAATTATTAACATCCACCCACCCTTGCTATCACCCCTCACTCTTCTCCTCATAAAAACCCAAACTTGCATAAACAAACGCAACTTGTCCCAAGATTAATAAAGTTCCACCAGACTTGTTGGCAGTTTATTTATTTTTACAATAGAACATAGGAACTGCTAGAAAAAATGTTAAGGGTCATATTTTCCTTCAGAATAGAAATCATTATAAGTTTCGGAATTCTATAGAGCAGATAAATTATTATTCGCCTGCAATTCTTAATACAATTTTTTCAAATTTCTCAAAGCACTACTTTACTACCCCTCCTCAGACCGAAGCAGCAGTCCAACAAATAATTGCCGACACTGTACATGACCAGCTGGCTCTTTGTACTAGGAAGAGAATAGAGGCATAGGGTTGGTTGAAGATGTTGCCGGTACGATTACTCGTAGCAACTCGTATATTGAGTTGAGTGCGATAGAGAATTGTACATGTGCACCTTGAAAATTGCACGTGGAAGTGCAGTATGCGCTATAATCGAACACCTTTCTGGGCTCGTGTGCCCATGTGTGCTTGAGACATTCTAATGTATTGTTCTCGATGGAGAGGTGACTATAGATTTTCAGAATTCGCGTGTCGCGATACAGTTCCCAGTTCCATTTTTTCGATATAACTAGTGAAACAACGGACTATAGTATAAGCCATAGTGCCCGTAGCTCAAGTGCTATCGTTACACTATATGCCAAAGACACATTGTCTGATGCCATTCCACTATCAACTATAGCAACACTCGTATATAGCTAACAACTTAACTTGCTAGAAGAAAACGTGAGTGCATTTTCAGTTCGTTCATTTCAGTGTTCATTCAGATCTAGCGTTGGCCAGAACTGGGAACCGTTGATCGGTCGTAAGATTGTAACGCCCTCGATAAATCAGTGATAGTAGATAAGTGGTGTATTGTGTAATGTTGTTGCTGTAAACTAGTGATTATTGTATTTGTCAAGTGCGGTTTCCGTTTTCCACGTTTGCTACCGTACACCTGGACGAAACTGGCTAATTAACAACATCGTTCTAATAGCAATCATCAAAAAGACCGTGACAATTCGAAATGCGATCAACGGAACTCCGGCGAAAAGGTAAAGAATTCCTAATGGTCGTCGGTTGGTTGCTTGACCAAATTGGGGCCAGACAACTCGTAAGCAAATTACTAATTACATGCAATTTTACTTCACTAATGCTCTGTTCCATTCGTAAGCGAGTGCATAGCGTAATTTATGTCAATTAAGCGCGGCATGTTCTCCAAGACGACTAGCGAATCGCTGTGCACGTAAATGGCATTCGAATGGAGCACTGGTTCTGCCCAGCTCTCCTAATCGGTCCACCAGCGGTCCCTTGTTGCACAAAATCCAGAATTCCATCCGTAGTGCACTGATTTTTCGCAATATGTTCGCGGATTTAAGATGCAGACGGCTCGATATGGCGAAATCTGAGATCGATATACTCGTACTCTATCGGAAATCGTGTGTTCTTGTTGGACACTTGTAAAGTTGTTGAACAGCGAAATATGAGACGTTGACCCAATTCTGGGAAATGGCTTCGTTATGCATCCGGCCAATGTAAGGGAATTTTCAAATCCTATTAATCGCTGCATTAGCCAGCGATTTTAAGGGTAACTGCTCCGGTTTGCACGCTCCGTAGTTTTTTCTGTTGCATTTCCGGATCGGGTTACTCGAACCAGGTCGACGATTACCGGGAGCAAAATGTAAAGGACGAAGCAATCTCTCAGGTTATCGATTTTACTTTTTGTTCATTTCCCGAGACCAAGGTAAACATAATATTTTAATGGGAAATGAATGAAATGATCCATTGACACGATATCCTAATAAATAGTCGAGAATTGTTATTTACTGCATTCTTTGCGTTGAGAAATCAGAAAATTTGATGCGTGTTTCCCCAGTATTGGAAGGAATTTTTCCGATCGATTTTTCGCACGTCATCGCTCTTATCGCTTTCCCGCATATCGGAAAAGGACATGCGCTTCTGTCATTTTCCCAGATAGGGGATATGTGCATTAAATTAATTTGGTTGATAACAGGGTACAGTTTCGGTCAATAGTTATCACATGCTGGTGATTTTTAATTGAGGTAAAAGTCGTATTTTTATACTCTAGATGAAATCTGAGAAAAAATCTATGAAATAACGCTCGCACAGAGCCGCCAAGGGTACAGAAATAATTGCTGTCGCTCGAAAACCTCGATTCCGAGTAACCGTCTGTATGTCTGTCCGTCTGAGGGTCTGTCTACAGCATAACTCTCGAAAGCTTTGAGCTATAATGCTAAAAATTCTTGTGTGCTATTTTTTAGCAAAAAAGTAACTTTAAGTTCATGAATGGGCTACATCCCCTTCTTCCCCCTCCCATACAAATCTCATGAAATTTCGAATTATAATAAGAAATTGATTTTTCTTTGAAACTATTTAAGCTATTGACTTGAAATTTAGGTCAAAGTATTATGACATAGTCTTGATCCGATCCCCTCACTCCTTCTACCCCCTCCCATACAAATGGACTATTTTCAAAAATACATATTTTCGATTTTCATTGAAACTAGTAAAGCTGAAAAGACGAAATTTTGTCAGAATTAATTCTACTATAATTGGAATTTATTTTAAAAATAGTTATCATCTTCACATCACTCTTTCTACCCCCTCCCATACAAATTTCACGAAATTTAAATTAAATTATTTTTCTTCGAAACTGTCAAAGCTATCACTTTGATATTTTGTACAAAATATAAAAATAGAAATATCAATAACCCGAAAAAATTTGTTTTGATACGTACACTCCTTCTACCCCGTCCCATATAAATGCATAATTTTTGTTAAATGCATTATATCCGATTTCCAATAAAAGTAGAAAAAGCACAATCTTAAAATTTTGACAGAATTTGTTTTTTAATAACTGCAATAAAGGCTAGAAAAAATTATCAACTCCGCATCACTCCTTCTACCCCCTCCCATATAAATATTTGTATTATAAATTCAAAAAAAGCATTTGTCCTTCGAATATATGAGAACTATCGAATCAAAGTATGGTGAAATTCATATATCATATATCCTCTACTTCTACCACCTCCCATGCAAAAGTCTCTATTCACTATTCGAAAGAATTTGAGATGACATATTTTCCGGTATATGAAAGTCATTCCCATATCATCTAGAGTATCATATGATTGGGCTTTACGGCCAATCATAATTCTGTTATATTTTTGTATTATAATTAAAATACATTAAGGTACATAGGTTATCGTCGAATATATCGTGCTGATGCTGATTTATGCTTATGCACTGTTAGTCACGAATATTCTAATTGTTCAAAAAACTGTTTTCCAACGTCCGCCATACTCTGTCAAGCGTGATAAGAATTTAGATTGATTTCTTGCAACGATGTCTACAAACCTATTGAGCTTGGGCATCTAGTTCGTGAACGGGCCAAATCGCTGATCTACGAATTTCGACTGGTAGTTGATTCCACTGTTGAATGACATAAACGAAGAATTGAATAGGTGTTATTAGTTGATGAGTCCTAGAAGACCTGGTGAACGTAATTCGTTGGAAAAGATACTGAGGCCTTTTGAAATGAATTATCTTAAAAAGAAATATCAAGCAGCGATATAGAATATAGCGTTCTAGAGAGGAAACAAATACATTATCGGCATAAGGGGAAACATGGTCAAATCGTCGCAAACTATAGATATAACGAATAGTTGAGTTGAACGCTACATTTAGTCAATTCCTGCATATAGAATCAGGTACACGGAAAATTGCATGCCCATATATCGGAATTAGTATTACTAAAATGAAAGCTTTTGATTTGACATTTAGAATATATTACTTTTATGAAGATTTCAAACAGCTGCATAAAAATTATTCGTGTCCTCTCCTCTCTTCCAACACCTCCCATACACACCGCATTTTTTCATGAAATACTATGTACTCAGTACGTATAAAATTAATCGAGCTGAAATCGGTCCCGAAATTATATTTAGAATTAATTGTAAGACCGAAAAAAATTGACGATTAGCTGCACTCCTTCTACCCCTTCCAATGCAATATGACACAATTTCATAACTTAACAAATAAACTGCCAACAAGTCGGGCGAAACTTTATTATTCTTGGGATAAGTTGCGGATGAGTGGAAAGTCAATATGCAGGTTAAAGTGGTCAGGGAAAGCTAAGTGCAAAGAGGTTTCTTGGGCAGGGCTGTTGTCAATTTAACAATATTTCATTCGTTTCTGCAAGTTTGGTTTTTTATGAGGGGAGGAAAAGGGGTAATAGCAAGGGTGGGTGGATGTTAACAGCTTTTTAATAATTGCTTGAATCACGTCCAATATTCTCTGTATAGAATGTGTTTCATAGACGAAATTGCATAAAATTTTCATAAAATTCGGTGTATTTTACTTTCACGAAACCGAAAATTTGTATGGGAGGGGGTAGAGAAGGTGTGGGAATCGTAAAATTTGATATGCAGTTTTATTTCGCTTCTCTTGTAAGGTGCTTGTATAAAATTTCAAGTTCGTAGCTTTTAGTTTGTTAGTTATTAGTTGATTTAATGAAATTGGTCGAAATCATAGTTTTGTATGGGAGGGGGTAGAACGGTAAGCGCAATTTCAAAACTTTTAAAGCAACTTCATTTGAATTACTTTTATAAGTTTTCATGCAAAATTTGAAATTGATAGCTTTTAAGAGATAGCTGATAACTGATTTCTTAAAAATGTTTGAAAAAATAATTTTGTATGGGAGGGGGTAGAGGAGGAAAGGGAATCGTAAAATTTGTGATGGAATTTTTTTTCTTTTCTGTTGTAAGGTGCTCGTACAAAATTTCAAGTTCGTAGCTTTTAATTTGTTTGTTATTAGTTGATTTAATGAAATTGGTCGAAATCATGCTTTTGTATGGGAGGGGGTAGAAGGGCAAGCATGATTTCAAAACTTTTAACGTAATTTTATTTTAACTATTTTTCTAAGTTTTTGTGCAAAATTTCAAATTGATAGCTTTTGATAGTTAGGTGATAATTGATTTCTTAAAAATGGTCGAAAAAATAATTTTGTATGGGAGGGAGTAGAAGTTTTAAAAATATTCGACCAGTTAATATTTCAAACTTTTAGAGATTTTTTTTAAATGCATTTCCCAAATTTTCAAGTTTCTACCTTCAAATTTCATTCAAAAATTTTCAGTTTATGTGTTTTTTTCATTCCACATGAAACACCTTGTGCACGTTAGACCCCCACTTCGGAGAATAACAATTTTGGAACAAATTACTATTTTTTGTCTATCTATATCAAATAGATGTGTCCACATGCAAAATTTAAACTTTGTATCTTTTACCAGAGCCATAAAAAAATCACTCAAAATTTTCAACATTTTCGCTTTCCACCTCCCTCCCCTTACACCCCCCAACTCAAATTTCTTACCAAAATTAAAAATTATATAGCTGTACAATCTGACAAATTTTTGATTTGATATCTGTACTCAATTTTGAGATTTGATGATTTGTAGTTTTGGAAAGTGCGCCATTTTTGAAATGCTCCCCATTTCCTCCCACTACTATAATGTCCACATATTATATTTTTTTCATATGTCGCTAGTAAAGCTTAGTATACATTTTAAGTTTCAATTACATAGCATAAGAGACAGTTGAGATATTAATTTTTAAGTGTTTTTCTTTGCGCCCCCCCTGACCCTCCCCCTTTTACTAATTAGCTACTATCTAAACTGCTTCTAGTAGATCTATATACTATCTTGGTGGTCTCAAAATATCAATTTTTTATGGGAAGTAATTTCGAAGAGATAATCATTTGGAAAAAAAATTCGGCCGACAATTGGTTCTTAGCCCCCCCTTTTCGCACGCCAATGGATAAAAAAATTAAGTTATTTTTAAAAGTTGTCTCACAAACTCCTGTATATGTATGTTGATTTTTAGCTTCCTAGCTGTAACCATGGTTGATATATTTGAATTCGTATTTTTCGGCTTAAGCGCTCCCCCTGCCTCCCCCTGAACTCGTACACCCCCCAAAATTGGTGTCCGCTTGAGATCCGCAACTACCTACAATCCCTCCAAAAATGAACTTTCTATCTTGAAGGGCTTGGGAGTTAATGTGCGCTGAGCGTACACGTCGGCGTACGGCGTACAGACAGACGGATTTTTTTTTGGCATTTTTAGGCTATTTTAGTCATGAAACGCGAAAAAAAAAATTTCAGGGTAGCAAATTTTTTTTTTTCCCAAGTCGATCACAATACTTTATTATTAAAATAATAAAGTAAAATTCGATTTTCCTGAAAAGTATGAATGCTACTGATCTGCAGTAATGATGTCAAGTTTCGTTACTTTTCTGTACCACTACTATAACTTTAAGGAAAGTAATCTATACGTTTTATTCCTTACTAGGTACTCGTTTATTTGAAATTACCGCCATTTCATGTTGCAGGGCTGGGTATGCCAGTTTTGTAAATCAGAAATTCAAATAGAAGTAATTATCAAATAGAAAAAAATTGCCTCTTGTGCCCCATACAAAAACAATATGCAACAAGAAATCACTCTTGATTACGATGGCCTAGTACGTGTATCAACACAATGATGCCAAGGTCGATTTTTTTGTTATCCCTCTTCTAAGTAGAAACTTCCTTTAAACACTAACGTAAATCTTTTCAGTATTCTAGAAATTTATCTTGTCCAATAAATATTTCTTCAAAATAAAGAATAAAGCGACAATGTGAAGTAACTTTTATTAAATCGAAATTTTCTTTAACAAAATCTCTCAAATTAATAATTAATAAAAATCCCTTTATCAACCGAAACATTAAAAATTCTACAATCTGGTGTTACTGATCCTACAACCCTAGCTCTATTAACGACTGCCTTGCCCTGCCGCTCGAACCGAGTACAACAACTCTACTCGACGACATTCTTAGTGTTAAAAGAAACAAAACGAAAAAAAAACCATCATTTCCTCAGTAGACTTTGAGTAAAAGTATTCCTTATCGTTTTTGCACTGGAATGGCAGTATGGCGTTTTGCACAAGAGTAGTCTGTCCTCCGGTGATGTAACGAAAAAAAGCAACTAAACGTTACTCTCGATATATGTAGGTACTTTTTTGTATTTTAAACGAATACTCGAGAAACGAAACAGTAACGAAACGTTTTGACAGTTCAGTTACTTTTTCGGGAGCTCATTTCGTTACTTATGTAACGATTAAAAATCTGCGTCGGTACTCGTTACTTCGAATTTCGATCGGTAACGAGTACTCGTCTAACGAATAGTTACTTTTTTGACATCACTAATGTGCAGTTTAAAATATATCAATTGAATGTTATTTGTAGTTATTTCTGAAAAAGTCATTAATAGTTCCCCACTCCTTCTACCACCTCCCATACAAACTGCACAAATTCACTAAATCCAATGTATATGTGACTCACTGTACTCGTATATGCGATGAATGAATAACTCTTAGAAACAATCATGATTTTATGAGATGAATCAGTATATCATGAATGATTATATTGTTTGTATATTACGGTTTCTATATTCTAGATCTGGGTAAAGTCTAGATTAAACTTGAGTGACTAATAATTTGAATTTTTAATTTTCATAGCTAGAGTATAGCCTAGCGGATAGCGTATTGGTTTACAATGTGAAGGTCGTGAGTTCATATCCCGATCGACGCATAATTCCAGCACACTACCTGCTTGGGTATACCTTGGTCACCTCAATCTACGAAAATGAATAATTCGTAGATGGAGGGTTGTGCGAAGGTCTCACAACACAACCCTTCGACAATATATAATGAAAAAAATGTTAAGGAACCTGAAGGTCAGGAGGCCAAGGCCCGATTTGGGCTGTAGCGCCATTGTAGATGTAGAAGTTTTCATTGAAATGGGGCTTGCGTATTATAGGGACGATCAATTGTTGATGATCATCCGATCCTATCATATGTTATACAATAGACCCCATAAAACTTTTCTCATAACTAAGCTCTTTCTTACGGATAACAACATTACGTTTAGTTTGGTGAATGTTTTACAGTGAATTTCTAAGAGATAGAAAAAATTTCCGGATTCTACACTGTTTCGCTTTATTATTTTTGATGTTTCGGTCCGTGCTGAGATAAAATGTGATTAAGGCTCAGCAGAGACTGAAACGTCACGAATAATAAAGCGGAACAGTGGGGAATCCGGAAAATTTTTCATTCAATATTACGTTTCTGTTTTTTTATGACACAAAGTATAACTTAGGAAGCCGCTGCATCCTTTTGACTGTATTTGTCGATTGCCACGCTTTTGCCCTTACATTATTTGCTTAGTAGTTTGGTTTGTGGCCTTGGTTAAAATTTAAACCTTCTAGAAATACATAATAGGACTATGTTTGGGCATAGAGCCCAATCATGCGATACTTTAGATGAACGATTTTTTTATTTTATGAAATTTTGTATGGGGAGTGGTAGAATGGATGACGGCATTGAACCGATTTTCTCACATCATGTTAGAGTTGTATTCAAAATCTTTTATACAAAATTTAAGCTTCAAAAATTTGATAAGTACTGAGAAAATTAGTGTAATGGGTTTAGTGAAATTGTGCGCCCTCCCAATTTTCACAAATGCATTTATTCGGTGTGCATTGGAACTAGCAAAGATAAAAGAAAAAATTTTTGTCATAATTAAGTTTATTTCAATTTCTACCAATTTTGTAAAAACTATCAATTTCACCTCACTCTTTCTACCCCCTCCCATACAAATTTCACAAAATTTCGGAATTTTAACTAAATTACTTTTCTTCAAAGCCGTCAAAGCTATCAATTTTAAATTTTGCGTAAAGTATTCTATTGCAAATATTATTGATGTCGAAAAATGTGGCTTTGATTCGAATACTCCTTCTACCCCCTCCCGTATAAATGCACAATTTTGGTAAATGCATTTAATCGATTTTCATTGAAACTAAAAAAAGTACAAAGTTAAAATTTTGCCAGAATTTGTCCCTTAATAATTGCAGCAAGTGCTAAAAAAAATATGAACTTCGCTTCACTCCTTCTACCACCTCCCATACAAATTTTTGTATTGAAAATAAGAGAAAATTATTTCTCCTTTGAACATGTGAGTAACAAAGCAAGGATTAGGATGTTGATAAGTAGATTGAAAATCATCGAAAACCTTCCACTTTTTCTCCCATGCAAATGCCTTAAATTCAGACAAAAATTGTTCAATTTTCTCGAAAATTAGGAAAACTTCAAACTTTAAATTCAGCATAAATCACCTTGTATACTACGTTCGGTGTTAAAAATTGCATAATAATTACAAAACCACTTCCCCCTCTGCTTTTACCACCTCCCATACAAAATTCACAAAGATTTTGAGGTGACATATTTTCCGGCACAATAAACTGTTTCCTATTTCATCTAGATTATCATATGATAATTCTGTTATGTTTTCTCCGAGCCTTATTTCTTAGCGTTAAAAACTTTGTGGCAAATTTATAAATAGTTTCAGATTACATCTAGAGTATAAAAATCGAGTTCTTTTCAATTGAAAATCGAATTTCGTTTGGGAAAAAATATTAATCAGAAAAGTTTCTTTATTTTTCCCTCTTCTTGTAGGTACTTTGTTGAAAAAAAATTTAAGAAGCTGTCTGTTATTGTGTTAAAGCAGCTGAAAAGCTTCTGCGAAAAAAATCAACAGTCGATTCGGTATAAAACTGACTAATGTACATGGTAATAAATTTAGGTTTTTTTCATTTGCGGCTCGTCAGGTAAAGCGCATGAGGCGGCGCCTCACCTGCCACATCATTTTTGATCAAATGAATCTAACATTCCTAATACGATTAAATTTTTCATATTCAATTATCGTTTCAAATCATTTTCATATCAGCGATACGCCTCTGCCTTTTTATCTTTTGCTTTCCAGTCTGTTGTAGGGGAATGGGCTTGAACAAAAATAAAATAAAAGCGCTTGAACGAAAGTGAGTCTGCAAAGGATCGATTTCTCCAACTCGAACATTATCTTTGTCACTGTCCGCAAATCTCCAACAGTCGTCCTCTTTGTTTAGGCTCTAGATTCTTCTCAGAACTAAACGATCTCAGAGGCGTCAAACATTCGACCCTACTTCGGTTGGCGAATTGCCAATAGCTAAGTGCCTAGCACAGGAGGAGTAAATACCATCTCATAATGAATAGGGGAGTACAATGGGCCCAAGTAGATGGCCCGATGCATTGTGGTTCTACGAATCACCCTCCTACAACCTAAACATAAACCTACCGCTTGATCCGATATCGACGTCATAAAAAGCGAAACAACTGAGGCGCAACTTCCACAGCTACCGGAGCTTCTATAGCTTTCCTTGCTGATTAACCATTGTCATGTTGTTGTTGTTGTTTGTCATTTTTGGTTGCAGAGTAGTGTAGGGCTCGATGGGACATCTTCGAGTCATTCCGGTTCTAGAGTAATGTAGGGCGCGATGAGACGAGACTGAACTATGGCCGATCTTAATTTTGAGTGCTTGCTAGACTGAGAAAAACTGTGATGAAAAATTTATATATTAATTAATTTTTTGCTTTATTTTTCTAATTTATAAAGCTAGCGGCTTCATTATATTGAAAGTATTGCTAGTACATAAATTTGCATTAATCAAATCAAATCAAATCATTATGTAACAAAAGAGCAAAATTTTCAAACTTCGACATATTCGCCCACAAAAAAGTATATGACCCCGATAAAAGTTGTCAAATCTAATGATGAGGAGTTGTTGACAGATGCCTAACCTTATCATGTAAGGTTTCCGATCCGCCATTTTTGGCCAGAATTTACTTCAGGCGCCATCTATTGGGAAACTGCATGTTTCAGTTTATACGCCCGATATATAACTCACATAAGTTTGACCATTTTGAAAAAGCCTTGACAAATGGAATTATTCATTAATTACAATCTGCTTTTTATTTATCTTTCAAGGGTATACTAAATTTAACCCTAGGATAAAACTCATCTTCTTCTATGGCGCTACATCCCAAATCGGGCCTTGGCCTCCTGACCTTCAGGTTCCTTAGCATTTTCATTATTTATTGCGAAAGGGTTGATAGCCCTTCGCACACCCTGCTATCTACGAATTTTTCATTTTCGTAGATTGATGTAACCAAGGTATATCCAAGCAAGTAGTATACTGGAATTATGCGTCGACCGGGATTTGAACTCACGACCTTTACATTGTAGACCAACACGACAATTTGCGGACAATTTTGTTCTTACTCTCCCGACATTTCAAACGATGAAAAGTGGGAACGATAAAATATAAAACTATTCAACATCATAGCTATTATTCAAAACATTATGAGCAGCCCCATGTTAATACTTTAGTTTCGGTGTCTCCGAATTACAAAGTAGTAATTACATCGTGAATCCTACGATTACATTATTAATAATTCTTATCATACTTATATAAAAGCCGAAACGAAATTCTTTCTACATAACATATAATTGAAATTATGATAGATATTCTCCTACAGTTCTCGCGCCCAATCAGTTTCAATTAATTTAAGTGAGCGAAATTTGATAAGATAAAACCCGAAATTATATATTAACCTAGATTGCTTGCAGTTTAGCTGATCTGACACAGTCTGAACTCAACCAACATCGAGTTGTATAACTAACTATTTAGCTAGTGAATTGCGATAACTTTGTAAAATTTAGTTTTGTTCGGAACTGTACGTTCAGTGAATGCAAGAAGTGTTTTATCACCCCATGCAGTACTCTTTCTATTTCCCCTTTCTCAGGACTACAATCCTATTGGAATTATATTTCCAATTGAAGGGAGAATCAGGGAGTTCAGTTGTTTAGGGTGATGTACTTGATTTTGTGTACAAACTTTTGCTCGCGAAAGAAAACTCAAAATATAACTAAATCCCGGGGGAAAAAATACACAATTTTGGACTTCATATAATAATAAAAACATCGAGTGTTTAATTAAGTGATTGTGTTGTTAAAAAAAGGTTACGTTTCGATAGTAAACAGAGCGCAATCATGTCTGGTAAGTGTCGAACTAGTGTGTACATTGTGCTCAGCATTTTCATATATAGTACATCCTCCGAAGGATATGTACCATATTCCATTCATTCGTAATGGGTTACAATGGCCGGTCCTTGAACGTCATCCTTGTTACAGTATAACGTGCGATTGGAAACATCAGTAATTAGTTTACTGGAAAATATAGGTGCATGTCTAACTCAACGCAACGTTATCCTTTTAAGAAAAAGACTTCCAAGAAGCACAATAAAATCGGTATGCACCTACGTGTTTTAAAAAACGTTTGCGCAAAAATAGGAAAAAAAGTCTTGCGAAAACGAATTTTAAAGAAAATATTGTAAGGAAATTTTTTCTCCTTCTTCATGGTTCGCAGTGTGTCAGGTGCTCTCTGCTTGTGCCGGATGCACACTTATCTCAAGTGGCTAAAGGGGGTGAAGGACTTTTATTTCAAGATAAAAGAATTATATTTTTACGTCGTACATCATCGCAATTAGATGCACCCGATTTCATTTTTAAGATACACCTGCGGTGCTATTAGCTCGAATTAAAAAGTACGTAATGCATTTTTGAATGACTAAATCTCTTCACTTCCTTAATCATTAAATTACATTGATGCTTTGCGTTTTTTATTAATTGGTTGGGCGGTCATTGAGGTGGTAACAAACATATGTGGGTTAAATTAAGAGGATTAAGTTTGAAATGTTGATGATGCTGTGAAACGAAATAAATGGTAGCGTATTCCAAATTGAATAAACCCTTAAAAATAAAACAGTCAAATTGCGTGATTTCATGGTACAACTAAAACAGATCGCGGATGAAAATCGCCCCCTTTTTATCTTTCTGTCATCTGCACAAAGTTTTATAGCGGATTGCTTCCTCAAGGTAGATTTGGGTTATCTATTATCTATATGGTGGACTCCATAAAACCAAAATTTTTTCGGCCCACTGCAATGATGTCGTCTATAGCAGTTGTCTTAAAGATTTTAATTATATTATTGTTTTTGACTCATGAAGATCTTGTGTGTAATACGATAACACATATCCAGAGGGACGTACGGGGTCTAAATATTTATGGTTTGTATTGGAAAAGGCCATATGCAATAATATTGTTAGACTCCAGGTACACTAAAACGTCCAACTCATATGGGATTGAAGGTACATCAGTAGTGGAAATATTATAAAGGACCCCTGAGAAAAGGATTAATCGACTTTCGATATTTCACAGCTACATAGCATACTAAATCCAATAAGCTTGTTGAATGCATTTCGAATCTAAACTATTTGCTTGCATACATGTTCTCATCTCGATTTCATTTTCTGTTTACGTTTCATTAAAACGTTGCGATATTATTATGACTATAAGGCCATAGTCGAAACACATGTATGTTTACATTAAAGATCAACAGCGCAGTAATGCTTCATTCTTTTCTATTTATTTTTTAGCAACGAAATCATCATCGTTTGATCGTGAACGTGATTACATCGGATTCGCAACTCTACCAGAACAAGTGCACAGGAAATCCGTGAAAAGAGGTTTCGATTTCACTTTGATGGTTGTCGGTGAGTCTGGCCTCGGGAAATCGACGCTGGTCAACAGTTTGTTTCTGGGTGATTTGTATAAATCGCGAGTCATACCAAATGTTGAAGAACGTATCGAAAAGACGACACGAATCGAAAAGAAAACCATGGATATTGAAGAAAAAGGTGTGCGTCTTCGATTGACGGTTGTCGATACACCGGGCTTTGGTGATGCGATCAATTGCGAGGATAGTTGGCGTGTTTGTACAGCGTATATTGATGAACAGGTACATTTATTAATTAGTTATTAAGTTATTAAGTGTGTGCGCAACCTACTCAAAAAATTCTTAGAGGCTGGTACAGTTCAAGATTAAATTAATTAATTAAATTCAAATGTGACGAATTAACTTTATTAATATTTTTTTTAGCTAGGGTATAGCCTAGTAGGTAGTGTGTTGGTCTTGTAATGCGAAGGTCGTGAGTTCAAATTCTGGTCGGCGCAATATATAATTCCGGCACATTGCCTGCTTGGATATACCTTAGTCACCTCAATCTAAGAAAATGAAAAATTCGTAGAAAGAGAGTTGTGCGAAGGGCTAACAACCGTTCCACAATAAGTAATGAAAAATGTTAAGCAACCTAAACATCAGGAGGCCAAGGTCCGATTTGGGCTGTAGCGCCATTGTAGAGAGATTATTTCTTTTTACTTACTTTATCTTAAAGTAAAAAGGTCAGTTAAAACTTAATATAATAATTGTCCTTTTTTGGAGGTCTTGTTAGTTGTTTTAATTTTAATTGTTTTTAATTTCCATATATTTCTTTTGTTATTACTACACACATTGTCAACCTGGAATCATGGTCAACTTCACAATTGACCAGGTCAATGTTCAGGGATTGAGTTCCGCTTATCTTTCGCTGTATATATGTAAACTCCGCACCACTTGAATGGCACACACCAAAAAAAAAATTTTTAAAACTCAATATACCCCGAACCTGGAGCATTAGAAGCTTAAACTTTGTTTTTAAAGTTAAGCTTTTTTAATTTTAAATCCAATGCAGCAATAGAGGTTCTAATATACAGATATTAGAACCTAGAATTTTATATGAATTTTTATGTAAATCGACTCAAAAAGCTTACCCTAAATTTTGCGCCACTTGAATAGAACACCATTTCACTTTAATTTGAACATTTTAAGTAAAAAAAAAATACATTAGCAGTGGGTTGCACCCCCTTTGTTGACCAGAACTTCATAAAACCTATCTAGGATTGATTCATACAATTTTCCAATATAATTAAGTCGAACGGAGCTCCAAGCAAGTTTGATGGCATCCCCAAACATTTTCGATAAGGTTTAGGTCCGGTGAGTATGGAAGCCAGTTTAATAGAGTTACGTTTTTGCTCTCTATAAACGATTTCACGATTCGGGCAGTGAGGATGGGTGCATTGTCCTGTTGAAATGTCCACGACAGAGGTCCAAAAAGGTTGTTAAAGAATGCCGTTTGCAGTACGCCACTGTATGCCGTTGCATTTATTGTTGAGTTCAAAAATTGCAGCTCGCAAGTGCCATAATACGAGATCGCTCCCCACACCATGATACCTCCCACTCGGCTATGTAAGCGGTCGAAATGATGGTACTCCTTTCGTAAATCGTCAAAATAATAGTTGTAGCCATCGGGGTCTTCCAAATTATATTTTTTTTTATCTGAGAAGACAACACGTGGTCCAGACCAATGACGACTATACCAAATGCAAGTTCGGCATTCATACTGCTGGATGCGAGACCTATCTAAATCTCTGCCAGTCTATCGGTCATGGCACCAGATTTCAGATTTTGTAATTTGAAAATTACTACCAGTTGAGTTCCTTGCTACTCGTGACTGGTGACACTCCGCATCGGGATACGTGGGGACGGCACTCCCCAAAGGTTATACCGGAATTGACCTTGGTCGTTCAGCCGGTATGTGATAACTAGTGTTATCCCTTCCCTGCGTATATGTAAAAAGAACCTTGACTACGGGTATTTAGATCTCTACGTCCTCCTAAACCTCCCCGTATCAGCCCACCTTCTACTGAATGCCTCGTGCGCAAAAGCTCTGAGATATTCAAAAGTTTGTCGACTAGATAGACATCTGCTGACATCTAAATTGCTACCATTACGAGTGATCCCCATATCAGTCAAATTCCTGATATCATCGTATCTTGGGCATTCGCCCAGTATATGCTGCCAATTTTCAAGCGCAGCTCTGCATAGGCAGCCCTCAGTTTCGTTTCTGCCTATTCTGTGAACTTTCACACATTCATTCTACCGTGGCCTGTCAGGAGAAAACCCAGACTGAGAGGAAATTCAAAGTCTAAGCTCTCTCTGGCATAGTTCGCGACTCCAATAAATTCGTGCGTCACCCTGAGGTCGAGGAGTTCTTTGCATTCGCGAAGGCTCCTCTCCCTGATCTCTTCATGAGTCAACCAATCGCTATCCAGCAATGGGACACCCTTCCGGATCTTGTAGGTGATAGCTCTGCGCTTCACCTCCAAGTCCAATGGTGGAACACCCATGAGTACCTGCATGGCTTTGGTAGAAACCGTTCGACATACAGGTAAACATGCCCGCAGGATTACTCGTTGGCAAGAGTAAACAGCCCGGGTTCCTGTGTCAGTCGCCAAGGCTTCATACCATAACGACGATCCATACGTTGCGCATGCAACGAACAGACCGTCGTATATGACACGTACCGCTCTCCTGGACAGGCCCCATTCTTTCGCAGAACTCTGCGGATTTGTCCCATAGTAGTAGTGAGACGTTCCCTGAGCTCTCGCAGATGCAGCTCAAACCTCAACCGCTCTGAAACTCTGATGCCCAGATACCTGACGTTGGTCACGTAACTGAACCCAGATCCCTCAAGCTTTACCAAGGGTGGGCGTGAGATCAAAAGTTTGCCTTTCAGCAACATGATCGCTGTCTTCTCTCTAGATACCTCCACTCCCACTTTCTGTCCCCATTCCAGAACGGTTGTCATAAGAGCCGTACACTTATGCTCCAGCTCAGATCGAAAACCTCCCTCCACTAAAATGATTAGATCGTCGGCATACGCTGCGAGACTACTTGTGCTCGAGAGCTGTGCCAGAAGGATGACCTTCTGGTCATCATTAGGTTCCATATAAATGGACCACTGATGGAGCCTTGAGAACAGCCCCTCCGTACATTTCTCCAGACTGTGTCACGTAATCTCGAACGCATGCCGACCTGCCAGAGAAATAGCTCTGCCACAAAGCCATTTCTTGACAGCCGCAGTCGCGTAGCTTATCAAGCACGACGTCGCACATGACGAACAGTGGCTACACTTGCTTTAACACCACCTTTATCCCTTATCTTCGCTATTAAATCGCGCGAATTTAAAGCTTTTCTTAAAATATGTCGCCAGTCCGCACTAGAGAGCACACTATGTGTACGGCCTTTTATGTTTTTCATATAATTGGACTCATTAGACAAAAACGCGGATATGACTTTTCTGCTTCTTTCAATTTTTTTTGTTGATATTTTTGCAACTGATAGGTCCATATCCTTGTAGGCATTAATTTTTCCCTTTTCCTCCTCTGCTAATGCTTTTTCTCGCCCCATTTTTGCTTTTTCCAATTAAAATACCACGATTTCACTTACTTACGCAATTAACCGACCGCACATGTCCAATGCTAACAGAAAACTATTGATTTCATTAGGTGTTCTATTCAAGTGGCACAACATTTTTCTATTGTTTTATATCATATATATTTTGTTTCAGAGAGAGTTCAAATAAACATAAAAAACGATAAAAAAAAAAGTAACCGGTATCTGATCGGGATTTTTGAGTTTTTGCCAGTTGCATTGAGATCATAAAGAGTGTGCTATTCAAGTGGCGCGGAGTGTATATACACAAACAGAAAAACCGAATATTTTAGCACTAGGCGAGTGCAAAGTGTTACCGGGGAATGAACAAGTTTACTCTGTACCCGGGTATCACCTTATCCCAGCATTTTTTCGCCAGAGTGGTGTCGCTTTTTATATCCGCGATCATATGCCCTTCCAATTGGTTTCGCATTTAGATAAAATTATTGATCCAAAGGCACATTTTGTATCTTCGTTACGTTTATAGAAGCCCGACAGTGAATGCCGCCAAAACAACTGGTGAGCTGGTTAGTCTGTCCGAGTCTATCCAGGCCATATATACTGCACACCCTGACGCTGAAATCATTGTCGCTGGCAACATTGCCTGGCTTAAATATCCCTCCTGCATGGACCAAGAGGGACGTGATACTGAGCTTTTTGCTTCGATAAACGGATTAACACAACTTGGAAATGAGCCAACTCGTTTACCAGAAATTGCATGGCAGTTCTCCAATCTTCTCGATCTAATTCTCACTAATAAATCAGAGAAATACTCTCTCTCTCTCTGTAATGTCTCCTTCGTCAATTGGAAATACTGATCACTTTCTGACTCGTGCATAATTCTCAGTTGCAGCGCTAAAACCGCTGCCAGTTAAGGCACCTCGAAGAAATGTTTGGCATTTTAAAAGAGCTAATTGGAGGGCACTAAATGAGTTCTTCAATGCCTTTAATTAGAAATTGTGCTTTGATTCCAATAACTGCGATAAAGCCTGTAAACTTGTCACCAAAACTATCCTGAAAGGCTTGAGGCTCTACATACTTTTTAGTTTAAAGAGAGTTCGGCCGTCGAAAGACTCTTGGTCTACAAAGAGTCCCTTTTTGCAATTCAGGCGAAGTAACAATGGTTTCAAAATTTAAAAAATCATCAAACTGTAGCTAACAGAGAGCTTTATATGAAATCAAGAAATGGCTGTAAATCTGTCCTCAATAGTGTTAAATTTGATCAAGACCAAAAACTTCGACGGAAGATCCTTCAGAATCCAAAAGGCTCAAGATCTTTCTGGTCATTTGTCAAAACGGTCAACAAAAAATTTATCTTTTCAGCAACACCACCACTCGTAGATGGTAATCGTACCGTTATTGATCCTGTTGAAAAAGCTAACCTATTGATAGCTAGTGTCGCGAGAAAATCCACACTACCATCTTCAAACCAAACACCTCCTATCGTAACACCATCTGGTTTTTCGCTGCCTCCGTTACATTTTCGCACTCGTCTCATATCCAGGATTCTGCAAAAGCTCAATATTCACAAGTCCACTGGCTCTGCTGGCATTACCCCCCTTATACTTAAAATGTGCTCCTCTTCTCTGGCTAAACCTCTTCGCAATCTTTTCCATCTATCCTACTCTTCTAGGTGCTTTCCGCAAATGTGGAAAGTTGCGAATGTTCAGCCAATTCCGAAAAAGGGAAACAAAGTGAACCTCGCCAGCTACCGACCAATAGCTCTCAGTTCACTACTTTAGTGCTCTCGAAAGCGATGGAAACTGCTGTCAATCGCAAAATCGTTAAATATCTCTAGGATAAACAGCTTATCCACGATCACCAATACGGTTTCCGTTCTGGAAGATCGACGGGAAATCTCTTGGTCTATCTGACGGAACGCTGGAACTCTTGCTTGCATAAATACGGCGAAGGTCAAGTTATTGCGCTTGGCATTGCAAAAGCTTTTGACGAAGTTTGGCATGAATGTCTTCTTTTTAAGCTCATAGCCATTGGCATTGATGCTACCATCATTCAATGGATTGAGAGTTTCTTGTCCAAACGCACTATACGAGTAGTATTCTTCTACTTCTACAATGGCACTACAGCCCAAATCGGGCCTTGGCTTCCTAACCTTCAGGTTCCTTAACATTTTTCGTTATTTATGGTGGAAGGGTTGTTAGACCTTCGCACAAGCCTCTATCCACGAATTTTTCATTTTTCGTAAATTGAGGTGACCAAGGTATACCCAAGCAGGCAGTGTGCTGGAATTATACGTCGACCGGGACTTAAACTCACGACCTTCGCATTGTACCCTCAGGGTTCTGTCTTATCGCCGATTCTATTCTTAGTATTCATTAACGATATCTTGTCTTCTGCTCTCAATCCTATCCATAGTTTTGCAGATGAATTACTTTAGATAACACCTATGAATTTGACTCTGCTGCGGAATCAAACAAGCATTCTATTGCTTCCAATCGCAGATAGTTATTCCGTTCGCTGAACTCAAATCCTGATTTAATCCTAGAATGGGGTAGGAAAAATAGAGTAGAGTTCAATGCCGCTAAGACACAGGCCTGTCACTTTCCCTCAAACGTGATGTTCCAACGTCGTCTTCTAATGTAACCTATAATAGCGTACAACTTTGATTTAATCCTTTTAGGCGTAAAGTTCAATAGCCATCTCGATTGGAGTCAACACATCTTCGAATTTGCCCTTGACGCCTCCAAACGCCTGGGTATAACCAAAAACTAATAATAATTGAAAAACTCTAGATTTCTGAAATAAAACACCAGACTCCATTGCACTGAAAATTACTTTATTGCTGAACAAGTTTCGCGGAAATCTTTTCGAGTTTTTATATCGATATCCAAACAGGACCAAAATCGATAGCTAGACGACCATTCGTCAGCCTGGCTTAGAAGTCGTAAAGTGCAATTGTAACATATGAAATTGGTTAGTATATATGTTAACTTCAAAGGATTGTGCTCTGGAAATGAAACAATAGTTGATTCATTAAATAATTAATGATGGAAATATGTGAAATAAAATTAGGGAAATCGGTATGTGTGTTACGGTTACAACGTTTTTCAAACCGTTTTTTTTTAAATATTCAATTGCCAAAACTAAATAATATTATACAGGGTGTTTGGTACTCCGTGCGCCACCTTGTAAGGGGTTATTCCTAGATACATTTTGAGAAAAAAATTGTTCTACGGAGATGGTCAATTTTCAATATCCGCGGAGATACGGGGTGATCAAGAAAAGTGTTTCGGACCTGTACCCTCACTCACTCAAAACGCTTATCAATTCGATTTGATATCTGTACTCTTTTTTGAGATATAAGGATTTGTAATTTTGGAAAGTGTGCCATTTTTGAAATGTTCCCCATTTCCCCCACTACTATTATTTCAACATGTTATATTTTTTTTGTATTTTCCTGATATAGCTTAATATATGTTTCAAGTTTCAACTACATAGCTTAAGAGGTAGTTGAGATATTCATTTTTAAGTGTTTTTCCTTGCTCCCCCCCCCCTGACCTTCACCTTTACAATAATTAGTTACTCTCTAAGCTGATTCTAATGGAGCTATATACCACCTTAATGGTCCCAAAATATGAATTTATTACAGTAAGTAATTTCGAAGATATAATCATTTGAAAAACCAATTCGGCCGTTTTTAGCCCCCCCTTTTCAGACACCAATGGAAAAAAAAATTAAATTATTTTTTAAGTTTGTCCCACAACCCTCTCTACATATATCTCTACTGATTTTCAACTTCCTATCTGCATTCGTGGTGGAGATATTAGCAAATGTAGTTTTTGACTCTTTCCCTCCCTCCGCCTCCCGCTTCCACCTAACAACAATCCACACCAATAATCAACAATCCACCCAAAAAGGAACATTCTACCTTTAACGGTCTCGGAGATATGAGTCCATATGTACGGCGTACTGATTTTTTTTTGCATTTTTAGGCTAATTTAGTCATGAAACGCGGAAAAACAAAATTTCAGGGTAGCAAATTTTTTTTTCTGTGTCGATCACATAACTTTATTATTAGAATAATAAAGTAAAAATAAATAGGTAAAAATAATTTCCCCTTTTAGAAATACTTGTTTATTTAATGAAATATATTTAATTTTTTTTTAATTATTTCCAGTCCCTTCAAACGCTCCTTATTTGCCAAACTCAGTCCAGAACCTAAAATCTGTGTAATGTAATGAAAGAAATAGATGTTTTATATTAGGGCTTACTTATACACGACATTCTTTGTGATGAATTTCCAATTGGTTTTATTTTTAAATAGCTTCAGATTTTCTTGCTTATAAATAACTTCAAATCTTCGTGTGTTTGGACTTATGTCATAGCGAAATAGAGTTGTCATTTTGAGAAAATTCGCAATGTGCTAAAAAATATTAAAAATAAGTTTCTCGGCCGAAAATCGAACCCGCGTGGCATTCCATCACACAACCACCAATGCTGATGAACTTGTCTCGCCAAAATTTAGCCACAATTTTCGAATCTACTTTAATTAGATTCAAATGGAGTGAGTTTTAAACATTTAGTTGTTAGTTCCGAACTAAAAAAATCGATTGTACTTTGAACTCGTACATGGAATAAAATTTATTTCAAATTATGATATTTTTACTGGAGAATATCGGCCGCGAATCAAACCCGGGGTCACGTGGCAGGCGAGCATTTCCACTGAACCGATGAACACGAATACAACAAATACCGACGAACACGAATACAACAAATACCGACGAACACGAATACAAAAAATACCGACGAAATTATCTCGGCAAAACTTAGAAATCTACTTAATGTGAGTCACGTGACTTCAAATATATGCACAGTTTTTTCTTATTATATAGATCATTATTAGCAACCAAGAGAGAATACAAATTAAGATTTTTTTTTTTGTAAAAGTTTGAAGCCAAGCTAAGCTTAGAAACATTTTTCGAAAACATCCGAATCAAAAAGTAGTCCCACATGAGAAAACCTATCAGGCTCTCCATATTATATATCCTCTTTGTTCTCACTACAACACAACGCTCCGTTAAATTTTCAGCCAGATTATGTTGTGGTTTGAATCACAGTTTAAATATACGTACACAGTTTACAGACTGAAAAGAACTTCTCGAAATAATCACACCAATATGCGTACAATCTTCATCCACACATGCGAACAATCTACGTGTAAAATATGTCTCATTCAAAATCGTGCATTTGAGAAGCAGAAATTCTTTATGCCAAAAAATTTTGTGTTCATGGCCAAGATAGAAAGCTTGTGGGCCTTTTGAAATATTTTGACTCTGGTTTGGATGGTACATATATTTGTACAAAGTTTACTTTGCAAAGCACAGAAGAATTAGAAAACATGTATTTCCGTCTCGTTTAAATATCAGAAAAAAATAAAGCCAAATTTTCTTCTACAATTTTTCAATCATACAATATCTGGATATGTTCGTTGAATTAAAAATGACAGATTTTCACCATAAATGCGTTGATCGGAATAGATCAGGATCAATTGATTAGAATGCAAAAAATATATACGACAATGAATTATACCATTCTTTATACACATTGTGAATTGAATTAATATTTAGGAACTATCATGCTTGCCTAACTAGCATACTCCCCTTTTATCTCGATTTAGATAAAAAAAAAATTTACTAATTGGAATAAATTAAAAACCAAATGGCAAATACTAGTTTACCATAATTTTCTCTTCATTTAATTTTCCAGTTTCGCCAATATTTCACGGACGAAAGCGGCTTAAATAGAAGAAACATTCAAGACAATCGAGTACATTGTTGTTTATATTTCGTTCCGCCTTACGGACACAGGTAAACATCGCATTTGAAATTCCTGCAACAAAAAACTAACATTTCTCCATTACAGTGTTCGCCAAATGGATCTAGATCTAATGCGTCGCCTACATAGAAAAGTCAACATAGTTCTAGTCATAGGAAAAGCGGATTGCTTAACACAAACCGAAATTAAAAAACTCAAACAACGCATCCTACAAGATCTCGAAGATAATCACATTCAATTGTACCAATTTCCTGAATGTGATTCGGACGAAGATGAGGATTTCAAGCAGCAAGATCGCGAACTGAAGGCCAGTATTCCGTTTGCAGTGGTCGGTAGCAATATTATTCTAGAAGTGGCTGGTAAAAAGGTCCGCGGACGCCAGTATCCATGGGGCGTAGTAGATGTCGAGAATCCGCAACATAGCGATTTTATTAAACTGCGGACAATGCTAATCTCAACTCATATGCAGGATCTGAAAGATACCACTCAAGATGTTCACTACGAAAACTTCCGTGCACAGTGCATTTCGCAGATATCGCAGCATGCACTGCGCGAGCGTGGCAAACTGAAGCGCGATTCGATGGGATCGAATGGTTTCGATAGTTCGATAACTGAAACCGACAGGCTATTGCTACAAAAGGATGAAGAGATTCGACGAATGCAGGATATGCTGACGCAAATGCAGGAACGCCTGAAGGCCACCCACCTAATGGAAATGAAGAAAAACGATAGTGTCATTGATGTCTAGAAGACACAGCATGACGCGACTATACTAGATTCATTTTTTTATATCGCACAAATGATAACCGATAACCACAAAATGAGTAACGTGAAGTATATTTACTAGTATTAAAGAAAAACAAAAATATATTATCTTAGGAGTAAACTACATTTACCAGTTCAGATCGTAGTCATTTTTTTCTAAAAATATGCCAGTTGGAGGATTTTATTTAATTTTGATTCTGTTACTTTTGTTTTCGAACAATTTATAATTATCGGACCCTCTCTCATTCATCAACCCACGGAAATCGCAATGAATTTCTTAAGATTCCAGTGCCTGCCCGTTTCAGCTCTCAGATTAACAATGAAGTGCATCACTTATTGTTTTTTTTTTTTTAATTTTAATAATGAATTTAAGTGAATCTGTTTTTAAACGAATATAATTGTTGATTTATATTTATTATTTAATATTTTTTATTTATATATCTTATATTAGAATTTAAAAAATTGAAATAAATTGAGTTATTTATTAAAGGATGTCCGAGGGTTTTTCTTAAGGATGTATGTTGCAAATCTATGATATTCAATTATGTAGTGTAAGAAACACAAAAGAACAAAATATGAAGTTTGTTTTGTTGCTTATTATAATTCAAGCTCATTTTGTTCAGAAAATTCAGATAAAAGAGAAAGAAGCCTAGAGTACCGGTAGATAAATTTATTAAACACACTCGAAATTTTAAGGTTTTTTTTTATGAGTAGCCCAGATATTCCTGTGCTAAATAGTACGCTAAAATATGAGGTTTACTTAAGGATATAACTTAATTTATCAGACCGAAAAATCGATAATTTTTAAAAACTGAAACGAGATACATATATGTATATCTAAAGTGTATAAGCACAAGAACTGCATGTGTCGGCAGTTTTGAGGGTTTTATTTTGTTCAGCTTAAACTTTTAAACTTTTTTTAGGACTAGCATAAACTAAAACTACATTTTTTCTCTTCAATACATTTATTCATCTCAGTCTCACCAGTATTTATAACGCCAAAGAGTCTGGGCTTTTCTGAAAATTATTATCAGAGAAAACACTGGTTCATAACGTTTTGCAGCTTTTTCGGCTAGAAAATTGCATTTGGGTGCCTCCCACTTGGCGGTCAGTGTGCGCCCAATGAGGAGGCTGTACAATCTAATGTCGGCAACCATCAAGTGAAGGTCTATATACTCAGTAGATAGTTTCTGTTGGCTTTCTATCATTCTGTTACCTGTAACATCTGCAAATTTTTGTCAGTAGGAGTCAGTACAACTGAAAAAATATACCAGGTTCATCGCTCGTTACGGTCCTTCCCAATACCATTCGTTCCTTCCATGACTGTGTGCATTGTGCATTGCAAAGGTCGAAATTGATTCTGTAAAAAAAAACAAGTGATCGCTTCCCACGTCAGTCCCACGCATCGCTCGCACATCGAGGGACACCTTTGTCATTTGCGATTTAAGGCAAAGAACGAGTTTGTCAGATTTTACCTATTTTTGTAATCATCTAAATCTTTTATACTACTTTAAATCAAACAAAAATTTAATTAAACATTAAAACTATTGTACATGAATTATAACCATTTTTATGCTTATATGTGTTTGCCTTACTGTTTCTAACTCTCTACAATTGCACTACAGCCCAAATCGGGCCTTGGCCTCCTGACCTTCAGGTTCCAGTTTTTTACTTATTGTGGACGGGTTGTTAGCCTGTTACGGTCCAGTCGTAACGTGAATGATGATTCCTGAAAGAAGGAAAAGAATTGAGTTAAAACCCCGCATATAGTGTTGAAATTTGAATGACCATTTACCTCGATCACGATCAGGCCACATCTTCTGTAGCAGCCTTCAGCACTCCTAACATTGATTAAGTTGCACCTAAAAATATAATGGAAAAGACGGCACAGGAAAGGCAAGGGAACTAAGACTCTAGAGTAGAATCATTGTAACAGAAATAACAACCCCTGAGTGCGCGTAATTTACCATAATAAAATCAAACAACACAATAACAACAGCCCCTGAGTGCGCGTAATTTCCCATAATAAAACAAACAACACAAAATCCGCGATTGCAAAGCGAAGCAGATGCGTGGGACAACGCTGGACAACATCAACGACGGGCCCCAACGGAAGTGATAAACTAAGTTAGCAATAAGAACAGGTAACCACTAAAACTCTCCTAGATTAAGATATTACCAGTGAAATAAGAAAATTGTGGAATAAATGAATAAAACCAGTGTTGAATTCTCGAATAACCAAAAATTGTGTATAGTTGTCTTGCCTTCCGCGACAGTGCAGTTTTCTTGCTTTGTGATAATTTTCTTCGGATTCGTGGTTCGGTCCGGAGGAAAGTGAAAAGGAGCGCGGCCTAAATTAAGAGCCACTGGCGCCCACGACCCTTCTCCACGGGTTGGTGCTAGGGGTTCGAAATAATTAACGCGTTTTTCCCAGTCGGGGAAAAACCGTAACAAGCCCTTCGCACAACCCTCTATCTACGAATTTTCTTTTTCGTGTATTGAGGTAACTAAGGTATACCCAAGCAGGTACTGTGCTGGAGCTATGCGTCGACCAGGGTTTGAACTCACAAACTAGGCATTGTAGACCAACACGCTACCCACTAGGCTACACAATAGATACCGTTTCTAACGCTAAGAAATATTGCTCGCACAGAGTCGCCAAGGGTACAGAAATATTTGTTGTCGCTCAAAAACCTCGATTCCGATTGACCGTCTGTCTACAACATAACTTTCAAACGCTTTGGGCGATCGTGCTGAAATTTGTTGTGTGTCATTTTCAGCGAGAAAGTAATTTTAAGTTTGTGAACTTAAAGTTACTTTCTTACTCCTTCTACCCCTTCCCATACAAATGCACAATTTTAAAAAATATATATTTTCGATTTTCATTGAAACTAGTAAAGCTGAAAAGACAAAATTGTAATAAAGAATTAATTCTATTATAATTGCAATTAGTTTTAAAAAGAATTATCAACTTCGCATCACTCCTTCTACCCCCTTCCATACAAATTTCACGAAATTTTTAAATTTAAATTAAATTATTTTTCTTCGAAACGGTTAAAGCTATCAACTTGATATTTTGTATAATAAAGTATAAAAATAGAAATATCAATAACGCGAAAAAAATTAGCTTTGATTCGTACACTCCTTCTACCCCCTCCCATACAAATGTATAATTTTTGTTAAATGCATTATATCGATTTCCATTAAAACTAGAAAAAGTACAAACCTAAAATTTTGCCAGAATTTATTTTTTAATAATTACAATAAATGCTAGAAAAAATTATCAGCTCCGCTTCACTCCTTCTACCACCTCCCATACAAATATCTGTATTATAAATTCAAGAAAAGAATTTCTTCTTCGAATATATGAGAGCTATCGACTTTGAAATTGAATCAAAGCATGGTGATAAGGATGATGATAAGCGGTTTCAAAATCATCTTAAACGCTCCACTTCCTCTGCCACCTCCCATACAAGCGTCCAAATTTCAGGAAAACTATGTTCAATTTGTTTAAAAATAATGAAAACTAAAAACTTGTTCGGTGTCATATACGAAAAATAAAAACCTCCTCCTCTAATTCTATCAACTCCCATGCAAAAGTCTCTATTCACTATTCGAAAGAATTCGAGATGACATATTTTCCGGTATATTAAAGTCATTCCCATTTTATCTAAAGTATCATATGATTGGGCTTTACGCCTATATATCTTCATTTAACGAATCTTTCCATCGTTTGCATGGTTTGCCTACTGGTCTGTTATCACTCGCTTTACCGTTAAAAACACGTTTGGAGATTCTACTCTCTTCTTTCACTCTACATGGCCAGCCCACTGCAGTTTACGTAGCTTGATGAACGTTGAAGCTTCTGGCTCGTCGTAGAGTTGATACAACTCATTGCTGTATCTTATTCGCTATCGGAGGATTTTTTTTTCAAATGCGTTAATTAGTTTTTCGGGAGTTCGCGTTAGTGCCCACGTCTCCCTGCCATAACAGAGCACAGGTCGTATATTAGTTCTATATTTTCTTCAATTGCACTACAGTCCAAATCGGGCTTTGGCGTTCTGACCTTTAGGCTCCTTAACATTTATTTGTTATTGTAGAAGGTTTGTTAGCTCTTCGCACAACCCTCTAGCTATGATTTTTTTTTCAGTTTTGCCGAATGAGATGGCTGGAATTATACGTAATTATGCTGGAATTATACGTCGACCGGCATTTGAACTCACGACCTTCGCATTACAGATTAACGTACTACCCACTAGGCTTCACCCATGTTATTAGTTTTATACGCTCGTGGCTAATTTTTTCTGTGCACATCTTGGATTTCATTATTGGAAGTACCGAATAATATGTTATATTTGCTATGATCCGTCGATTGATTTCGTCTGTTTCATTGCCGTCCTTTGCTAGATTAGCCCCAAGATATATGAAGTTGTCCAGACTCTCCAAATTATATCCTGCAATTGTTATATTTTATATAATTGGCGTTCTCTTTCCTGTTTGCGTCATTGATTTTGTTTTGCTTTTTTTAATGTGCAACCCGACTTATTTTGCGGTGGAGTCAAGATTGACAAATACATCTTAACACCAGGAAACGATCTTTCCAGGGTGTTTATGTCCTTAGCGTATACTACTAGTTGGGTGGACTTGAATAGTAGTGTTCCATTGGTATCGGCTCGGATTTTTCAGACGACATACTCCAGTGCCAAGTTGAAAAGCATGGGGACTTGACCATCTCCTGGCTTTACATCACATTCCGTTCGAAAATTGGTTGTAGAATCGGTTTGCATTCTCACTTGGGATTCAGTGTTCGTCATTGTGAGTCTCGTCGGACTTGTTTTGGGGTAATTCCAAAGTCAAGCATGATTTGGTACAGTACCCTGCTATCGATACTGTCGTATGCTTGCTTAAAATCTACGAAGATTTGGTGCACGTCTGTGTTATATTCCAAGCACCTGTTTCACTGAGAATATCTGGTCTACTGTAGGTTTTCCGGTTCTGAATCCACTTTGATATTCGCTAATAATTTCGGTAGTATAGGGATAAAGACGACGTTCTCAGTGTTTTGTTGGACGAACACAGCAATGATATTCCTCTGTAATTCTCACAGCAGAGTTTGTCTCCTTTATTGTAAATTGGACATATAATGCTTTTTCGCCAATCGTCGGGTATGATTTCCTCTGTCCAAATTTTGCATATCACGTTGTGCAGTATTTCAGCGACACAGTTTCCACCGTTTTTCAGAAATTCAACTGGTATTTTGTTAATTCCCGACGCCTTATTTATTTTTTGGTCACATAAGGCTGATTTGATTTCGTCAAGTGTGGGTAGTGTCGATGATGGTTTTTCTTCGTCAGTTGTTCTCAATTAAGATTTTGTCTGTCGTGTTAATGGAGTAGAATTGAAAAGATGTTCGAGG
Organism: Chorisops tibialis; assembly: GCA_963669355.1. NCBI lineage: Eukaryota > Metazoa > Arthropoda > Insecta > Diptera > Stratiomyidae > Chorisops > Chorisops tibialis. The sequence goes on along the minus strand of OY770264.1, from coordinate 63,186,432 downwards.
TAGGAAGCCAATCTCCTTTTAATTTCTTTTGTGTCGCTAATAATGTTGCCCTCTGCGTCTTTGCAGAGACTAATTTTGGGCGTATATCCCTCTTTTTAGTTTTCTTACTACAAATACGTATAGGCTCCGTGTTTTATTTTGTTTCATATTGTTGTCCATTTTTTGTATCTTGTCATTATGGTACTTCCTTTATTTTCGCCTGCATGTCTTTTTCGCATGTTGCGTAAGCTTGTCACATGTATCTTTTTTGGGTCGTGTTGGTCGTTCAGTAAACATTTTGTTAACCTTGTTCTTTCTATCTATTGCATCGCGACATTCTTGGTCAAACCAGTCAGTATATTATATAATCTAGAAAGCAGTGATAGAACTGATGTGTGGTGTATAAAAGGCAGTGGTGCCGATTGGCGCTTAATTGCCTACCTAATTTCTTTTACCTCATAAGTTACTCAATACACACACAGCTACCTCAGTCACAGTTACAATTACATCCAGCAAGCGATAATTAAAATTATTTGATTGCAAACTGTTCATTGGTACGTAGAACCTACTGAATTAAATTTTCAGCACTTAAAAGTGATGCAACTAAAAGAAATTTGCGGAATAAAAACACTAATAAGTTACACGGACACGTAGCACGTATACACAAGAAAATATGCATTGCAGTTATTTCGGTATAGGAATAGGATGAAATTTGGTAGTGTTGTGGGAATTTTGGTGAAGAGAAACGGGATTGTCGGTGGGCATTATTTTTGAAGCGCTGAAGGTTATATTTGCTTGGAAATGTGCTAGCAGGCAATGCGTTCCAAAGTCTGGACGTTCGGGAGATTAATGACTCTATATTTCACTGTGCGAGTAGGAATAGGGTTGACAGTATACTCGTGCGAGTTACATATTTGAATTCTTTATCGAGCTCGGGTAATGTTGATGTAGCAGATTCCACGAATAATCTTCAGGTTTCAACCAAGACAAAACCGTTGGCTTGGTAAATGCTATATCAACACAAAAGTATTATCATTAAAGTTTCACACGAATTTCTCGAGCTCGATGAAGTATCAGATTTCAATTAAATATGTAATTGTTTACTTTTAACCGTCACGTTGCTTATCACCATTTTGTCATTTATGCACCGTAGAAAGTTTTTAAGAAGAATGAAGCGGCAGTCGATTGCCGGAGTCCGATCAATAAAAACGTAATTCTTTTTAACTTTCCAAATACATAATTGTCTTTTATTACTTTCACTTAATACTAAATATAAAAGTTGCGCGCGTTTAGCTTGACGAGTATTTAGGGGAAAGGTGTCAAATAGAGGAATGAGTGATTTAAATTCCGGATAACATATGTATATCATGAAAGCAGCGATAGTACGGTGCTCGAGGGAGTCAATAGAGTCCGTAATGGAGTCATCTCCAATTAGTTAGATCGCATGTTTTTGTGTTGTGTGTGCCCCAACCCATAAATGCGAATTTTACTCTAAATGAGGTCGTTTTTTGGCCTTGCAGAAGGTAGCTAAATTGTAAGCTGTAAAATAGTTTATTTATTTATTTATTTATTTATCATAACAAGATAACAAGATATACAGTTACATAATAATTAACTTATATTTTAATTTAATTTAATGTAACTTAAGCAATTTAACTTATGTAACTTAATCTAAACTAGTAAGATGGGCACTGGTAAAAATATGGTCATACAGGGTTCGGGATACTTTATAAAACAGAGCGCAGTCTTAGTTTGTATGTCAATTTACTCATTGGAGGTGTGTAGTGTACACTGAATTTGTTAAATACTCTACAACATCTGTTAATTCATTCATTTTTTCCGTAAACTGTGCTATCTGGATATTCCTTTAGTAGTCCTGAATGTCTCGTCAGTCTGACATTGTCATTGAGTTTGAATTTATTTGATATGTGATCTACCATAATATCGCCATACAAAACATCTAAGGTAAAACGGGATGTGAGCATAGTTCTTCTAGAACTAAGAGGTAAATGATTTAATATTTGGAGCCTAGTTGCGTACGGTGGAAGGTTCTCAAAGTCTCTAGGATCATACAAGTCCCTAAGAGCAAAGAGAAGGAATTGCTTCTGTATGCATTTGCGAGGAATACCTCGGCGTTTGTAGGTATTAAGAGCAACATCAATGATGTATTTGCTCCAATCAAGGCGGGTTTTCGACTTTAAGCCTAATAGGATAAACTTTAAATACAAAAGTCCCACTTATGGGCAATTAGTAATTGGCTCACCGGGAAAGATGAACGTTTTGTCTTTTGAACGTTTTGCTATTTGAGAAGTATATGAATTTTGGTGAGGTGGCCCCGATTTCAATTCCAGACGCAAACACAACTTTTTTTATGGAACATTTTTTTAAATAATTTCACATTACTTTCGCGTGCAGTGGAAGACTCCGGATATTTGGCGGTACAACTTCGTAATAGTTGCGGTAGTAAAAAATGCACTAAAAAATGATCCACGGTACGTATTATGAGTTAAAAACTATAAATAAAGTAATTTTAAGGCGCGCCCGGTACTTTTCATTCTGATTTTCCACCCGAAAAATGACGAAAATTGCGTTTTAAAAAGTAATTTTTAACTTTTTAAAACACCGATTTCGTCATTTTTCTGGGTGGTATTTTAATTATAGTGCACAATAACATAAAAAACACACTTTTAATATTGTCCCGGCACTATTTACTACGCATTTTTCGCCTTCCGAAAGTCAAAAATTAACAAATTACAACTGTTAAATGACCGTCCATGTTTACGGTTTTTCCATATTCCGAATGATAGTTCCATTGTTGAGCATTGCCAGATACATAAACCAAGTGGGTTTTACATAATTTCCCGCCGAGGGAAAATGTGATCTTGGGAAATTATTCAAAACGAATATTGCTTCATTTTTTATTGTGAATTCATTTGTTGTGAATGAAAAACAAATAGTTAGAAACTGTTCTTTTTTGTTGTGGCTGAAAAAGTTAGTGTTATGCGTGATTTTGCCAGAAAAACATAGTTAAGTTTTGTTAAGATCTTTGTTAAAAAGTCAAATTAGTAAAAATAAATATGAATTTGGTTACTATTTATGATGTATGTAAAAATAAAGATGTTATGAAGCAGCGATTACAGGACTGGGGGCTTATTCTTCATGAAGTGAAGTGTTCTGAATGCGATAAGTCTATGACGCTTGAGAAGAAAGATAAGTTTTTAAATAATAAATAAATAAATACTTCATTCATTAATGAATTACAGACTAGACGGATTCCAATGGCGATGCTACAATAAAAACATAACAGAATTATGATTGGGGTTAAAGCCCAATCATATGATACTCTAGATGAGATGGAAATGACTTTAATATACCGGAAAATATGTCATCTCAAATTCTTTCGATTAGTGAATAGAGACTTTTGCATGGGAGGTGGTAGAAGTAGAGGGGGAGGTTTTGTATTTTTCGTATATGACACCGGACATGGTATGCAAAATGTTTTTTGCTGAATTTAAAGTTTTTAGATTTCGTTATTTTTAAAGAAATTGGTCATAGTTTTCCTTAAATCGAGGCATTTGTATGGGAGGTGGCAGAGGAAGTGGAGCGTTTAAGATGATTTTGAAACTGCTTATCATCATCCTTATCACCATGCTTTGATTCAATTTCAAAGTCGATAGCTCTCAAATACTTGAAGAAGAAATGCTTTTCTTGAATTTATATAGAGATTTTTGTGTGGGAGGTGGTAGAAGGAGTGAAGTGGAGCTGATAATTTTTTCTAACACTTATTTTAATTATTAAAAAACAAATTCTGGCAAAATTTGAAGTTTGTACCTTTTCTAGTTTGAATGGAAATCGATGAAATGCATTTAACAAAAATTCTGCATTTGTATGGGAGGGGGTAGAAGGAGTGTACAGATCAAAACAATTTTTTTTCGCATTATTAATATTTTTATTTGTATACTTTATACAAAATAACAAGTTGACAGCTTTAACAGTTTCGAAGAAAAATAATTTAATTTAAATTTCAAAATTTCGTGAAATTTGTATGGGAGGGGGTAGAAGGAGTAAGGTGAAGTTGATAATTATTTTTGAAATAAATTGAAATTATAGTAGAATTAATTCTGACAAAATTTCGTTTTTTCAGCTTTACTAGTTTCGATGAAAATCGAAAATATGTATTTTTCAAAATTGACCATTTGTATGGGAGGGGGTAGAAGGAGTAAAAGGATCGGGTCAATATTCCATGGTATTAATGACATCTATAATATAATACTTTGACCTAAATTTCAAGTCGATAGCTTAAATAGTTTCAAAGGAAATCAATTTCTTAATTTTTCGAAATTTCATGAAATTTGTATGGGAGGGGGTAGAAGGAGTGGGGGGATGTGGCCCATTCACGAACTTAAAGTTACTTTTTTGCTAAAAATGACACACACAAATTTTTAGCACTATAGCTTAAAGCTTTCGAGAGTTATGCTGTAGACAGACGCACAGACGGACAGACGGACAGACAGACAGACAGACAGACAGACAGACAGACAGACAGACAGACGGTCACTCGGAATCGAGGTTTTTGACCGACAACAAATATTTCTGTACCCTTGGCGGCTCTGTGCGAGCGTTATTTCTTAGCGTTACAAACGGTAAGGCAAACACAATATACTCTCAGATTTCATCTAGAGTATAAAAAGGAAACGCAAGCAAAAGCCTTGCGTTTGTGGTAATAGGATAAGTTTTCGAAAGGGCACGTTTTTTCAAAACTCGAAACTTACTATATTCCAAATACTATGTTAATTGTTAATTTGTGGGTTATGAACGCGAGCCTTTCGTTGATTAAGCCTCAATCTTCCACTGATGAAACAGTGGTAAATTGGGCGTTATATTGTCGAGAGGTTCTTCTAACTACTTTTCTCGCCACTCCTACAAAGATAGGAGGCATAGGTAAAATTGTGGAGATTGATCGAGTGGAAGGGCAGGGCCGAATATTCATGGTTGCAGTGAAATTCAGGTATTAATTATGATTACTTCTTACATTTTAATGGTTAATTTTAAAAGAAATAAATTTACAGAGATAAAGATACTTTGCTTCCGATAATTAAAGATTGGATCGAAGACGGGAGTACTATTATATCCGATTATTGGAAAGCATATGACTGTCTTGAAAGTGAAAGATTCAGCCACTTGAAAGTCAACAATTCACTGAATTTTAAGGATCCTGAACCTGGAGCACATACAAATTCAATTGAATCATCGTGGAGGCATGCAAAACATATTGCTTCATCGTATGGCCAAAAGAAGAACCACATTCCTGGAAATTTAGCTCGTTAAATGTTTTACTAAATATAGACAGGACGTTGGAGTTTTTTCGGCTGGCAGGGCATTTATATAGCCTCAATAATTCAAATACCGCAGACGAATTACTGGAACAAGAGGATTCCATTTTGCGCTCTCAAGATCCATTGGAGGACTTAGCGGAGTTTTATGAAGAATTACGATAGTTTATATCTAAGATTTAATTTAAGAAATCAGCAAGAATTGGATCTTCTTATCAACACTGACCTCAATTTATTTAAGAAATGGCTGTTGGGCAATAGGTTAACCCTAAGTACATTGAAGACTAATTTCATGATATTTAAACAATCGAACAAAGATGATATTAATCTAAAACTCATCATAGATGGAATTGAATTATCTAGATCAAAACAAACCAAGTATGTATTTAAGATTAACGATTGATGAGAAACTAGCATGGACTCCGCACATTAATAACGTACGCAAGAAAATAGCACCCATCACTGGAGTCCTTCGGTGCAACAATTTTCTACCAACACCAATAAAAGAAATTTTATATAACGCACTTATTCCATCCAATATAACCTATGGAATTGTAATATGGACCCAAACATCTATGTATAACATGGAAAGAATATCAAGGATTATGAATAAAAGCATCAAGGCCGTATATAATTTACCACATCTGACACCATCAGCAGATCTATACGTAACATACAACAAGCTAAACCTACAGCAAACATTAAACCTAGAGAGGTCAAAAATAATGTACAATTTAATAAACCAAGGACTGAAATCTCCAATAGTCATTACGTACAACGCAGATATTCACAATTACAATACACGGAATGCAACTTCGATAAGAAATCGAAATTGCAGGACGAACCGATTGAGGAAGGAAGCAATTCGATACTACAACTCCTTTCCAATATATATTCGACAGGCGAAGAACATCAAATGTCTCAAGATTGCAGTAAAGAAGTTTATACAGCAATCGTAAATGTATTAAACTTTATCTGGATTATTCACTATTCTTATATACGATCTCTTGATATTACGAAAATTTCCCTAACACCAGCTCGTAGATGTCTGGGAAACTATCCATAGAATGTGGACTAATCCATTAAATTTATTTAATTTGCAATATGATGGTTAATTGCAATGAACAGATAAACACCCGTAATACGGATTCGGGTGAACTTCAACGTTCATTTTAATGCAATTAACCCAAATTATTAAATAAATTATTATTATTATTATATTACTATTATATAATACGTACCGTGGACCATTTTTTAATGCATTTCTTACTACCAATTATTACGAAGAAATTTCTATTTGGCTAACATGCAACAATTAGCTAATTAATTAATTTTGTCGGATCATAATTGATTCTCTTCTGCATGTATGGTACTTCACTACTTCCCGTTGTTTGCTCTGGAATGCTGTTAACTGAGCGGCCAAAGCCGCTCTTAATTGCTTAATTTTATTGTGAAGATGGGTTTGCTCCAAATTTCTCTTCGTCACTGGATCAAGGGCACCGATACTGCGATTACTTTGCAAACTTTGTAGCTTCCTTGATTTAGTAAGAGATTCCACTGTTTAAAAATAAAACTCCGGAAATGATGTAGGTAACGATTTTCAGTTTGTACTAGATTTCTATTTTTGAATACGAGAAGAAAAAATTTCGTTTAGCAAGTTGTCAGACCGGAGGAGTCGTAGCTGTCAACTGTCAAAAGAAAGGAGCGCTGTCGAAATTAATTTGAAGAAAATTTTTCTTCGTTTGCCGTCTAGCTCATTAGAACTAATTTCAAGTAAGATTGTCTGTACGGTTACGTGTAACTTTAATTCTTACCAGCCGAATCCTTAATCCGACAAGCGGTCTAGCTTTAACCTAACTTTGATCCATACAGGATGACAGAAGTTGCTGCCCGTCTTCAGATCGGGCCCCGTGAAGGTGTCTCGTACCCGATATCCGTCCAATACTGCGGCAATTGCACGATGCCCATTGAGGTATGTTCACTCCGTAGATCCGATACGAATGCTACGTAACGCTTTTTTTTTCACAGTACTGCGAGTATTATCCGGACTACGAGAAGTGTAAGCAGTGGCTCGAGAAGCATCTGCCCACCGAATTCGAGGCTCTTAAGACCGACGATGGAGCAGAGGGCGGCGGTGATGACGACAAAAAGAGGCAGAAGCGCGGCGGAAAGGGCATGATGAAGGCCAAGAAGAAGGACGACGGTCCGAAGAAGATCTGCCTGTCGAGAGCGCCGCGTGGCAAAAAGAAGTCTGTCACCGTCGTGACCGGGCTGAGTACTTTCGGTGCGCATTTTCCATTTCCTTATTATTCCCGTTACTTACAGACATTTTTAATTTTCCTTAGAAATCGACCTCAAAGTTGCAGCGAAGTTTTTCGGTACGAAATTCGCATGCGGCTCGTCTGTGACCGGAGACGATGAAATCGTGATCCAGGGTGACGTCAAGGACGATCTGTTCGATGTGATTCCAGAAAAATGGCCGGAAATCGACGAGGACCTAATTGAAGATTTGGGCGATCAGAAGCGATAAGAATGCGATTTGAATAAATTATAGATTTTTATTTGATAAAAAGTTGAGAAAGTTTTATTCGGGTTGGATTAAATGCTTGGCTACGATCGTCAGGACTTCGTTGACTTGGTCCTCGGTCAAGCGCTCCTCGCTGTCTTCGATGAGCTGGAAAATAGGGACGTTAATTTATTTCATTTAAACGATTAAGTGGTACTAACCAGTTGGATGTGCAGGGGCGCCATTGGAGGATCGTTCACCATCGTTAAGCATTCGTTTTTCGTCAGTTTGTACGGTCGCATGTCGTTTATGAAGGCTTGGATTGATTCGCGGGCTTGTGTTTTGCACGGTGTTCCTTCGAGGAATTGAATTGTCTACAAAGAACCCAACATCAGTGACGATTGAGAAATAAAATAGCGGTAGGAATTCTTTTACCCACCTCGTACGTAATCGTTGCAAGATTTCGCAGGCCGAATTTCTTTTTGGTGTCTTTTATCCCGCGCAGAGCTTCCATAACCTCCAAATTGGTCAACACCGAAAAGCAAGGATTCAGTCTACAAGCCAAACGTTAATGATAAAACACCGAATTACCTAAACCACGCATTACTTACATTTCCATTTTAACTTTAGAGAAGCGAACCTCGAGACAGAGACTCTTCTGACACTTGTCGCTGGAGCGAGTGACATTGACAGCAAAACAATAATAAGAAAAATTCAAATTTCCACTTTGCACTTTTTCCAGGCATTTTCCAATGAAGAAGTGTGCGGAATGTCAAAACCGCTTAAAATCAGCTGTGAGATGTCATAACGGTGATAAGAAAGCAGTTTGTCTCGAACGTTGTCTATTTAGTTCTGAGTTTCTTGAGTTAATAAATGGTATTTATATATTTTTTGTTTATATTGAGAGTGTGTTGTGTCTTATTAAACTAGGAATCGAGGAAAACAATTAAACCCGTAAGTGATGCTTGATCAGTACTTAAGTCTTTCTTGTTAGTCACTTAACATAGCGTGCATTCTATTGGCCTGAATACTGGAATTATCCACCATTTTTTGCATATTTCGTTTATCTCCTATCGCTCGTTGCGAAATGGATCGATCCAACGATGCTGCCAGTAAAGCTTCTGGGCCCAGTCGTTGTTCCATCCACAGAAGAACCTTTCAAACCCGAACACCATCGAAGCAGCGTCGGGTTTGGGAGAGACATTGGAATTTTAAAGAAAAACGACTCTACTTCTGTAAAATACAGAGTTGTATGATTTTTATTTCAAGAAATCTGTTATTTTACTTTGCCTAAAATTGTGTGCTGCCTAGTCCCTCAATTTTTTCAACCAAAGGATGTCCATCGCCTTAGCTGAATCTTGCCGTTCGATGCACTTAAGCAGTGTTTCTAAAGCCTTAACTGCCGTAGAATGCTGACCTTAGATGTCTCCTCGTCAGAATCAGAGTCAGTAGTGGTTGCAGCGGTTGGCGATTCTTGAGCTCTTCCAAAAGCGCATTCCAAAATTTCTTCCTCGTCCAAGTCACCAAACGGATCGTCGTCTATAATGAACCACTCTTGAATATCAGTCTCCAATATTTCACCACTTTGTAGAGTCCGTATTTAATTCAGCAACGGCAAAATATCAGGGTCAGAATCCATCTCAATATCATCTTCTTCGACATCAGGCAAAATTTTCCTTCACGATTTGAGTAAAGTGGTGGCTTTAATTTCATCCCAAGCACGTGCTACTATGTAAATTATATCTTTGATATTAAGGGATCTCGTTGCTTCAATTGATCCAACTCCATTTTCCATTTTTTCGAGTAACAAAGTCAAAAGCTTCCACCGATATTTTCTTTTCAAGCATTCTACCTAGTCAAGTCATAAATATTAGTACACAGAAAAATCGACGCCATATGAAAACGAATTAATATTTTTCAAACCTTTTTTTTTCTTTTCATTGGGTTATTCAATGGCTACAAATCTTAGAACAACTTATTCGAAATGACTTCCATTTGCCTTCCAGCACGACTTGAGACGATCTGGCCACTCATCGATCCCGAGACGCATTTCATGCATGGGGAAATTGTCTACTGCACGGACAAGGGCTCGCTTCAACGACTGAATATTTGGGTGTCGAGTAGAGCAAGCCATGCCCTCTAATACGGACCACATCTTATAATCCAACGGGTTGAGGTCTGGAATACCAGCTGGCCAATCATCCGTTGATATGAAGTCCGAAACGTTGTTTTTGAGCCACAGTTGAATCGTTTTTGCCTTGTGAGTTGGGGCAGAGTCTTGCTGGAAAGTCCACGGCTTGTTGGCGAATATTGATTGGTTGAGGGGCTTCACAATGGATTCCAAGACGGTCGATTGATATACTTTGGCCGATGTTTTCACTCTTTTCTCGAAAAAATTGAGCTTGGTAACGCCATCGTAGCTCACTCTCCACAATACCATTACAGACGCGGGATGGTGGCCTCTTTGGACCCTCGGGATGAGTTGGGATGCTTCTCTGGATGACCGAGCATACACACTGTCGTTCTGTTTGTTGAACGATCCTTCTACAGCGAAAATTTTCTCGTCAGTAAACAGAATTTGTCTGTGAGCGTTCTTCGCGTACCGGCTGCGTAACGCTTTCGATTTTCGCTTGCGTTTTTCCTTCAATGCGGCCGTGAGCAGGTGTGTCGCTTGTACGCGTTGAGTCCCAAATTTTCTTTGATAATGCGAGACATGGATTTTTGCGAAATTTGCATTTCCCGCGACAAGATTTTCTGTTTTCGCAGCGGTTTTCGGTCGATTAGTTTCTTCACGGCTTTGATCGCTTTCGGAGTTCTCGCAGTGCGCGGACGGCTGGATCTTTGACGGTTTCATACTCCGCCAGTATTCACAAACAACTTCACAGCACGATACACAAAATTGCGAGTGATTCCAAGCGGTCGCAACATCCGAAAGATATCGCCTTTTTTCATGTTGCATTTTAGTAGGCCAACTACAACAATACGATTTTCGATGTCGCCCCATTCCATGATTGTAAACAATTGATGCCAAAAACTTTTTCTCATTCGGATGTGACGGGGCATATCCGAAACAATAAAGGCTTTTTGTGGAAGATTTTTTGATTTCAAATGTGCAGAGACTTCAGGTACAAACACTACGTCGAACCATTCTTTAAAAAGTCTACCGAAATTTTGAGCCCGATAGTGAACTGGCAGGGACCGTAAGTTCAAGTGTTTAAAGGCCCTTGGCTTCCGTGATTTACCTATCATAAAAAGGGACAACTTGTGGCTCCCACTTGCGTTACTACACGGAGCTATGGTCAACCTCTCTTTGGACTGCTTATACTCATATCTTTTTCCTGCCTAGAAGCAAGAGTTCAGATCATTTAGTAGTAGTTAAGACCTGTTTCGTCGATATTGTGGAGCTGCTCGAGAGTTAGTTCATTTTCTCTAACAATGCCTCACCGCTTCATCAACGGCTTCCAACCTTGGTATTTTAATAGTTTTTCGCATTTTAAGACCGCTTTCCGAATCCATGGAAACCGAAGCTGATTGCATTTTTACACGATTTTTTTTCCACTCTTCAGTCCCCCATAACATCTGCAAATATTTGTCAGTAAGCAGCCAGTACAACTGAGCAATATACCAGCTTCTCCACTCGCTACGGTCGTTCTCACTCCCCTTCCCCAACCTTCCCAATCCCATTTCTTCCCTCCATGACTGTGTTTGTGCATTGCGCACATAAAGGCCGAAATTGCCTACAACACAGGTCATTCTGTAAAAAAAAAAAAAAGAGTAGTATTGCCGACATTAATGCTTCGCGCAACACTTTGAAGACTTTCACCTGTATCTAGCCTTTTAAGTGCTTCAAGCTTTGTTTCCAATGACGAAGTAACATTTTGAGAGGTTCTACTGCACGTTTTTTTATGTGACACCGAAACTAGAGGGGTTGCTATTTTGTACTGAAGCACAGCTCCGGTGAGGGGGGAAGGATATTAGTTTTTGGGAATTAAGGGGATAGAGACGGCAGTGGTTATGAATATTTCTTTTGAATTGTTGAATGTTGTAGTCATGCGAGAATACTGAGATGGCCAGCAAGTTCCATATTCGAACAGTACGGTTTAAAAACGATCACAAAATTTAACAGTGCGACCGAAAATGGGGTTGAGAAAATATTTATGAGCGCGTGAAGCAGCTCTAATATTACGGAGTAAGGGCATACATGGGGACAAGAGACTAGAAATTTCGTCCGTACGATCTCCATTATAGTAGCGATCCAAAAGGGTTAGGGAGTTTACAGTTCGTCTCAGCAGTTCACTCGAGCATAAATCATGCGAAGAAGTGGTCAGAATCTCCTGTAATTTTAATAGTCCGAGACTGGATACTATCCAAATAGGATAGATAAGTTTTTGCAGCTTCCACCGATAGGACTTACATTTAAGACGTCTAATAAATGCCTAATAAATTGTCAGTAACCCAGCGGTGAAGGAGTTTTTACACCGTTTTAGCTAACCCAAACATTTAGATACTTCTTTGGCGATGTTAAATATATGATCGTTCCAAGATAAGTTATCTGTGATTTTGATCTTAACACTTGAAGAGTTGGTTAATGGCTGGCCTCTGAAGGTGATTGGGTCAAGGTTAGAGTCATGCTTGTTGGACACAAGACAGCACTGGGTTTTCGAAGCATTAAATTCGACTTGATTCTTATTGCCCCAACTAAGAATTTTAACCAAGTCGTCATTCAATGATTGAACCATGTACCTAAATTGTTCCACTAAGATAGTATATCGGGCTAAGGACGCAGTGTTGAAGTGATAGGAGAAGTCTAATGTGCTGTCATCGCCGAAGCTATGTATATTATTGAAAGTTGAAGATAGCAAGCCGTTAATAAATATTAGAAAAAGAGTGGGAGAAAGAACAGAGGGAACACCAGCGTTAATTTTATAAGAAGGGGAAACCACACTATCCAAAACCATACGCATTGAACGATTGGCTAAAAAACTTTCAATTCAGGAAATAAGAGAGTCGATCAAACCAATAGCTTTAAGTTTGATTAAAACGGCACTGTGCCATATTCTGTCAAAAGCATTGGAAATATCGAGAGTGATAATACTAGATTTACCAAACTGGTGAATGCTCTTATTCCAACGTTCAGTGCGGGTGGTTAAAAGGTCTCCAGTGGAACGTTTTTTGCGGAATCACTGTTTGTCGTCAAAAATATCATTGATGTTAAAATATTCTATTTATTGTTGATGATTATTTCCATGTCCTTCGACAGAAGTGAGGTTATTGCTATTGGGTGATAATAAGCGGAATTGATGCGTTATCCTTTTTTTGGGACTGGCTGAGCATTTGCAAGCTTTTTGGGACAGTGGGAGACGATAAGGAGATATAGTAAAGTTTGCATAGAGGTTTAGCAAGAGAAGCGCAGCAATTTTTAAAGACAATGGCAGGAATTCCATCTGGATCGTACGATTTGTTAGCATCTAGGTTCTGAAGAACTCGGTATACGTTACGCGAGTGAATGTCAATTTGTCCTAAGGAGGAGTTTAGCGTAGTATACGTTGTAAGGCTAGAGTTCGTTGGTGGTAAAGAAGAGTTGGCAGCAAATTGAGCCGCTAAGATGTTTGCCTTCATGTTAGAATCCGTAATAACCTCATTGTTGTAGATTAAAGATGGAAACGATGATGCAGAACTACCTCTGATGGAACGAGCGCTAGAGACCAGACACTGCTTCCCTTAGGACTTCTCAAAATTTTTTGCCTCAGTTTTTGGTTATGCAAATATTTTTCTCGTTGTAAGCTGGATTTACAGAGATTCCTTTCTTTTTTAAATTAATCCAATTAACTTTAGCTGGCAGCTGCTTTTTAGCACGGTAAGCTGCCTCTTCAGCCCGAATCACAGTACTATATTTTTCATTAAATCAAGCCTTAGAACTGGGCTTGATTGGCTTGTAACTTTAGGGGATGAAAATTCTCATGCCCAACAAGTTGGTCTCATTTACTGCGGAAAATCTCTGTTGAAGCATATTGACCAATCAAATGAATGATAAACTTGCTCAAGACTGAACCAATCTGCACTTTCGTAATGACATACAAACTTTTTTAGAGTTGGTGTGATTGGCGTCGGGATGGAAACAGTAGGAAATTAAGCAATGGTCTGAGCTTCCGAGCGGAGAATTCACAGAAGTCGAGTATTTAGCTGGGTCTGAAGTTAAGAAAAGATCAAGAAGATAAGATTCTTGGCATGCCCTGTCTACAATTCGGCATAGGTTATTCGATGGTGCGAATAGCTCAACAAATCGGCCGGCTGGAGATGTGTTACGGGACTGTCGAAGCCAAATTCGGAACAAAAAATTAATCCAAATCGTCGTCATTGGAAACTTTAGTTTCACCAAGTGTCAGTATCGCTGGACTTTTAGAGGTGAGGTGGCAATACACTCCAAAGTGATTCGCTCTTAGCACTCGAATATTTGTAAAGTCAATTGCAAATGAGCTTTGCATTGACTAGTGTTGCAAATCTAAATAAATTGCAACAAACAACAACAAAACAACGCAAAAAGAAAGAAAAAAAAATTTTTTTTTTCTTTAAACACTGTTGCAAAATGCTACAGCATTGACCGCTGACATAGTACGGGAGCGGTGCAACAACAACTTATCCACTTAGAGTGCAAAACCTTCTAGCAAGTGATTGGTGAGGTACCGTTACACCGTCCGATTATGGTTTAAACTAAATTAACGACATAGTCTGGCACTGGCAATCGGAAAAAAAAGGTTTAAAAAAAAAACAATGATTTTTTTTATCTTTTTTGACTTTAAAATTTAATGTGTGAAGTAAGGTGTTGGAATAAAAATAGAAATAAAAATATTTTGGAAGGATCTCACCGAATCACTGGCAATCAGTTTATGGGTGGTTCCTTTCAAATCACTAAAAAAAAAACCAAAAGCGCGTTTATTTAATTTTTTTCCGATCGCGATGTTAATGCGGCGAAGTTCACAACCGTCGTGCGCGAAAAGATGACGTAGAGAAGCTCATTGACCTGTAGCTGGTACATATACCATTACAGTGGACACCCAATGTTCCCTTGTAAAGCAGGCAGATGGCTTAGCCCCTATGCTTTTCAACTTGGCACTAGTCGATACCAATGGGACACTACTATACAAGTCCACCCAAATAGTAGCATACGCTGACGACATTAACATCCTAGCAAGATCCTCCCCTAGTGCTAAGGAGGTATTTGTCATTCTTGACTCCGCCGCAAAACAAGTCGGGTTGCGCATTAATGAAAGCAAAACAAAAGTAATGACTCAAACAAGAAGGAGAAAGCGAATGGAAGACAGTAGAATCACTCAAACGTGCTCTTAAAGACGAAGCGAGTGGTAACCGTAGGTAAACCACGCAAGCGATGGGAACACTCGGTTGATGAAGACAGCAAAGCCATTTTAAAAATTAGCAGCTGAAGGACGCGGTCTTTGAATCGAGACGATTGGAGGCGACAACTTCAGGAGGCCACGGCCTGATTTGAGCTGTCGCGCCATTGATGATGATAGTAAACAAAAAGTGTAAAACTGATTTACATAAAAGTTCGGTTGTTTTAAATTGAATTGAATTGTTTCGTTTTTTTTTACGTAAAACTCAGCCACCCCTTGTGCACTTCAGCTCATGAAATAAATCAGGCCGCTTCATCAGATCATCTTGTTCCTGGAAGAAAACCGTTAATGAAACGACAAAATTTGTTGAGCAGCAGACGAGGAAAAAATAGATTAAAGGATGAAGCACTTTCGATGAAAGCAGAAACTTTGCAACTTTCGAAATTGGAATCATGCTGCGCATAATGTTGCAGACATACTTAACATTAATGAAGAACATTATTTACTTTATAATTTATAGAAAAAAAAATATTTTCTCAGATTTCCTTAATATGTAGTAATTCTTCAATTCAAAGTAGTACAATGTCGAATGGGAATCTTAGTTAGAAATAAGCAAGTACTATCTCTAATTATAGTCCCTACGATATTGCATCTTAAATTCTTCTTGTTGTCTGAGCCAAATCTGGTTTATCTCGCCCTTCTACAAGATTTTGACAATGTCGGTCTTCTTCCGTTAAGCTTGAAGAGAATATCTGCTGTCAGCTCCGGGTCTGCTGTTACCGTTACACGTAACCGAAACGTAAGTCACCTGAAGGAAGAAGAAATAGGAAAAAAAATAATTTAACAACTATTGAAATAACTTACCTTGACCACGGTTAGGCCTACACCTCCAGTAATAATCTTCCACATTGCTGGGCTTGTGTCGCACCCAAATACGAAGAATGTCGAGTCATTACTAAGGCTGAAAAGAAACAAAGTAAAATTTATGAAAGGAACGAAGTAGAGTTTTGTTATTAGAAAATAATTTGGATTATTGTGGAAATAATATAACTGCAAACAAAACAATCATTAGCGTAACGAAACATAACGATTAACACACAGCTCAACCCAGAAGGAATCCCGACATTTGCTGGACTCCGGCGGCGCCAAAGAACATCAAGATTGGGGACCGACAGCCGTTTCACGTCGATTAATCCCACTTATCTCCCATCACGAGCCGGACGGGACAATATACGATCAACGTTAACACACAACCCGGAACATCATCCAAGTACTCAACCGATAGAGTATATAAAACACACGAGACGATCAGAACAAATCACAACACTTCACAAGGCACAGAACGTAAACCAAGGAGGATATATAATAAGGAGTGACTATGAGCATGCTTTGCCTTGTAAGGAAACGGGAATGAAAGTATTTCCCTCCCCCTTTACTAGCGAAATGAAAGAAATTTTTCGAAAAAAATCGATTCGCTATCTTTGCCTGGCATACATAAAAATAAACTGCCAACAAGTCGGGCGAAACTTTATTATTCTTGGGACAAGTTGCGGATGAGTGGAAAGTCAATATGCAGGTTAGAGTGATTAGGGAAGGCTAAGTGAAAGGGAGTTCTTGGGCAGGGCTGTTGTCAATTTAACAATAATTCATTCGTTTCTGCAAGTTTGGGTTCTTATGAGGGGAGGAGGAGGGGTAGTAGTAAGGGTGGGTGGATGTTAATAGCTTTTAATTAATTGCCTGAATCACGTCCAATATTCTCTGTATAGAATGTGTTTCATAGACGAAGTTGCATAGAATTTTCATAAAATTCGGTGTATTTTACATTCATGAAACCGAACATTTGTATGGGAGGGGGTAGAGAAGGTATGGGAATCGTAAAATTTGATATGTAGTTTTATTTCGCTTCTCTTGTAAGGTGCTTGTATAAAATTTCAAGTTCGTAGCTTTTAGTTTGTTGGTTATTAGTTGATTTAATGAAATTGGTCGAAATCATAGTTTTGTATGGGAGGAGGTAGAAGGACAAGCGCGATTTCAAAACTTTTAAAACAACTTCATTTGAATTATTTTTATAAGTTTTTATGCAAAATTTGAAATTGATAGCTTTTAAGAGTTAGCTGATAACTAATTTTTTAAAAATGGTCGAAAAAATAATTTTGTTTGGGAGGGGGTAGAGGAGGTAGGGGAATCGTAAAATTTGTGATGCATTTTTTTTCCTTTCTGTTGTAAGGTGCTCGTACAAAATTTCAAGTTCATAGTTTTTAATTTATTGGTTATTAGTTGATTTAATGAAATTGGTCGAAATCATACTTTTGTATGGGAGGGGGTAGAAGGGCAAGCGCGATTTCAAAACTTTTAACGTAATTTCATTTCAATTATTTTTGTAAGTTTTTATGCAAAATTTCAAATTGATAGCTTTAAACAGTTAGGTGATAATTGATTTCTTAATAATGGTCGAAATAATACTTTTGTATGGGAGGGGGTAAAAGGACTGGCACGATCGCAGAACTATTGACTCAATTTTATTTAAACTATTTTTAAAAGTTTTTTTTGCAAAATTTCAAATTGATAGCTTTTAATAATTAGGTGATAATTGATTTCTTAAAAATGGTCGAAAAAATAATTTCGTATGGGAGGGGGTAGAAGTCTTAAAGGTTTTCGACCAGTTAATAATTCATTCTTTCATCGTAAGTAAGTAATAATACACTAATTTTCTCATTACCTATTAAATTTTTGAATCCTAAATTTTGCTTAAAACATTTTGATAGCAACTTTAGCGTGATGAGAAAAAATTAGTTCAATCTCGTCAAATCCTTACCACTTCTCCTACAAAATTTATTCAAAACAAAAAATTTCTCTTTCATCTAAAGTATCGTACGATTGGGCTTTATGCCTAATCGTAGCCCTGTTATGTTTTGTTGGGACGAAGGGGAAAACTAAACCGGGTTATTGAAACGACAGTATTTTGCTTTTCGAACTGTTCAGCGTGGCTTTATTAGAGTGACTGAATAAGGTTCGATTGCTCTATCTATTTATAGACTGGAACTCTAACGGTCCTTCTCAATCGTATATTATTCATAATGACTATCAAATTAGAAACTTTACAGTAAATTAATGACTCGTAATTCTTTATATTATACAGGGTGTTTGGTACTCCGTACATAACCTTGTAAGGGGTTATTCCTGGATATATTTCGAGCAAAAAATTGTTCTATGGAGATGGCCAATTTTCAATATCCACGAAGATACAGGGTGATCAAGAAAAGTCCTTCGGACCTGTACCCTCACTCACTCAAAACGCTATATCTTGAAAACCAATAATCGCATTTCAAAGTGTTATAGCTTGTTTTTTAGGGAATCAAATTATCTTTCATTTAGTGTAATAGTCCGTATTGTATCTGTACCCAATCCTGAGGTATTTCCTTCAGACCACAAATTTTTGATACTTTGACCCTCAAAATTCTGTGATCAATGTAGTTTTTCTCAAGAAAACGCATTATAAAAATGTCATTTTAATGTTGTTTTTTTATGTGCCATATTATTGCCTACAAAAGATGCACACATACTTATGACTTAGGTTTTCCCGTTTTCCAGGTAATAAGCGAAAATACATATGGCTTAAAAATAAAATATGCCATAAACCAACCCTCGTTCTAAAAAAACTACCTGAAATGTTGTTAAACTGAAATATTCTTTGTGTCCTTTAATTACTATTTAAATTATCAATGAATGTCCTTTAGGTAGTATTAAAATTATCGAGAAAATGAATTAAATTAAAATGAGT
Source organism: Chorisops tibialis (assembly GCA_963669355.1). Lineage (NCBI taxonomy): Eukaryota > Metazoa > Arthropoda > Insecta > Diptera > Stratiomyidae > Chorisops > Chorisops tibialis. The sequence goes on along the minus strand of OY770264.1, from coordinate 63,167,481 downwards.
TTCAACACAACTAGGTGCAGCACTTTGCCCTTTTTAATGGGTTACCTAACAAAATGAAAAGCCTATAAAAGCAAACCATACTTCATATTTTTATCAGTTTTAGTTAAATTTGTAAAAGAACAAGGTGTCACTAAAATTTAGAAAAGAATTTCGAAATGCCTGAGTTCACGAACGAAGAATATGCAGACATAATTTTCCTCTATGGAGAGTGTCAGGGAAATGAGCAAGCGGCGCGATCTTTGTATCATCACAGATTTCCCAATCGTCGAATACCTTACCCGAGAGTATTCCAAGACGTTTACAGAAGGATTAGGGAAACAGGCAGTGTTAGGACAAGCAGAGTGAATGCAAATCCTGCGCCGGTAATCGCTGTTTCAATTGATCAACGAATCCTAGCTGCAGTTCAAAATGATCCATCAACTAGTATACGACGCTTGGCATTGTGGTTTAACGTCTCTACGTGGAAAGTTTGGAGTGTCCTGAAAGCAGAACGTTTGCATCCCTACCACCACACACCAGTGCAGGAGCTGTTACCCATTGATTTACCCAAAAGGATGGAGTTTTGCAATCGGCTCCTTGAACGACAAATAAGTGACGAGAATTTTATCAGCAACATTCTTTGGACGGATGAGTCCCAATTCACCAGGGACGGTATCACAAACTTCCACAACTTACACACATGGGCTGAGAGCAATCCACATACAAGAAGAGAGGCATAATTTCAGCACAGATTCAGTGTCAATTTATGGCAGGTGTGATTGGCAACGATTTTATTGGTCCTATTAGGCCTACCTTAAATAGTTCCAATTACTTGCATTTTTTGACAAATGATCTACAGGAGTTATTGGATGATATGCCACTGCAACGATTGGCTTCCATGTTTTACCAACACGATGGTGCTCCAGCTCATTACGGCCGACAGATCAGAGATTGGTTAAATTCCAATTATAGCAATCGCTGGATCGGTAGAAATGGACCGATACACTGGCCTGCAAGATCCCCTGATTTAACTATTATGGATTTCTTTGTATGGGGACGGATGAAGGACCTTGTCTACGCAACGGAAGTAGTAACGTTGCACGATCTAAACACCAGAATCGATGCGGCAGCAACAGAAGTAAGGCAGCAGTTGAGGAGTATGAACACAAAGAGAACACTGGCAAAACGAGCTTTAGCGTGCATTCAAAATGAAGGTAGCCATTTTGAACATTTATTGTAATTAAGGAAATTTGAAATAAACCGTAAAAACCATTCTTAAGTTCTTTTAGTTCAAGCGGAGAGTGTTGATCAACCTATTCTTGCTTTTTTGACAAAAGTGCTAAATTATTGGAATGATAATTTCTTCTAAACTATAAAACTTATGCAATGCAAGTGTATGCGTCTTTTGTAGGCAATAATATGACACAAAAGAAAACAACAATAAAATGACATTTTCATAATGGGTTTTTTAGAGAAAAACTACATTGATCTTAGAATTTTGACGGTCAAACTGTCAAAAATTTGTGTTCTGAAGCAAATATCTCAGAATTGGATACAGTTACAATGCGGACTATTACACCAAATGAAAGGTAATTTGATTCCCTAAAAAACAAGCTATAACACTTTGAATTGTGATTATTAGTTTTCAAGATATAGCGTTTTGAGTGAGTGAGGGTACAGGTCCGAAGGCCTTTTCTTGATCACCCTGTATCTCCGTGGATATTGAAAATTGACCATCTCCGTAGAACAATTTTTTGCTCAAAATATATCCAGGAATAACCCCTTACAAGGTTATGTACGGAGTACCAAACACCCTGTATAATTCAAAATTTTCTTCTTTTATTTATATATATCAACGCAAGTTAAATGTAATTCAAAAATCTTTAAGTAGATAATCCTAACATTTTTACAAATTTTAAATGCTTTTCTTTACATAAATTCTTGGTCAAAATATCATTTCTTGCGTTGGTACGTACTCCAATTTCATAAGTTGTTTACGTAATGCATTCGAATATCGATATGTTTCGATCTCGCATGATACACCGGGTTTCGAACTAAATGCTGTGCACTAAGGTTGTCTCCATACAAAATTATTGGTCCGTTAAGTATATTAGATAAACCAGTTTCCTTAATTAGGTTCTGTAAGTACACAGCTTCTTTTGAAGCCGCTGTCATCGCCATATACTCTGCTTCTGTACTGCTTAATGCAACGGATGGTTGCTTGCGCGATTCCCATGATACTGCTGCTCCACCCATCATAAAAACGTATCAGGTATATGATTTTATATCGTCTACAGTCCAGCCCAGTCTGCGTCGGCGTACCCAACTAGGGTTTCAGTCGTCTTTCTGTAAACAATCCTAATATTCTGCGTATTATTCAAGTACCTTAATATATGCTTTGCCGCTTTTATATGTTCGACGTGGGGGTCCATGTTGAATTGGGACAGTTTGTTCACAGAATGAACTATATCTGGTCTTGTGGAGGTGCTATGTACGTCAATGATCCAATCAGTGACTGGTACATCTTCTGTTCCACATTCTTGCAGTTAGAGTGATCATTGCATTTTCTCAACTGCACACCGGAATCCAAGGGTGTACTGCAGGTCCTACATTCTATCATTTGTTGCTCTTCTAGCAACCTGGCAATAAGTTGTTACTATGAAATACTGATGGCTCCTCTATGTCCTTCTCTTTCGATTTCCATTCCAAGAAAATGGTCGATTGGTCCTTCATCCATAATCTTGAAACACGCTCCAATGTCCTGCTTGATCTGGTCGAGCCTGTCTTGTTTTGAGCAAACAATCATCAGATCGTCAACATATACAACTGTGATGTTGTATTCATCTTTCGTATTCTTAGTATATACACAGCTATCAGTGACACATCTCGAAAATCCAGCACCTTTCAGTATATCGTCTAACTTGTTGTTCCATTCTCGTCCTGACTGCTTCAATCCATATAATGCCTTCTTAAGTCTGCAAACTCTTGTAGGGTTCTCTGGATCAACAAACATTTCTGGCTGCTCTATGAATATTTCTTCCTTTAATTCTCCATTCAAGTAAGCTGATGTGATGTCCATTTGGTGAACTAGTAGCTTAAACTCCACAGCAAACGCCAGCACGAGGCGAATTGTTGAATACTTCGCAACGGGTGCAAATGTTTCGTTAAAATCTGTTCCAAATTTTTGGCTACAGCCCTTTGCAACTAATCTAGCCTTGTAGCGTTCAACTCCTCCGCACTTTTCTCTTTTTATATTAAAAACCCATTTCGTTTTTATTGGCTTGCTCCCTCTGGACCAATCTTCTAAATCCCAAGTATGATTGCTCCTTAAAGAGCCGAACTCTTTCTGAATAGCTCTTCGCCATTGCTCAGCATCAGGTCTAGTCATAGCTTCAGTTACAGTGAGTGGGATACTTTCGTTCTCTCCCCCACCATCAGACTCACAGAATTATACACCTTTCCATTCCTTAAAATACGTGGCCTGCCGCCCTTGTTGACTGGAATTTCTGTTTCTCCATGTCCAACGTTTTCTTCATGCGAACCAATCGCATTGGTAAAGGTGTCTGAGTCCTCGTCAGAAGTTACAATAATAATTGGTTGATCTTCTCTGAGGTTATCAGAATCCCGATTTATTTCTTGTGCTACATTAGCGGACTCTATAATTTCTGAAATGGCAAACTTAATTTCATTGCATTTGTGATTACCTGAATTTTCTACAAATACTACGTCTCGGCTTTTATGCAATTTTCGTGTCTTTCTATCATATAGACGGTATGCTTTTGACTCTGCACAGTACCCAACCATAATGCATTCTATTCCTTTTTGCTGAAATTTTGACTTGCCTGGACGCTTGTCTAAGAAAAATGCCTTACTGCCAAAGATTCTGAAGTGTGATACTGATGGTTTGATTCCACTCCATATTTCCAATGGTAATTTTTCTTTTACTAATTTCGTAGGTGATCGATTCCGTAAGTAGCAAGCAGTGTTGATCGCTTCTGCCCAAAATGATTCGGAAAGGTTTGCCCACAGAAACATACAACGCGCCGCTTCTACCAAAGTTCGATTAGCGCGCTCCGCGACACCATTTTGCTGTGGTGTATACTCCACCGTCAACTGATGACGTATGCCGCACTTCTTTAAGTACATGGCGATTTCATTACTTAAATGTTCACGCCCGTTATCACTTCTAAGAGTTTTAAGACGTTTTCCTGTTTCCGTCTCTACCTTACTTTTAAATTGTTTAAACGAGTCGAACACATCGCTCTTATTTTTAAGAAAATACACAAAGATCTTTCTCGAAAAATCGTCAATAAACAACACGAAATACCGAGCGCCACCAATAGACCTTGTCCTCATGGGACCACATATGTCCGTATGGATTAAATCCAAAATACCCGTGCTGCGAATTTCTGTGTTCACAGGAAACGATTTATCACAAATTTTTCCTTTAATGCATATTTCACAATTAGTTTTGGCTTTTATTTGCACTCGAGACAAGTTTAATCCGCGCACCATGTTCTTTGAGCTTAACATTGCTAGGCTCGTTAGGTTAAGATGGCCGTACCGTCCGTGCCACGTCATTACAGTGTCGTCGTTAGCACACGCATACAGAGCCTGTTTTTTATCTACACTTCGCGCTAATTACGGTTTCTCCATTCGGTTTGATCACACTAACACCAGAATTAGAGAATACTACACTGAGACCTTTATCTGTTGCCTTGCTCACCGACACAAAATTAGCTTTAATTCCCGGAACATATAGAACACCACACAAAGTGATATTTTGCGTCTCGGTTTTTAACATGAGTTCACCCGTTCCTTTGGCTTCGATGTATTGGTTACCCGCTAGTTTGATTTTTTCGTTGTGTTTTTCAAAACTGGTTAATAAAACTTTGTCACCGCACATGTGGCTTGTTGCACCACTATCTAATATCCACATATTACTGTCAAAAACGGGGTCCGTCACAGCGTTCAACATTACGAAGGCTGTACTCGAAGGAAGAAGGCTTTTTGTCCAGGTTTTTTGTTTGAACTCTGGACATTTTGCTCCGAAATGCCCATTCTTTCGGCATGAATAACATTTCACGTTCTTAATATCACTATACCGTTTTTGTTCTTTCTTTTGTTTCGAGAAAAATGCTTGTTCATGATCGTTCACACCACTGCTACTGCCTTCTCTTCTATGGCCTTCTTCCAGAAGCTTCGTTTTCAGTATCGCTGGCAACTCGTCTCTAGACTCGATTGCGATAACAAAACTTTCGAATGATTTTGGCAAACTTGCTAACAGCATTATCGGCAAGAACTCAGCAACTCCCACTTGAAGGGAAATGCCGATTTCGTTGAGCCTTTCAACTAAGTCGAAAAAATTCTTTAAATGTTCTGCTACGGCCATTTTGAGTTGAAGAAGCTGCTTGAATAGGGTGACCTTCCTGGCTGTTCCACACGGTTAATGTATTTCCATTAATTTATCCCAAATTTCGCAAGATGTTTTACATCTTTTAACGTGGATCAATTGGGATGCTTTTACACTAAGTAAAATAGTCGCTAACGCTTTTTGGTCATTCTCTATCCAACCTGCAATCTCTGCCACGTTTTCCGGTTTCACTTTGCTTTTGTCGACATACGACCACAAATTGCAATGTATTAACACACTTTTCATGTGCACTTTCCAGCTTTCGTAGTTCGAATCATCGAGTTTATCGATTTGGTATAATCCCGAACTCATAGCTATTGCACTTATGTAATTACAAGAAAAAATGAATTTAACCAAACGAAAATTAGAATTACTTCTCCTTTACTGAACGCGAACTGAAGACTGATCAGACTGGGCCCATAACCTTTGTTGGGACAAACGGGAAAACTAAACCGGGTTATTAAAACGACAGTGTTTATACTCTAGATGAAATCTGAGAGTATATTGTGTTTGCCTTACCGTTTGTAACGCTAAGAAATAATGCTCGCACAGAGCCGCCAAGGGTACAGAAATATTTGTTGTCGCTCAAAAACTTCGATTCCGAGTTGCTGTCTGTCCGTCTGTCCGTCTGTCCGTCTGTCTGTCTGTCCGTTTGTCTACAGCATAACTCTCGAACGCTTTGAGCTATCGTGCTGAAATTTTTTGTGTGTCATTTTTAGCTAAAAAGAAACTTTAAGTTCGTGAACGGGCCACATCCCCCCACTCCTTCTACCCCCTCCCATACAAATTTCACGAAATTCCGAAATTTCCAGAAATTGATTTTCCTTTGAAACTATTTAAGTTACCGATTTGAAATTTTGGTCGAAGTATTATGATATAGATATCATTAATACGACAGAATATTGATCTGATCCTGTCACTCCTTCTACCCCCTCCCATACAAATGCATAATTTTGAAAAATGCAATTTTTCGATTTTCATTGAAACTAGCAAAGTTATAAAAACAAATTTTTGCCAGAATTAATTTTATTATAATTGCAATCAGCGTTGAAAAAATTATCAACTTCACCTCACTCCTTCTACCCCCTCCCATACAAATTTCACGAAATTCTGAAATTTAAATTAAATTATTTTTCTTCGAAACTGTTAAAGTTATCAACTTGATATTATGCATAAAGTATAAAAATAGAAATATCAATAACGAGAAAAAAATGTGTTTTGATCAGTACACTCCTTCTACCCCCTCCCATACAAATGCATAATTTTTGTCAAGTGCATTATATCGATTTGCATTAAAACTAGAAAAAGTATAAACTTAGAATTTTGCCAGAATTTGTCTTTTAATAATTTCAATAAATGTCAAAAAAAACTATCAGCTCCTCTTCACTCCTTCTACCCCTCCCATACAAATGCATAATTTGGAAAAATGCATTTTTTCGATTTTCATTGAAACTAGCAAAGTTATAAAAAATAATTTTTGCCAGAATTAATTTTAATACAATTGCAATCAGTATTGAAAAAAATATCAACTTCACCTCACTCCTTCTACCCCCTCCCATACAAATTTCACGAAATTTTGAAATTTAAATTAAATTATTTTTCTTCGAAACTGTTAAAGCTTTCAAGTTGATATTTTGCAGAAAGTATAAAAATAGAAAAAAATGTGTTTTGATCCATACACTCCTTCTACTCCCTCCCATACAAATGTATAATTTTTGTTAAGTGCATTATATCGATTTCCATTAAAACTAGAAAAAGTATAAACTTAAAATTTTGCCAGAGTTTGTTTTTTAATAATTGCAATAAATGCTAAAAAAATTATCAGCTCCTCTTCACTCCTTCTACCCCCTCCCATACAATTTCTCCTTCGAATATATTAGAACTATCAAATTTGAAATTGAACCAAAGCGTGGTGATAAGGATGATGATAAGCAGTTTCAAAATCATCTTAGACGCTCCACTTCCCCTGCCACCTCCCATACAAATGCCTCAATTTCAGGAACACTATGTTCAATTGAAAATAACGAAAGCTGCAAACCTTAAATTCAGCACGAAATATTTTGCATACCACATTAGGTGTCATATCCAAAAATTACAAACCTTCCTCCTCTCCTTCTACCACCTCCCATACAAAAGTCACTATTAATTATTTAAAAGAATTGGAGGTGACATATTTTCCGGTACATTGAACTCTTTCTCATTTCATCTAGAGTATCATATGATTGGGCGTAAAGCCCATAATTCTTTTATGTTTTGTTTTTCGAACTGTTCAGCGTGGCTTTATTAGAGTGACTGAATAAGGTTTGATTGCTCTAGCTATTTATAGACTGGAACTCTAACATGTTTTTTATAATCTTTCGTATATCAAAATCTTTTCGACGTTTCACAACATGATTACGCTGCAATCGTTATTCTCTGATATGGTTTTTATAACACAAATTTCTTAAGTACAGTATTCATGTAATGTAAAAGCATTAGGCTTTTTTTCAACGTGTTCAAATGTTTTCAAATTTCAAAAAAATAAAAAAAAATACCATCTTTTAAAAATTACACCCAATAGTTGATTTATGTTCTATTTATGCAAATTTTCAGGATATATTATAGATGTTAAGTAAATCGATTTAACACCCATTTAGTGATTTTTTTTTGTTTTTTAATGTTCGAGTGTAATCAACCACTCGCTATCATTTCAAAACATATTTCCTGGATAGGAATACGCTTGTTTACTGCTGTATTAAACCACCCTTGTATATTATTCACACGGAAATACAATTATTGTTAACGAGCAAGTTAATCTAAAATTTTCAATTTTATCGCACATACACATTCAATGAAAATGCAATTTAAAGCCTTCTGCTTATCTCATTCCCAAAATGCCATATAAAAAAAGCAACAAAGTTATATAACCCGGTTAGCTAAACTGGGGGTCAATAAAAATTGGCAGTTCGAATGGAAAGTTTTAACGGGTCAATAAAATCCTAATAAGATAATAAAAGCACATTTCATATGGAATTAAGCGACACAATTACAATTAGGCAAAAACGCAATTCAATCGAAATTTTCAGCTGGAAACAATCTAAATATTAAATTTTGATCGACGCTTAAATCCCGTCTGTCATTTATTTATTTATAGTATACAAAATTTAATGCTGTGGATGTAAAAAAAATATAATTCCTTTTTTATTTTCAGATATGTCGAATCGAAAACGACTCCGTAAACTTGGTGTTGCCGATGAAACTCCGCGAAGCGTAAAAGCGCTTTTACTGATTGGCGTTTGCTCTTTAATTGCAATTACAAGCGGATTATTCGGTTCTCCTCATATCCTTTCCAACTTCATAACGAGCTATCGCGAACAATATCATCTAATTGTGTACGGCACTAGTAATTACTGCTCACAGTATTTCAATTACAAACGGTTGTTATCGATCGTACACGGCGAGATTTACGGACAGGAAAGCGCATTCAACGAGCTGGAGAGCATCCTTCGACAGCATGAAAATCACACAGCTATCGCTATCGTCGGGACAACAGGAGTCGGAAAGACATATTTTATGAATTTATTGCGACAAAATTATCCGTGGAAGGAGGATAACATACAGCATTTTGTTTGGTCTACATATCAGGATGAAACGGACAAATTTCATAGATTGGTCAGATTTCTAGGAAAATTATCCGACTGTGGACATAACTTGATCTTAATTGACGACCTCACGCCGAATGATAAAAGTCGAATATTGAAATATCAGGCATTAATTGAACGAACGATTGCCGAAAATCGATCAATCAAATTAATTGTGATTTATGTTTTTAATGTTTTACGATATAGCGCTATCGGTCAAAGCACATACGAGGAGAATGTAAAAAATCTCCAAAATTTAGACAATATTAAGACTGTCAACTTTAAGGAATTGAATAGTTTCGATGTAGAGCAATGTGTTAGATCAATGGCAATAGATTTAAAGCTACGATATAATGATAAAAAAATTATTGAGATTGTTAAAACGATAGACATTTTCCATTTTGGCTGTAAAAATGTGCATGCTAGAATAATAAAATTTGTTGGTAGTTTGTAAGGAAAAATTAGTTTTCAATATGATGTCCAATATATTTCGAATTGATTTGACTTTTTTTTTAATTATTCTGACTATTTTCTGTAGTATTCCAGTGGGCAAATGTTTGAAATTGGTTTAAATTGTTTGTTAATTTTGCATTTATCCGTCCATATTACTAAGCATTAATATGGTGTAAATTATACACCATCATTATTTAAGCAATTTTGATTTATCAATTCAATTATCTAGCAAACAAGTTAAGCTAAATTACATCACAATGTTTCCATGAATTTTAATTTTCTATTACAATATCGTTCACTCCGGATACGAGTAATGTCGTTATGTGTGAGCATGCATATATCCTTGTTTTCATTTGAAATGCGCTTTCCTTCCAGCTAGCTTAAATGTTCTGTATGTGCAATTAAACTGATTCAAAGGTGACTTGGAAATACGTATTGTGAATTTTCTCTGCATAGGAGAAGGAAAACTTCTCAGATCAATTTTCATTTAAGAAATCCCATTTTATTCTTGATATAAATAGATCTCGTCATATTTTTTTTCCCAATAATTTCTCATTCGTTTCGATATTCTGATGGTGACGAAAGTCAATTAGCATTTGATTTCCAAGGAATGTCCATCTTAGAAGGAAAGGGAACAGAAAACGTGCATTAAGAATAAGATTGGTGGAAAATTGAGTTTAGCACAGTGATGATTGGAATGGAAATTAATTCAAATTTGTTGAGCTGAAAGATGTCGAGAGGTTGAATTAACAACTTAATTAGATATTAGATGACAATTTGTTTGGAATTATAATTGGCTTTCTTGGCTGCTGTAATAAATTGTTTGCATTTAGTTCATTAAGTAGGCAATTTCTAGAGATTTATGAAAAGAATAAATTTTTGTCTGGACTAGAATTTCTGTTGCTTTTGAGTAAGATATTTGAGAAGAATTAAATTCGATTTCAAAGACGAGGACTTGCTAAAATCATCATAATAAAATTATGACGAAAACCCTGTTATAAATAGAAGTTTCGTCCAAGATATTGATGTGTGCATGCTGTTAAATGCTAACCCTCAACCGCTGTTCGGCTGTTCAATCAAATCAAATTCCTGTTAAGACCTCCTATAAGGACATAGGACAGAAACAACTCTCATCCACCAGGCGCGATCCTGAGCATCGGCCTTAAGCTGTTGCCAGGACTTGTTTATTCCTCTGGCCTCCTGCTCAACTGCTCGTTTTCATGTGTTACATGCTCGACCAACCCAACGTCTTCCTTGAGGATTATAATCCAGAGCCTGTTTGGCGATATTTCGCTCTGGTTTCCTTAAAGTATGACCGATCCACTGCCACTTCCGCCTTTGAATCTCAATACCTATTTTAGTCTGGCCAGTTGTACTCCAAAGTTCGTCGTTGGAGATCACTTCCGGCCAGAATATTCCTAAAATGCTTTTGTAGGTTCTTGGTAAGTCGAACGGTCACTTTGCACGTAGTACAACCATATAACAACACGGATTTGGCGCATGCGTCAAAAACTCGCAGTTTTGTGCGAAGGGAGATCTCTCTCTCTCTCTCTCTCTTAACCTCTAGAAAAGGGAAAGGATACCGAAGGCCTGACGAGCTTCATTTAGACGAGCCTGAATATCCTTTTCGGCTCCGCCGTCCATGCCAACAATGCTTCCGAGATAACAAAAATCTTTCACCTCGTCAACATCATGTCCGTTAAGAATAATCGGTGTGTTTGCGTTCGAATCCATGTGCAAGTACTTAGTTTTACGCATATTTATTTTCAATTTCGCCTCTTTGCATTTAGAATGCAACGAGCAAACATTTGACTCTTAAGTCCGATCGATTAAGTGCGAGCAAACACACGTCGTCGGCATAATTAATGTGACTTAAGATGCTAAATAGTCTCCATTGAAGATCTATATCTTCCCCACCTTCCAGTTCAGCTTTCAAAATGTCATTTATTACCATCAGAAATAGGTCTAGTGATAATATGCAGCCTTGTCTGACACCCGTTCGCACAGGGAAGCTCTCGGACAGCTCTCCTCAATGCACGACGCGACACCTTGCATCTTCGTAGGATTCTTCAATCATAGCTATGATCTTATCTGGAATACCTCTCCTACGTAAAGCATTCCATATGTAATCTCACTTAACGCTGTCGAAGGCCTTCTCGAAGTCCACAAACATGAGATGTAATGGCGAACCCATTTCGGCTGACTGCTCTAATATTATCTGTAGGGTATTTTTGTGGTCGGTACAAGACGACCCTTTACGGAATCCAGCCTGATGAACTTCGAGAGTGCTCTCGACGACATCACTAATCCTATTGAGAATTACCTTAGCCATAATTTTTGATACGGCAGTAAGTAGACATATACCACGCCAATTGCCACAATTCCGAAGGTCGCCGTTCTTCGGAATTTTCACAATGACGCCCTCCTTCCATTCTGTCGGATATCTTCCTTCATTCCACACCTTAGTGAAGAGTGGGAGGTGTATATCGGCTGTTATTTCCGGGTCCGCTTTGAGGAGTTCGGTTGGTAGTCCGTCTATACTTGGAGCTTTCCTTCCCGCCATTGACCGCCATTGATGGCGGAAACTATCTCTTCCTTATCTGGGGGATCGTCCCTAATAGAGGATTGTTGCGGTTGGATGTTTGGTAGTTGTTCTGATTCTGGAATATCTTCCTCTGACAAGATGTTTAAAATATCATAGAAGGATTCCTTTCATTGCCGCAACTGGTATTAACGATGTCGGGTAATTCGGACGGCACGTGGTTGTAGTATTCGACGGATAGAAAAGAGTAGTTCTATGCGATTTGGGATTAAATTAGAGGTGAGTAAGGTAAGTGGTAATAGATCGTGAGGCGATTTATTACATGTGCACCAGACGTACGTCAATGTGGCCGTAATGGCTCGACAATTGCAGTATCGCTTCCATGAGTACAGCCGGCATAAGTCGACCCCATTCGGGATTCTCGTCGTGCAACGTATCGCCTGCTTTTTGAAAAACCTCTTCTGGCTTCTGTTCCTAATCCGTTCGTCTTTTCTAGCCTATCGGACTGTTTTGCACAGCTACGGACTGGACAGTAGTTCCTCGATGAAAACTTTCAAGCTCATCCTTGAATTTCTTTTCAGGACGAGAACACTGAATAATTTTAAATTTCCAATTCTTTTTTAATCAAATTCTTGTGCTCCAAACAAAATATTACCACAGTTCTTCATTTCCATAATTACGAATATTGATAAATCCATTCATAGTGTCTGCTATTTCTTTAGTACTTTTTAATATTTAATAGGATCAATTTTGAACTAAAGCTGGACCTATTATGCAATTAAATACCAATGCTTCAAAATTGTAATTCAATGCGAAAGCCAATATTAAGCTAACTTGTTACTAATGTTGCAAAGTTTGACATAAGAAACTTTGCAATTAATTAAATCCATTTAAAATTTACTTGATTGGATAACAGCCCTTTTTCTAGCCAAAAGCTAACATCTACATTTGGAAAAGTAAGGAGTTAGCAAGAAAGCAGTGAAGAAGTGCCAGCTGCCATAGCAGATCCTTGCAAACTACTATTTAATACCTCTCGATGAAATTCGAGATACCCAAATGTGTATCCTGAAATTCCTTAGTAGTGGTCTGCGAAGTAGATCCACCTTCTCGTGGTGCAGGCAGGATAACGCTAAGAGATCTACAGATAGGGGGAATCAAGTCGAATGGTAGATATATTGAATTGAATCTAAGACAATTTATTATACTATATTACCATCGGCTCCGAAACCTACACAGATAGGGGAAAACCAAGTTGAACGGTCCGTCAGCTCCGAAACCCATTTAGGTGGGGGGGATAAAGTTGAACGGTCCGTCAGCTCTGAAACCTATCGATCGCAGGGAAGTAAGTGCTGGTCTGGAAAACTACGGCGATTCCAGTAACTTCTTTTGGAGCATGGCAACTCCACGAACCCGAGCTGTTCGATCGGTATCAAAGTTGCGTGTGAACTTTAAACTTTAAACTTGGTACTACGGAAGGATGTATTGGCAATCCTGTTCCATGTGGTATCGATCATCAATGAATGAATCTTGAAGAATAAATGAATAAGATCTAAACATCAAAAGAAAATCGCGGAAAGTAGTAGCTGACTGGAGGAGGCGAAAAGCAGGTGTCCGGTATAGCCGGCACGATTTAGTAACTAACTGAAGGGCGTGAAAATAGAAGCAATAATATGGAATATGATGTAAAAGTTGAATGAGGAATGTAGATGTGTTATGTGGGTTCTAGTAGCAACCAGTAAGCCAGGTGAAGACGAGAGTAGCCCACTGAAAATTGTGAAAAATGAAGCAGATGAATGCAAGAAATGGATGATGTTGATTCTAGTAGCAGTCGGTAAGTTAGGTGAAGACGAGAGTAGCCAACTGAAAACTTGTGAAAAATAAAGCAGAAGAATACAGGCAATGGATGAATGTTGGATAGGGGTGAAAGTAGTAGCGGACTGAGGAAGGCGAGAAGTCAAGGTGGACTGCGTAACCGACCGAAGGATGTGAAAATGGATCCTTAAATGTGGAACTTAGGCTGGCTGTAGGTGTGTGAGGGGCAGGGGCTCGGCTTAGCCGGGACGGCCGTCGTAGCAACCACACGATAGCTAATTGAAGCAGAACTGATATTGTATTTTTGGTATTTAGCGTAAGAAAGTAGCGATCTTATGTTCGAGGTGACACTTCGGATCTGTACATCGCGGGTAGAGCATCTCCTGTATTACAGTACTTGTATAGTATACGGGTTCTTGGAATGCCTAGTGCAAACCTTGTGCTCGACGTGGAGTTGCGTATCAACCGGATCCCATGATCCAAAGATTGGAAAAGGTTTTAGATAGGCCTTGCTCTTACCAGTGTGATTGCAGAACACACGCTGAAGTATAAACTGGTATCATCTGCCGAGATACGTTGGTCAAAGACTAGTGTTAAGCTTGGAGGATGCAGGCGTTAATGATTGTCACAATAACAATCCGTGTTGGCTAAAGACAACCGTGAACTCGTGGCTTTTGTCGTTGCGTTCACGTACAGCATTCAAGGTATGGTTCTATGATGGAAGTAGTGATGCAGAATAATTGAAAACATTAACTCGAAGCACATGTGAAAGAACTGCTTACGATATCTTAAATTTAATTGCAGTTCTTACAGAATTGTTCAATAGAAGCAATTACTCCACAGCAGTTACGTGTGCGATTTTTCAGATGCGAGAGAGTAACCGATCGATTACATCCAGTCCCGTCGTGGGTAAAAAATAAGAAAAGTTAGAATCGAGTCGGGAAGGTCTGATGCACTCTACATACCCGCTGCTTTGACTGCTTCCTAGAAGTTGCTTTTTTCCCACTGGGTGGATCAGGGGCTACCCACACAACTAAATATTTCCTGTCAAAGTATGAGTGCAATGGTCTTATTTACCACATTCACTCATATAATGTTGTACTGATTCAATTCTGTCGTCTCACTTCGGCCTTTAAGTTGTAGGAGGTTCTCAGTTTTACTTCTAAGGATCATCACATGTTTGCGAAACTTCCGAAAAGAAAGTGGTTTTGAGAAAAGTGTGCTTCCTAAATAATTTGTTAAAAGCTGATTTTTATGGACATATATACGAGTATTCCATTCTACCGTTATTATACTCTAGATGAAATCTGAGAGTATTATAATATAAGCTTGCAACAATGCAAATTACAAGGTAATGCTAAGAAATAATGCTCGGAGAAAAAAATGAATGAAACAGAAGTTCATATAATCACTCGAAAATCTCAAAACCGGATGTCCGTCCGTCCGTCTGTCTGTCTGTCTGTCTGTCTGTCTGTCTGTCCGTCCGTCCGTCCGTGTCCTCTCTAGCTTGAGAACGCATTGAGCTAGAAAGTTCAAATTTTGTATACGTCGTTTTTAAGAAAAAAGTAAGGTCAAGTTCGTGAACGAGCCAAATCGCTCCACCCCTTCTACCCCCTCCCATACAAAATGACACAATTTCGCAATCTGACAATAAACGGATTTCCTTGAAAAGTACAAATGACATTGATCTGAAATTTGGAATGTAATACTTTTATGATGATTCCAATCTACTCTATAAAAACAATTTGTGTCTTCCCCCTCCTTCTACCACCTACCATACAAACAGCACTTTTTCATGAAATGCGCTATACCAATTTACTCAGTGCGTATAACAGTTATCTACCTGAAATTGTGTAAAAAATATTTATTTAAAATTATTATTAAGACCAAAAAAAATGAGACGATTAGCTGTACCCCTTCTACCCCCTCCCATACAAAATGACACAATTTCGTAATTTCACAATAAACAGATTTGCTCGAAAAATATAAATGCTATTGATCTGAAATTTGGAATATATTACTTTTATGATGATATAAATCTACTGTACAAAAGTTATTTGAGTCCTCCCCTTCCTTCCACCACCTCCCATACAAACTGCACTTTTTCATGAAATGCTCTAAGCCAATTTACTCAGTGCGTATAAAATTGACCGAGCAGAAATTGTGCACTAAATATTTATTTAGAATTATTAATAAAATCAAAAAAAAATTAGGCGATTAGCTTTACCCCTTCTACCCCTCCCATACAAAATGACACAATTTCACAACTTTATAAAAAGTAGATTTTCATGGAAAGTATGAATACTACTGATCTGCAATTTAAGACATATCAAAAGCATGATATTTATAGTTATTTCTGAAAAGTCATTAAAAACTCGCCCCTCCTTCTATCACCTTCCATACAAACTGTACTACTTCACTACATCCAATACACTAATTTTCTCAGTACCTATTAAATTTTTAAATCCTAAATTTTGTATAAAACATTTTGATAGCAACCTTACCGTCATGTGAAAAAATTAGTTCAATGTCGTCACCCCCTCTACCAGTTCCCCTACAAAATTTCTTAAGATACAAAAATTTCTCTTTCATCTAGAGTATCGCACGATTGGGCATTATGCCCAATCGTACCCTGTTATGTTTTTATTTACCATTGATACTTTGTTTATTCTGAATGTTAAAGAGAACAAATGAGCGGACATATTTCGTAACATTTACATTGAAAGTTTATAAATATTTCACAAGCTTCAATCGAAATTTCTCCGTGTAAACTTAGTAATAGTGTTTAAGTGATTTTTAACAGCGAGATAATAAGATATTAGTTTTATTTTGCTAGAAATCCAGCGACCTCGAGCGTACTTCAACTAGATGGCGCAACGCACCAATGTATATTCAAGTACATATACAACTATTTCATCATCTTTGTTGAAAAATTAATATCTTAAAATCGTTTTTCAATTATTTGTGGCTGCAGACGAATACTTCTTCCTTTATTAATATTTCCTGCCCGAAATGCTGTTCTTGCAGAAGCGACTCCATTTTAGGAGTTATTGAGGCTCAAGTCCTACCACGGTATGAACTTCAAGAAATTAGTTCTTCTTTAGAATCTATACATATAAATATAATTGTAGTGTCTGTCTGTTATTTGCTTGTAAATGGCTATAAGTTAGTTTTTTGCTTTATTTTAACAATAACTAAGCATAAAAATACATTTTTGAAATTTTTGTTTGTCTGTCTGTCTATCTATCCGGCCGCTTTTCACGCAGAAACGGCTAAACCAATTGTAATGAAACTCGCACAGTTTGTTAGGTGTTCTCTGAGATGTAATCTGCTTTTGGTTTTACTTCACTCACCTCACGCCTTCTACCCCCTCCAATACAAAGTGACTCATTTTCAAAAATATGTAATAATCAAATCTTCTCGGAAACTTTATGAGCTATTAATTTGAAATTTGGAATATGTTATTTCTATTAAAAATGCAGTCTTTTGGTATACAAATTATTTCAGTTCCCCCACTCCTTCCATACAAACTACACCTTTTCATGAAACACTTTACACCAATTTTCTCAGTACGTGTAACTTTTGTCGAGCTAAAATGTTCTACTAAATCCTTAATTAGCATTACTATTAATATTGGGAAAAAATTAATCGATTAGCTTCACTCCTTCTACCACCTCTAACACAATGTGACACATTTCCACGACTTTACAAGAATTCGATTTTCTTGAAAACTGTGAATGTTACTGATCTGAAATTTAATATATATCAATTGCATGACAATTATTGTTGTTTCTCAAAAAATCACTAAAACCCCTTTCTCCTTCCACCATCTCCCATACAAACCGCACTTTTTCATGAAATACTCTAAACCAATTTTCTCAGTACATTTAAATTTCATCTAGCTAAAATTTCGTACTTAATCCTTAATTAGCATTATTATTAATATCGGGAAAAAAATTAACCGAGTAGCTTCACTCCTTCTACCCCCTCCCATACAACGAGACACATCTCCACGACTACATGTATTACAATTCGATTTTCTTGAAAAGTGTGAATGATACAGATCTGAAATTTAAAGTATATCAATTGCATGATAATTATAGTTATTTCTCGAAAAATCACCAAAAGCCCCCTACTCCTTCTACCACCTCCCATACAAGTTGCGCAATTTCATTAAATTCAATGCACTAAGTTCCTCAGTACCTACTCAATTTTTGAAGCTTAAATTTGGTACAACACATTTTTATAGCTACTCTAGCATGATGTGAAACAAATTAGTTCAGTGCTGTCGCCCCTTCTACCACTCCCTATACAAAATTTCTTAACAGCACAAAAATTTCGATTTCATCTATACATAGTATTGTATGATTGGGGTTTACGCACAATCGTAGTCCTGTCATGTTTTTAAGCTTAATGTTATTTTATTTGGTTATTTTTTTTAATTAACAAAAGCTACAGTTGTTCACATGTCCTTAATTCTCTTCAACACGTATATGATCTCGAATCACGGGTTTGATCTGATCATTAGCCTGTCTCATACAAATGCGAGTATCATGCTTTCATTCTTAATAATTTAAGGTTCTGATTCCAACAAAATACAAACCATTATCTTCAAAGAGTCATTAAAGTAAGCAGATTATACATCTCACATAATGTATTACTAACTACACTCTCAAAAATTGCTTATTATTGCGATTTTTATGCGGACGAAGTCGCTGGCATTTGCTAATTCTAAAACAAATGAAGAGATCTTTTCCAGTCGAATCGATATGGAAAAATTGTCCCTATCCATATTTGTTCTACGTCAAGTGTGTTTTCATTATTTTAAAGCTTAACTTCGGAATTGGGAAAATCGTAAATAATTTTTTTCTAGGCAGATCTGCCTTGGGATTTATGTTTGATATGACTTCACAACTCATAACCTTTCACCGATCACGACCTCGAGTAATGCGCTGACCCTGCACTAGAGACTCTTCAATGTATAAATTCGGAGTTAACTTTTTAAAACTCACAACTATGCATTGAAAATTAAACACAAACGAGTTATTTCGGAAGTTTCACCAGTTTAATTTTGCGTAAATTTCGCCAAATTGCATTTGGTTAAATATAGGGGAAATATTAAGTAAGTTTGAAAAGCATTTTTCACGCTCCATGTCACCATTACTCGGTATATTAAAAAGCCATAAGGTAAAGGGAATATATTTCGTTTTCCAGATGCATAAATGCTATCAAACTTAAGCGCGGCCATTTTCATTTTTAAGCATTAAAATAAAAATGCTTCTGTAATCCATTTCCTTGTATCCTTTTTTTAGCTTTCATTACATAAAGTAGACGGGATGGCAAAAAATGTAAATGTGAAATTTTCACAAGACTGAATCAGGTAATTGCATTAAAATCTTCTGGTTTCATGATTTTACGACTTTTTTTCACCTTTGCAAGCACACTTGAAATATAAGATTTTGATTTCTCGAAAAAAGAATTTCGATATTTTATGGAACTTGCCATAGTTCAGTTTTATACTGATAGGAAATCATCACGTATTCAAGGAAGTGAAAGTCGAAGTTGAGGCTACTTGAGTCGTTATTTTGGTCTTGATTGAAAGGGATAATGATAGTCTTTCATTTTGGATGGATTACGAATGATCCCAGATTCGATTTAATTGAATTTTGAAATAATTGAAAGTAAAGATGTTATATGTATGTGACTCACCGATACTGACACTGAGATTCAATTCATTTATTTCGATATTTCGGTATCGAAATAAACATCCTAGGCCTCTAGCACACAAAAAAGATAAGACAGTTTTCGATTTTAATTTCATAATTTTCGAGGAAATTGAACATTTTTTATCTGAATTTATGGAATTTGTATGGGAGCTGGCAGATAAAGTGAGAGGCTTTGGATGATTTTGAATCTGCTTATCAACACCCTAATCACATTGCTTTGTTGTGGATAGCTCTCATATGTTCAAAGGATAAATATTTTTCTTGAACACAAAAATTTGTATGGAATGAAGAAGTGCAATGAAGTTCATATTTTTTTAGGATTTATTACAATTATTAATGAACAAATCCTGGCTAAATTTTAATTTTGCACTTATTCTGGTTTCAATGAAAATCGATTAAATGCATTTCCCAAATTTGTGCATTTGTATGGGGAAGGGGGGGGGGAGTTGGTTATAGAAAAATTATTCGAATTAAAACTAAATTATTCGACATCAAAGATAATTGTAATAGTATACTTTTGTCAACGGCTTAGAAGAAAATAAAATTGAAATTCCGAAATTTCGTGAAATTTTTATGGGAGGAGGTAGAGAGAGTGAGGTGAAGTTGATGGTTTTTCCAAAATTGATTGCATTTGTAATAAAATTAGTAATAGCGAAAATTGGTTCTTTTAATTTTGCTAGTTACAATGTAAACATAAATTTTCGTTGTTGAAATTTTGAAGAAGACAGTCGCTGCACTCAGTTATTTTATCTATTTATTTTTTATCATAACAATGTAATTAGTTACATACTAAATTACTTAATTTAATTTAATATAAATTTACCTTAATTAATTAAATATAATTTGATATAAGTATTATAGGCACTGGTGGAAAGGTCAAACGGAGTGTGGGGGACCTTATAAAATTGAGCGTAGTCTCAGTTTGTATGTCACCTTACTTATTGGAGGTGTATAGTGTGCGCTGAATTTGTTAAATACTCTACAGCATCTGTTCATAGGCTCATTTTGTCCGTAATCTGTACGAAGTGGATATTCCTTGTTAGAAACAAAATTAGGAAAAAGTGGCATCTCCTATATCCAATAGTTGTTCAACCTGAAATTTTGTCAGACCTTAGAGCTCTACAATCTGACAAAGTTTCGGGTTGAACAACTGTTGTATAACTATCTTACGAACACCTTAGTAAAAGAGAAAAAAAATCACTTGAATTGAATAGGAGGTTTGTAACTTGAACCATCGATATACAATTTAGATCATTTATTTTAATGCTAATTAGTAATAAGGAATAATCCAACAAATAATCAATTAAATTTTGTTTTTCGTTTCGAAGATAGGCGAATCAATGGCAAAATTTATCATTGACTTTTCAGCAGATTTGATTTCACTAATTAACTAATTCGAATACTGTGAGTTGCAAATAAACAAAAACACTCTTTTCAAATTAACAACACTCATACATATGTTAGGCTCTAAGCGAAACCATTTAAAAAATCGAAAAAGTTTGTTTCAAAATTACATAGACAAACATTTAACAATTTTTCTACTGAAAATACAAATACGAGTATTACGATTCAAAACGTCTATCAATCAATCAACTAAATTCCTGTTAAGAACCCCTAGGATAGAAACAACTCTCTTACACAAGACGCGATACTGAGTATCGGCCTTAAGCTATACGAGTTTTAATTAGGGAAAAGTTAAGAAATTAATTGAAAAGTCCAGTTCTGAGAAATAAATGCCGTAGCATATTTTTAAGCACGAATTTTTGAGTTGCTAATGGCAATGAATAGATTCGAAAAAATAGGCAAACGTTGTAATAGTTTCACTATTAGTTCCAATTCTAGAAGGTCTATAAATTAAGTATATGGTTTCTGTTCCCTTTCTATCATTCAGTCTCCAATATAATCTGCTAATATTTATACACTAGGTGAAATCTGAGATTATTATAAGTTTACCACAAAGTTTGTAACGGCAAGAAATAAGGCTCGGAGAAAAAAATGAATGTTACAGAAGTTCATATAATCACTCGAAAATCTCAAAACCGGATGTCAGTCCATCCGTCCGTCCGTGTCCTCTCTAGCTTGAGAAGGCGTTGAGCTAGAAAGTTCAAATGTTGTATAGGTCGTTTTTAACAAAAAAAGTAAGGTCAACTACGTGAACGGGCCAAATCGTTCCACCCCGTCTACTCTCTCCCATACAAAATTACACAATTTCGCAATCTGACAATAAACGGATTTGCTCGAAAAGTATAAATGATATTGATCTGAAATTTGGAATGTAATACTTTTATGATGATTCCAATCTACTCAATAAAAATAATTTGTGTCTTCACCCTCCTTCCACCACCTCCCATACGAACTGAACTTTTTCATGAAATGCTCTAAACCAATTTAATCAGTGCATATAATACTTTTCGAGCTGAAATTGTGCACTAAATATTTAATTAGAATTATTAATAAGACCAAAAAAAAATTAGACGATTTGCTATACTCCTTCTACCCCCTCCCATACAAAATGACACAATTTCGCAATTTGACAATAAACGGATTTGCTCGAAAAATATTTATGCTATTGATCTGAAATTTGGAATATAATGCTTTTATGATGATTTAAATCTTCTATATAAAAGTTATTTGAGCCGTCCTCTTTCTTCCACCACCTCCCATACAAATTGCACTTTTTCATGAAATTCTCGAAGCCAATTTACTCAGTGCGTATAATACTTATCGAGCTGAAATTGTGCATGAAATATTTTTTTAAAATTATTAGTAAGGCCAAAAAAAAAAATTAGAATTAGCTATACCCGTTCTACCCCCTCCCATACAAACTGACACAATTTCGTAATTTCACAATAAACGGATTTGCTCGAAAAATATAAATGCTATTTATCTTACTCTTATTATGATAGAAATCTACTATATAAAAACTATTTGCGTCCTCCCCTTTCTTCCACCACCTCACACACCAACTGCACTGGATGAGAGAGGGACAAAGTGCTGATAAACAAAAAAGAAAATACATAGAAATTACATACAGTCACTCTAAAATCTAGAAGGCCCGTCCCCTGTCACCCGGTTGGCACACTTCTGAGTGGAAGGACGAGAACCACATTGCACTGGGACCATCCAGTTGGGCCCATTGTACTCCCCGCCCCCTCGCAGCCTGAATGCGTGCAGTGTTAGTAAACGCTGGCCTGAACACAGGCCCAACAATAGTTCGGACGCTATAGCGACTTCGTTGTAACAGCTAAGCTGTAATAATTCTTTATTATTATAATAATAAAGAATTGTGATCGACACAGAAAATAAAAATTTGCTACCCTGAAATTTGTTTTTTTCGCGTTTCATGACTAAATTAGCCTAAAAATGCAAAAAAAATAATCCGTCCCGCCGTACGCCGTACATATGGACTCATATCTCGGAGACCGTTAAGGGTAGAATATTCGTTTTTGGGTGGATTGTTGATTGGGTAAATGAGCTCCATTATCTAAATTTTGGGGAGTGTCACGTGGAAGGGGGCGGCGGAGGGAGGGAAAAAGTCAAAAACTACACTTGCTATCTGCACCACGAATGCAGATAGGAAGCTGAGAATCAGCAGAGGTATGAAGAGGATTGTGGGACAAACTTTAAAAATAATTTAATTTTTTTACTCATTGGCGCCCGAAAAGGGGGGGCTAAAACCAAATTGTCGGCGAGTTTTTTTTTCAAATGATTATATCTTCGAAATTAATTATCGTAAAAAAGTCATATTTTGGGACCATTAAAGTGGCATATAGCTCCACCACAATCAGCTTAGAAAGTGGCTAATTATTGTAAGGGGGAGGGTCATGGGTTGTACAAAGAAAAACAATTAAAAAAATATATCTCAACTATCTGTTAAGCTATTCAATTGAAACTTAAAACGTATATTAAGTTATAGTAAAAAAATACGAAAAAATACAACATGTGGAAATAATAGTAGAGGGGGAAAATGGGGAGCATTTGAAAAATGGCGCACTTTTCAAAATTAAAAATTCTTATATCTCAAAACTGAGTACAGATATCAAATCGAAAATTTGTCAGATTGTAGAACTACATAGTCGTTAGTTTTTGGTAAAAATTTTAAGTTAGGAGGTGTAAGAGGAAGGAGGTGGTAAGCAAAAATGTCGAAAATTTTGAGTGACTTTTCTAGGGCTTTGGTGAAAGATACAAAGTTTAAATTTTGCATGTAGATACATCTATTTGTTATACATAGAAAAAAAATAATAGTTTGTTCCACAATTGGTATAAACCGACCCCCTCGGTCTAACGTGCACAAGGAGTTTCATATGCATTGAAAAAACACACGCTGTTACCTAACAGGTCGCTATGACCCGGTATCCAAATTAAAAATACTTCGTTTATAACCGCTGGGCGATTCAAATTGTGTCTGCAAATATGGTTCTGCAGAAGTGCAGCCCTGCTTTCCCAGAATATGTAACAATTTCTGAGACTGGTCGAAAAGAATATTTGTGTTAATGGCTAATACTTTCACTTGGAATACTGTGGGAAGGTCAGTCCGTATACAGGTTGCCCCTTTGTTTCGTTCCAAAAACTTAAAGTGAAACCTCCGTTTCTCAACCTGTCGTTGGTTCATATCGTACTTGCAGTTTGAAAGAGAAGATACAATATCTTCTCTTTACTTGTTTTAAGAACAGAAATTACTCGAATTGGAAAGAAGAGAAAGTAACTTAATACGTTATAAAATAATTGGTTTCGTGAATGTTTTTTGGATTTTACAGTGTTGAGCTTTATTAAACGTGACGTTTTGATCTCTGCTGATACCTTAATCAAAATGGGCTGATTAAATTTGTTGAATATATTTGTGAAACGTGGCAGATTTGCTAAAACCGAATAGTTTTTTTTTTAAGTTACATCTATATTTTCACATAATTAATAATAATAAAATAAAAAAAGTTTACATAATATTTCCAATTCTAATAGTGCAGGTAAAAAAATATGAATATATTTTTAGTATTATTACTGGAAAATCTTAAGGAAGGCATTCACAGTTTAAATGCAATAATTTATCACATGAGCAGCACCGTTAACACCAATCAATTTCTTACCTAGTGTTTTTTGAAATACTCCCGAAATTGCAATTGATGTTAACCTTACAAATGGCATGAAATTTATCAAAAATCTGGGGTTTTCCTAATGATTCTTCGAAACAATTTGTTAATATATCTGAGTTATTCCGCCTTGATTTGAACAATAATAAGCAGTAACATATTTTGATTTTTTCCCAATCCCTTTTGTTTAAATATAAATCTGGAAAACTATAAATTAGATCACAACCTTATTTTCATATCAGCTAGATTCTTTACACAAAGAACTTTTATTTAATGGCTGTAAAACAGAAGACAAAAATGGAACTTTTCATAAAAAATAAATCCAAAAGACAAACTCTCTAAAAAAAGGACTCTCCTTTCAAATAAAGGTCGAATGGTCATTGTATTGAGTGTCAATTTTGAATTCGACCGTATTCAAATGGCATTCTAAGAAAGGACAAGCTTATCGCTTTCGATTCTTTTAAAGATTCTATGTCTTAATTAAGGAGCATTGAACACTTAGATCGATCAAAGTACTACCGAGGCTTAGGTTGTCTAGTGGGTAGCGTATTGGTCTACAATACAAAGATCGTGAGTTTGAATCCCGGTCAAAGCATAATTCCAGCACACTGCCTGCTTGGATATACCATAGTTACCTCCATCTACGAAAATAAAAAGCTTGCAGATAGAGGGTTGTGCGAAGAGCTAATTATCCTTCTACAATAAGTAATGAAAATGTAATGGAACCTGGAAATTAGGAGGCCAAGGCCATTGAAGAAGAAGAGTACTACTGGTGAACCAATCCTTAAGGGTTTTTTGATAAGCTGATAGTAAAGAAATGTCATAAACGAACGCTTTGAATATCAGATAAGAACTAACCAAATATTTCAATAATTTGCTAACGATTTGCTACGTATCAACTACAGTTTCAGTCAGAATTTAATTGAAGCTTGTAAAGACTAAATATAACTAGAAATACTCCATACACACTAATATTTCTGTCCTAAAGAAGTTTGGACAATGCATGAACAGCGATTGCGCGGGAAATTTCGTCCGAATTTTAAATTTTCTGAATTTTTTTTCTTTTATGAAGTAAACACAATCATAATGAATTTTTATTTATGAAAGTTATATTTATTTTCGGTTTTAATGAATTTTCTATTCAAAAACTTGCAGTTTAACGCTAGTTTGCGCTCGTGTCCGTATATTTGAAATCGGTCAAACTTAAGTTTGGCTGTTTTTCAAATTTCTTAAGTTGCCTTCTTGTGTTTCTAAACTCACGTTGAACTGTTAGTATTATAGCATTGTCCAAACCCTATTAGGACAGAAGTGTTAGCGTGTATCGAGTATCTCTAAGTACAACAATATATCGCAGATGCCAATATTATCTGAAATCAGATATCTGAAACCCACTCGAGCACATACATAATTCAAACTTAATTGAATTCTGCGAGCAAGAGTAGCACTCTGATTACATCTCTTTCAAATTTGTACATCCTTAGTTCAATGCATATATGCAATTATTTTTTGTAGCGCTGGGTGCAAGGTAGCTTATCCTACACATTATAGATTTTTATTAAACCGGAAATCTTGCAGTTAACGTAGAGAACCGCTTATTATTCACCTTGCAAAATCCATAAAGCTACATAGTCCGTGAAATTTCCTCAATTACTCTTCATGTACGTAAAAGCATAACTAGGATTTTCTCGAAAAGCAAACGGTCCATAGCATCACTTTGCCTACAGTTCAGTATCGTATTTCGAAACTTTTACGCTGTTTCATAGCATCGTTATTTTTACATTATCACGAATGAGCACTAAGAAAACTTCTTGCTTGGCTAGATAGCAATGCAGTGCCTCCCCTCTCTCTTCATAAAAATCAGAAATTTTTTTTTTCAAATCAACTTTCTTAGAAAGTCAAGATGAATGTTTCTTAGTACGCCCTGATAGAAGGATTATTATAAACAAGTTCTTCTACGGTAACTTTAGTTTCTATAAGCGATGAGCTGTTTTGAGCTTACGTGACCGATAATCCTAAATTGAAATCGCAGGGAAAGACATTATTTGTAAGTAACTTAATTATGTGAAATACTCTTGGAGTGGACAAATTTCGAGAAAAACAAAAACTAGCTAGTTAAATTTTTAACTAATCGAACAGAGACTTTATTATTTACTTGAACTTTATTTTTCAATAAAAATATTTTGCTTAACAAACCGCACCACTATCAATGTGAAAATTGAAAACCATTTAACGCAAAACAGAACTATTGGTTTGTTTTACTTACTTATTTACGATGGCGCTACACCGTGGGCCATGGCAACCTTTATACTTCGTCTCCATCCTTCATGGTTCAAGGACCGCATGCTCCAGTTTTTAATGGGTCAAATAGTTCCACTCCTATATCTCCTCCTATCACTCCTCTATACAATTAAGGAATTCCCTATGAAGCGTTGAAGGCTCCTAGCTTCTGCATTTGCCATATTACCGAGACTATCGAAAATGTGTGCGTTTCGATGGCGTCTCCTTCTTCCAGAGAGAGAGAGAGCAGGACAAGCACATAACAGGTGAACAATCGTCCCTTCCTCTTCCTCATCTTCGCAGATCCTGCAAAAATCATTAAACGGAAGGCTAAGCATCTGAGCATGTCTCCCTATCAGGTAGTGTCCTGTAATGACTCGTACTAAGGAGCTAATCATCTGCCTGCTTAGCGAGATCAGTCTACCAGAGTGTTATAGATCCAGCTCAGGCCACTTCTGTCTGGTGGTATTACATGTAACACGGTTTTCCCATCTCTTTACGGCTTTGCTAATCGCATCCATCTTGTAGCTTATAAGATGCAAGAGGCATGCTTAGCTTCTCTTTCTCAGATTGGATCTGCATGGTGGTTCCGTGACAGGCGAGTTTTTTGGCCCTGCAGTTCCCCAGAATGGCCCTTTGCCCTGTTACTCAGCACAGGCGAATGTTGAATTGTTCAGCCATCTTCCGCAGAGACGCTTGACAATCAAGTACAGTCTTGGATGTAGACATGACTGATTCCAGGGGTTTAATAGTGGTCTGGCTATCAGTGAAGATATTGGCATATTCTTATTATACATATATTACACTAGCAAACGCCCGCGACTTCGTCCGCGTAAAAATAATAATTTTTGAGAGTGTAGTTAGTAATACATTATGTGGGATATATAATCTGCTTACTTTAATGGCTCTTTGAAGAAAATGGTTTGTATATTGTTGGAATCAGAACCATAAATTATTAACAATGAAAGCATGATACTCGCATTTTTATGGGACAGGCTCGTGATCAAATCAAACCAGTGATTCTAGATCATATACGTGTTGAAAAGCGTTAAGGACATGTGAATAATTGTAGCTGGTTTTATTAAAAAAAAAACAAATAAAATAACATTAAGCTTAAAAACATAACAGGACTACGATTGTGCGTAAAGCCCAATCATACGATACTATGTATAAATGAAATCGAAATTTTTACGGAGTTAAGAAATTTTGTATAGGGAGTGGTAGAAGGGGTGACAGCATTGAACTAATTTGTTTCACATCATGCTAGAGTAGCTACAAAAAGGTTTTGTACCAAATTTAAGCTTCAAAAATTGAGTAGGTACTGAGAAACAGTGCATTGAATTTAATGAAATTGTGCAATTTGTATGGGAGGTGGTAGAAGGAGAGGCGGGTTTTTGGTGATTTTTCGAGAAACAACTATAACTATCATGTAATTGATATACTTTAAATTTCAGATCTGTATCATTCATAATTTTTAAGAAAATCGAATTATCGTATAGTCATGGAATGTGTCTCATTGTATGGGAGGGGAAAGAAGGAGTGAAGCTACTCGGTTAAGTTTTTTCCCGATATTACTAATAATGCTAATTAAGGATTAAATTCAAATTTTTACCTCGATGAAATTTAAATGTACTGAGAAAATTCGTTTAGAGTATTTCATGAAAAAGTGCGGCTTATATGGAAGGTGGTGGAAGGAGAAAGGGGTTTCTGGTGATTTTTTGGAAAACAACTATAATCATCATGCAATTGATATATTTGAAATTTCATATCAGTAACATTCAGACTTTTCAAGAAAATCAAATTCTTGCGAAGTCGTGGAACTGTGTCCCATTGTATGGGAGGGGGTAGAAGGAGTGAAGCTAATCGGTTAATTTTTTCCCGACATTAATAATAATATTAATTAAGGATTTAATACAACATTTTAGCTCGATGGAAAATACACGTACTGAGAAATTTGGTGTAAAGTAATTCATAAAAAAGTGTAGTTTGTATGGGAGGTGGTGAAAGGAGTGAGGAAACTCAAACAATTTGTAGACCAAAAGACTGCATTTATAATAATATATTCCAAATTTCAAATTGATAGCTTTTATGGTTTCCAAGAAAATTTGATTAATATAAATTTTGAAAATGAGTCACTTTGTATGGGAGGGGGTAGAAGGCGTGAGGGGAGTAAAATGAAACCAAAAGCAGATTTCATTCCGATGGACACCTAAAAAACTGTGCAAATTTCATTACAATCGGTTCAGCCGTTTGTGCGTGAAAAGCGGTCGGACAGACAGACAGACAAAAATTTAAAAAATGTGTTTTTATGCTTAGTTAGTGCTAAAATAACTCAAAAAACTAACTTATAGCCATTTATAAGCAAATTACAGACAGACACTACAATTATATTACTATGTATAGATGTATAGATGTATAAATTACACTTGAGCCAGGCCAAGGCTTCTTTCATCGCCATCACTTCTGCTTGGGACACACTACAATGATCCGGGAGACGAAAAGATATGCTTAAGTTCAGCATTGCGGAGAAAACCCCTCCCCCACTCCACTTTTAGCTTTGGTTGGAGCTTTCAGTATAGAACGATTTGGACTCTTTCTTCCGTATTTCGTCTGCCTTCCATTCCTGTCTCGAGTGGATGATTGTGAGGAAATTATTATCAGAATCAAAACTTTGTAGAGTGTAGTCTGTGTTTTTGGTGAAATTCTCGATATTTGCCAGAATTAAAAGAGTGACCAGTTTGAATGCAGGTCCACTGGCGAGTTTCTTTAAGGCAGGCGGCCACGCTTGCATCTATCTGGTTGCCAATAATACCGAGAGGTATCAAATGAAACAGTACTTCTAGTTCTACGTGGGTGGGGGGGGGGTATGTTCACAGAGCGCCACTTATACTGTTCCCTGCACCTTGCTGAGGAGTTTGCAGTTTGTCGCTGTCTTTAGGGTAGTCCATCACATAATCACACCATAAAGCGGCATGACGGCAACGTAGAGCCATTTCTTACCTATGGCATTCCATACAAAGTTCAAATTAAATCCAATACACTAATTTTCGTAGCACCTTTTATTTTATTTTTTTAGCATCGACCATAACTTAGGGAATTTTCATTTAATGCATTGAATGCACAGTCTAGGCGGTAAAGGATTAATGAGCGATGGGGTTACTAGGGAGTTTCAACTGCCGGTGTACGTTAGTCTTGAAACATTGAATGCTATAAGCTGTCGGGAACACGTGGGGTGGCAATGCATTCCACAGTCTCCATGATTGGGTGATGAAGGACTGTCTATGTCTGACTGTATGCGATGCTAGAGGCTTAACAGTGAACTCATGAGCGCATGCAGCTTTCCGAGTATTCCTGAAATGGTTAAAACGTGCTGGATTAGGTTGGGCAGCTCTAGCTGCATTTGCAGTGGAAATAACGATAGTAAACGCTGAGTATCCCGAAGTTTGCACGATGTTAGAGGGAGTCAATAGAAGCTATTATAGTTTCATCTCCAATTAGGCGGCATGCATACTTCTGAATCCGATCGAATACCGCAAGTTGTGTTTTAGGTACCTCAGACCATATGAGCGAGTCTTACTCGAAACGGGGCCTTGTAGATATTTGATAGATCTTGAGATGAAAACAACTTTTTACATCTTCGAAGCACACCTAAAATGGGTTTGCTTCAATTGAGATGTTTGTTAAAATTTATTCGAAGAAATGTAAATTTTTCTGAAGTGTGCTACATTCGAGAAACCCGCCGGAACTTCCCTTTTAAGGGATAAACGACAGACCTGTTTTGTGGCGTTGAACTTTACTCTATTTTCTCCAATCTAGAGCTAATGTGAGGTTTGAGTTGCATAATTTGCGGCATTTAGAATATATTGAAATACTATGAGCTTCAGCACGGAGTCAAATTGAAAGGTGTTGTCTAGAGTACTGTCGTCGGGAAAGCTATGAATTGGATTGAGTGTTACTAACAGAAGATTCTTAATGAAGATTTAAAAGAGAGTGGAGAACAGAGCGATGAGCGACACTGGAATCAATCTGAAACAGTTGGGATAATACGCTATCCATTACGAATCGAATTAATAGATCAAAATGGAAATTTTCAATCCACTTGAAAAGGGAAGTGTTACAAACAATGGCTATGGGTTTTACCAATAAACATTTATGCCTATTCAAAATATCAAAGGCTTTTGCAATGGCAGGAACTTGTGAATGCACGAGTTTAATCAGATAGACCAGGAAATCTCCAGTGGAACGTTCGGAATGGTACCAGTATTGGTGATCATGAATAAGATTATTTCTTTAAGGTTATTGAGTAGTTTGCAGTTGACAGCCGTTTCTATCACTTTCAACAGCACTGAAGTGATAGCTTACTGGGAATTGGTTGGACATTCGCCATTTTCTACAAGGTTGGAAAGTGTGCTTAAGAGAATGAAAGGTAAAATAGATTGCAAAGAGGTTTAGGCAAAGAGAAAAAACATTTCCTTGAAGTAATTGGGGAATGCATTAGGTCCAGGAGATTTGTGAATAGCTCCTTGAATATCCTGGGAATAAGAAGCACTCGAAACTGAATGGGCTGTAGAGAAAAACCAGAAAGTGGTGGTTTATGGGAGACTGATTTGATGGTGAGACCCGAAAGTTTCTTGCAGAGCCACAAGATAAGCTCTCGCAATGGGATTCGTAATAATTCGCTCACCATCTGTAAAGGGAAGTGTTGATGATATTAAAAAGTTTCAGTTGACCGCTTTAACGAATGATCAAAATGATCATGAGCCTTTAGGGGTTTCAAGAATCTTCCGACGAAGCTTTTGGTTATGCTGGAGCTTAACACTTTCGAAAGTTGATATACAATTATTCCTTAATACTGTTGCGAGCTAGGGGTTAGCCGAGATTTCAAGAAAAACACAATTCGTTTAAAAATAAGGGATAATTTATTTATTCGCACTTTTACTTAATTCACACTTTTACTTAATTCGTCTATTTGGCACTACTGCCGCGTATCGCTTGCACTTGTTCGCGTCTCGATAGATGTCGCGGAATGACTGGTTGCCGTCTAACAGCTTCGTGCTTTTATACAAATTTGCCCCAGTTCTCGAAGCTCTTCTCGATCACATCGCTTCCCACGTTCGGCCTTGTCACAATTATTCGCATGAAGTACTTGACCGTCACGACTTCAACCCGTTCGTTCGCGATCCTTATTCGAATGTCTATCTTTGCTTCCATGATCTTTCCCGATGTATTGTTCTTGTTGCAATCGATCTTGCCGACTCGGGGTATTCGACCGACTCCAGCGTCTTTTATCAAAATCGTGTGTAAGATTTGAACTCTGACGACTAGTTCTTGACCAAGATCTACCTGCCCGATCTCTATCTTTGCGTTGTTTAGCAGCGCAGCCGGAACAATAGTTGATCACTTTTCTAGGTTTACGGCAGTCGAGTCTCAAGTGTCCTGCCTGTCCATAATTCCAGCATCGGGGGGCACCAAATCTTTCGCTCCGCTTGGTGTACTCTGCTTTCTGACACATACACTCTTTTGCTATTTCTCGGACTCGATAGTTACTCCGTGAGCTTTGCTTGGCAGCTTCGAACGTCAGCCCATATACCAAGGCTTCGCCAATCGTTTTCTTACCTGCCAATTTTAGCGCCTGTTGCAGCTCTCTGTCCTGTACAGCATTGTTAAATGCGAAAACAGCTGCGTCGTTGCGTTGTTCTGTTTGCGCATTGGGAAGCGATAATAGTGTGTGTCGTTCAATATCGCGTGCCAGCTCTTGAAGTCTTTCACCATTCTTGTGGGTTCGGTTGTACAGCTGTATTTCGTAGATCTCTCGCATGTGGTCACTGCCGTAATGAAGATCCAATGTCTGGACTAACGTTGAAAAATCTTGTTGTTGCTCCTGCGGAATCGTTTGAAGAACCTCTGCTGTTGGACCTCTTAGCGCCAATATAAGAGCTGTTCCTCGTTCCAGATCATTCCAATGATTGTTTCTTGCGGCAGCCTCAAATTGGATCTTATAAATAGCCCACGGTGTTTGTCCATCAAAGATTGGAGCTTTGAAGCCCTTGCGCGTAACGTGCTCTGCCTTGATGACTCCAGCCGCTTTCACGTTATCGAAGTCCCTTTTTAGGCGTTCGACTTCTTGTACAATCCCGGATATCCTTTCCGTAATTTGTTCTTCGAAGATTCGAAGTTTCTTCTCTACGTTGTCTTCTATTGCCTTACCCATGGTGTCTATTTTATTATTTTGCAGCTCCAATTTTTGGTTGAGGTCCCTTGAGGTCTGATCTAATTTTTCATTGAGGTCCGCTGACAGCTGACTTTGTTAGTCCAGTTTCTGATTAATGTCCGCTGATTGTTGCTCTAATTTCTGATTAATGTCCACAGATTGTTGATCTAATTTCCGATTCATGTCCGTTATCACAGCTGATTGTTGATCTAATTTGTTCATCATTTGTTGCATTAACTGTGTCAGAGCACTCATATCCACGAGCTTCTTTGATTTGGAATTCAAAACTATCTACATCCTCACCCTCAGCCTCAAGTGTCTCGATCATGCGGCTGACAAGTTCACACTTGCTCTCTGTCGTAGATAACTCGCGTCTACTGAGCTCTTCCTTCAGCTCCGTTAATTTTAAGTCCTTTAGATAACGCGGCATTTTCACTACCGATTATTTCCAGTTTTTCCGCGATTCGAATTCACTTAAATTTACGTCACTAATTAAAGTCACTGTTCACTAAATCACTCGAGAATTTCCGATTTCACAAAATTCTCACTGTCCGTTCGAGAATTTTAGTTTCACTTTTTCGCTCTCACAAAATTATCCGTTCGAGAAATTTTTATTTCACTCGCGATTTTTAACCCGAATTTATCCTTGAAATCCCACTTCTGACACCAATTGTTGAGAGCTAGGGGTTCGCCGAGATTTCAAGAAAAACACAATTCGTTTAAAAATAAGGGATAATTTATTTATTGGCACTTTTACATAATTCACCTATTTGGCACTACCGCCGCGTATTGCTTGCACTTGTTCGCGTCTCGATAGATGTCGCGGAATGACTGATTGCCGTCTGACAGCTTCGTGCTTTTATACTAATTTGCTCCAGTGCACAAAGCTTCCGTCAGGTGTCGTTGGTTGTGTCTCGACTATTCTAGATCTTTAATTGTCTACATTTTGGAGTATACAGTTTATTCTGGAAAGTTCTAGGTGGCGTTTTACATATTAGGGGATACTGTTCTTGTATATTCCAGAAAGATCAATTACGTGGTTGCCAAATCTATAACAATACGTTGTAAAGCAATTTGTTGACAGGAGTTGGACTACCTTTGAAAATTTCAAATACCTTTAGAACTACTTCGGTAATCTTTCGACAAACTGTATCACAATCATTAAATTTGAAGCACGATTTTCCAATCTGCTCCTCGATTAAATTTTTAAAGCTTAAATTCTGCTTAAGATATTTTGATAGCAACTCTAGCATGATGTGGAAAATAAATTCAATGCAATCACCCATTCAACCACTTCCCAAAAAAAATTTTCTTAAAATCACAAAATTTAGCCTCTCATCTAGATTGTGATTGGGCTTTACTCCCAATCGTAGTCGTGTTATGTTTATACTCTAGATAAAATCTGAAAGTATGTTATGTTTGCCTTACCGTTTGTAACGTTAAGTGATAATGCTCGCACAGAACCGCCAAGGGTACAGAAATGTTTATTGTCACTCAAAAAACTCGATTCCGAGTGAGCGTCTGTTCATCTGTCTGTAGCATAACTCACGAACTCTTTGAGCTGAAATTTTTTGTGTGTCATTTTAAGCAAAAAGAAACTTTAAGTTTGTGAAAGGACCATATCTTCCCACTCCTCCTACTCCTCCCATACAAATTTCTGGAAATTTTGAAATTTCAAGAAATTGATTTTTCTGTGAAACTATTTAAACTATCATCTTGAAACTAGGTTATAAGTATAACGATGTAAGTATAATTAACGTCAAAAATTGTTGATTCGATTTCCTCACTCCTTCTACCTCCTTCCATACAAATGCATAGTTTTGAAAAATTATTTTTTTCTATTTGCAAACTAGCTCTAAAAAGACGAATTTTTGCCACAATTAATCAGAAAAAGAAACTACCAAGTTTACTTCACTCCTTTTACCCACTCTCATACAAATTTCACGAAATTTTGAAACTTATATTAAATTATGTATCTTCAAATCTGTCAAACCTTTCGACTTGAAGTTTTGTGGAAAGTACAATAGGACGACAAAATTTTGTTTCGATCCGTGTACTCCTTCTACCCCCTCCCATACAAATGTACAATTTTATTAAATGCATTATATCGATTTCCATTAAAACAAGAAAAAGTTTAAACTTAAAATTTTGTCAGAATTTATTCCTTAATAATTGCAATAAATGCTAAAAAAAAACATAACAGGGCTGCGATTGCGCATAAAGCGCAATCTTACGATACTCTAGATGAAATAGAATTTCTTGTGATCCCAAGAAATTTTGTATGGGGAGTGTTAGAAGGGATGATAGCATTGTACTAATTTTTTCAACATCATGCTAAAGTAGCTATGAAAATGTTTTATACAAAATGCTTACTCCAAAAACTGAATGGGAACTGAGAAAATTAGTGAGTTTGATTTAGTGAAAATGTGCAGTTTGTATGGGAGGTGGTAGAAAGAGTGGGGGGATTTTGATGATTTTTTCAGAAATAACTAGGAATATTATAAAATTGGCATCCCTTAAATTCCAGACTAGTGCCATTCATAATTTTCAAGAAAATCGATTTTTT
Organism: Chorisops tibialis; assembly: GCA_963669355.1. Taxonomy (NCBI): domain Eukaryota; kingdom Metazoa; phylum Arthropoda; class Insecta; order Diptera; family Stratiomyidae; genus Chorisops; species Chorisops tibialis. The sequence continues at coordinate 63,131,795 of OY770264.1, read as the reverse complement.
GTGAAGTTGTGAAACTGTGTCATATTGTATGGGAGAGGATAGAAGTAGTGAAGCAAATCAAATATTTTTTTTTTCACCTTAGTAATAATATTAATTAAATATTTATTACAAAATATGAGCTCAACAAATGTTATATGTTCTGAGAAAATCGGCTTAGAGCATTTCAGGAAAAAGTGTAGTTTGTATGGGAGGGGGTGGAAGGAAAGGGAGGAAGCAAATAATTTTTGTACTGTAGATTTAAATCATTAAAAAGGTAATATATACCAAAATTGAGACCAATAGCTTTTATACTTTTGAGTAAATCCATTTATTGTTAAATTGCAAAATTGTGTCATTTTGTATGGGAGGGGGTAGAAGAGGTGAAGTTAATCATCTCATTTTTTTGACCTTACTAACAATTTTAAATAAGTATTTGGTGCTCAATTTCAGCCCGCTGAATTTTATAAGCACTGAGGAAATTGGCTTAGAGTAATTCATGATAAGTACAGTTTGTATGGGAGGTGGTAGAAGGAGGGGGAGGACACGCACAATTTTCATATGATAGATTGACATTATCATAAAAGTAATATATTCTGAATTTCAGGCCAATAACTTTTATACTTTTTGAGCAAATCCGTTTATTGTCAAATTGCGTAATTGTGTCATTTTGTATGGGAGGGGGTAGAAGGGGTGGAGCGATTTGGCCCGTTCACGAACTTGACCTTACTTTTTTGTCAAAAACGACGTGTACAAAATTTGAACTTTCTAGCTCAACGCGTTCTCAAGCTAGAGAGCGCACGGACGGACGGACGGACGGACGGACGGACGGACGGACGGACGGACGGACGGACATCCGGTTTTGAAATTTTTGAGTGATAATATTAACTTCTGTATTCATCATTTTTTTCTCCGAGCCTTATTTCTTGGCGTTACAAACCTTAGAGCGAACTTATAATACTCTCAGATTCCATCTAGAGTATAATTATCAGCTTTGCTTTGCTCCTTCTACCCTCTCCCATATAAATACATTTATTAGAAATTCAAGAAAAGCATTTCTTTTTCGAACATATGAGAGCTATCGACTTTGAAATTGAAACAAACCATGATAAGGATGTTTAAAGGGAGCTTCAAAATCATCCAAAACCCTCCACTTCCTCTGCCACCTCACATATAAATGCCTCAATTTTGGGAAAACTATATCCAATTTCTCGAAAAAAATAAAATAAAAAATACAAACTTTAAATTCAGCACGAAACATCTTGCATGCCACGTTCGGTATCATGCACAAAAATATTATGTTATGTTTTATAACAAAATCGATGTTGTGTGACTCTTTTTGTTTACACTAATGTTTGGTTTACCGAAGATTATAGCACAGTTTATTTGGCTTGTATCATTTCATGTTCGACTTGGAATCGTTATTTGCAAGCACCCGTTTAATTGCTTGCTGGGTCATTGTACATCGTAAACAGTTGCAGATCAAAAACTAGAAACAAATACATATGTGTCGATTTCCTCCAATTTTCGGAAGGACATAGAAGAGGTTTTAGTATAAGTACATAAATAAGTAGCATAAATCAGAATAGAACTTGATTTGAACCTGCAGTTAAAGTTTGACTACGACTAAAAAATGATTTTTTTTTTATTTTCATTCTTTTCCTTCATTGAATTAAATGCAGATGAATGAGAGTAAGCTTCAGTGAGATGTTTGAAGGATTAGCAGAAGCTTACAAATGTCCTTTTCTATTAAATTCTAAAGCAATTTTTTAATACCCATATACCTTTAAGGTATCTTATAAATCCCTCAAATTGATTTTATTTAACGAAAAACTCGACGTTTTATTAAATTTCGTTTCGAATCGAGATTATAACAGTCAACAAATTTTTCATCCGAGGTTTGGCTTTACTTTAAAGCTTCCGGAATCGCTGTTGTAGGTTCCTTCCTTGCTAACAATCGTCTCTTGAATGTACTCTATACCATCTATGCATGTATAAGTAACAAACGTCTTGCTAAGCATTTTATTCCACAATTTTATCTTCTTCTTTATAAATACGGAAGGAAAAAAACAATTTTCCTTGCGATTTTGTCTGTTAAGAAAGGATATTATGGATATGAAAGGACAAAGGAATAACATCTAATGTCACAGTGTGCACCTTTTATTTCGCAGATTTAAGTCGAAAATTCGAATTTTATTCCACGACTGTCTTATTTGAGAGACTTTCAAATGTCGTTTGATATTACTTTCTTTTATTTTCAGTGAATAATGGTGAAAACTTTAAATTTAAAAGAGTTTCACTTGAAATTTTTAGTCGATTTGGTTGTGTGTGCATATCTGATGGAATGTCTAATATCATTGTTTTCAATTGTATTGAGAAAATCTTGTTGGAAGGTCTATAGAGTAATAGAATAACAAAAAGTTGTTTGTTTGATCAAACTCTCGATCGACATATAATTCATTCTGAAAGTGTATACATATCTGGACTATCTGAATCTGTGAAGATTTGAGTTTCTAATGACGGATTTACATCATGATAAAATAAAGATGAGATGTGCCAGAAAAAAGAAAAGATATATTATAGTTTATTCAATAAACTTTCTTTGCGACAAAGGCAACTGCTACGTGAGCAGCCCCTATCCACCATTATATACCTATATGCAAAATAAATTATTCAAATCGGTTTTTTATTTAGTTCCCTTTCATTCAGGGCCAACTTTCTCGAGTCAGAAATTCTTGCTATTTTTTGAAAGTTCATATTTTTGCAACTTTCTGGCTCTGATTATGAATTTTGTCACAAAATTTGTCCAATAAAACACGTAATGTATTACAAGCGACAAAAATCATGAGATTTAACTAATTTGTGCTGTCAGCAGCAGTATTTAGGTAAAATAAAAATACAGCATTCTAAAATCCAGACATTTATATTATCTCTGACAGTAAGGCATCTATCGTAGCTTTACAATCACCTCAAATACGATCAAAGCTCGTATGGTATTCTAATAGAACTAAGGAATAAAAATAGAGTAACCCTCATTTGCTAGAGCTACGATCGTGAGTTCAAATCCCGATCTACGCAAAATCCCAGTGCACTGCCTGCCTGGTATACCTTGGTCACTTCAATCTACGAAAATGAAAAATTCGTAGAAAGCGGATTGTGCGAAGCGCTACCAACGCTTCCGCAATAAGTAATGAAAATGGTAAGGAACCTAAAGTTCAGGAGGCTAATGCACGATTTGGATGCCATATTTGGATACTGGAACAAAGTGGGTTTGATGGTAATAAACAATCTGATTCATTTGCCAGAAAAGGATCCGATTCTGATTTCGAAGGATCTCTTCCTTTTTGCAGGATACAACTCGGTTATGCAAAAACGAATATCCTAATGTGGCCGAAAGCACAGTGTGCCCTTTAATCGAACTTGGTACCAGGCAATAAGCGTGCTAAGCTTTTCATGCCAAACATTCGGTAGAAAGAATTGCTGAATATCTGCAATTAAGCAGAAATCAGAATAGACTGTTGGTGGCTATCTTACTCGTACAACTGGACACTATCACATGAAGAAACACCTTCATAGAACTTTTAAAGGACAATTTATGTAGAATGTGCAATGAGGATGAGAAAACACTAGAACATATTCTGTGTGAATGTACACCACAGGTGGAAAAAAGACTCCTGTATTTCGGTCCCCGATTCGTGAGCCCACGTGAATTTTTGACCATTCCTCTACGCGATATCCTAAGCCTTATCAATAGTACGAGACTCGATTAGAAACTCGAAAATCATGGGGGTACATCACAATAGGCCCATCAGTGGCAGCAGTAATAGTCCTAGAACAAAAACTAACAACGACAAATGCATGTAATACTAGAACGCATTATAACTAAGACTATGAATAATATAAGATATCCAAAGCCCGTGGAAAAAAGTATAACCAATTCGACTGCGTGTAGGGCGGTGAAAAGGCTTTTAACACCCAAAGCACATGATCCCCGCTCATTGGCTTCTACCCACGCGCCCATATTCAAAACCCAATCGATTCAATCGGCGGTCGTCGCTATGGATGCTTAAATACTTTTTGTTGCTTCCAACGCAACAGAATTGGTTATCACTTTTTCCATAGGCTTGGGATATCTTAAATTATTCATAGTCTTTGCTAAGATGAAGGACAAAAAATTAATTTTCAAGACTGGTGCTAAATATGTCCTACGTAGTGGGACAAAAAAATAATTTGAAGGCAGAGATACAAACTTGGTGTCATTTGAAAGGTCTCACTTTACATGAACATAATTCATTTCCTGGTAATCAGTTTCCTTCGACACAAAAACGGTAAATTGATCTTATAAATTTAATAAAATATTGTGTAAAATTGTTACACATTAGTTGGAAACTGCGTTAAAAAATTAGATATTCATATAGAGCTCCGCAAGGGCTTTCCAATGACACCAAGTTTGAGTTGATATCTCCGAATTATTCTTTTGTTTGGAAGTTAATTTTTCGTCCTTCGTCTTACACAGTGAACTATAATTATAATTACTTCATACTCTTGTCGCTTTCCGTTGTTATTTTTTGTTCCAGAGCTCTTAGACTATAGAAGATGAAACCAAACCTAACCACCGCGTAATTTAAACTCGTAATTGTGTGTTCTTTTCACTAAACTATTTGTTTTTGTTGTAATTTTTTCAATTCTGTTGGGAAATAGCCAGCGATTATTATCGATTTTCCTCAATTATTTCGTTGAAACCACAATTGGTTCGAGTATTTGGTAAATATTCCGGAGTAGAGATGAACCGACATCTCTGAATTTTGCATTTAGCATATTTGGTAGTGAAGGCGATATCGGGGTACCCAATATATGTGGTAATAGCCTACTTAAAATATGGTATTCTGATGTTTATATTAGATATAACCACTATCTGTAACAACATGCTTTTTGTGAGTATTATAGCTTTAGCAAATTTTCACTTGATTTCCATAGTGACGCTGAGTAAATTCCCATTTTCGAATGTGTGAAAACATTTCGATGGGTTAAGCAAATACCGGCGTAATTACAATAATTGCTGTCTCCTTATCGTGACACCATGGACAACTGTTCGTACAATCACGTAAAATTTTATCACTTCTGTACCATGTACATAAGTACATGCTCTATCTACCTCTCATATTCGTAATGGGTACCAAACAGTCTCTCCTTAATTGAAAACAATCATGACAGCAATATCGGTGACGATAAAAGGTGATATTAGCTGTTAATTAGGAGCAAATTTGTTCCATTTCGGGCCTGTCATTTTTGGGTAACTAAATACACAGATCGCTGATTGCTGATAGGTTATCAGCCGGCGGGAGTCAGGTATTCCCTTGTGCCAATATAAACGGTTGTCGCACCTGCCATTACAGTCAACCTGTCCAAGTTAAGAGTTTTTTTCTGATCGCGAAAGGCATAGGCCAGTGATATTTTACGTGTCTGGAAGGCTTCCATTTGACTACGTTTCGGCGTGCTATGAACGTAATTAACTTGGTTAAATCGAATTTTTATTGTTCATTTACCTCTACCATTATGGCCCGGTTGCTTTCAAATTAAATCAATCCGCTCGCCGATTTATGCATTAGATACTAGCAACTGTAACGATTTTATTTAATTTGAAGTTTCTCCGATTTCATTATCCTCGTTTATTGTTATTGTGATTGTAATTATAGTGAAATGAAATTTAAATCGATATCCTGGCAATGGGATATTTTGTATATATATCTATGAGTGTAATTGTAATTTGTATTGATTCCACTCAAAGTTGAAACTAATTACCTTAAGTCTCTTCTCTGGCAAATACATTTTTAAAATGTATGCTATGAGAACTACGAGACGTTCAAAACGATTTGAATTTTAACAATTTTCGCTACGCGGGAGAATTCCAAGTAGATACCTTTTAATGTGGTGGCGAAGATTAATTTATTGAAAATGCTCAGATACTTTTGAATGGAAAGAAGCAGGAGTTAGACCAGTTAATATCTTTAATTTTCGTGGATTCCTAACAACTTTTGAAGTTCCTTGCTCAGCGAGTTAATCGAAAAATTGTTGATTTGCCTGCATACCAAATGACTTGCTAACGATTTGTTTTTTTTTATTTTAAATCGATATTTTCTTCACTTATGTTAATCGCGAGCTAACGTATGATAAATCATAGATCGTACTAAGTTTACGTGTTAAAGTGGGTTTTGATGTAAGTTTATTTTAAACTAGTGATCCTCCGCGACTTTGTCCGCGTAAGAATCGCAATAATGAGCATTTTTTTAGATTGAGGCTGATGCTCGGGATCGCGTCTTGTGGAAGAGAGTTGTTTCTGTCCTATGCCCCTATATGGGGAAAATATGTCATCTTAAATTCTTTCGAATAGTGAATTGTGACTTTTGTACGGGAGGTGGTTATATAAGTGAGGGGTTTTGGTGGATTCTGAATCTCCTTTTCAACATCCTAATCATATTCCTTTGTTACTCATATGCTCGAAGAAGAAATACTTTTCTTAAGTTTTAAATACAAAAATTTGTATGGGAGGTGGTAGAAGGAGTGAAGCGAAGTTAATATTTTTTTTAGCATTTATTGCAATTATTAAGGGACAAATTGTGGTAAAATTTTAAGCTTGTACTTTTTCTAGTTTCAATAAAAATCGATTAAATGCATTTTATCAAAATTGTGCATTTGTATGGGACGGGGTAGAAGGAGTATTCGAATCGAAACCAAATTTGTTGGCATCAATGATATTTGAAATAGTATACTCTCCTCAAAATTTAAAGTTGATAGCTTTGACGATTTTGGAGAAAAATAATTTTGTTCAAATTCCGAAATTTCGTTAAATTTGTATGGGAGGGGGGTAGAAAGGATGAGGTGAAGTTGACAATTTTTACAAAATTGGTTGCAATTGTAATAATATTAATTTTGACAAAAATTCGTTTTTTTAGCTTTGCTAGTTGCGATGCAAACCGAATAAATGCATTTTTGAAAATTGTACATTTGTATGGGAGGGGGTAGAAGGAGTAAGGAGATCAGAGCAATATTTTTTTACAGTAATGGTATTTTTATTATAATACTACTAACTAATTTTCAAGTCATTAGCTGAAACGGTTTCGGAGAAAAATTAATTTCTTTAAATTTCCAAATTTCATGAAATTTGTATGTAAGGGGGTAGAAGGGGTGGGGGGATGTGGCCCGTTCACGAGCTTAAAGTTAATTTGTTGCTAAAAATGATTTATGAAAAATTTCAGCACGATAGGTCAAAGCTTTCGAGAGTTATGTTGTAGACAGACGGACAGACGGACAGACAGACGGTCACTCGGAATCGAGATTTTTGAGCAACAACAAATATTTTTGTACCCTTGGTGACTCTCTACGAGCATTATTTCTTAGCGTTAAAAACGGTAAGGCGAACACAATATACTCTCAGATTTCATCTAGAGTATAAAAATCCCTAAATATACGAAATATTAACTGGTCGAAAACCTTTAAAACTTCAACCCTCTCCCACACAAAATTATTTGTTCGACAATTTTCAAGAAATCAATTATCACCTAACTAATAAAAGCTATCAATTTGAAATTTTGCAAAAAAAAATTTTACAAATAAAATTGAGTCAAAAGTTCTGAGATCGCGCCTGTCGTTCTACTCCCACCCATATAAAAGTATGATTTCGACCATTATTAAGAAATCAATTATCACCTAACTATTAAAAGCTATCAATTTGAAATTTCGCATAAAAACTTACAAAAATAATTGACATGAAATCACGTTAAAATTTTTGAAATCGCGCTTGCCCTTCTACCCCCTCCCATACAAATGTTCGGGTTCGTGAATGTAAAATACACCGAATTTTATGAAAATTCCATGCAACTTCGTCTATGAAACACATTCTATACAGAAAATATTGGACGTGATTTAAGCAATCAATTAAAAAGCTATTACCATCCACCTACCCTTAATATTACCCCTCCTCCTCTCCTCATAAGAACCCAAACTTGCAGAAACGAATAAAATATTGTTAAATTGACAACAGCCCTGCCCAAGAACTCCCTTGCACTTAGTCTTTCCTAACCACTCTGACCTGCATATTGACTTTCCACTCAGTCCCAAGAAAAATAAAGTTTTGGCCGACTTGTTGGCAGTTTATTTTTTATATAACTTTCACAGATTATTAGGAGTACCTCGAGATGTAATCTGCGTTTGGTTTTATTTGAATAACCCCACGCGTTCTATCCCCTCCCATACAAAATGACTCATTTTTAAAAACATTTAATAATCAAATTTTCTTGTAAACTATAGGAGCGAATAATTTGAAATTTAGAATATATTATTTTTACCATAAATCTAATCTATGGTATACAAATTATTGGAGTGGGGGTACTCCTTCCACCACCTCCTATACAAATTGCACTTTTTCATGAAATAATAAACCATTTGCAAATTTACTCAGAAAAAAAATAAAATTTATCAAGCTCAAATTTTGTACTAAATCCTTAACCGATTAGCGCCTCCCCATCACATATTTTCAAAAATTGTATTTTCTTGAAATTTATGAAAGTTACTGATCTGAAGTTTAAAATATATCAATTGCATGATGATTATAGTTGTTTCTCAAAAATCACTAAATTCCCTCCACTTCTACTACCACCTCCCATACAAACTGCACAATTTCACTAAAACCAATGCACTCATATTCTCAGTATCTATTCAGTTTTTGAAGCATAGATTTGGTTCAACATATTTTTATAGCTACTTTAGCATAAGGCGAAACAAATTAGTTCAATGCTGCCACCCCTTCTACCACTCCTCATACAAAACAATCGTAGTCCTGTTATGTTTTTAAGCTTAATGTTATTGAATTGGGGCTTTTTTTGTGATTAACACAAGCAACAACTATTCACATGTCCTTAACGCTCTTCAATACATGTATGATCTCGAATCACGTGATTGATTTAATCACGAACCTGTCCCATAAAAATGCGAGTATCTGGTTTCATTATTAATAATTTATGATTATGTTTCAAACAAAATACAAAGCCTTGTGTTCAAAGAGCCATTAAACTAAGCAGATCATATATCCGACATAATGTATTACTAACTACAATCTAAACAAAGGCTCCTTGTTGCGATTCTTAAGTGGACAAATTCGCGGGGGTCGCTAGTAATAAAAAAAATTGGTTAAAACGGAGTGATGCATATCGTGGAACGGCAATATTTCTTAGGTCCTGACGAAAGAACATCTGGTACATTGAACCGTTTGTTAATAAAATTTTGTAAATGAATGAAGCGATCATAAGTCCATGCATACATTTTATTTTTATTAGAAAATGCGAAGACCCTTAAAATAATATTTTAGGATCTGCCATAAGTACAACGAGTTTAATTGTTTGAATTGAAATTAAATTGCCCTGATGGTAGCTTATTAATTCTAATAACAGAAGACTACGAATTTATGTGGTTTTACTTTTCTGAATGATTTTAAAAAGTTTTGATTTGATAAATAACTCCTTTCATTTAACTTTTTTGCCTTTATGTAATTTATTATAATATTGATTTCAAATATTTTTCCATCTCAGGTGCTGTTTTTGCTGATTTTAACTTTTGGATGGCATTGTCAGGATACACAATCCTGTGATGGGGTATGCAATTAAAATAATGTTAGCTATATGGTTGCATATGGAGGGGTTCATATAGACACCGCACTTAGGATTTGACCACTTTTTAGAGTACAACCAGCCGAAAATCAGCACTGCAATCGTTTTAGAACGCAAAGGTCAAACTCTATAAAAGATGCTTTGTGTTTTGTGTATTGAAACTCAACCCTGCAGTTGCTTAACGTTAATTTCTTTCCAAACACTTATTATTATCGCATTTGTGCATTTTCTTCTAATTGGGATTACATGTTTTCTAGACTCCGAAATTCAAGCCAATCGTATTGGTGCATGGCGGAGCCGGCGAAATCAATCCGTCTAAGGCCACCAAACTACTTCGAGGAGTCAAGCTGGCCGCAAGAATTGGCTATAAAAAGCTCGATGAACGTGGTTCCGCAATGGATGCAGTGGAAGCTGCGATTCGCAGCATGGAAGTAGATGATGATTTTAATGCTGGGTATGGTTCAGTGTTGACTATCGACGGTACAGTTGAGAATGATGCTTCCATTATGGACGGGAGAGAATTAGAAGCGGGTTGCGTCTCCCTGATTACGGACATCCTACACCCGATATCAGTGGCTCGAAGAGTATTAGAGAAATTACCTCACAGCTACATGGCCGGATTAGGAGCTATGAAGTTCGCTCGAGAGCAAGGATTTGAAGTACTGTCGAATGGATCACTGGCATCGGCATCATCTATTGCCGACCTAAAGTACTTTAAAAGTAAGATGAACAGTTCCGAAATTATAGGCTCGGATAAGATACGTGGTGGAACTATTGGAGCAGTCGCCATCGATGCTTGTGGTAATGTTGCAGCGGGAACATCTACCGGTGGTTTGACTGGAAAACTTTCTGGTCGTATTGGGGACTCACCACTGATTGGATCCGGCACTTATGCTGATAACGAATTGGGTGCGATCTCTGTAACCGGAGCCGGTGAAAGTATCATGAAATATAATGTGGCGCAAAGAATCATGCAAAATATCAATTTCCGTTCGACAAGTGGACAAGATGCGAGCGAAGAAGTTTTGAATGAAATGGCGGTGCGACTAAAGGCAACTGCTGGCTGTATTCTAGTTGATAAATTCGGTGATGTTGGTATTTATTTCACGACAAAAGGGATGCCGTGGGCTTATCAAAAAAGAAATGATATACATTTTGGTATTTTCAAAAATGAAAACTTTTATGAACGCCTAATTAAGTTAGGGTCTACATAATAAAGATTATTTAAAATATTTATGTTTTTTAATTTCTTTCAACATTTTCTTAACGCGCATCGCCGAACAGCGAAAGTTTGGTATACGAGATGGTAGAAGAAATAAAAGGATTTAAATGATTTTTACAGAGGCAACAAATATCAGTTGAATGGCTAAGAAAACCTTCATATTATGAAGTTGTAAAATTGAGCAGTTTTGTATAAGAGGTGATAGAACATTTGTCTATTTTTAATAGAAATCGACATAATTTACCAAAATTATACATTTGTGTGGGATGGGAAGGAGAAAGAGTATACGGATCAAATAAAAATTGTTCGATGTTATAGTTACATACTTACTTACGATGGCGCTACAGCCCAAATCGAATTTTAGCATCCTGAATACTTTGCCTCCATTCATCTCGGTTCAGTGACCGCGTCCTCCAGTTGGAAAACCTTAGCAGTGATTTTCTGTCTGCATCAATCGAATAATCCCAGCGCTTCCGTGGTTTTCCGACCTGTCTTTGTCCGTTGACTTTCCCTTTTAGCGTGTGTTTGGGAATTCTTCCGTCATCCATACGCTCCACATGACCAGCCCATTGTAACTTCTTAAATTTTATGAGGGCTGACACTTCTGGATTGTTCAAGATGTCATACAATTCCCTATTGTATCGTATTCTCCAGATTGAGTCTTCCCTCACAGGTCCGAGGATTCTTCTGAGGAACTTTCTTTCAAAGGCGTTAAGTAGTTTTTCGGACACCTGAGTTAAAGTCAACGTTTCGCTGCCATAGCATAGCACAGGTCTTATGATGGTTTTGTATAGCTTAAGTTTTGTTTTTCTGTGCACGTTCTTGTTTTTGATTATTGAAAGTACCGAATAATAAGTCTTGTTTGCCATCATTATCCTTCTTTTGATTTCGACGGGCTCGCTTCCATCCTACGATAGGTTCGCCCTTAGGTATATATATGAAGTTGTCTACGTTTTCTAGGTTACAGTCTCCTACCGTAATATTTTGTCTGATTGGCGTCTTTTTCCTAGTTTGCGTCATAATTTTTGTTTTGTTTTCATTAATACGTAGTCCAACGTCCCTTGCTATCGAGTCAAGGTTTACAAATACCTCCTTGGCACACTCCAGAGATCTTGCAAGGATTTCTATATCGTCAGCAGTTGTGTGGATTTGAAGCATAGCGTTCCCTTGGTGTCAACGGGAAGTTGCCGAACAACATATTCGAGTGTCAAATTGATCAGCATTGGTGCGAGGCCGTCACCTTGCTTAAGGCCGTTGTCTGTTTTAAAACTGAAAGTCCAATCGTTTCCGACTCTGACTCGTGACAAAGACTCGGCCATTGTCATTCTTGTAAGCCGAACCAGTTTCGGTGGGACTCCAAACTCTAACAAGATTTTATACAGTACGCGCCTGTCGATACTGTCGTATGCTTGCTAGAGTTCAACAAATATCTGATGCCTTGGTATTCACCAATTACTTTGTCAGCATAGGGCTTAACTCTCTTTTCCAGATTTTCGTCGAGATTTTATAAGACGTACACAGCAGAGATATTCCTCGGTAGTTTCCGCAGCAGAGTTTGTCACCTTTTTTATAAACTGAACATATGATGCTCTTGCGCCAATCTTCAGGAAGTGTCTCCTGCGTCCATATGTCCTTGACTAATCTGTGTAGGAAATGCGCTATGCATGTGTCGTCGCTCTTCAGAAGTTCAGCTGGAATTTGATCAGTGCCCGGCGCTTTGTTGTTTGGGTGGTTCCTCAATGCTGTTTTTACTTCTTCGAGTGTGGGAGGACTCAAAGAGGAGTTATACCTGCAATTGTCTCTGCTGATGTTGTTCGTGCGGGTGCTGGGCTCGGATTAAGAAGGTTAAATGTTAAAGTTATTTAATAAAAATAATTGTGGCAGTGGCTACTTTTAATGAAATTCGAAGAAATGCATTCTTCCAAATGGGAGGTGTTCGACGGAGTAAATAGATCGAATCAATATTTTTTGGAGTTTATTTATTCGCATCGTTATACCTTGACCCAATTTTCAACACGATAGGTTAAACAGTTACGAAGAAAAATTAATTTCTTCCAATCTCCAAATTTCATGAAATTTGCTTGGTTTCGAAGGAGAGAGGAATGCTTCCCCTTCATGAACTTAAAGCGTTTTGTTACTGAAAATTACATAAAAAAAATCAGCATGATAGCTTAAAGCGTTCGAGAGTTATGACAGACGGAAAGTCGCTCAGAAACGAGATTTTTTAGCGACAACAAGTTTTTTCTGTACCATTGGCTAACTTATGCGAGCATTATTTTTTAGCGTCATGAAGGGTAAGGTTAACACTTGTCATCCTTATCCCATTCGATCTTTTTTTTTTAGTACCGAACATAACTTAGGGGGTCGCCTTTGAAGCACTGGAGGCTGTACCTGCTAGGAAACACTTTGGCTGGTAATGTGTTCCAAAGTCTTGACGTTCGAGAAATGAATGACAGCCTAAATTTCACTGTACGGGAAGGCAATAGCTTAACGGTGTACTCGTGCGCGCGTTCAGCTTGACGAGTATCCCGGGGAAAAGTATGGAGTGGAGGGATGAGTGTGCTTAGTTCCGCACTGCATTTACCATGGAAGTAGCGATAGTAAATGCTGAGTACTCCGACATTTCTGCGATGCTCGAGAGAATCGATAGAAGACGTGATGGTCTCGTCTCCAATCAGTCGGAACGCATGTTTTTGAGTACGATCGAACAACGCGAGGTGTGTTTTGGGTGCCCCAGCCCAAACATGCGAGTTGTACTCTAAACGTGGTCTAATGTATGCCTTATAGATAGTTGCAAGGTCGGTCGGCGTGAAATATTTTTTGCACTTTCGAAGAACACCTAAACGTTTAGAGGCGTCGAGAACAGCATCAAAAATATGCTGTGCCCAATTCAGGTGGTCATTAATTTTAACGCCTAGAAGAGTGAAATTATCTGAAGTGCAGAGTTGTGTGCCATCGAAAGCCACATTGTTTGATAGTACTGGAACATCATGCTTAAGGGATAGATAACAGGTCTGTGTTTTGGAAGCGTTGAACTCTACTCTATTTCTCCTGCCCCATTCCAGGATTAAGTTGAGATTTGAGTTAAGCGAACCAATTAACTCCCTGCGATTGGAAGCAATAGAATGCTTGTTTGATTCCGCAGCAGAGTTAAATTCATAGGTGTTATCTAAAGTACTGTCATCTGCAAAACTATGGATTGGATTAAGAGTAGATGACAGAAGGTCATTGATGAAAATTGAAAAAAAGAGTTGGAGATAAAACAGAGCCTTGAGGGACGCCGAAATCTATTGGGAAGGAGGAAGAAGTAACGCCATCTAGTACTACTCGTATAGTGCGTTCAGACAGAAAACTCTCAATCCATTGAACAAGGGTAGCATTAAGACCTATGGCCCTAAGCTTAACTATGAGACATTCGTGCCAAACTCTGACAAAAGTTTTTGCAATGTCAAGTGCAAGAACTTGACCTTCGCCGTGCTTATGTATGCACGAGTTCCAACGTTCTGTCAAGTAGACCAAAAGATCTCCCGTCGACCTTCCAGAACGGAGCCCTTACTGACGATCATGGATTAGATGGTTATCCTCAAGATATTGTACGATTTTTCGATTGACAGCAGTTTCCATTACTTTCGAAAGCACTGAAGCAATGGCTATAGAGCGGTAGTTGGCGGGGTTCGCTTTGCTTCCTTTCTTGGGAATTGGCTGAACATTCGCAACTTTCCACATACGGGGAAAGCACCCAGAAGAATAGGAAAGGTAGAAAAGATTGCGAAGTGGTTTAGCTAAAGAAGAGGAACACTTTTTAAGGGTAATGGGGGGGAATACCGTCTGGACCAGCAGATTTGTGGATATTGAGCTCTTGAAGGATCCTAGAAATAAGTCTCGTGCGAAAATGTAGTCTGGGCAGCGAGAAACCAGAATCATTTAGAGAGGGAGGCGATTGATTTGAAGGTGGAAGTCGGGAGTTTCTCGCGAAACTTGCTGCTAGTAAGTTAGCTTTTTCGACAGGATCAATCACGGTACGGTCGCCATCAACAAGAGGTGGTATTGAAGAAGAAATGAAATTGTTGTTGATCGTTTTGACGAATGACCAGTAAGATCTTGAGCCTTTAGGGCACTGAAGGATCTTCCGTCGAAGTTTATGGTCATGCTCAAATTTAACATGCTTGAGTATGGATTTGCAGGCATTTCTTGATGAATTGAAAAGTTCTCTGTTGGCAGGTGTTTTGTTGCCTTTAAAGATTTGAAATGCTTGTTTCTTGGCCTGAATTGCATCGAGACATTCTTTGTTGAACCAAGAGTCCTTCGACGGCCTGACTCTTTTATGACTGGAAGGTATGTAGAGCTTCATACCTTTCAGGATAATCTCGGTGACAAGTCTACAAGCTTCATCGCAGTCATTGGAATCAAAGCACTGTGCGTTACACACTAAATAGTTACCTCTTAAGTTACGATTATTTTGGTGGCTACTGTTGTCGATGAAAATACTGTTTTTTGTTTTTGTTTGAACTTACTACTTTTCAAACCGGAATTAGATGTACTCGTACATTTCAATATTTGATAAATTCCATGATTTACAATTATAACTCAATCCTGTAACGGTTTTACTTTAGTATTCTAATAATAAAATGTTTTGATCGACACAGACAAAAAAATTTTGTACCCTAAAATTTTGTTTTCTCACGTTTCATGACTGAATTAGCTTAAAAATGAAATAAATCTGTCTGTCCGTACGCCGTTCCCCGTGCATATGGACTCATGTCTCCGAGACCGTTAAAGGTAGAATTTTCGTTTTTGGGTTGATTGGGTAAGTGAGCTCCATTACCTAAATTTCAGGGAGTGTCAGGTGGAAGGGGGAGGGAAAGAGTCAAAAACGGCACTTTCTAATATCTCTACTACGAATGCGGATAGGAAGCTATAAACCAGCATAGGTATGGAGAGGGTTGTGGGAAAAAAAAACTTTAAAAAAATTTAATTTGTTTATTCATTGCGTTCCAAAAAGGGAGGGAGAGGGGGCTAAAAACAAATTGTCGGACGAGTTTATTGTGCAAATGATTATATTTTCGGAACTATTTGATCCGAAAAATTCGTATTTTAAGATTAATAGTTCTGCTATAATCAACTAAAAAGGAGGCTAATAATAGTAAGGGGAGAATCAAGGGGGTGCAAAGAAAAACACTTGAGAATTATTATCTCAACTATCTCTTAAGCTAAATAGTTGAAACTTAAAACATATATTGAATTATACTAGCGAAATACAAGGAATATATAATATTTGGACTAGGGGGAAATGGGGAGCATTTTAAAAATGGTGCACTTTACGAAATTTGAAACCGCTATATCTCAAAATCCAATACAGTGATTAAGTTCAAATTTTGTTAAATTAAAGGGCTATATTATGTACATATAATTTAAGTAAAATTTTAAAGAACAAAGTGGTGGGCTAAAATTTCGAAAATGTTCACTAATTTGTTTAGGGCTTCGGTAAAAGATACAAAGTTAAAAATTTGCATGTTCATGCATCCATTTGATATACATAATGAAAAAAAAAACTTTTAACCAGAACGGTTATCCACCAAAGGGGGGCCCTAACCTGCACTAGGTGTTTCACGTGTATTGAAAACCAAAACATAAAAACTCAAAATTTTTGAGTGAAATTTTAAGCTACAAACTTCAAAATTTGTAAAATTCATTTAAAGAAAAAAATGCTTAAAATTTTAAGGAATTAACTGGTGAAAAACCTTCACAGCTTCTACACCCTCTCGTACAAAAGTATTTTTTCGATCTTTTTTAAGAAATCAATTATCACCAAATAATTAAAAGCGATCAACTTCCAATTTTGTACAAATACTTATAAAAATATTTGAAATAAAAATACATTAGCAGTTTTAAAATCACCCCTTGCTTTTCCACCCCCTCTCATGCAAAAGTATTATTTCTATCACTTTCAATGAATCAAAAAATAACCAACTAATCAAAAGCCACGAACTTGATATTTTTTATAAACACCTTTCAAAACAATCGAAATAATAGTGCATCACAAATTTCACGATTCACTCTCTCGTACACATGTATGGTTTCAAGAATATAAGAAATAAACTGCCAACAAGTTGGGCGCAACTTTATTATTTTTGGGACAAGTTAAAGATGCATGGAAAGTCAATATGCAAGTTAAAGTGGTTAGGGAAGACTAAGTGGAACCCCCTTTCACAAGTGAAACCACCTTTCTCAAGTGGAACCCTCTTTCACTAGTGAAACCCACCTTTAACAAGCGAAACCCCCTTTAGGGCAGGGATGATGCCAATTCAACACTTAGTTGCGAATACGATCAATAGCTCCAGTACATGTAATCAGTATTTCATTCGTTTATGCAAGTTTGGGTTGAAATGAGGGAGGGGTGATATTAAGGGTGGGTGAATGTCAATAATTTTTCAATTGATTGCTTCAATTACGTCCAATATTTTCTGCATAGAATGTCAGTTTCATAGACGAAGTTGCATAGAGTTTTCATAAAATTTAGTGTATTTTACATTCACGAAACCTTTCATTTGTATAGGAGGGGGTAGAGGAGGTAAGGGAAATGCAAAACTTGTGATGCAGTTTTATTTCATTTTTTTTGTAAGGTGCTCATACAAAATTGCAAGTTCGTAGCTTTTAATTTGTTAGTTATTAGTTGATTTATTGAAATTGGTCGAAATCATACTTTTGTATGGGAGGGGTAGAAGGGCAAGTGCGATCTCAAAACTTT
This sequence comes from Chorisops tibialis, assembly GCA_963669355.1. Classification (NCBI taxonomy): domain Eukaryota; kingdom Metazoa; phylum Arthropoda; class Insecta; order Diptera; family Stratiomyidae; genus Chorisops; species Chorisops tibialis. The sequence continues at coordinate 63,114,187 of OY770264.1, read as the reverse complement.
TGACGCAGTTCCATTTCAACTATTTTCGAAAGTTTTTCTGCAAAATTTAAAATTGATAGCTGATAGGTGATAATTAAATTCTTAAAAATTGTAGAAAAAATAATTTTGTTTGGAAGGTCAGTTAATATTTCATTCTTTTAGAGATTTTTTTAAAATGCATTTTGCAAATTTTCAAGTTTCTACCTTAAAATTTCATTCAAAGATTTTCAGTTTATGTGTTTTTTCATTGCACATGAAATACCTTGTGCACGTTAGACCAAGGGGGTCGGTGCATGTATGTATAGTAAATAGATGTATCCATATGGAAAATTTAAACTTTGTATCTCTTACCAGAGCCTAAAAAAATCACTCAAAATTTTGGACATTTTTACTTACCACCTCCCTCCCTTTACTCCTCCCGACGTAAAACTTTTAAAAAAATTCAAAACCGTGTAGTTGTACAATTATACGAGATTTGAATTTGATATCTGCACTCAGTTTTGAGATATAATGGTTTGAAATTTTGAAAAGTGCAATGCTCCCTATTTTCCTCCACTACTATTTTGTCCAAATGTTATATTTTTTTCGTATTTTTCTAGTATAGCATAATTTAAGTACCAAGTTTCAATTACATAGCTCAACAAATAGCCGAGATATTTAAGTGTTTTATTTACACCCCCCCCCCCACTGACCCTCCCCTTTGCAATAATTAGAGTCTATGTAAGATGATTCCAGTGAATCTATATGCCACCTTAATGGTCTAAAACCATACGTTTTTTATGCTAAATAATTTCGAAGATATAATCATTTGAAAAAAAAAAAATTCGACCGACAATTGGTTTTTAGCTCCCCCTTTTTGCACTCCAATGTATAAAAAAATTAAATTAATTTTAAAAGTTGTCTCACAAACCCTTTTAAATGTGTATCGATTTTTAGCTTCCTAGCTGTAACCATGTTTGAGACATTTGAATTCTTAGTTTTCGGCTTAAGTGCTCCCCTTGCCACCCCCTGAACCGTTACACCCACCAAAATGGGTGTCCGCCTGAGATCCGCAACTATCTACAATCCCTCCAAGAATTAACTTTCTATGGGCTTGGGAGTTAATGCGCGCTGAGCGTACGGCGGACGGCGTACAGACAGACGGATTTTTTTTGCATTTTTAGGTTATTTTAGTCATGAAACGCAAAAAAACAAAATTTTCAGGTAGCAAATTTTTTTTTTTCCCAAGTCGATCACAATACTTTATTATTAAAACTAGCAAACGCCCGCGACTTCGTCCGCGTAAAAATAGCAATAATACGCAATTTTTGAGAGTGTAGTTAGTAATACATTATGTGGGATACATAATCTGCTTACTTTAATGGCTCTTTGAAGAAAATGGTTTGTATGTTGTTGGAATCAGAACCATAAATTATTAAGAATGAAAACATAACACTCCCATTTTTATGGGACAGGCTCGTGATCAAATCAAACCCGTGATTAAAGATCATATACGTGTTGAAAAGCGTTAAGGACATGTGAATAATTGTAGCTGGTTTTATCTAAAAAAAAAAAACAAATAAAATAACATTAAGCTTAAAAACATAACAGGACTACGATTGTGCGTAAAGCCCAATCATACGATACTATGTAGAGATGAAATCGAAATTTTTGCGGTGTTAAGAAATTTTGTATAGGGAGTGGTAGAAGGGGTGACAGCATTGAACTAATTTGTTTCACATCATGCTAGAGTAGCTATAAAAAGGTTTTGTACCAAATTTAAGCTTCAAAAATTGAGTAGGTACTGAGAAACTTAGTGCATTGAATTTAATGAAATTGTGCAATTTGTATGGGAGGTGGTAGAAGGAGAGGGAGGTTTTTGGTGATTTTTCGAGAAACAACTATAACTATCATGCAATTGATATACTTTAAATTTTAGATCTGTATCATGCATACTTTTCAAGAAAATCGAATTATTGTATTGTCGTGGAATGTGTCTCATTGTATGGGAGGGGGAAGAAGGAGTGAAGCTACTCGGTTAAGTTTTTTTCCCAATATTACTAATAATGCTAATTAAGGATTAAATCCAAATTTTTACCTCGATGAAATTTAAATGTACTGAGAAAATTCGTTTAGAGTATTTCATGAAAAAGTGCGGTTTATATGGGAGGTGGTGGAAGGAGAAGGGGGTTTCCGGTGATTTTTTGAAAAACAACTATAATCATCATGCAATTGATATATTTGAAATTTCAGATCAGTAACTTTCAGACTTTTCAAGAAAATCAAATTCTTGCGAAGTCGTGGAACTGTGTCACATTGTATGGGAGGGGGTAGAAGGAGTGAAGCTAATCGGTTAATTTTTTCCCGATATTAATAATAATGTTAATTAAGGATTTCATACAACATTTTAGCTCGATGGAAGTTACACGTACTGAGAAATTTGGTGTAAAAAAAAAGTGTAGTTTGTATGGGAGGTGGTGAAAGGAGTGAGAAAACTCAAATAATTTGTAAACCAAAAGACTGTATTTATATTAAAAATAATATATTCCAAATTTCAAATTAATAGCTTTTATGGTTTGCAAGAAAATTTTATTAATATATATTTTGAAAATGAGTCACTTTGTATGGGAGGGGGTAGAAGGCGTGAGGGGAGTGAAATGAAACCAAGTGCAGATTTCATTCCGATGGACACCTAAAAAACTGTGCAAGTTTCATTACAATCGGTTCAGCCGTTTGTGCGTGAAAAGCGGTCGGACAGACAGACAGACAGACAGACAGACAGACAGACAGACAGACAGACAAAAATTTCAAAAATGTGTTTTTATGCTTAGTTAGTGCTAAAATAACTCAAAAAACTAACTTATAGCCATTTATAAGCAAATTACAGACAGACACTACAATTATATTACTATGTATAGATAATAAAGTAAAACTTAATTTCATATAATTTACTTCGTCTATGAATTAACATTCCATACAGCGAATTTTGAACGTGATTCAATTAATTAATTAAGATATTATTAACATCAACCCATCCCTTATGAAGTCCCTCTCCTCCATACAAACCCAAACTTGTGTAAATAATCGAATGAAATATTGACACTACATACTGGAGCTATTGATCGAAATTGCACTTAAGTGTTAATTAATTGGCAACTGCCCTGCTCTAGAACCACCATTCACTTAGTCTTCCCTTTCCACCCTAACATGCATATTGACTTCCCACGTATCTTCAAATTGTCCCAAGAATAGAAAAAGTTGCGCCCGACTTGTTGGCAGATTTTTTATTTGAAGGGGCCTTATTTACCGAAAAACCAAGTATATGCACATGGGTTCGATTGTTCTTAACGGACAAGATGTGGAAGAGCTGTAAAATTTTTTTTTATCTTAGAAGCATTGTTAGCATGGACGGTGGAGCCGGAAAGGATATTGAGGCTCGTGTAAATAAAGGCTCATCAGGCCTTCGGTATCCCTTCCCCTTTTTGAAGGTTAAGAGAGATTTCCCTTCGCACGAAGCTGTGAGTTTTTGATGCACGCGTCAAATCCGTGTTACTGTGTGGTTGTACTACGTGGAGAGTGACCGTTCGACTTACCAAGAAACAACAAACTTTCGTGAACCAATGTCTGCGACGCATTTTAAGAATATTCTGGCCAGAAGTGATCTCCAACGACGAACTTTGGAGTACAACTGAACAGACTAACATAGGCATTGAGATTCAAAGGCGGAAGTGGCAGTGGATCGGTCACACTTTGAGGAAACCAGAGCGAAACATCGCCAAACAGGCTCTTGATTATAATTCTCTAGGAAGACGTCGGGTCGGTCGACCATGGATAGTGAGCAGTTTAGCAGGAGGCCAGAGGAATAAACAAGTCCTGGCAACAGCTTAAGGCCGAGGTTCAGGCTCGTGTCTTGTGGAAGAGAAATATTTCTGTCCTATGCCTCTATAGGGGGGTCTTAACAGGAATTTGATTGATTCATTGATATACCGAAAAGGCTGGATGCTAATTATTTGCCTGGATTAGCAAACTGCATGTTAGCTGGAACGAACAGCTGAGAGCATCAAGCCGGACGATTCCACCAACATCAGGGCTACCGGGAGGAAAATATTCTACGATTAGAAATAATCACGAGATATTTTCCTCACGAAGAAGACTCGTCAGAGAATATTACCACCCTCATCGATACTCAAAATGCTGGTTTGTGCACCACGAATTGGAAAGTCCTCAGGAGGAAAAAAAAGGACGCAATTACAATATGCATCAACAGCAATTGATAGAAAGGCTTAAACAGAAGAGATGCCGGGTGTGCTTCAAATTCTCGAGTGCGACTCTACGCCCTAAAGCCAAGGAGGTCAGAAGCGGCAAAACGCAACTTACCAAAGATGGCCAACAACAACAGCGACAATTGGCATGTATCCAAAGAAGCATCACTTTCAGATCACTGGCATATCTGTTTTGAGATAAAAACTTCACTTAGATACATAAGCCAGTAAAGAAACCAAAAACGTATCGATTGGAATCTTTACCAGGCAATCCTTGAGTACGATGTAGGTAGCGCAGAAGAATTAAAAACAGCCCAGACTGCATTGATTATATAACGAACAAACTCGTGGACATTGTAATATATGCCTACTAACAAAGCTGTCCCTTTCAACACAAAAAAAGACAAAATAAGCAACTTGGTGGAACTAGCAGAAAAATGCAAAGAAACTAGAAAATTGTTCAATAGAGCAAAAACCTTTGGTAACTAGGATGAATACAAAAACTCACTTACTGAATACAAAAAAAAAAACTTTTAAAGAAGTTAAAAAGAGAGTCATGGAGAATATTTTGTGGAGAGATAGATGATCTCCCAACGATCTCGAGACTCCAAAAGATGTTAGCAAAAGACACTTTGATTGATATCGAATTTTTAGAGAGATCAGATGGATCCTTAACGAAAAGCAGCATGGAAATACTTGAAGTGATATTGGCAACACATTTCCCAGGCTGCAAAACAATTAACAATAATGAAGATTTAGAAGAAGAGGAAAGTGAAACTCCCTTCAGCAAACTATTGCAATACTAATTGGTGGTAAAATCGTCACTTCGGAAAAGATAAGATGGGCGATGAATACGTTTAAGCTCTTTAAATCAGCCGGTGTAGGCAAAATCTTCTCTGCCTTACTGCAGAAAGGCTTAGAGATCCTTATGCCTATAATGATAAAGATCTTTAAAGCAAGTTTTAGATGGGGATATATCCCAAGGAAAGCGAGGGTGGTTTTTGTACCAAAGGCAGGAAACCGTCCAATTGATCAGCCTAAATCATATCGCTCCATAAGTCTCACCTTCTTCTTCGTCAAGATAATAGTAGTGGACCTTTATATAAGAACAGGGCCTAACAAAGTATGCCTTAATAAGAATCGCCGTGCCTATGAGAAGGCAAACCAACAGAGTCAGACCTTCATGTTTTGGTAAGACAAATCGAAAAGGCTAAAGACTATAAAGAAATTGCCTTTTGCGCATTCCTGGATATTGAAGGAGCTTTCGACAATACACCGCATGATGCGATAATAGCGGCAGCTAGGAAAAAAGAAACTGAATCGGCCACGATAAAATGGATACAGGCCATGCTAAGGAACCGATTGACAGCCACGGATCTAGGTGATAGCACATTGACTGCACAGACCTATAGGGGCTGTCCCCAAGGATGAGTCCTATCTCTACTTCTTTGGTCATTCGTAGTAGATGAGCTCCTAGACCGTCTAACAGAACGAGGTTACGAGGCAATAGGATATGCCGATAACGTCGGCATTATCATAAGAGGCAAATATTATTCAATAATATCGGAAAGGATACAATCAACCTTAGAGGTGATAACGAACTGGTGTCAGTCTAAGAACTTGAACATCAACCCAAGTACGACTGAGATAGTACCATTTACGAATAGAAGGAAAATTAACATAACACCTTCTTCTATAAATCTAACACCTAAACCCTTTTCAGATGAGGCTAAATATCTAGTTGTGATATTTGATAACAAACTCAACTGGAATAAACATGTAGAATGAACTCATGCCAAAGCATTAAAGGGTCTGCAAAAGGTTATTTGGCAGAAGATGGAGGCTACAGCCCAAAATGATCTACTGGTGCTAGAGAACAATCATCCTCCCAATAATCAGATATGGATCAACAGTCTGGTGAACTAAAATATTACAACAAAAAGCGCAGCTTATACTACAAAAATTCTAAGACTAGCTTGCCTTTGTATCACAGGTGCAAGGAAAACCCGCCCTCCTGCGGCAATGAAAAATATTCCTAAGCATCTCTCCGTCACGCTTTTCCCCTAATTTGTATTTTTTATTTTTTTATTAAAGGTCACCTCCAAATCTTAAGAAACCCGAGAATTGAGGTTCTAACCTCAACATTGTCCGACACTGTGCCGACAAAATTCAACTTTGAAACACCATTCAAAGTAATAATTAGAGAACTCAAGGAATGGCAATCCATGCTACCTGAAATGGGAGAGGGATCAACCATTTGGTACACAGATGGCTCGCGCACTTGGGATGGGACTGGAGCCGGAGTCATAGGTCCTAACTTCTCGGTTTCAAAACCTCTTAAGGAAGCCACAATCTTCCAAGCCGAACTTATGTATTGCAATGGAGCTATGTATCCAAGAGAATTTTAGGTGAGCTCATTGCAATAAAAATATCTATATCTTATCGGATAGTCAGGCAGTTCGCAAAGCCCTAGCATCCAATAAACACAGATTTGTTTGGGACTGCCTTCAAAACCTAATGATCCTGGGAAAAAGGAACAAAGAGACATTAATGTGGGTCCCAGGATAAATGGGGATTGAAGGAAATGGAAAGGCAGACCGCCTCGCAAAAAATAGCTCAGGAACAAACTGTGTTGGGCGAAAGGCATTTTGTGAAAAACTAAAAGGATACTTTAACCTTATACTCAGAGTGTGGATTGAACAAGAGTATAGAATCTACTAGAATAGACTTTCAGGTTTTTAAATCTCCAAAAAATTTATCCTACTACAAAAAATAAAGTGGAGGATATTCTAATATTCAGCAAGAGTGATATTAGTACTGTAATCGGCCTATTGACGGGGCATCTTGGACCACCTTAAAAATATGGGTCTAGGTGAAACCGACATCTTTAGCTTCTGTCTCAAAGACTCAGAAACGGCAGAGCATGTCCTACGTCAGGTTTCCTTACAACTGATGAACTAGTGTTTTCGTTGAAGATGAAGTGATGTCGGATCGAAAAATTATGCGAATAGTTCAAAATAGATGTAGTTGTGATAAATTGGTTGAACAGAGCCATCTGATTAGTTGGATGGCCAAGATCTGACTGGAAAAAAATGAGCAATGAAAATTCGATGTACCTTTAAATGGACATAAAATCTAATTCGTTGCGTAATTTTTATTACTTTTATTTTTTTGGCTAGTAAAGAAACAGGACCGAAAAAATATCATTTACTTGCCAAGAATTTAAAATCAATGTCACGCTTTTCCAGTAAAAAAAGGGCGGTTTCAGAACGTAATATTATTAATAAAAACTTTAAAACTTGGAAAATTTTTCTAACCAGTTCCTTCGGTGGATAGGTTCACTTAACGGTTATGGGGAAAACATTAACACTTCCTCGCATAATATAAACAAAAATGTTTGTTAAAATATTTGCATTTTTATATATTTTAATAACTTAATGCACGAAAGTGGTACTAACTTTAAAACCAATCAACCCCCACCATGTGAGAAGAAAATTTCAGGCTTTCAAAGGCTTCGGCAAAATTTTTTATTTATAAAACTCTACATTTTCACTTAATTATGCGGTTTCATGTACATATACACTTCGTTTAGTACATAAATTATTTTTTTTTGTAATTAAACATGTTTTTATTTCTAACTTTTGATGATCCCTCCAGTATTCATTTTTTTTCGCAACGTAATAGACTAAGAGTAACCTAATTAAACGGTTGAGTCGTTTCGACATCATGTTTCACGTTCTCCTCGATAGTCTGATTTTTATTGGCTCCATATCGGATGACATTGCCCTGGCGATAACCCCAAGCCATTTGTTTCGATACGAAAAATATGCCCACGTTCGAATGTCGATCGATGGTAATGGCTCCACCCTTGCCTCCAACTCGACGTTCCATTTCCATCAGAGCAGCAGCCGTAGCTTCCTGGGCCGACATATTTTCGTAACGAATTCGTTGAAGGATCTGCTGTGCTAGGTTGATGCGCAGCAGATATTCGCCATCACCCGTTGCCGAGACGCCGCCAACCAAATTGTCGGCAAATGTCCCGCTTCCGAGAACCGGGGTGTCTCCAACCCTTCCCGATGGCTTGTTCATGATTCCACCTGTTGACGTGGCTGCTGAAATATTCCCAAAAATGTCGATGGCAACTGCACCCACAGTTCCGCGCTCGTGTTCGCCAGTAGTTTGCCCGAGAACGTCCACTTCGGAGCGCGAGAACAAACTCGTGTTATGCAGGGCCGCAGATTTTTTGTAGTTCTGCAAAGCCGCCCGAGATTTATTGCTGACTAATGCTCCCGGGGGTAGAATTTCAACACCTTGCTCGATGGCGAAATTTCGCGTACCATTACCGGCCAGGAACACGTACTGCGAATTCTCCATTAGCAATCGAGCGAGCGATATTGGATGAGCAATGTCCTTTACAAGCGTAAGACATCCCGCGTTTAAGTCGAATCCACTCGAAATAGCTGCGTCCATTTCGACTTCACCGTCAGCGTTAAGTACCGAGCCATAGCCGGCATTGAAGTGGTCGTCGTCCTCCATAGATCGAACAGCTTCCTCAACAGCATCCAAGGAGCTCTTGTTGTCGATTAAAAGCTTGTAGCCACGCTCAATTGCCGTCTTGATGCCACTCAGCTTGCCCGGAATGCCTCCTTCCGGAATGTTTCCAGCACCTCCGTGAACCAATAGTATTGGTTCGATCTGCAAAGTGCAAAGACGACCTAAATTTAGATAATACGGAAACGTTTTTGAACTATTACCAAGGCAGACACTATCGACGTAAGAAGTACCAGCAACAGAACTTTGTGAATTAAAAACATTCTCGAGTTTAAAGTCCTCAATCAACTGAAGTTTAGAGCAAACTATGGGATTAGAGAACTTTCATCTTCATTATCTCTTTTCCTATGCTTATCTACGAATGTTGTTCAACTCCGTCAGTTTGAAATTACTGCAGACACCTACTTACGTATCGCACAACGGACAGACTTAATCTCAGGTGAATGATTTCCAAAGCATAACAAACTTTTCTTTTATGCTTTTTAACGCTTGGACATTTGCAGGCGTCTTTGTCTGCTGGTACTCTTGCCTGAACACTTGTGTTATAATCTTGAACTTTTGTTTTACCTCGAATATAAAATTTCTGCTAGACATCGTACCCACATTAATGTTTAGACGTAGACAAGCTACTTATGGCGATGCTATATAAATTACAGTCAATGACTTATCTTTAGCGCTCGTATGATACTAATGCACAATTGTGAAGAAATCTTTGAAGGTTATTATTATCACATTTCTCTGATGGGACTTATATGTTGAGGCTAGCGCTTTTGTTTTGATTTTTATCGTGAATCTCTTCTTTAGCTTTTTTTTGTTATTAGCAAGGTAAAATTTCGAATCTTTAATACTTTAGGTAGAAAATAAATTCAGTAATATTCACAAATAAGTTAATAATTTTTCGTATATTCGAGTCTAAATAGATTCGAATAATTTGAAGATTACTATGGAGCTAAGCCTCAACATTCTCTCTGCCACCGTTTACCACCTCGCAAGCGAATCCAACAAAGTATGGAAATTCGAGCGAAACTATCTGTAATTTCGATGTGTTTTCGATTAATAACAAATTTATAAAAATATTCATCATACCAAGGAAATAATCAGCACTAAATTTTTGTTTTAATAATAATAGCTTAATACGATTTTTTCAAAATTGAGTTAAAAACATAGCAGAATTATGATTGGGCTTAAAGCCCAATCATATGATACTCTAGATGAGATGGAAATGACTTTAATATACCGGAAAATATGTCATCTTAAATTCTTTCGAAAAGTGAATAGAGACTTTTGAATGGGAGGTGGTAGAAGTAGAGGGGGAGGTTTGTATTTTTCATATATGATACCGAACATGGCATGCAAAATGTTTTTTGCTGAATTTAAAGTTTTTAGTTTTCATTATTTTTAAAGAAATTGGTCATAGTTTTCCTGAAATTGAGGCATTTGTATGGAAGGTGGCAGAGGAAGTGGAGCGTTTAAGATGATTTTGAAACTGCTTATCATCATCCTTATCACCATGCTTTGATTCAATTTCAAAATCGGTAGCTCTCATATACTTGAAGGAGAAATGCTTTTCTTGAATTTTTAAGAGAGATATTTGTATGGGAGGTGGTAGAAGGAGTGAAGCGGAGCTGATAATTTTTTCTAATGCTTATTTCAATTGTTAAGAAACAAATTCTGGAAAAAATTTGAAGTTTGTACTTTTTCTAGTTTGAATGGAAATCGATGAAATTCATTTAACAAAAATTCTACATTTGTATGGGAGGGGGTAGAAGGACTGTACGGATCAAAACAAATTTTTTTGGCATTATTAATATTTCTATTTGTATACTTTATACAAAATATCAATTTGATAACTTTAACAGTTTCGAAGAAAAATAATTTAATTTAAATTTCTAAATTTCGTTGTATGGGAGGGGGTAGAAGGAGTAAGGTGAAGTTGATAATTATTTTTAAAATAAATTGTAATTATAGTAGAATTAATTCTGACAAAATTTCGTCTTTTTAGCTTTACTAGTTTCAATGAAAATCGAAAATATGTATTTTTCAAAATTGACCATTTGTATGGGAGGGGGTAGAAGGAGTAAGGAGATCGGGTCAATATTCCGTGATTTTAATGACATCTATATCATAATACTTTGACCTAAATTTCACGTCAACAGCTTAATTAGTTTCAAAGAAAAATCAATTTCTTAATATTTCAAAATTTGAATGGGAGGGGGTAGAAGGAGTGGGGGGATGTAGCCCATTCACGAACTTAAAGTTACTTTTTTGCTAAAAATCATACACAGAAATTTTTAGCACTATAGCTTAAAGCTTTCGAAAGTTATGCTGTAGACAGACAGACAGACGGACAGGCGGTCACTCGGAATCGAGGTTTTTGAGCGACAACAAATATTTCTGTACCCTTGGCTGCTCTGTGCGAGCGTTATTTCTTAGCGTTATAAACGGTAAGGCAAACACAATGTACTATCAGATTTCATCTAGAGTATAAACATAATAGGACTATGTTGACGTGTGATACTTTAGATGAAAAAGAAATTTTTTTATTTTAAGAAATTTTGTAGGAGAAGTGGTAGAGGGGTGACGACATTGAACTAATTTTTTCGCATCACGCTAAGGTTACTATTAAAATGTTTTATACAAAATTAAGGATTCAAAAATTTAATGTGTACTGAGAAAATTAATGTATTGGATTTAGTGAAATTGTGCAGTTTGTATGGGAGGTGGTAAAAGGAATGTGAAGTTATTAATGACTTTTATAGAAATAGCTGTAAAAATTATTTAATTGGCATATTTATACTCTAGATGGAATCTGAGAGTATTATAAGTTTGCTCTAAGGTTTGTAACGCCAAGAAATAAGGCTCGGAGAAAAAAATGAATGATACAGAAGTTAATATTATCACTCAAAAATCTCAAAACCGGATGTCCGTCCGTCCGTCTGTCCGTCTGTCCGTCTGTCCGTCTGTCCGTCTGTCCGTCTGTCCGTCTGTCCGTCTGTCCGTCTGTCCGTCCATCTGTTCGCTCTCTAGCTTGAGAACGCGTTGAGGTAGAAAGCTCAAATTTTGTACACGTTGTTTTTGACAAAAAAGTAAGGTCAAGTTCGTGAACGGGCCAAATCGCTCCACCCCTTCTACCACCTCCCATACAAAATGACACAATTGCGCAATTTGACAATAAACGGATTTGCTCGAAAAATATACAAGCTATTGGCCTGAAATTTGGAATATATTACTTTTATGCGTGTCCTCCCACTCCTTCTACCACCTCCAATACAAACTGTACTTGGCATGAATTACTCTAAGCCAATTTACTTAGTGCGTATAAAATTTAGCGAGCTGAAATTGTGCGTCGCATATTTATTTAAAATTGTTAGTAAGGCAAAAAAAAATTAGACGACTAGCTTCACCTCTTCTACCCCCTCCCATACAAAATGACACAATTTTGCAATTCGACAATAAATGGATTTGCTCGAAAAGTATAATATGTATTAGTCTGAATTTCGGGATATATTACTTTCATAATGATTTCAATCTACAATATAAAAATTATTTGCGTCCTCCCTCTCCTTCCACCCCCTCCCATACAAACTACACTTTTTCGTGAAATGCTCAAAGCCGATTTTCTCAGAACATATAACATTTATCGAGCTCACATTTTGTAATAAATACTTATTTAGCATTATCACAAAGATCAGAAAAAAATATTTGATTACCTTCACTGCTTCTACCCCCTCCCATACAATATGACACAGTTTCACAACTTCACAAAAAATCTATTTTCTTGAAAAGTATGAATGGCACTAGTCTGAAATTTAAGGGATGTCAATTTTATGATATTCTTAGTTATTTCTGAAAAAATCACTAAAATCCTCCCACCCTTTCTACCACCTCCCATACAAACTGCACATTTTCATTAAATCTAATACACTAATTTTCTCAGCTCCTATTCAATTTTTGGAGTAAGCATCTTGTATAAAATATTTGTATAGCTACTTTAGCATGATTGGGAAAAATTAGCTCAATGCTATCACCCCTTCTAACAGTCCCCATACAAAATTTCTTGGAATCGCTAAAAATTCTATTTCATCTAGAGTATCTTAAGATTGCGTTTTACGCGCAATCGTAGCCCTGTTATGTTTTTAATTGCGAATCAGTAGCATCCATACTTTTTAGGAAAATCGACTTATTATAAAGTTGTTGAATTGTGTCAAATTGTATGGGAGAGGGTGGAAGGAGTGAAGCTATTCCTAATTTTTTTTTTTTTTGGGTTTATTAATAATTCTAAATAAATATTTAGTACACAATTTCAGCTCGATAATTTTATACGTACTGAGTAAATTTCATAAAAAAATGCAGTTTGTATGGGAGGTGGTGGAAGTAAGGGGAGTACTCAAATAATTTTTATACAGCAGATTGGAATTTTTATAAAAGTAATATATTCCAGATTTCAGATCAATAGCCTTTATGCTTTTCGAGAAAATCCGTTTATTGACAAATTGCGTAATTATGTCATTTTGTACGGGGGTAGAAGGGATGGAGCGATTTGGCCCATTCACGAACTTATCCTTACGTTTTTGTCAAAATCGACGTGTACAAAATTTTAACTTTCTAGATCAACGCATTCTCACGCTAGAGAGGACACGGACAGACAGACGGACGGTTTTGAGATTTTTGAGTGATTATATGAACTTCTGTATCATTCAAACTTTGTGGCAAACTTATAATACTCTCAGATTTCATCTAGAGTATAATGAAATGTTGAAATTTGAGGTATTATGAAAGCTGATAGGAAGCATTATATTTTAAGCTCGTAGATAATAAAGAGTGTAAAAATTATTTTCTTTCTATTCCTTCAGCCAGCGTCCTATACCAGTGTCACTATTGATTTTTCTGAAGAACTTAAGATGACATTATTTTCTATGCCTTTCCCATTTCTTGAAAAGTATGATTCGTTCGACTTTACGCCCAATCATAATTTTGGTATGTCTGTGCCCTAGATGAAATCTGAGATTATATTGTGTTTGCTCTAATGTGTGTATTGTTAAAAAATATGGCTTGTTGTCAAGGGTAAAATATCTTTGCCGCTCGAAACCTTCCAATTCGAGTGACCATCTACCTGTCCGCTCGTCTGTCGCTTTGAGCAATTCAACACATTTTATTCCGGATAAAATCTCAGAGTGTATTGTGTTTGCCATAACGTTTGTAACGTTAAGAAATAATGCTCACACAGAGTCGTCAAAGGTATAAATATATTTGTTATCGCAAAAGAAACTCCATCTGTCTGTTTGTCCGTCTGTCTACAGCATAACTCTTGAGCTGAAATTTATTCTGTCATTTTAAGAAACAAAAGTAAAATTCAAACTCGTGATAGGGTCACATCGCTTCACTTTTTCTACACTCTTTTATTCAAATTTCACGAAATTTCGAAATTTCTGCCTCATAGTTGAGTTTGAAATACTTTTTTTCATCTTGAGAAAAATCAGTTAAATGTTGCTTTAGCGGTATTGATTCTTAAGCGAAAAACAAGCACTGGGTAGTGACCGTTCGATTTACTAAGAAAAAGCCTCAGACGCATTTTATGGCTATTTTGGCCAGAAGTGATCTCTAACGATGATCGTTGGAGTACAATTGTACAGACTAAAATAGCCATTGAAATTTAAAGGCGGATGTGGCAGTGGATCGGTCATACTTTAGGGAGACCAGAGCAGAACATCGCCAAACAAGCTACTGATTATTTTCAAGCAAGACGTCAGATCGTTCGACCATGTAACACATGGAAGCTAGCAGCTGAGCAGAAAGCCAGACGAATAAACAAGTTCTGGCTACAACTAAACGCCGATTCTCAGGCTCGTGCCTTGTGAAAGAGAACTGTTTCTTTCCTTTGTCTCTATAGGAGGTCTTTAAAGGAAATTGATTGAGCAACAAGCAATTTCCGTTTATGCTTCGAAAAGTAGTTATTAAGCGTAATCTTTTTTGAATCGTTCACAAAGCGAGACTCAGCCCTATTGAGCTTAGCGAGTTGAGTGGCTAATGCGCTGTGAGGCCATTTTGCCATTTCCACCACCATCACTATTTTGTGGAAAGTTTAGTGGTCTAGGATCTGATGTGATATGGTCAAGAGTGGCTGACAATGGGAATTTCCTCGGTTCATAATGAGCATTAGGCATGCAAAGACTTAGCAGCCAAATTTAAATCGGAGATCTAGAATCGCAAAGCGATCATTGATCTATCTAGGTCCAAGTTGTAATTTGATCAAAAACTTCCTGGTAGGGAATTTGAAAGCCCTTCACTTAAAAACGCATAACTTGGAAAAATGTTGCTTCGTGTATGTATTTCCAGATGCACTTCAAGAATATTTCACAGGAAGTAAGACGGAATCACTTCGAAGTGAAAATATTTTAATCGCTTTGTACAGAACTGAAAAATAGCAAGTACTTTTCAACAAATCTATAGGGTTTTTCAATAAGAATATAACAATAGATCAAAGGATCAATTGTTTGACCAGCTATGCAGCATGTGGCAACATCTTGCTGGAACCACACATCACTGATGTCAAGTCCATACAATTCTAGCTAAAAATAGTCTTCCAATTTGGCACGGTTGGGAACTTCATTGACTGTAAGATGGCGATCATTTACACCACACGGTCACTTTTGGTAGACGCAATGAATCTCTCGAAGCACATGTGGGTTTGTTACTGTCCAATATATTTTGCTTGTTGACAAAACCATTAAGATAAATAAACTGCCAACAAGTCGGGCGAAACTTTATTATTTTTGGGACAAGTTGCGGATGAGTGGAAAGTCAATATGCAGGTTACAGTGGTTAGGGAAGGCTAAGTGAAAGGGAGTTCTTGGGCAGGGCTGTTGTCAATATAACAATATTTCATTCGTTTCTGCAAGTTTGGGTTTTTATGAGGGGAGGAGCAGGGGTAATAGTAAGGGTGGGTGGATGTTAATAGCTTTTTAATTAATTGCTTGAATCACGTCCAATATTCTCTGTATAGAATGTATTTCATTGACGAAGTTGCATAGAATTTTCATAAAATTCGGTGTATTTCACATTCACGAAACCGAACATTTGTATGGGAGGGGGTAGAGAAGGTAGGGGAATCGTAAAATTTGATATATAGCTTTATTTTGCTTCTCTTGTAAGGTGCTTGTATAAAATTTCAAGTTTGTAACTTTTAGTTTGTTGGTTATTAGTTGATTTAACGAAAATGGTCGAAATCATAGTTTTGTATGGGAGGGGGTAGAAGGGCAAGCGTGATTTCAAAACTTTTAAAGCAACTTCATTTGAATTATTTTTATAAGTTTTTATGCAAAATTTGAAATTGATAGCTTTTAAGAGTTAGCTGATAACTGATTTCTTAAAAATGCTCGAAAAAATTATTTTGTATGGGAGGGGGTAGAGGAGGTATGGGAATCGTAAAACTTGTGATGCAATTTTCTTTCTTTTCTGTTGTAAGATGTTCGTAAAAAATTTCAAGTTCGTAGCTTTTAATTTGTTGATTATTAGTTGATTTAATGAAATTGGTCGAAATCATACTTTTGTATGGGAGGGGGTAGAAGGGCAAACGCGATTTCAAAACTTTTAGCGTAATTTCATTTCAATTATTTTTGTAAGTTTTTTTGCAAAATTGCAAATTGATAGCTTTTAATAGTTAGGTGATAATTGATTTCTTAAAAATGGTCGAAAAAATAATTTTGTATGGGAGGGGGTAGAAGTTTTAAAGGTTTTCGACCAGCTAATATTTCGTCTATTTAGGGATTTTTTTTAAATGCATTTTGCAAATTTCCAAGTTTCTACCTTAAAATTTCACTCAAAAATATTCAGTTTATGTGTTTTTTTCAATGCACATGAAACACCTTGTGCACGTTAGACCGGGGGGGTCGGTTTATAGCAATTATGGATCAAGTTATTATTATTGTTCTATGAACATTAAATAGACGTATCTACATGCAAAATTTCAACTTTGTATCTTTTACCAGAGCCCTAAAAAAATCACTCAAAATTTTCGACATTTTTGCTTATCACCTCCCTCCCCTTACACCTCCCAACTTAAAATTTTTACCAAAATTGACCATTATGTAGCTCTACAATCTGACAAATTTTTGATTTGATATCTGTACTCTTTTTTGAGATATAAGAATTCGTAATTTTGAAAAGTGCGCCATTTTTAAAATGCTCCCCATTTTCCCCGACTACTATTATTTCAAAATCTTATATTTTTTTTGTATTTGCCTAGTATAGCTTAATGTACGTTTTAAGTTTCAATTACATAGCTTAAGAGACAGTTGAGATATTAATTTTTAAGTGTTTTTCTTTGCACCCCTTCTGACCCTCCCCCTTACAATTAAAAACCAATCTCTAAACTGGTTCCAATGGAACTATATGTCATCTTAACGATCCAAAAATATGAATTTTTTACGATAAGTAATTTCGAAGATATAATCATTTGAAAAAATAATTTGGCCGCCAATTTGTTTTTAGCCCCCTTTTTCGGACGCCAATGGATAAAAAAATTAAATTATTTTTAAAAGTTGTCCCACAAGCCCTTCTATATGTGTGTAGAGTTTTAGCTTCCTAGCTCTTTCCATGGTTGAGATATTTGAATTCGTATTTTTCGGCTTAAGCGCTCCCCCCGCCTCTCCCTGAATTCCCACACCCCCTAAAATGGGTATCCACTTGAGATCCGCAACTATCTACAATCCCCTTAAAAATGAACTTTCTATCTTGAAGGGTTTGGGAGTTAATGTGCGCTGAGCGTACACGTCGGCGTACGGCGGACGGCGTACAGACAGACGGATTTTTTTTTGCATTTTTAGGCTAATTTAGTCATGAAACGCGAAAAAACAAAATTTCAGGGTAGCAAATTTTTTTTTTCCCAAGTCGATCACAATAATTTATTATTAAAATAATAAAGTAAAATGAGTATCATCGCTGAAGATGGTTTTTCGACGAAATCCAAGATTTTCTTCAAACTTTTGTAGAGCCCAATCGGGGAAGTTTAGGCGCGGAAGCTCCACCATGACAAAAAATCTGCGAACAAGTTGGGTGCAACTTTATTATTCTTGGGATAAGTTGGGGATACATGGGCAGGCAATTTGAAAGTTAGGGTAGATAGGAAAGACTATGTGAATTTTATTTAACACTGAACTGCTATTACGATCAATAGCTCTAGTACATAAAATCAATATATCATTCGTTTATACATACATATATGCAAGTTTGGATTTGTATCAATACATATCAATAATTTTCTAATTGATTGCTGGAATCGCGTTCAAAATTCACTGTATAGAATTTTAGTTTCATAGACGAAGTAAATTCTACGAAATTCTTGGTGTATTTTATATTCGAAAAACCACATATTTGTATGAGAGGGGATGGAGGAGCTGAGGGAATATCAAAATTTGTGATGCGGTTTCGTTAAGTTTCTTTTGAAAGATGTTTGCACAAAATTGTAAGTTCGTAGCTTGTAATTTGTTGTTTATTAGTTGATTTATTGAGATTAGTCGAAATCATACTTTAGCATGAGAGGGGGTGGAAGATCAGCAGGAATTCCGAAAATTTTGATGAATTTTTATTTAAAATACTGTTGGAAGTGTTTTGTGTAAGATTTCAAGTTAATATCTTTTAATGGTTTGGTGATAATTGATTTCTTAAAAATTGTCGAAAAAATACTTTTGTATAGGAGGGAGGTATCTTGAAGGTATTCGACCAGTTAATATCTTTAACTGTGAAGTAATTTTGTAATGAATTTTACGAATTTCAATCAATTTTCAATTTTTGTGTTTTTTTTCAATACACATGAAACACCTCGTGTAGGTTAAGGCCCCTCTTCGGTACGTAGCAGTTCTGGTTCAAATCATTATTATTATTTTTTCTCTATGTATATCTAATAGATGTATGTACATGCACAATTTTAGGCTTGTATCTTTCACCAGAGCCAAAAAATAAAATAAAAATAATAGTGAAAATTTTCGACATTTTGGCCCCCCGACTCTCCCCTCTTACACCCTCCAAGATAAAAATTTTACCAAAACTATGTGTCAGAGCTCTACAATCTGAAAATTTAAACTTAATAAATTTATTGCATTTAGTGATATAACGGTTTTAAATTTTGAAAAGTGCACATTTTTGAAATACTCCCCATTTTCCCCACTACTATTATGTCCATATGTTATATTTTTTACATATTCCGCTGGTATAGCTTAATATATGTTCTAAGTTTCAATTACATAGCTTAGGAGATAGTCGAGATATAAATTTGTAAGTGATTATTTTGCACCTCTATAAGTGTGTTGGTTGTTAGCTTTCTAGCTAGAACCATGGTTGAGATATTGGAATTTTTGGTATTAGCGCTCTCCCGCCTCCCCCTAAACCACAGCATCCTCCAAAATTAGTGTTCAACTGAAATCAGCGCCGATCTACAATTGACCCAAAAATGAACTTTCTATTCTTAAGGGTTTTGGAGTTAATATGCACTGAGCGTACACGTACTGCGTACGGTGAACGGCGTACAGACAGACGGATTTTATTTTGCATTTTTAGGTTAATTTTGCCATGAAAAAACGAAATTTCAGGATAGCAATTTTTTTTTCAAGTCGATCACAATACTTTATTATTAAAATGTTCAATCAATCAAGTTCCTGTTAAGACCCATATATGGGCATAGGACAGAAACAACTCACTTCCAAAAGGCGCGATCCTGAGCATCGGCCTTAAGCTATTGCCAGGACTTGTTTATTTCTGCTCGCTATATTATTGAAATAGTAAATACTTTATATTAAAATAATAAGGTAATCTATGCATTTAAATAAAATTGTAGTGTCTGTCTGTTATTTGTTTAGTTAGTGTTTTGCTTTGGACAAAAACGAAGCAGAAACAAACGGCGTTCACGCAAAAACGTCTACAACACCGTAGACTCCGAAGTTCTAGCAGCCGATACTTAGCCTTCAATTATGGAACCGGTGCGACGCGCACAAAAAAAAAAACGAAAAAAGGTATTTTTTTATTAAATACTAGCAAACGCTCGCGACTTCGTCCGCGTAAAAATAGCAATAATAAGCAATTTTTGAGAGTGTAGTTAGTAATGCATTATGTGGGATATAAAATCTGCTTACTTTAATGGCTCTTTGAAGAGAATGGTTTGTATATTGTTGGAATCAGAACCATAAATTATTAAGAATGAAAGCATGATACTCCCATTTTTATGGGACAGGCTCGTGATCAAATCAAACCCGTGATTCGAGATCATATACGTGTTGAAGAGCGTTAAGAACATGTGAATAATTGTAGCTGGTGTTAATTAAAAAAAAAGTAAATAAAATAACATTAAGCATAAAAACATAACAGGACTACGATTGTGCGTAAAGCCAAATCACACGATATTATTAATAGATGAAATCGAAATTTTTGCGGTGTTAAGAAATTTTGTATGGGGAGTGGTAGAAGGGGTGACAGCACTGAACTAATTTGTTTCACATCATGCTAGAGTAGCTATAAAAATGTTTTGTACCAAATTTAAGCTTCAAAAATTGAGTAGGTACTGAGAAACTTAGTGCACTGAATTTAATGAAATTGTGCAATTTGTATGGGAGGTGGTAGAAGGAGTTGGGGGTTTTTGGTGATTTTTCGAAAAACAACTATAACTATCATGCAATTGATACACTTTAAATTTCAGATCTGTATCATTCACACTTTTCAAGAAACTCGAATTGTTACATAGTCGTGTAATGTGCCTCATTGTATGGGAGGGGGTAGAAGAAGTGAAGCTACTCGGTTAATTTTCTTCCCGCTGTTAATAATAATGCTAATTAAGGATTTAGTTTAAGTTTTTACCTCGATGAAATTTAAATGTACTGAGAAAATTCGTTTAAGGTATTTTATGAAAAAGTGCGGTTTATATAGGAGGTGGTGGAAGGAGAAGGGGGTTTTTGGTGATTTTTTGAGAAACAACTATAATCATCATGCAATTGATACATTTTAAATTTCAGAACAGTAGCATTCAGAATTTTCAAGAAAATCGAGTTCTTGTGAAGGCGTGGAACTGTGTCACATTGTATGGGAGGAGGTAGAAGGAGTGAAGCTAATCGGTTAATTTTATCTCGATATTAATAATAATGTTAATTAATGATTTAATAGAACATTTTAGCTCGATGGAAGTTACATGTACTGAGAAAATTGGTGTAAAGTGGTTCATGAAAAAGTGTAGTTTGTATGGGAGGTGGTAGAAGGAGTGACAGACCTTAAATAATTTGTATACAAAAAGACTGCATTTATAAAAGAACTAATATAGTCCAAATTTCAAATTAATAGCTTTTATAGTTTCCAAGAAAATTTGATTAATATATACTTTTGAAAATGAGTCACTTTGTATGGGAGGGGGTAGAAGGCGTGAGGAGAATGAAATAAAACCAAAAGCAGATTTCATTCCGATGTACACCTAACAAACTGTGCAAGTTTCATTACAATCGGTTCAGCCGTTTGTGCGTGAAAAGCGGTCGTACAGACAGACAGACAGACAGATAGACAGACAAAAATTTCAAAAATGTGTTTTTATGCTTAGTTAGTACTAAAATAACTCAAAAAACTAACTTATAGCCATTTATAAGCAAATAGCAGACAGACACTACAATTATATTTATATGTATAGATAAGCTTTGAAAATGTTGAATAATTAATTAATTCAAGCCTTAGTTTAAGCTTCTATTTTTTATTTTTTTATTTTCTTAATAAAAAAGTAAATACGTCCAAAAAAAGATGTTACCCAATCTGCCCATTTTTAAACCGATTCGTTTTCACTCAAAGCAAGACAAATATGGGCAATATTGCCAGATCTACTTCTTCACATTTTTCTTCCTGATCATTTTTCGGCTAGTACAGATATTTCAATACTGCCAACACTTTGATCGAGAGCCAGAGCTTGCGACTGAAAGCACTGGCTGGAAGCAATTGCGTTATCGCATCTCTCCTTCCTATAAAAGTCGAACTTGCTCTAGCCGCGAGCGAAAATTTTACTCGTATTGGCCGGCGGTCTCGTTCTGTTGTATATGCGACTAAAAGCAGTCAAAGGAATAGTGGAAGCATTTTAATGCGACGCATCTCCCTTTCCCATTGAAGTTGAATTTGCGCTCGTCGCTCGAAAAAATTTCGCTCGTATAGTCCAGCGGTCTTGTACATGGGTTTTTAAAATAGCACCTTTTTCCCTGTGGGAGGCGTTCAGCTTTCGTTGGTCAGAAAAAACGTAAGAAAAAAGCTGTCGTGAGCACGTAAATGCTGTAAAAAGTGGTTGACGAAAATAATGTGAGCTTTTTTTTAAAGAAATTTTTTAGTAAATTATCATATTCGTGCTGATTTTAGCTTTTCTAAACTGAATAAAGGGCAAAACGTAAGAGAAGCATTGCATCACTTGCATCAGTGGAAGCCACACCACTGAAACATGTGTTAATTAATCAATCGAATCGATAGAACAGATAATTTCTTATGAATGTGAAGTAATCAACAAATATGAAATATACACGAGTACATACTCCTCACCTCTTTTACATCCTTTGACTATAGAAATAATAAATTCAATTCCGAAATGGTGAAGTTATCTGTTCCTTGGAAGATACATTGAGTGGGTTTTAACATTATTCAATCGCAAGGACATTTAATCTGAA
The DNA here is from genome assembly GCA_963669355.1 of Chorisops tibialis. Lineage (NCBI taxonomy): Eukaryota > Metazoa > Arthropoda > Insecta > Diptera > Stratiomyidae > Chorisops > Chorisops tibialis. The sequence continues at coordinate 63,091,749 of OY770264.1, read as the reverse complement.
AATCCATGCAAATTATCCAAGGAGATCTGATCAAAGCTTTACACACACGTGGAATAATCAAATATTCTTCTTAAAAATCACATTCCGTATTCATTTTTACATGTATATTTGATATCTGGTTACCGATGTATTAAATGCTCATAATAATTTATCTCAACTAGTTTGATTAATAATAATTTATGAATTTATTGGAAAAGTTTGTAATTAGGAAAAGGAGATTGATATTAAATAGTTGAAAGTACCTAGTAAGAAATGTAGTGTTAATTTTTCATAAAATAGTACTCTATAGGGTTCTACTGTTTTGAAGTCAATATTTAAATCGATTCGGATTCAATAAGAGTAACTTCTTTAATTCATAATATATAAATAATAATTCGAAAAAGTTTAGTATGCAGGCAATGTCAATACGCAGGTTAGCGTGAAAGCAGGCAGTGGAGACTAAAGAGATGGAGGTTCGAGGGGAGAACTATATTCAATTATTTGAAACTTAATAGCGATTACAATCATTTATTTATGCAAGAATAGATTTGTGCGGAGAAATTTTGATAGAGCTTATCAAAAATATTTTCAAAAGTATCCATACAAAATCTTAAGATCATAAATTTTAATGTGATTATGATAATTAGATTATTAGGAATTGTCGAAATATTACTTTGAGCGGTTATAATTGCTAAAAGTATTCGATCAGTTGTTATCCTAAGAACTTATGGATTTTTTTTTGGAATTAAATTAGTAAATTTTCAAGTTACTTAATATTGGAATCAAAAATTTTAGTTTATGTGTTGTTTTTTTCAATACACATGAAACACCTTATGCAGGTTTTAAATGAGCCCCACTTCGGCGTATAATAGTTTTAATCTAATTTTTTTGAAGTGAAACTTCTAGTACGAGCATATTCGTTTTTGCGTCATGCGATACGCATTACGGTCACCCTTTTGTCGAGGCTGGGTTTTTGGAAATTGGCGCTCGTTCAGCGAATTTTGCGCATCGTAACTGCAATTGAATGCGAATTTTCGTAATAAAATTCAACGACAGTATAAATTTCCCATTTTTATAGATGACAAATGCCAAGCGACCATCTGTCAAATAATATGCCTTTCCAACCCTACACCTCTTGCTCAAACACTCTATACGAGTAGAAGGTCTATATACTCAGTAGATAGTTTCTGTTCACTTTCTATCATACAGTTTTTCATAACATCTGTAAACACTTTTCAGTAGCAATCAGTTCAACTGAAAAACAGAATTACGATTGGGCGTAAAATCCAATCCTATGATACTCTAGATGAAATAGGAAAGAGTTTATTGTTCCGGAAAATATGTCATCTCAAATCCTTTCGAACAGTGAATAGTGACTTTTGTGTGGGAGGTGGTAAGTGCCGAGGGAGGAGGCAATTATTGAATATAACACCGAATAAAATAGTTCATGCTGAATTTAAAGTTTTTAGCTTTCTTAATTTTCGAGGAAGTTGAAAATTTTTGTCTGAATTTATTTTAAACTAGCAAACGCCCGCGACTTCGTCCGCATAAAAATCGCATTAATAAGCAATTTTTGAGAATGTAGTTAGTAATTCATTATATGGGATATATAATCCACTTACTTTAATGGCTCTTTGTACACAATGTTTTGTATTTTGTTGGAGTCAGAACCATAAATTATTAGGAATGATAGCGTGATACTTGCATTTGAATGGGAGAGGCTCGTGATCAAATCAAACCCGTAATTTGAGATCATATGTATACGTGTTAAGGACATGTGAATAGTTGTAGCTTGTGTTAATTGAAAATAGCCCAAATAAAATGACATTAAGCTTAAAACCATAACAGGACTTCGATTGACCCCATTGTACGATACTACCGATGAAATCGAAATTTTTGTAATCTTAAGAATTTTTGTGTGGTGATGACAGTACTAAATTATTTTTTTCCAGTAATCGAGTTTTTGCAAAGTCGTGGAATTGTGCCATATTGTATGGGCGGGGGTAGAAGGAGTAAAGGTAATCGGTTAATTTTTCCCGATAATAATAATTATGCTAATTAAAGATTTAGTACAAAATTTTAGCTTGATCAAAGCTATACGTACGGAGAAAATTGGTTTAGAATATTTCATGAAAAAGTGCAGTTTGTATAGGAGGTGGTGCAAGGAGTGGAGGGTTTTTAGTTATTTTTTGAGAAGCAACTACAATTATCATTGAATTGATATATTTTATATTTCAGAACAGTAACATTCACACTTTTCAAGAAAATCGAATTTTCGCAAAGTCGTGGATTTGTGTCAGATTGTATGGGAGGAGGTAGAAGGAGTGGAGCTATTCGGTTAATCTTTCCCGATAATAATAATAATACTAATTAAGGATTCATCAGAAAATTTTAGCTTGATCAAAGTTATACGTACTGAGAAAATTGGTTTAGAGTATTTAATGAAAAAGTGCAGTTTGTATGGGAAGTGGTAGAAGGAGTGGTAATTTTTCTAGAAACAACTATAATCACCATGCAATTGATGTGTTTTAAATTTTAGATCAGTTAGATTCACGCTTTTCAAGAAAATCGAGTTTTTGCAAAGTCGTGGAATTGTGCCACATTGTATGGGAGGGGGTAGAAAGAGTAAATCTAATTGGTTAGTTTTTTTCTGACACTAATAACAATGCTAATTAAGGATTCAATACAAAATCTTAGCTTGATCAAATTTCTACGTACTGAGAAAATTGGAGTATAGTATTTCATGAAAAAGTTTAGTTTGTATGGGAGGTGGTGGAAGGAGTTAGGGGATTCAAACTATTGATATACTTGAAGATTGCATTTATAATAGAAATAATATATTTTAAATTTCAAATTAATAGCTTTTATAGTTTCCATGAAAATTTGATTATTATAAATTTTTGAAAATGAGTCACTTTGTATAGGAGGGGGTAGAAGGCGTGAGGGGAGAAAAATAAAACCTAAAGCAGATTACTCCCCAAAGTAGAACTAATAATCTGTAAAAGTTTCATTGCAATCGGTGCAGCCGTTTTTGCGTGAAAGCCGGAAAGACAGACAGAGAAATTTTTTAAAAACGTTTGATTTTCCTTAGTTATTGCTAAAATGAAGCAAAAAACTTATTTATAGCCATTTATAAACAAATAACAGACAGACACTACAATTATATTTATGTATGTATATAGATTATTTATTAGAAATACTTTTCTTGAATTCCCAATAGAAAAATTTGTATTGGAGATGGTAGAAGGAGTAAAGCGAAGTTCACACTTTTTGTAGCATTTATTGCAATTATCAAGGGACAGTTTCTGGCAAAATTGTAAATTATACTTTTTCTAGTCTCAATGAAAATCGATTAAATACATTTACCAAAATTGTTGATTTGTGTGGGACGGGCTAGAAGGAGTATTCGAATCAAAACTAAATTTTTTGACATCAATGATATTTTTAATAGTGTACCTTTCTCAAAATTTAAAGTTGATGGTTTAGACGGTTTTGGAGAAAAATAATTTAATTGAAATTTTGAAATTTCGCGAAATTTGTATGGGGGGAGGGAGGTGTAGAAAGAGTGCGGTGAAGTTGATATTTTCTCCAAAATTTATTGCAATCGTACTACAATTAATTAGGACAAAAATTGGTTCTTTTACCTTTGCTAGTTGGGAATTCAAACCGAATAAATTCATTTTTGAAAATTGTGCATTTGTGCAAGAGGCGGTAGAAGGAGTAAAGGCATCTGATCAATATTTTTTGACTTTAATCATATTTATAGTATTACACTATGACTTAATTTTCAAGTCAAGAGCTGAAATGGTTTAAGAGAAAAATTAATTTCTTCAAATTTTGAAATTTGTATGGGATGGAGTAGAAGGAGTGGTAGGATGTGGCTTGTTCACGGACTTAAGGACGCTCTTTCGCTAAAAATGACATATGACAAATTTCAGCACGATAGGCAAATCGAGAGTTATGTAGTAGACAGCTGGACATACGGTCACTCGGAATCGAGGTATTTGAACGACAATAAATATTTCTGTACCCTTGGCGGCTCTGGGCGAGCATTATTTCTTAGCGTTACAAACGGTGAGGAAAACACAATATACTCTCAGATTTCATCTGGAGTATGCTAGCTTCACAACATTGCACACAAAGGTATTACCTACAACATAAATCTAATTAAAAACAAAAATTTCTGAAAGTTCCTAATAATTTCATAGTTCAAATTTTCCTTGCATTCTGCACCACAGCTTCAAAGAAACTCAAACACAATCCAAAATTAATTATAGCATTTCGTGTATGTACTTAACATGAAAATAAGAGAAGAATACTCATATTTCACATCACTTTACATAGTAAACATTTTGCAATTAATATGTACTGCACTATAATTAAATTTTAGATTCAAGAACAATGTTTCCACACGCCACTTCATCTTACATGGAATCACGAAAATAAGCTTTGTTACATTAATAAAGTAACAAGCTTCATATATGTACGTAGTTATTCCAATGAAAATGGCTAAACGTTGTATGAGCGAACTTCAAATGAGTTTGTTTGTACTGTGAATCATTTTAATTTAAATTTTGTTTACAAAATGGCTAAATTATTTAAAAGTTAATGAAGGTAGAATTGAATGATTTTTTACGTAGTCATTATTATGAAATAATGTGGTAATTGGTCTGATAATTTCCAAATTCGAAAATTTCATGGGTACATAGTGGGAATTGAATTCTATTAGAATTTAATTTTCGAAAACCTATGTTCATAAAGATAACGAGTATATTTCTGAACCCTGATTCAAGAACAACCAACGTAAACAATTTTGTGTTTTGAGGTTTTTAGCTCAACGGTGTCTATGAAGCCTGCTCTGTTTAGTGCAACAAGGACTATGGTCACAATACAAACTATACTTTGTTGTGACGCTCAACAAATGAACCACTGTCAGTTGCAATGTTTCTAATTATTAGTACAAGAAGAACCAAATTGTACCTTGGTCTCCAGCAAAAATGACTTTGGTTGTTCTAGTACCAAGGTACAGATCTATACTCTGGATGAAATCTATTCTTGCGCTAACGTTCTTAGCGCTGAGAAATAATGCTTGCAGAGAGTAAAAAACCTTGACTTCGAATGATAGTGTGTTTGTCAGTCTACAATATAGCCCTCGCATGTTTTAAGCTATCGAGCAAACATTTTTTATATGTCGTTCTTAGTAAAAAGGAAACTCCATGTTCAAGAAGGTTTCCGATCTTTCAGTCCTTGTACCACATCTCATGCACGACACTACAAGAAACTTTTTTTTCCATAAACTATTAAAGCTATCGACTTGAAAATTTGCCTAAAGCACACTATTCCCAAAGATTTAAGTATTTTTCGATACATTAAACTCTTTCCCATTTCATTTAAAAAAAGGTATCGCTTGGTGTAACCTAGTGGGTAGGGTGTTGGTCTATAATGCCAAGGTCGTTAACTTAAATCCCGGTTCAAATTGACGTATAATTCCAGCACACTATCCGTTTGGGTATACATATCTGGATTACCTTAATCTGCGAAAAAGAAAATTCGTCGATGGAGTATTATGCGAAGGGTTAACAACCCGTCCATAATAGCAAATAAAAGTTAAGATACCTGAAGGTCATGAGGCCAATACCTGATTCAAGCTGTTGTGTCATTGCAGAAACTGAACGTATCGCTTGATTGAGTATTATGCGTCATTGCTAATTTACATCCAGTTTCAATAAATGCCAAATGATCCACTTAAAAACTATAAATCCTGATGACCTTTACAGGTCGTATTCCAAACTTGGATAACTAACGGCGGGGCCAATTTATGTAGTATTTTTAGAAAAAAGTAGAAGTAGGATATAATTCCCTTGTTATCATGGACAACTACAGCACGGTTTTTTTTATAGTTTCCATTTTCAGTTTAATACATTAAAAATCCTCTATATTTATAGGCACCAATTTATTTCGTAAGATAGGATTATCACTGTATCGGTAGATTAAAATGATACTTTAGTCTTGTACTTGATTATTTTCAGAAGTTTTAAATGCAAAATCTTTATTTGCATTTATTGAAGTTTCATTGCATTATTTATCGAACTTCTCCAAAAATTGAGTGGGATAGATATATATCCCAATAGCACTTAATGGGTTAATTTAAGCATCTATAGGAATAATTTGATAAAGTTTATCTGTGCAAAGGACATATGCTAGTAGAAATATATACAACTAAGAAGCTTATTAAATTCAAGTTTAATTGCAAGTTGTTGAATACAATACAAATAATAATCCTGTGTAGAAGTATTTAAATGGCAGTAGAATATTATCTATTCAGTAGATTTAGTCATAAACTATGAAGCCTAACTTTTCCTGAATTATTATTACGCTGGAATTTTGTATTTCATTGTTATGAAGTTCGTATTTCTATGGCTTTGAAATATTTCCCATAACTTTTCGGATCAATTGCTAGTTACGGTAGCATAGTATTATGCATACGACTATACTCATATTCATATTGATTTATACGTAGATTTTGAAACTTCTCAGTTAAACTTATTACGGATGATTTGATAAATTGTCCACTGGTAAGTCAAGCATAAATTTTGTGAGCAGTCCACTCGTTCCAATTATAATATTAAGAGTACACATAAGTTTCTGCCGTTTGACAAAAGATGGCTCCACCACAAGGTTATGTTGAAATTGTCAGATGCAAAACGTAATATCGTATGTTTGGACATCTGGTAACAACATAGCTTTTGAAGTATGAGTGACTCCGTATCAGCATCACATAATTTTGTTCGTGCGAAAATGTCAAGTTTTGTGCCGAATAAGCGTCATTTGCGGGAACTTTTGATTCACTTCTTTAGTTTGTAGAAATTTATAGTTGAGGCACATCGATTGCTTGTGGAAGGATATGATGAGACTGCTTTTAGGGAGAGAAGTTGTCATGAGTGGTTTCAAAAGTTTAAAAACGGTGAGTTTGACGTGAAAGACAAAGAACGTAGTGTAGAGCCGAAAGTCTAAAAAGACACGAAATTGGAAGCATTATTGGAGGAAAATTCATGCGAAACGCAAGAAGAACTTGTACTTACATTAGAAGTGACAACAAGCAATTCCACATCGTTTAAAATCGTGGCAAATGATTCATGGAAATTGGATTCCATATGAACTGAAGCCGAGAGACGTTGAACTCCGATTTTTCAACATGTAAAATGCTGCTTGCCAGGCATAAAAGAAAAAATTATTCGCCTACATGATAACGCTCGTCCGAAACACTTAATTTTTCACCAGACATTGCTCCTTCCGATTATCACTTGTTCCGGTCGATGGCACATAGCCTGTCTAAGCAGCGCTTTACATCATATGTATGAAGATACTAGAAATTGGATCGATTCGTGGATAGCCACAAAAGATGAAGAGTTATTCTGACGTGGTATCCGAGTGCTGCCAGAAAGATGGGAAAAAATAGTGGCTAGTGATGTATAATGGTTTGAATAAACAATCACAATACATTCCTAAGTTTGGATAGAAAACGGCTGAAACTTATTTGTACTCGTAATATAATTACTAAATACTTTTTAATTAGATTTGCCAGTGGCAAACAATGAAAATGTATCTTAAACTAAAAGTAAAATTTAGTCTTCGAAAAAGTTGCTAAATAAAGCGACAAAATAATTTTTCAGTATTTTCTTAATCTAGATCCGTAATGAATAACATTAATTATATAGAGAATGAAACTAAATAATTATTAATAAAATTGTACCGAATTCGAAAATATGTGCAATTTGTAATGGAAGGGACCTCGTTAAAATATGTAATTGAACTTTAGATTATCTTCTTCTTCAATGTCACTACAGCCCAAATCGAACTTTGGCCTCCTGGTATTCATGTTCCTTAACATTTGTTTGTTATTTATTACGAAAGAGTTGTTAGCCCTTCGCACAACCTTCTTTTCACGAATTTTCACTTTTGCAGATTAAGGTGTAGTATACTGAATTATGCTTCGACCGGAGACTTGAACTCCCGACCTTCGTATTGTAGATCAACATGCTACCCACTAAGCTACACCATAGTTAGAGCTTTAGATTATCTTCTTCTACAATAGCACTACAGCCCAAATCGGGCCTTAACATTTTTCATTGTTTATTGTGACTTTCGCACAACCCGCTATTTTCGATTTTTTTTCCATTATTTCGTAGATTGTGGTGATCAAAGTGCAGCCAAGCAGGCAATGTGCTAGAATTGTGCGTCGACTGAGATTTGAACTCACGACCTTCGAACTGTAGACCAACACGCTACCTACTAGACTACACCCTAGCTTTAGATTATATTGCACAGTTAATAGCCGAGTCCCACGCTAGTAATTGCGATATCAAGAAGAGAAAGAAATTCACGCTGATTCATGTATCGTTGATCAAAACAATGACGTTCACGAGTAGCTCACAATGACAGATAATGCACTCTGGTGTTTCCTTTTTCTCTGAGAGTCAAGTTTCATGAAACGTTTTCCTCCTGCGTGCGACCGAAGATCTCTCTTAACCCCCAGAAAGGGCAAAGGATACCGAAGGCCTGGCGAGCTTTATTGAGACGAGCCTCAATATCTTTTTCTACTCTGCCGTCCATGCTGACAATCCTACCGAGATAAAAAACATGCAGTGCAGCTTTCAACATGTTATTTATTACCACCAGAAACAAGTCTGGTGATAATATGCAGCCTCGTCTGATACCCGTTCGGACGCACAGGCAAGCTCTTGGACAGCTTTCCTTTATGCATGACGTGACACCTGGAATCTGGAATACCTCTCCTTCACAATGCATTTCATATCGTCGGCCTAATGCTAAAACCTCGTAACTCACAAAAGTAGAACTTTACAGGAGACAGAAAAAACTTATTGCTGTTCGCACTGCATTTATGCCGCTCATGTCAAAAAGTTATTTAATATTAAGCTAGCATCAGAAAATAAGCAAAAGTAAAATTTTTTTTCACTTGGGATATCGAGCGTTATGTATTTTGATTATTTCGCTCCAAATCCAATTTTTTATGATCTTGGAGTTAAGAGGTTTTAGTATTAGGCCGACGATATGTAATCTCGCTTAACTCTGTCGAAAGCCTTCTCAAAGTCCACAAACATGAGATACAGTGGCGAACCCGTTCCGGCAGACTGCTCCAATATTATCCGTAGGGTATTTGTATGGTCGGTACAAGACGACTCTTTACTGAATCCAGCCTGATAAACTTCGAGAGTGCTTTCCACGACATCACTAATCCTATTCAGAATTACCTTAGCCATGATTTTCGATATGACAAGAAGTAGACATATACCACGCCAATTCCCACAATCCCGAAGGTCAGCCTTCTTCAGAATTTTCACAACGACGTCCTCCTGCTATTCAGTCGGATACCTTCATTCATTCCACACCTCAGTATAGAGTGGGCGGAGTATATCAGCTGTTATTTCTGGGTTCACTTGAAGGAGTTCGGTTGGTTGTCCGTCTATACCTGAGGCTTGCCTTTCCACCAAATGGCGAAAATTATCTCTTCTTTATCTGGGGGATATCTCTAATAGAAGATCGGTGCTGTTGGGTGCTTCCTGTTCTTTCTCTGAAAAGATGTTTAAAATAATAGAGAAGTATTCCTTCCACCGTGGTTAATGGTGCTCACGCAAATTGAAGAGAGTTCCGTTGACATGTTCCACCTGGTAGTTGGCGGTGAAATTCCTGTTTGCCAACTGTTTCATAGTTTTAAATAATGAACCCATATCATCAAGGTAAGCCGCAGATTCTGCGTTGTTAGCCAGATCTTTAATGGCCTTTCTCTTGTTGCGCCTAACAGCCTTTTTTTGGAGCATCCCGGTAGTTTCGTCTCAAGTCGGGAGTTCTTCAGTTGACATCGGGTTAAGGGACGATTGCCAATTTGGCTTTTTTACGATAGCCAACCTTGCTCTATGTGCCTTGCGACATCCAGGGTTTCTCACCGCTTCGTAAATATCCCACAGATTATTCAGCACTAGTTAGAAACGTGTTTCTGGTTGCCTCCCAATTGGCGTCCTGTGTGTGCATTTCATATCCGCGCAATGTGGATGACTTTTTGCGTAGAATGGTGGTGTACTCGGGCTTTTTGTTGCGGTCTCTAAGTCTATACACATTAAGCGTGCGCTTCATTTAAGGAATTTTTTTTTGCCTTCGGTTAGGTTCTGTACAAAATCTCAAGCAGGCAACCAACAAGTGGTGATAGCTCTCCACGTCAGCTTCATGCTTTGCTCCCACATCGAGGAGACATCTTTTCAATTGGTGATTTCTAGCTTGGTGGATCTGGTTCTGAGTAATACCATCACAGGAAACCCAAGATGTTTTATGGTGACTCTTGTGTGGAAAAAGGATCCCTCCGCTGACCATTTGCCGAGTACAACAAAGCCCCATAAATAGTTCGCCGTTTTCGGATCTCTTAGTATAAGGTCGTAACGCTGTCAGAGCCAACCTGGGCGTTCATATCCTGAGATGATAATAATATCACCTCCTGGAACACGCTCGAAGGAGTCACTTAGTTGGTTATTAGACTCGTCGGAAATTTGTATGGGAGATGGCAAAAGGTGTATGACAGTTGTTGATAGTTCTTTTAATAAATTCTTTTTTACTTCTCTAGTTTCTTAAGAAAATTAGTATGAAATAATGTATTTTCTCCTACTGTGCTATTTTCTATAGTTGGTGTCAGAAGTAATGAGTCGATCGCGACAAATAAATTTGAGATTAGTTTAGAATGAGTTTTAAGTTAATATATCTTGAGGTCAAGTACTGGCAACAGCTACAGGCCGATGCTCAGGATCTCGCCTTGTAGAAGAGAGTTGTTTCTGTCTGATGCCCTAATAGGGGGTCTTAATAGGAATTTGATTAAATACAAATTTCTTTGCGTACTGAAATTAAGAAAAAAAAACATAAAAGAATTATGATTGGGCGTAAAGCCCAATCATATGATACTCTAGATGAAATGAGAAAGAGTTCAATGTACCGGAAAATATGTCACCTCCAATTCTTTTAAATAATTAATAGTGACTTTTGTATGGGAGGTGGTAGAAGGAGAGGAGGAAGGATTGCAATTTTTGGATATGACACCTAATGTGGCATGCAAAATATTTCGTGCTGAATTTAAGGTTTGTAGCTTTCATTATTTTCAATTGGGCATAGTTTTCCTGAAATTGAGGCACTTGTATGGGAGGTGGCAGAGGAAGTGGAGCGTTTAAGATGATTTTGAAACTGCTTATCATCATCCTTATCACCTCGCTTTGATTCAATTTCAAATTCGATAGTTCTAATATATTCGAAGGAGAAATGCTTTTCTTGAATTTATAATACAGATATTTGTATGGGAGGGGGTAGAAGGAGTGAAGAGGAGCTGATAAATTTTTTTAGCATTTATTGAAATTATTAAAAAACAAATTCTGGCATAATTTTAAGTTTATACTTTTTCTAGTTTTAATGGAAATCGATATAATGCACTTAACAAAAATTATACATTTGTATGGGAGGGGGTAGAAGGAGTGTACGGATCAGAACACATTTTTTTCTTTTTATTGATATTTCTATTTTTATACTTTATGCAAAATATATGATAGCTTTAACAGTTTCGAAGAAAAATAATTTAATTTAAATTTCAAAATTTCGTGAAATTTGTATGGGAGTGGGTAGAAGGAGTGAGGTGAAGTTGATAATTTTTTAAATTCTGATTGGAATTATAATAAAGTTAATTCTGGCAAAAATTTGTTTTTATAACTTTGCTAGTTTCAATGAAAATCGAAAAATTGCATTTTTCAAAATTATGCATTTGTATGGGAGGGGGTAGAAGGAGTAATGTGATCGATTCAATATTCCGTTATATTAATGACATCTATATTATAATACTTTGACCCAAATTTCAAACCGATAGCTTAAATAGTTTCAAAGAAAAATCAATTTCTGAAAATTTCGGAATTTCGTGAAATTTGTATGGGAGGGGGTAGAAGGAGTGGGGGGATGTGGCCCGTTCACAAACTTAAAGTTTCTTTTTTGCTAAAAATGACACTCAACAAATTTCAGCACGATAGCTCAAAGCGTGCGAGAGTTATGCTGTAGACAGACGGACATACAGCAACTCGGAATCGAAGTTTTTGAGCGACAACAAATATTTCTGTACCCTTGGCGGTTCTTTGCGAGCATTATTTCTTAGCGTTACAAACGGTAAGGCAAACACAATATACTCTCAGATTTCATCTAGAGTATAATAAAAAAATTTGGAAGGTTTTGATTTTGACTGCTCTTGAACTAAAAATAAACTGCCAACAAGTCGGGCGCTACTTTATTATTTTTGGGACAAGTTGAAGATGCATGGAAAGTCAATATGCAGGTTGGAGTGATTAGGGAAGACTGAGTGAAAGGGGGCTTTTGATGGCTCTTGTCAATTTAACACTTAATTGCGGATATGATCAATAGCTTCAGTACATATAATCAATATTTCATTCGTTTATTTATGGAAGTTTGGGATTTTATGAAGACCCATCCCTTCAGGGGTGATAGTAAGTGAATGTTAATAATTTTTTAACTGATTGGTTCAATTATGTCCAATATTTTCTCTATAGAAAGTCAGACTCATAAACGAAGTTGCATAGAATTTTCATTTAATTCGGTGTATTTTATTTTCACGAAACCAAACATATCTATGGGAGGGGGTAGAGGAGGAATGGGAATCGTATAATTTGTGATGCAGTTTTATCGCATCTTTGGGCTGGGGCTCCCAAAACTCATCTTGCGCTGTTCGATCGAATCCAAAAACATGCGTTCCAACATTGGAGATGAAACCATTACGGCTTTTATTGAATCCCTCGAGCATCGCAGAAATGTCGGAGTACTCAGCATTTACTGTCGCTACTTCCATAGTAAATGCAGCTCGGAACTATGCGCACTTATTCTTTCAATTTACGCTTTTCCACGACATACTCATCAAGCGGAACATGCGCACCAGTATACAGTCAAACTTTTATCTACCCGTACAGTGAAATTTAGGCTGTCATTCATTTCCCGAACATCCAAACTCTGGAACGCATTGCCGGTTAGCGTTTTTCCGAACGGGTATAAGCTCCAGTCCTTCAAGAATAATGTTCACCGTCATTGCCTTCTCTCTCCATTCGAATTTCCATAATAGTCCAAATTTTAATCCACTTTCTTTACCGGCTTAACTGTGTGTATGCATTAAAGGGTGACCCCTAAGTTATAGTCGGTGCCTTACAAAAAAAAAATCGTTTTTCTTGTAAGGTGCTCGTACAAAATTTCAAGTTCGTATCTTTAAATTTGTTGGTTATTAGTTGATTTATTGATATTGGTCGAAATGATACCTTTGAATGGAAGTGGGTAAAAGGGCAAGCGCCATCTCAAAACTTTTGACGGAATTTCGTTTGAACAATTTCTAAAAGTTTTTATTCAAAATTTCAAATTAATAGGTTTTAATAGTTAGGTGATAATTGATTTCTTAAAAATGGTCGAAAAAATAATTTTATATGGGAGGTGGTAGAAGTTTTGAAGGTATTCGACTAGTTAATATTTCAAATTCTAGAAAATTTTTTTAAATGCATTTTGCTTTTTTTTTCTACCTTAATATTTCATTTAAAAATTTTCAGCTTATGTGTTTTTTTCGTTGCACTTGAAACACCTTGTGAACGTTAGAGACCAGGATGGTTGCTGCATAACAATTGTGGAACAAATTATTATTATTTTTTCTATGTATGTCAAATAGGTGTATCCACATGCAAAATTCAAACTTTGTATCTTTCACCAGAGCCTTAAAAAAATCACTCAAAATTTTCAACATTTTTGCTTACCACCTCCCTCCCCTACACCCCCCAACTAAAATTTTTTACCAAAATTAAAAACTATCTGAAGAATTTTCGATTTGATATCTGTACTCAATTTTGAGATATAACGATTTATAATTTTTTGGAAGTGCGCCATTTTTGAAATTCTCCCCATTTCCTCCCACTACTTATATGTCCACATATTATTTTAACATATTTCTCTAGTATATTTTAGTATATGTTCCAAGTTTTAATTACATTGCTTAGAGAGTTGAGATATTTATTTTTAAGTGTTTTTCTTTGCACTCTCCCAGACCCTCTCCTTTACAATAATTAGCCTTTCTCTAAGCTGATTCTGCTGAATCTTTATGACACCTTAATGGTCCCAAAATATGATTTTTTTGTGATAAATAATTTCGAAGATATAATCATTTGAAAAAAAAAAAATTCGGCCGACAATTCGTTTTTTACTTTCAAAGTTTGTCCCGCAACCGTTTCTATATCTCTGCTGATTTTTAGCTTCCTATCTGCATTCCTGGTGATGATATTAGCAAGTGTAGTTTTTTAGTCTTTGTCTCCCCCGGCCTTTCCCTTCCACCTAACACTACCCAAAATTCATAATGGATTTAAAATGGAGCTCTCTTATCCAATCAACAATTCACCCAAAAACGAACATTCTACCTTTAACAGTCTCGGAGATATGAGTCCATATGTACGGTGTACGGCGGGACGGATTTTTTTGTTTTGCATTTTTAGGCTAATTTAGTTATGAAACGCGAAAAAATAAAATTTCAGGGTAGCAAATTTCTTTTTTCTGTGTCGGTTATAATACTTTATTATTAGAATAATTAAGTAATTATACTTTTGCTAAAAATGAAAAAAATTGTTTTGTAGGATCACAGCATTCAAGAGCTAGCGTGCGATTAGATAGATGGACAGACTTATCATAAATGGCTTGCATTTTCGGTTTTTCAACGAAAACGAACAATTCCAAGCCCTTATCGAATCTGTAGGTACCTCTTAGTATTTTAAACGTCGAACTAAGCTCTGATTTTAATTAGAGCATAACTACTCTCCCGAAAAAAATCCTGTTTTATTACACATTCGAAAGAAAGGACTTGAAATCAAAACAATTTAGAAAATTTATTTCACCAAATATCTATCGAGCATGAAGAAAACGATTTCATTCAAACTCGGGTAGTACAAATTTTGTTTCCTAATGTTTCGTTAATATCATTAAATTTACCCGAAAACCATCATGAAAGGATTTTAGTTCTTCGAACTTTTCCTCGTACGAAAAATAACACAAATAACACAACAAAAACGTTATCTGGTGCGAGTCGTTGGTCTTTGATTTTTGTCAAAGATCTAAGACGAAAATAACAAAAACAGGAAGAATGAGAAAAAAAATGAGTTTAAAGGCCCACAGTTCTCTTCATGGTCGGCCTTTAGATACTCTTTCCTCACCATTTCAAGAATTTTCCCAGCCATTTGGTTTCTTTTCTGTTGCTTATATAACGTTAAGGATTGAATGCTTCCATGAGCCAAGAAAATTTGCCAATACCTCCTAGCCCAACCCAATGTTTGCTTGGAAGTTTCTCAAGATTTTAATTTAATTTGCTAATTGAAAATGGAACCTAGGAATGGAAAACAGTGAAAGTGTTTTTGCTGTGTTCGTTTCCATACTCTTTACCTCAAAAATAGGTTGAAGAAAAAAATTGATAAGAAGGTTAACAACATTGAAATCTCATATTATAATTTATGACGCTGTAAAGAGATAATTTAATAAATTTCGGGAAATAACATAAAAGGTTTAAATAATATTGTTGAAGTCAACTTTCCCTTAGAGATTTTTGATATTTGGCCAGCAAAATTGTAAAAGAAGTCCTTTTTAATATTACCGATGTAATGCGCAAGGCGTTTTCTGTAAGGTGCTGTCTAGTCAGACATTTCTATTATATCTCAAACTCTCTATATCAAAGAAAATACTTTGTTTATATCATTCCAAATTCGCCTTGACTGTTTACTAACAACATTCACCAAAATTGAAATGAACTATCAATCACATGTTCAATTTTGATGTTGCGTAATATCTCATCTTGTCTTCATCATCAAGAATTGTCGCACACACACTTTAGATCCTATCTGAATCATTAACGAATTCTCTGACATAATAATTAGTCATTTATCATTGCAAACAATAGAAACCTGAGAAAAACATCTTCAGAAGTATCATGTGATGATTGGCCCTTTTTTTTTTTAAAGCAGAAAAGGTTCTCGAACGTCGAAAATGGCTTGCCGCGTGAATTAATCAAAATCTCTGTTCCTCATTTATCATTGGAATAATGTGCGTGAAAAAATCGGTGAGTAAGTAGATCTGAGTGGAAATAGAAAGTGCCGTCAGAATAAACACAGATTCGAATCCTTTAAGATTTAATGTATGGTCCTTTATCCTCCATTTTTGATCTAATGTATGGGTTCCGCCAATTCATTTCCATGCGGCTTAGACATCAGACGACATCAACGATGACGACGTCGCCAGGAAAGGATGATCCATTAGAGGGGGTTTTCTTGAATAATATCAGGGTTTTATACTGTTATGAAATATGCTGAGTACTATCTACCATCTCCACCTGGACCGAGCTTATAGTGCGTGCAATAATATCTTAGGCGTATGGACGAATGAGACACATGAAACCTTTCTGCGAAATGAAGGGTTGAACCAGCGACAATTTTTTGCATTTCGGGATCAGTGGGCTTTAAGTCAAAGCAAGTGAAATCTTACGGTATGGAATGAAGATACACTTAAACTTTGCTGAGTTGGAAGATGATTTTCAAGACTTTGATAAATAGGAATTTATTAGACAGGAGCTAAGTCATCTGAATATTTGCCAAAAAAAAAATGATCATAATTTTCTATGGATACAAAAACACTAATTCATGATATAAAAGGATTCACTTAACTTCGCTAATAAAGTTTGACAATGATAAATTAATTAAATACATTTTCACCGAATTTTTCATGGAAAACTTAAGAATTCACTAAGTGATATATTTCACACCGAAACATAAGAAATAATAATAATAAAATTGTTGATTTATTTTCGTACGCAGACACATTAACAATGGCCTCTTATCCTCATACTCATTCAATGGGAATCAGTGATTCGTGAAGGAAATCTTTATTGCCCGGCAATGAAGTAAAAGCATATCTACTTCTATGCGATATAATAAATGTCGAAGAAAACGAATGCTGGACATATTGAATACAGTCCAGTCGTCGAATACATTAATATTTCTCGTATATTTATGGAGTTGCAGATATGATGGATTTTCAGAACATTAAGATAGAAGTGCACATGAGGTAATATATCAGCGACGGTCTAGACGAATTTAGGTGTACAACATCTCAAATCATGGACTACATTAAATTATATAAAAAATATGTTTTTGATCCATTATGACGAAGGAACGAGAATCACTAATGGGATTTTCGTTTTCTCCTTCATCGGCAGAGCCATCAGCTTAATGATGAAGTCGAATATATTTAATTAGTGATTGAATAAATTTTGCTAATTGAAGGTTAGTAATCCTACTTGATTGAGTAAACCAACAGGTCATAGATCAGAAATTAATAGATTTCATTGATTAGATACATTTCTGACTATAAATAATGTAAGGCAAAAGCTTGGCTTAGCCAATTGACGCGTTGCCTTGGCATCACGACCGGTTTTTAAAAGAATTTTCAAGGGACAATACATATCCCCGGGGACACGAAAGAGTTCTTTCATTGCGACCGATACAAGTAGGAATGAAAAAGTTTATATAATAAACTATTTAAAATATTTGATGAAAGCTAAAAATATTTGATGCAAATAAATCAATAACCATCCGTTTACAGCCATAGATGCTGAGAGAAGAAGGCTGAGATTTGTCTGGCTTGATACTGTAGTACTGATTTTAGCGGAAGTGCAAATAGATGGAAATATCCTACATAAATACCCACGGGAACATGCACCCAGACGAAAAACAACTTAAAATCAAAGAAAACGACTTTGTTTCATAACGTTTTCAATGTAATAATGAATTAAACACGAAAAATGAAATATCAATGGTCTTCGACTTCGATAACGATTATGTAACCATTTGTTATACTCTAGATGAAATCTGAGAGTACATTGTGTTCGCCTTACCGTTTGTAACGCTAAGATATAATGCTCGTATAGAGGTACAGAATGAATTTTTCGTTGTCGCTGAAAAACCTCGATTCTGAGTGACTGTCTGTCCGGCTATCCGTCTATCTACGACATTCTCGAATGCTTAGACCTATCTTGCTAAAAAATTGTGTATGTTATTTTCACCAAAAAATTAATTTCAAGTTCGTGAACTTTTGGAGTTTAAAGAAATTGACTTTTCTCCGAAACTGTTTAAGGTATCGACCTCGCAGGAGGGTAGCTTTAGGATGATGTTTTACCAGGTCATGCAACTATTTTTGGAGAATAGCGACTCCACGTACCTGAGCTTACCATCTCTCTGTGGAATGAGTGCAGTAGAATTCACCCACAGCCAGTCCTACTTGCCCTAAAAACGGAGAATAGACACTCACTGGATCATGGGCTTATCACCCGTGATCTTCAAACCTAATAGATACGAGAAACGGATACAGCGCCTCGGATACGGACGGATTCTACAGAAATGCTTTTTGACATTCGAAAACGGACTATGATTGGCTTCTGGAACGTTTGAACATTGAATGACGGTCCTTGCTTCACCATTCAGTGATCGATCGTGAAATGGACTACTATAACATCCAAATCTTGGGCTTGAGCAACTTTAGGTGAACAGGATCAGGAGAAGAACGAATCCCGAGCGGAAATACCATTCTGTACGTTGGTCCTGAGAATGAAGCCAAAAATGGCGTGGCGGTCATCCTTACACCTAGAGCAAGAAACAGTCTTATCAGCTGGGAACCAATCTTGGATAGGATTATCGCCTTAGTCTCAAAACCAGTGACAGAAACGTCACAATTCTGCAGTGCTACGCACCAATTAATACCACAACACCTGGTGACAAAGAGGAGTTTTATAGCCCAAGAGGTGTTATTATTATCATCTCAGGAGATATGAACTCCCAAGTTGGCTCTGACAACACTGGACTAGAACACGTCATGGGGAAGCATGGTGACCCTTGGATCGACGCTTCACGACCTTGGATTAGGAGGCCTGAAAACGGCGAATTATTTGTGGAGTTTTATAGTGCTCGGCAAATGGTCATCGGAGGGATCCTTTTTTCCCACACAAGAGTCACCATAAAACATCTTGGGTTTCCCTTGATACTCAGAACCAGATCAACAATTTGGTTATAAGTCGCCAATGGAGAAGATGTCTCCTCGATGTGCGAGCGAAGCGCGGAGCTGACGAGAGGAGCGATCACCCCTTGTTCGTTGCCTGCTTGAAATTGTGCGCAGCAGCTATCCGATGACCACAAATTCTTCAAATGAAGCACAAGTTTAATGTGATTAGACTTAGAGACTACAACAAAAACACGAAAAAACCACCATTCTGCGCGAAAAGTCATCCACATTGGGCGGATATGAAATACGCGCATTGGACGCCAATTGGGAGACAATCAGAAACATGTTTCTAACTAGTTCTGAAGAATCTGTAAGATATGTGCAAGGCGGTGAGGAACCCTGGATGTCGCAAGACACATGGAACAAGTTTGGCCATCGGAAAAAAGCCAAATTAACAATCATCTCTCAACCCGATGTCAACCAATGAACGACTTGAAACGGAACTACCGCGATGCTCATATACAGCTTAAAACGGCTGTTAGACGCGACAAGAAAAAGGCCATTGAAGATCTGGCCAATAAGGAAGAATCTGCGGCTTACCTTGGATATATGGGTTCACTTTTCAAAATTGTTCAATTGTAAACGAACAGGAATTTCACCGCCAACCACCTGGTGAGAGATATCAACAGAACTCTCCTTAATATGAGTGAACCAGTTGCGGCGATGGAAGGAATACTTCCGTGATATTTTAAACATCTTGTCCAAGGAAATATTCCAGAAACAGAACAACTCCCAAAAACCCAACTGCAACAATTCTCTATTAGGAACGATCCTCCAGATAAGGATGATATAGTTTCCGCCATTCGGTCAATGGCGGGTATAGACGGACTACCAACCAAACTCCTCAAGGCGGACTCGGAAATAACAGCCGATATACTCCTCCCAATCTTTACTGAGGTGTTGAATGATGGAAGATATCCGACTGAATGGAAGAAGGGCGTCATTGTGAAAATTACTAAGAAAGGCGACCTTCGGGATTGTGGCAATTGGGGTGGTATATGTCTACTTACTGCCGTATCGAATATCATGGCTAAGGTAATTTTCAATAGAATTAGTACCCTCGTGGAGAGCTCTCTCGAAGTTTATCTGTAAAGAGTCGTCTTGTATCGACCACACAAATACCCTACGGATAATATTGGAGCAGTTTGCCGAAATGGGTTCGCCACTACATCTCCTGTTGTGGACTTCGAGAAGGCTTTCGAAAGCGTCAAGCGAGACTACATATGGGATGCTTTGCGTAGGAGAGGTATTACAGATAAGGTCATGATTAAATAATCCTACGAAGATGCAAGATGCCGCGTGTTATATAGAGGAGAGCTGTCTGAGAGCTTTCTTGTGCGAACGGGTGTCAGACAAGGCTGCATATTATCACCAGCCCTATTTCTGTTGGTAATAAATGACATCTTTGAAGCTGCACTGGGTTTATCTAAGTATATGGACATGGGTTCGAACTCAAGTACACCGATTGTTCTTAACGGACCAGATGTGGAACACGTGCAAGATTTTTGTTATTTCGGAAGCATGGTTGTACTACGTGGAAAGTGACCGTCCAACTTACCACGAAATTGCAAACTTTCGTGAACTAATGCCTCCGATGCATTTTAGGAATATGCTGGCTAGAAGTAATCTCCAAAGACGAACTTTGGAGTACAACTGGACAGACTAAAATAGGTATTGAGATTTAAAGGCAGAAGTGGCAGCGGATCGGTCACAC
Source organism: Chorisops tibialis (assembly GCA_963669355.1). Taxonomy (NCBI): domain Eukaryota; kingdom Metazoa; phylum Arthropoda; class Insecta; order Diptera; family Stratiomyidae; genus Chorisops; species Chorisops tibialis. Next base: position 63,070,895 of record OY770264.1, on the reverse strand, counting down.
TTTGAAACCAAAGCGGAACGTCGCCAAACAGGCTTTGGATTATAATTCGCAAGAAAGATGTCGGGTTGGTCGACTATGTAGCATATGGAAGTGAGAATTTGAGTAGGAGGCCAAAGGAATCAACATGCTCTGGCAACAGCTAAAGGCCGATGCTCAGGATCGCGCCTTGTAGAAGAGAGTTGTTTCTGTCATTTGGGAATTTTTAACAGGAATTTGATTGATTAATAATGATGTGAATATCACTAAAGTCAAAGGTATTAATCCGACCAACTCACTCCATCTAACTCCTCCTATACAAATTCACGATTTTGAAAAACGCATTTCTTCGGTTTTCATTGAAACTAGAAAAGCTAAATGGACGAAATCTTGTTACAATTATTTTGATTAAGATTGCAATCAATTTTGAAAATAAAAATCATTAACTTCACCCCGCTGCTTCCTTGCCAACCCATTCAAACTTCACGAAATTTTATAATTTCAAATGAATTTTTTTTTTTCGAAATTGTTAAAGCTATCTACTTGAAATTTTGAACAAAGGATAATAATGAAAATATTTTTAAAATCGAACAATTTTGCTTACATCTGTATACTCCTTCTATCACCTGCCATACAAATCCATGTTTTCGGTAAATGCATCTTTATTTTCATTGAAACTAGAAAAGGTAGAAACTTACTAGTTTATCAAAATTTGTCTCTTAATAATTGCAATAAATACTGGAAAAAAATATCAACTTCGCTTAGCTCTCTTTACCCCTCCCATATAAATTTCCATATTAGAAATTAGACTTGAAACATAGAATGGAGATAAGGATGTTGGTAAGCAGTTTCAAAATCATCTAAAACCTTCCACTTAAAATATATTTTAATCAAAAATATCTTACCTTTGATTTTTCCTTCGGCATATCGATGGCCTATTGCGAATAAGCAGGATTAATAAATTTTAAGGAATTCTAGTGGGAGTACACATTGAAAACCCCTTTTTTTTGTAAAATTCAAGCCTTTATTTTGCAAAAAAGGTTAAATGTACATTATTCAAAGAAATGCCTATCGCTAGCCATAACTTTTTCCACCTTTCTGGCAGCATACGGATTCCGCGTCGAAAAAACTGCTCTTATTTTGAGCCACGAAACGACCCAATTTTTGGCTTCTTTGTAAGAATGGAAGTATTGCTCAGCCAGGCTATGCGTCATTGATCGAAATAGGAAGTAGTCGGAAGGAGTGATGCCTGGAGAATACAGAGGGTGGGGTTCCAGGTAGGTTCTCACAACTTGAGTAATATGTAGCCGAGCGTTGTCGTGCAGCAAAATCACTTCGCGGTGTCTTTCTTCGTTTTGCGGTCGTTTCTCTTTCAATGCTCAGCTCAAACGCAGTATTTGCTTTTTGCAACGATCTCCCGTGATGGTTTCACCCGGTTGCAGCAGCCCATCATACACCACGTCGAGCTGGGCCCATCAAATACACAGCATGATTTTCGAGCCATGAATGTTGGGCTTGGCCGTCGATATTGATGCATGGCCGCGGTATCCCCACGATTTTTTTACTTTCTCTTCTAAAATAGCACTATAGCCCAAATCGGACCTTGGCCTCCTGAAATTCAGGTTCCTTAATATTTCGCATCACTTATTGTGGAAGCCCTTCGCACAACCCTCTTTCTACGAATTTTTCATTTTCGTAGATTGAGGTGAACAAGGTATATCCAAGCAGGCAATGTGCTGGAATTATATATTGCGTCGACCGGGATTTGAACTAATGACCTTCGCATTACAAGACCAACACGCAACCCACTAGGCTAAACCCTAGCTTTTTTTACTTTGGATTATCGCAATGGATTTACTTTTCATCGCGAGTGACGATGCGATGCAAAAAACTTTTTTTTTTGCCGTTGGAGCAGCTGTTCGCTTGTGAAAAAACGCCGTTCGACGTTTCTTGGCTTCAACTCGTATGGCACCTGATGCCCTTGCTCTTGCATTATTCCCAAGCTTTCCAAACGATGTGAAATGGCTTGTTGAGTCACGCTCAATGAATCTGCAAGTTGTTGTTGCATTTGGCATGAATCTTCGTCCAATAATGCCTCAAATTCTGTGTCTCCAAACTTTTTAACCACTCCGGGACGCCTCTTATCTTCTATGCGGAAATCACCCATTTTATAGCGTTGAATCCACTCACGACACGTTCTTTTCCTAATAGCACCCTCACCTTAAGTTTCAACAATCATTCGACCCGCCTCAGCCGTAGATTTTTTTTGAATTTAAGGCAAAACGCAAAACTTCCCGCAAATGATGCTTATTTGGCTCAAACTTCGTCATATTCACGCACAAATAAGTTTATGACGCCGATAAATCTTCACAAATCTAATGATGAGGAGTTTTTGACAGATACTTAAGTTTACCATACAACGTTTCTGATGTGCCATTGTTGATCATCATTTACTGTTGGTGCCATCTATTGGGCAACGGCGCACAGTGGTGCCAGAGCGGAAAAAATTCGATTTTCGAAAGCGCTGATTTCGATTATCTAGTTTGTGATTCTCACTAAGCTACACGATCTAGGAACAGCATGTTTTTTTTTCTGTTTCAAGAGTATTCCCATTAATTTAGGCTCACTGTCAGAATAATGGAAGTTTGACCAAATTACACACAACTCTAAATGAGTGATATATAACTGTAAAAGAGGGAGAAAAGAATTATCAAATTTTTTCCCTGCTCTACGATGGCCGACTAAGCCACACATCAGTTAAACTGGGCAAAAAAAAAAATTAGACCGCTTTACAACGTTATAAGTTACGAATTTTAAATAAGCATTGAGAACAGCTATGATTACCAAAAAAGCTCCGGCTTCCTCCGAGATGTGGAAGGTCACTTTTCAAACTAGACGTGTTAAAGTAAAGATTAGAACAAAAATCATCTGCCTTTATCTGCCTATCCGATCATAACACCGCAAAGAAAGGAAAGGATTAGAGTGCGCCTTTGTTTGTTGCACTTTCTTGTTTACCCAATTGGCTCAAATAATGCATGTCCCCACTTCAAAACACTTTTAATTCGAGTTCAGTTTAGTTGCTAACGTTGTCTAGTCATGAGCTCTATCAAAATTAAATACCGCGATTTGTGTGAGTGCTTGTGGGGTGCTACAAACTTCGACGTATTTCTTCGATAAAATCACCCTGAACTTGACGAGGAAAACATTTCTTCAATGCTGACAACTCTAAGCAAGAGTTTTTTGCCTCATTTTAATAAAAAAAAAAGAAATGGTAAATCGGGACCGGGCGAGGCTAAAAGACCTTGGGAGCCATGTATTTCCAAGTTATAAACAATTAATCCTCTCAAAGAAGCAGTGCTATCCTGAAAATGTGTCAATTAATGAAACATCCGCAATGGGTCCCTTTGCAAAATATGCTTGACCATACTGCCAAATGAATTCTGGAAACAAAAATTAAATAATCATGTATTAATATTGACGGCGAAATGGGGATTCGACGGTGCCTCAGGCCAAAGTGAATTTGCCCAAAAATATTCGATCGACAATAACGACATAAGTGACTCGAATTTATTCATGACGGCAATAGTTCCTCTGAAGCTCACAACCCCAATTGATGTTGATCAAAATGGATCGATTTGGGAAATTACCGACCTTCCTCAACAAGACATTGCAGGCCCTTGAGATACAGTTTCTAGAAAGAGACACTTGATTTGGCGAGAGCCGAAAAAAAACGGGTTGAAAAAGAAATAGAGAAGTTGGAAGCTACCGAAGTGGTGATCGGCATTAATGTCATCCATATTCGACATATTCTGGTGGTGACAATGTTGGACGGCAAGGTAGCACAAGCCATCACAAATACGAAGTCTGCTAGTGCCTGCTACATATGCAGTGCTCTACCATCCGCAATGAACGACTTGGTAAAAATCCAACAAAAACCTCTTAATGTGAATGCTCTCGAATTTGGTATCTCTCCATTACATGGCAGAATCAAGTGTATGGAATACATTCTTCACATTGCCTACAGCAAAAATTTTGAAAAATGGAGGACTACAAAAGACATGCGAGTCATGCCCGAAAACGAAAAGAAACGTATTCAACAAGAGTTTCTTGAGAAAGTCGACATCAAAGTAGACTTCGTTAATCAGGGTTACGGATCTTCAAATAATGATAACACTGCCAGACGTTTTTTCAATAATTGCAAGATCACAAGTGCAATAACGGGAGTCGACGAAACTCTAATCCACCGGATCGCTACCATACTAGAAGTCGTCAATAGCAATGCAATGATCGACCCCAGTAGAGCAGAGATGGCCATTAAGAAGTATTCATGGTACTACATGCCATCCACGGTACATAAGATTTTGTTGCATGGTGCTGAAATAGTGCAGAAGGCGATTCTCCCAGTCGGAATATTGTCGGAAAAGGTACAAGAAAGTAGAAATAAGGATTATAAGACTTTCAGGATTAGAAACTCGCGGAAAATGTCTCATTTATCTACCAACGAAGACGTGTTCCACAAACTACTGGAGACTTCGGATCCTTTTATCACGAACATGAGACCCGAACTAAAGAAAAAACACCTGGAAATCAGTGATGCAGCTAAGGAGCTGTTAATCTAATTTCCTTGAACTTGAAATCGTAAGTATTTTTTCAAACTACCTTTGACTTTGAATCCCTAGTTTTATTATTTACAAATTCTCCAGTCTTTTAAGCTTTCTTGAATTTTTAATTGCAAGCATTATTTAATTTAAATATACACTCAAAATACTTGTTGCTACTTGTTTTGAAGAGTACCACCTATTCCGAAAATTTCAGAAATTTTTATCTTGCCAATAGGCTTTCATTTCCTCATTAGTTTTTTAATTTTCTTGAAAATTTCAATAAAAACAGTTGAACTTGATGTATTTTTTTATTCTGAGTCGAATGAGACCGGACCCAGGTTTCTATGTTATCCGTTCTCGAGATATTGAATTTTTTCCGTTTTTTGGCCATTCGGCCCCTCTATGCGGCGTGGTCCAATTTGTACTCCGGATAATATGCAATTTCTAAACAAACTTTTCGTATTGACCTGAGTCCCTTCACTTATGCCCTAAGCACACGACGTGAGTTAAAAAATTTTAACTCACAATTTTGATAGCAGGATGTTGTAAGGCGAAATCTTCGAGCATATTTCTTAAGAAGAGAATGACCGTGACTAAGCGGACGAATGTCCGTATGGAGTTTCTGTCGAGTTTCAATATTTTTATTGTTTTCTATCGAAACCACCCCATAGCATATCCGTGGTGTTACACGAGTCGTTCTCGCGCGATTTTCCCTTCCTCACAGTTTGTTGGCGCTAATTGTTAGGGCAATGTCATCATTGTCCGTTTCCTCAACAGTGGCAGCGGCAGATCCATTTCTGGCCAGCCTGTTAGCCATTCCATTGCCAGGTATATCTCGATGCTCCGGAACCCAACAAATTCGCAAAGCGCAAGTTTTCCCCCAATATGTCCATAAAATGGTTCAAGCATCTTGAATTGCAGCTGTAAGCCGAGAGAGACTTCAGTGCAAATTGGCTGCCTGAGTAAAAACTAACTAGCTTACCATTTGCTCCTGCACGCAAGGCCAGTTCCGCCCCTTTCGTAATAGCATATTTTGGTAATGCTAGTAGATTTGCAGATCAAGGCTTTCAGAAAAGATGCCATAACCCACTCCGTCTTCCATTTTCGTGCCATTAGTAAATATCGCAATTTCGTCATTCGGCATGACATGATTGGCAGTTCATTGCTGTCTGTCAGGTAGAGTGACTTCATAGTGCTTCACAAAGTGCATCTTTGCATTATATCATTACTATAGCTTGAGAAAGAAGATACCTTGTTCATACCCGTGCCATGCTCCAAAAATGTCTCACCGCCGTAATGCCTGCCTCTCCAGAATTACCGCATTCAGCAGAAGAAGACCCAAAATGGCTTCCAGTCCTGCTGTTGGCATTGTACGCCCCGGTTAGGTTTACGCAAGCGATTCCCTGAATGTAACTCAATTCTAATATCCAAATATTTCAGTTCTGCACTTTCCCACCATACCAACGAACCTAATGTAACAATTGGTAGTATGCTTCTGGTATACGAGGACAAGGGAGAGGGAAATATTTTTACCTCAAGGTATTCTAACACTCAATACAGGGTAAGTACAAAGTTTTTGTCAAATCGAATCACTAACAGTTTAATTATCGACAAATCAATAAGTCAACCGGAAAGAAAGCGCTAACTATGGGCAAAATTGAGTTTCGTCATAAAGATTCATACCAAGCAAGGAAAAACGTAAAAATTATCTTAAAGGAAATGGCATCTGTTTACGGAGACTCTTGCACTGGAAAAACCATGATTTATGTATAAGTGGCATAGTTTATCGAGGCAAGGCAGAGAGTCAATTGGAGATGAGAAACACTCGGGCCGGCCGATTGAGGCCACTTCCTCAAAAATCGTCGAAAAAGTGCAGAAACTTGCTCTCGAAGATGCTCGTTTAAAGAAGAATCAAGTCACAAAAATGGTTGGAGTACCAGATACAACCATTTTGCATATTCTTTACGGTCATTTCGGCAGATCTAAAGTCAGCGCACGATGGGTACCGGGAATGCTCTCAGCGGTTCACAAAAAGCAGCGCGTCAAGTGTTCACGCGAGTTTTTGGATCTCTGTAGCGAGAACAGGGATGAAATTTTGGCCCGAATTGTTACTGAAGACGAAAATTGGGTTCATCGTTACGAGCCTGAATCAAAGCAGAAGTCTATGCAGAGGCTCCATAGAGACGTTTCCACCCGAAGAAGCTCAAGATCTAACAATCCGCCGGAAAAATCATGGCCACTATATTTTGAGATTCAGAGGGGGATTTAATGATCGGCTATAAAGAAAAAGTACAAAATATCACAGGGGGATACAATGCCAACTTGTTACAAAAATTAAAGGAAGCCATCAAAGAAAAAATGAAGACAATGCACCTGAGACACACGTTGCAATGGCTGCCCTGCAGAAATGTGACTATGAATTATTAAACCACCCTCCGTCCAGATCTGGCCCCTTCCGATTACTATTAGTTCCCAAAACTGAAGAAAGAACTTCGGGTAAGAAAATATACCAACGATGAAGCGATGAAGTCAGCAATTTCAACCTATTTTGAAGGTCTTGATAAATCATTTTTTAGAAGGAATTACTGAACTTTGTGAGTGATGTAATAGATGTATTAGACTTAAGGGAGAATATATTGAAAAGGAATATATAATAATTTGATTAATTTTTACCCCCTTCCCTGTTACTTCGCAAAATTTTTGACCTCCCCTCGTACATCTACCTTACCATATTTGGCATTAGTCCCCATTTTTTGCTAAGAGTTTTTTTTTACACATGACGAAGGCATTATTTGCTTTCTTCATTCTTTCTTCGACATTCAATCGCCATCTGAGTTGGCTGTCCAATATGATTATCAAATAAGTTACCCTATCTGAAAGGCTTAGAGCAACATCTCCAAGGGATGGTAGATTGAAATTTTCTTTACGTACTCTTCTAGTAAAGAGTATTAGCGTAGTCTTCACAGGGTTGTTTATCATTCCAAATTGGACCAACCGGTAACAAGGTTTAATGCACTTTGCATCAGTTCGCCGAAAGTTGTAGGTAGTTGCTCACTAATTTCGATGATTAAGTCATCCCAATAGGCGACAGTGCAATAAATAGCAGCGTTTAGCTGAATTCACGATTAATAGCTAAAGCAAAGGCGACAAAACCCTTCCTAGTATTGTTCATCTATCCACTTGTTTCTAAAGTCGTTTCCCATTGTGGCAGTAATTTTCCTGCCCACTAGCATGTTCAGAATCCATACAGTGAGCATTCAATTCACACCATGGGCGACTAACGCGTCTATTAGCGCATTGGTGCATATTGAACGCGTCCTCTTCATCCACGAAAGCACTCAAAGTATACTCCTTGAGTTCCATAGGGTTTTCAATTGTCGATACTACGGTCTGCAGTGCCGTTTCCACAGACCGTCCTTTCATGTAAGCATGATGGGAAGGACTGAAGTCGGCGATGTTCGCGGTGACTCTTGTGTGAATATCTATCAGTCTTTCAAAGGCAGATGCTTTAACCACAGAGCCATCCTCACCTAACGTTTAAGTCGATCAAAAGCGTTTGACTACAAGCGCTATTAAAATTTTTTTCGCCAACATCTTTAGAAGCGATCTTAAAGCTTGTGTCGTGTTGTTTGTAAAAGAGAAGAGAGGATCAGATCAGCTTTTGCTGGTCATTGGTGACTAATGCATAAAAAGATATTCTATAGACTCATTGAGTCACGTAGGGACTGCTGTTGCTATTACTTTATTATTAGAACAATAAAATAAAATGGGCGTACAAATACTTTTAAGCAATATTAGTGATTACATTAAGTGGCTACATTAGTTAATAAAAACGCTTTTCAACAATTCGAGTTAGCGCAAAAGTCGAGAAAAAATCAAAGAGCCAATGTTATGATGAAAAATTCCAACAATATAATACAATGAAAAATTTTCATATCATAACCATTTTACTTTATTAATCTAATAATAAAGTATTGTGATCGACACAGAAAAAAAAAATTTGCTACCCTGAAATTTGTTTTTTCGCGTTTCGTGACTAAATTAGCCTAAAAATGCAAAAACAAAAATCCGTCCCGCCATACGCCGTCCGCCGTACGCCGTACATATGGACTCATATCTCCGAGACCGTTAAGGGTAGAATGGTCGGTTTTGGGTGGATTGTTGGCTGGGTAAGTAAGCTCCATTATCCAATTTTGGTGAGTGTCAGATGGAAGGGGGAGGCGAGGGGAGGGAAAGAGTCAAAAGTATCACTTGGAAATAACTCCACCACGAATGCAGATAGGAAGTTGAAAATCAGTATAGGTATAGAGAAGCTTGTGGGACAAACTTAAAAAATAATTTAATATTTTTATCCATTGGCGTCCGACTATATTTAAGAAATCAATTATCACCTAACTGTTAAAAGCTATCAGTTTGAAATTTTGCAAAAAACTTATACAAATCGTTGAAAAAAAAATTGCGTCAAAAGTTTTGAAATCGCGCTTGCCCTTCTATCCCCTCCCATAAAAAAGTATGATTTCGACCAATTTCATTAAATCAACTAAAAGTTTCCGAAAAAAATGTTAAATTGACTACAGCCCTGCCCAAGAACCCCCTTTCACTTAGTCGTCCCTAATAATAAAGTTTCGCCTGACTTGTTGGCAGTTTATTTATACTCTAGATGAATTCTAAGAGTATTATATGTTTGCCACAAAGTTTGTAACGCTAAGAAATAAGGCTCAGAGAAAAAAATAAATGATATAAAAGTTCATATTATTACTGAAAAATTTCAAAACCTCTCTAGCTCGAGAACGCGTTGAGCTGGAAAGCTTAGCTTTTGTACACGTCGTTTTTAACACAAAAGTAAGCACAATTTCGTGAACAGGCCAAATCGCTCCAACCCTTCTACCCCATTCCATACCAAATGGCACAATTTCGGAACTTGACAATAAACTAATTTTCTTAAAAAATATAAAATCTAATGGTCTGCAATTTGGAATATATCATAATTATAACGATTTCGATCTACAGTACACAAATTATTCGATTCCCCTTGCTCCTTCTACCTGGGAGGTGGTAGGAGGACACTTTTTAATGAAATACTACAAACCAATTTATTCAGTATAACGTATAACATTTATCAAGCTAAAATTGTGCATTAAACATTTATATTGAATTTTTGTTAAGCTCGGGTAAAAATTAGATGATTACCTTCACTCCTTCTACCCCCTATGACACAATTTCGCAACTTTACGAAAAGTCGATTTTCCTTAAAAGTAGGAATGCTATTGATCTACAATTTAAAATATATCAGTATTATAGTTATTTCTGAAAAACTCCCCACTTCTTTTATCACCTCCCATACAAACTGCACAAGTTTACTAGATCCAATACACTAATTTTCTCAGTACCCATTAAATTTTTGAAGCTTTAATTTTGTATAAAATATTTTGATAGCAACTCTAGCATGATGTAAAAAAATTGGTTCAATGACATCCCCCCTTCTACCACTCCCATACAAAATTTCTTAAAATCAAAACAATTTCCCTTTCATCTAGATTATCGCTCCATCGTAGGCCTGTTATGTTTTTAATGGAAAATTCACCACAACCTCCACCCCACACACAACCAATCGTAATGGCTCTTTGCATTAAATCATGGCTACTATGAATTGCTCGATTCCCTAAATTGCCAATCGCTTTGAATGTTCAGGATGATATTTAAAATTTCCAGCTAAAGCGATTAATTATGAGGTCTAGAGCTTCCTCGTTGACGTCAGATTGAAAACGTATCAACAATCCTCATTTATTCTAGTGAAACTAAATCGGAAATAAGCTCTCGAACCGCGAACCGATAAGGATAATAGTCGATTATTTCGATAGCATCTGCCTGCCAAACAGAACTTATTGAAGTGTTGGAAAGTTGACTAGACTAAACAATTATCGTCAACATCTTATGTTATATCATTCTCCGCCGGCAGATCTTTCGGGATGCAGTCTTTATAATCACGTAACTTATGAGTATAAGGACGGTCGGTACAATTCTGATCCGAAAATTGAATTAAATTTTATAGGTTTTCGGCGGTTAATGTTAATGCTTTTATTGCGTCTGTCTGTGATAGTTAACATGAAATTATGCATGATGGCAACATCATCTCAATATCGAAAATGCTAAGTCGTGCGGTATGAATAACGAAAAACAAAGCCAAGTTAGACATTAAGGCGATTTGAATATTTTTAATAGCATCTTTCCAGAACATAAAAACGTCTTGATAAAACGACGAAGTCGTAGTAATGATTTTCCCAACGATTTTTGTAGGTTTTTTTAAGGCTTTAAATTTATTAAATTTCTCGCCATTTTGTTTTACCCATAATATATAACTTGCAATTTAAATATTAAATGTTCATTTCAGTTCCTAGTTCGTTGAAAGTTTTAGTTAATATTTTTTTAACGAATCTCGAAGTATTGAAATTGCAAGAAGAATTATAAATAGTTCGCGATGTCCCTATTCGATGTTATTTCTTGTTCTATACTGGTTCACAGTAATTCCTTTGTCCTTAACAAAAACATACACCTTCAAAACTTACAAAACTTCAAAAATGTCCTTTTCATTATGACATATTCCTCTTCGATAGTCATAAAGTTTGGAGCAATAGTTTTTGGAGTGTAATGTGGAAAATGGTGATTTTTTTCACATCTGCCATAAATATTGCACGTCCTTTTTTGAAAGAAATTATTGATTATATTCTAAAGCTCCTCGTCTACTCTCGAGCTCTGTAAAAAATTCAGATTTGCCAGAAACACTGTAGAATATAGAGAATTGTTTATGCAAACCTATCAAGCTGTGAGCAAGAAAGAAAGCATTTTTGCAGACGAGAATATATGCATGTCTGCCTTTTAAGGTGCTATAAAAAAGTTTTCGGCTGGACTACTTTTTATAGATGCAGGTCGTAAAACTCTGTTGTTGAAAAACCGACATTCTTATTTGGTTTCAATATTTTAGTTTATACTACAGTGCGAAAATTCAACAAAGAGCCATAGCTTGTTATGGTTTTTTTTTCCTGTAACACTGGGAAAAGCATCGAAAGCTTTGAAGTGCAGGATTTGAACCCGCTAAAATCTCATCGCCTAACCCAATATCCCCCGGGATTATCGTTAATTATTGCGTCAGGAGGAGGAGGAGGAGCATAAAGCTCAAACATCATTTTAGTGTCATATGTAATGTCTTATGTCACACTGTATATGTCACTGCCTATTTTATTTAACTGTCAACTGTTGTAGTTACTGTAGGTACTTTTGTCTAAGATAGTTCCCTACGTAGTCTTTCTAGTCTCCTTAACTCGATGAGAACTGTCACGCACATCTCAGTCACGGCGTTCCAGATTTCATTCCTGCTCAGAATATGTAGGACAATGTTGTCGGGGTTAATATTTATTCCCACGATGTCCTCTACTCTTCTTCTGTCCATTTTATAGATTGTCCAACGGATTAAAGGATAATCGTTCGTCAATCATAAGACCCACGTATTTAATTGAGGGTTGGGATACGATTTTAAGTCCATATATATTTAACGCTCTTAATACTCTAGATGAAATATGAGAGTATATTGTGTTTACCTTACCGTTTGTAACGCTAAGAAATAGATATATGATTTTTAGCAAAAAATTAACTTTAAGTTCGTGAACGGGCCAAATCCACTCACACTTTCCCATACAAATTTCATGAAATTTCGAACTATAACGATATGAATAACATTGACAATAAAAAATATTATCTGATCCTTTTACTCCTTCTACCACCTCCCATACAAATGCACAATTTTCAAATCTACATTTATTCGGTTTTCTTTGCAACTAATAAAGCTAAAAGAACCAATTTTTGCCATAACTAATGTTATTACAATTGCAACCGATTTTGAACAAGCTATCAACTTCACCTCACTCTTTCTACCCCCTACCATACAAATTTCACGAAATTTCGAAATTTGAACTAAATTATTTTTTTCTTAAATCGTCAAAGCTTTCAACTTTAAATTTTGAGAAAAGTATAGTATTATAAATATCATTGATGTCGAAAAATTTGGTTTTGATTCAAATACTCCTTCAACCCTCTCCCATACAAATGCAAAATTTTTGTCAAAGGCATTTAATCGATTTTCATTGAAACTAGGAAAATTACAAACTTCAAACTTAGCCAGAATTTGTACATTAATAATTGCAATAAATGCTAAAAAAATATGAATTTCGCTTCACTCCTTCTTCCACCTCCCATACAATTTTTTGTATTGAAAATTCAAGAAATGTATTTCTCCTTCGAACTTATGAGTAACAACGCAATGTGATTAGGATGTTGATAAGCAGATTCAAAATCATCCAAATCCTCCCACTTTCTCTGCCACCTCCCATACAAATACCATAAATTCAGACACATTTTTTCAAAAATTATGAAAGCTACCATCTTTAAATTCAGCATGAAATATTTTGTATACTACGTTCAGTGTTATATAAAAGAATTACAAACCTCCTCCCTCTGGTTTTACCACCTCCCGTAAAAAAGTCGCTATCCACTATTCGAAAGAATTTGAGACGGCATATTTTCCCGTACAATAAACTCTTTCCTATTTCATCTAGAGTATCATATGAGTGGGCTTTACGCCCAATCATAATTCTATTATGTTTTTGTTTTCTGTTTGCAATGAGAACTACATCCAATTTTTGTGCAGATAGCTCCAGATTAGATGGTCTAAGACAGTTCTTAAGATCCAGATGGATGGCCCATACCGAAACGACGATTTCGTGCAAAAATGGCTATTTTCGCGCAGACATTCCTGACAAACCACTCAATATAATGAAAATATGTTTTTATAGTTTTATTCCATGTTAATTTTACAATAACAAAAAAAAAATTTTTAAAATTATGTTTAGGAAAAAGCTTACAGCATAGCTCCGAGTTCGGTTTTTTAAAAATGAGAAAAATAGTACTTTTCGATGCGACTTATCACCTATAAGTCAGGCGACGACTATATATTATTTTTTGTAATAACAATAGAAAAAGGTTGCGACAAGTGCTTGACGGAAGAACATTTTCGATTTTTATAAGTTTTGTTAATAATAAATGGAGTTAAAAAAGAGCGTTTTTTATTGTTTTTTTTGTTCGAATTTATGTATTAAAACTGATGACTATGAACTTTTGTTAACGCTGATATCAAAGAACAGAATGTTGTTAAGCTTATTCAATGAGTTAGATATTAGTTTTCATAAAAAATACATCATAATTGTTTGAAAATCAATCAGTAAAATTCGCAGAAAAAATTGATGCTCAGTACATAATATACACATAGTAGAACAACTCAGCTAAAAATACGACCCGGCTCCGAAAATTGCCGAAAACACACTCGTGTTTCATCTGCGATACGTGTGCTTCCTCTCTCTCAAGCTTACAATGAACATTTAATCTGATCTTTCCATTTCATTCTCGCAAAGATTTTTTTTTATTAGACAAGAGCAAGCGAAAAATATCGAAAACATTGAGCGGAAAGAGAATCGTCGACCACCCGCCGATCATGACCCGCGCACTCGCCGTCCAAGTTGAATACGATGCGAGCAAAAGCTGTAAGAACGCCATGTACGAGAATGAGAGATAAGAAGTGTCGTGGACCGGCGAACACGTTTCACCAAAAGTAAAAACCTGAATTTGAAGAGGTAAAAACCTGAATTTGAAGAGGTAGCACGTGACAAACGTGTTAACCCGGGCAAGTATACGAGTGGTCCTACTCGGTGAATGTACTCTGGCTCAGTATGCCTTGAGACGGCGACCAGAGCAGAGGTCGGTCCGCTCCGATTATTCAATCGGTTGGTCTCTTTTGCAAGATGTTCGTACGCTCTCAAGAGATTTGTCTTTTCCCCTTCGCATTTTCGATGATCGCTTGCATTCTTTGTATGTGTTGTCGCAGATCAAAGTTACTAGGTGGTGAATGATGAGAAATCCATTGACCTATGCTTGTTGATAACTTTGTGTTTGTATTTTTTCCAATGCATCATTTTCTTTCCTTATTTCTTCGCGACCTATTTCCCCGCTTTCATTTCCACTTCCTCTTTATTCTTGCACATTCCTTTAGTTGCATCTTCCTGCATCAATGTGGAAAAACTAATCATCACAGCATGTACGATTGGTTAGAAGTCGAGCAAATTACGACACGAAAAAATGTTCAGAGAGAAAAAAATCATTTACTCTCTCGATTTTAAACCGTAGCAAAATGATTTGAAATCGGTATCGACCGATGGTAGGTACGGCCGCTTAATGTCAGAAATCACGTTGGTGCTTATATTGTTGATATTCTATAAGTCTTTCGCTACAAAATTATTTGCTGTACCATCTGCGTAACCGATTATTTGTATACCTTTTGGTACTGTCGTATGATGTCATCATATTATATATTCCACAATACGGGTCCTATTATTGAGCCCTGTGGGACTCCGCATGTTATGCTATACACTCCTTCTTCGGTATCATATAGTAATACTCTATCTGCGAGATAGCTCCTGACCATTCGTTGGATGTATGTTGGAGTTTCCAATTTTAGTACAGCAGTCGTGATAAGAGGCCATGTCACCTAATTTAATGCATTTTTGACGTTTATTTATTTATTTATGCTCTTGAAGAAAAATATTACAATTCCAATTAAACAAAACCGGAAAATAAATGAATAGCAAAAAGAAAAATTTAAACATTAAATATGATAGTTTTAACTCTATTTCTAAATAAAAAACAAGAGGCTGAAGAACCAAGTTGGAGTCGATCATAGTTTCTTTGCATTCTTAGCATCGGAGAGCGATGGTATACATCGAGAGAGGCTCGAGGAGGATTGAAGATGTCTGAATTCCTGGTTGCGACTATTCCTGGTTTAAAATTCAAGTTGTCACAGAGGTGGGTATTGAGCAGGTGGTTGCAAATCTTGAAAAGGAAGCAAGCATTGAGGAAGATCCGCCTTAAATGCAGTGGCTGTAAGTAAAGTACTTCAAGTCTGCCATTGTAGTCGATATGAGGCTTTCTTAATCTGTAGAAAAGGGTTCGAGTGAATATACGCTGAACAGATTCGATAGCCACAACATGGCAAGAATGGTGAGGGTTCCAGACGATGGAACAGTATTCTAAAATACCACGGACGAGAGTGGAAAATAGGAGAGCAGCTGTTCCTGGACGGTTAAACTGTACTGTCGTACGGAGGATGAAACCAGCAAGTCTGTATGCCCTATCTAGTCTAGTGTTATTGTAGCGCAGTATTCTTTCGATCCATTCTCCTATCTATTGTCTTCAATAGCCTTTTCAGCAACGTCTATCACTTTTTTTTATTGCGTTAACTGCAGAGCGCCCTTTGCGGAATCCACATTGATTCTCTGAAATGTTTCTACTCTATTGTAGATGTTGTTCTAATGTGTTAAGAATCAACCATTTTAGGATTTTCCCCAGTGAGTCAAGCATGTTCAGCGGCCTGTATGAACTCGACTCTCCGGGCGGTTTGGTTGGTTCCGGAAGTAGAACCAAACGTTAACGTTTCCATATTTTGGGGTAATAGATAAAGAGCATTGTAATAACAAAAATGATTTCTGGTTTTTAAATCTACAAAATTCTATTACCCAAATATTACCATTTCGCATTCCAAAGAATTGAAGATAACATATTCAGTAGTGCCTCTAACTCTTTAGTATCCCATGGTTGGGCTTACTTACTTCATTACTTACGATAGCGCTACAGCCCAAATCAGGCCTTGGCCTCCTGAATACTACGCCTCCATCCAACTTGGTTCAGTGACCGCGTCCTCCAGTTTGAGAATCTTAGCAGTGATTTGCTCTGTGCGTTAATCGAATCCTCCCAGCGCTTCCGTGGTTTCCCGACCGGTCTTTGTCCATTAACATTCCTTTTTAGGGTACGCTTGGGAATTCTTTCATCATCCATCCGCTCCATGTGACCAGCCTATTGTAGCTTCTTAAATTTATTAGGGTTGAAACTTCTGAATTGTTGAAGATGGCATACAATTTTCTGTTGTATCGTGTTCTTCAGATCGAGACTCCCTCATTGGTCCGAAGATTTCTCATAGGACCTTCCTCTCAAAGGCGTTAATTAATTTGTCAGATGCCTGAGTTAATGTCCACGTTTCACTGCTATAGCATAGCATAGGCTTAATAATTGTTTTATTTAGTTTAAGTTTGGTTTAATACGAATAATACGTCCTATTTGTCATCATTATCCTTCTTTTAATTGCAATGGGTTCGCTTCCATTAGTTAGTTTGTAAAACTAAGAAATTAGGCTCGGAGAAAAAAATGAATGATTCATAAGTTCTTATTAACACTCAAAAATCTCAAAACCGAATGTCGGTTCATTCGCTCTATAGCTCTGAGGTAGAAAATTCAAATTTTTATCACGTAATTTGTGACAAAAAAGAAATGTAAAGTTCGTGAACGGGTCCAATTGCTTTATTCCTTCTGACTCCTCCCAAAAAATTACTAATTTTTAGAATTTTATAATAATCAAAGTTTCTGAGAAACTATATTAGCTATAGATTGGAGATCAATGGTGAATAAATGATTCGAATCCTCCGATGTATTCTACCATCTCTTGTGCAAACTCAGTTATTTCACAAGTTACAATAAACCAATTTTCTCAGTACATTTAAAATTAATTGAGCTCAAATTAAATTCTAAATACTTAAATAGTATTATTAGTGAAAGTAAGCAATTTGTATAGATCGCCGAAAAAAAACTAAATCAATGTTTAGATTGTACAGGGGTCGTCGTGGAAAGAAACCACATTGAACTGAGGCCTTCTAGTTGGGTACATTTTATTCCCCCTATTTAGGAATATGCGATGGATGTTACTCCTCTTGTACTAGCTACTTGGTAATGTTTGAAAATCGAAACAGGTTTTGGATGTTGGACGTCTCTTAGGTCGTCCAGTTATGAGAAGAATATAAGAAACTAAATCAAACTGCTACCAGTTAATAAGAAACATAACAGGGCTACGATTTCGCGTAAAGCGCAATCTTACGATACTCTAGATGAAATAGAATTTTTTGTGATCCCAAGAAATTTTGTATGGGGAGTGTTAGAAGGGATGATAGCATTGAACTAATTTTTTCGACATCATGCTAAAGTAGCTATAAAAATGTTTTATACAAAATGCTTACTTCAAAAACTGAATGGGAACTGAGAAAATTAGTGAGTTTGATTTAGTGAAAATGTGCAGTTTGTATGGGAGGTGGTAGAAAGAGTGGGGGGATTTTAATGATTTTTTCAGAAATAACTAGGAATGTTATAAAATTGGCATCCCTTAAATTTCAGACTAGTGCCATTCATACTTTTCAAGAAAATCGATTTTTTGTGAAGTTGTGAAACTGTGTCATATTGTATGGGAGGGGGTAGAAGTAGTGAAGCAAATCAAATATTTTTTTTCTCACCTTAGTATTAATATGAATTAAATGTTTATTACAAAATATGAGCTCAACAAATGTTATATGTTCTGAGAAAATCGGCTTAGAGCATTTCAGGAAAAAGTGTAGTTTGTATGGGAGGGGGTGGAAGGAAAGGGAGGATGCAAATAATTTTTGTACTGTAGATTTAAATCATTAAAAAATTAACATATACCAAAATTGAGACCAATAGCTTTTATACTTTTTGAGTAAATCCATTTATTGTCAAATTGCGAAATTGTGTCATTTTGTATGGGAGGGGGTAGAAGGGGTGAAGCTAATCATCTCATTTTTTTTGACCTTACTAACAATTTTAAATAAATATTTGGTGCACAATTTCAGCCCGCTGAATTTTATAAGCACTGAGGAAATTGGCTTAGAGTAATTCATGATAAGTACAGTTTGTATGGGAGGTGGTAGAAGGAGGGGGAGGACACACACAATTTTTATACGATAGATTGATATTATCATAAAAGTAATATATTTTGAATTTCAGGCCAATAACTTTAATACTTTTTGAGCAAATCCGTTTATTGTGAAATTGCGTAATTGTGTCATTTTGTATGGGAGGGGGTAGAAGGGGTGGAGCGATTTGGCCCGTTCACGA
Organism: Chorisops tibialis; assembly: GCA_963669355.1. Classification (NCBI taxonomy): domain Eukaryota; kingdom Metazoa; phylum Arthropoda; class Insecta; order Diptera; family Stratiomyidae; genus Chorisops; species Chorisops tibialis. The sequence goes on along the minus strand of OY770264.1, from coordinate 63,052,266 downwards.
ACTTGACCTTACTTTTTTGTCAAAAACGACGTGTACAAAATTTGAACTTTCTAGCTCAATGCGTTCTCAAGCTAGAGAGCGCACGGACGGACGGACGGACGGACATCCGGTTTTGAGATTTTTGAGTGATAATATTAACTTCTGTATCATTCATTTTTTTCTCCGAGCCTTATTTCTTGGCGTTACAAACCTTAGAGCGAACTTATAATACTCTCAGATTCCATCTAGAGTATAAAAACTCGAATGAGCAAGAGCATTGAGACAATTAAGAAAAGTACAATTTTTTAGGCAATTATAATTTTATTCGCATTTTTTTCTATGTTCCAAAGGGATTTGCATTGTCTTCAATTAATGAACTCTTAAATTTATTCAACTAAATCAAAAAACTTTTCATCCTAACGATGCTATTAAAGCTCAACTGGTCACGAACTTTACATTCATTTTATTTTCGGAACAAACCCATGTTTCATTAACAGAAGCCGTCGAAAACTCGTTAAAATGTCTGAACTATGCTTGTTTAACAGAAAAAAATTTCCCTTAAATCAATGTGGTGTTCAACGATTTCTTTTATTCCTGATTTGCATTCAAATAAAACGTTTTAAACTAGGACGTTGTCGGGAATCTTTTGCAGATATAAATATTCAAAAAAAAAAAAAGAACATAAAAACTTGATGGAAGTAAGTAACTTCTGTTGAATGCGATTATCAATTTGAGTCAAGTTGTGATGAAAGAAATAATGTAAAAGATAGTATACCTACGATCTATACTAATAGTAAAACCGTTCGGTATAAAATGTTCGTTATATTAAAGATACTTTTCAAAATGTCATTGCAAACAACTATTTTGATGCTGTAGAGCTCAATGAGCTCAAATTTAGAATTTATTCTGTTCGTCCGCTGTTTTATTTGTCTGCTTATTCGAAACTGCTGCACGCAAAACTATGGACTTCAGTACGATTTTTTTCATCCGATAGCTTATTAGCGTATACTTGAATTGAAGTCAAACATTATTTTTAAATTTCAGAAAAATTGGTGCAGAAACAATTTAACAATAATATGCTAACAGCAAATAAGTTTTCATGGATGGAATCTATGACTATGATAAGTTTGCTCTAAAGTTCGTAAAGTTAAGAAACACTGCTTGCATAGAGTCGCTAAGGATACAGAAATATTTGATTTCGCTTAAAAATCTCGAAACCGAATGTTTGTCCGTCCGTTCGTTGTTTAGCTCGAGAACCTGTTGAGCAAGGAAGCTCAAATTTTGTGCACGTTATTTTTGGTGAATAAGAAAGATCAAGTACGTGAAGTGAATGGGCCAAATCGCTCCAGCCCTTCTACCCCCTCCCAAACAAAATAATGCAATTTCACAACTTTACTATAAGTTAATTTTCTTGGATGACATACATATGTAAGTGCAACAGATCTTCAATTTCAAACTTTACATTTTCATGATAGACACATTTATTTCTTTAAACAAAGATCCGGCTACTACTAATATCACCTCCCACACAAATTTCACAATTCCATAAAATGCAATATATGTATATACAATATATTTTCATTACCTATAATATGTATGATCCTCAAATTTTTTCTTCTGCCAACAAAAGTCACAGTTTAGCGATACGATTTGCAATAATTTCAAAGCCAATGATCCTCTAATTAAATGTAATATACTGTTACATGTCAGCCCTAGCCGTTCACCGTATGGTTGCGTCGTCAGTTACATTCAATCAAAAACCATTCTGCACTAGAATACCTGTGAGTTCTTCGCAGAAAACAAAAAACAACAACAATCACACACGTACCCGAATTCCGATGCCGAAACACATTGGACATCGGTGGTTGACAGAAAAATCATTCGGTAAGGAAAGTGATTCGATTGGAAAATGATTCGGAATGTAGTGCCGAAAAAAACGATATAAAAAAGGGCGAGCGTTCGTGGCAAAGAGGCAGTAGAGATTGAGCAGTCGCCGTAGTGAGTTGCAGCTTAGAACGCGATAGGGCCAGGCAAAGTGTTTAAGTTTAAAGCGAAAAATAATGTTAGTGATGATTTTAAATCAAAAGCGGCTTAGCTTCATTTTAACTTGAAATCCAGCGACTCTTTTCGCACTTCAATACTTTTACATGTAAGTCCCTGATATGACATGAAAATCATCTTGTAATGTCTCTGAAACTAACTTTCCATCTAGAGTATCGCATGATTGGTGCTTACCCGCAATCGTAGTTCTGATATGTATTTATTTTAGATGAAATCTAAGAGTATACTGTGCATGTCATTTCTCGATTACAAGTGACCTTCTCTCCGTTTATTTGTCTATAAATCTGTCTGTCTTCCGAACGCTTTGAGCTATCGTGTTAAAATTTGCTTTCTGTTATTTTTCGCAAAAAAGGAACTTTAAACTTGCGAACGGGTCACATTCTGTCCTCCTACCCCCTCCCATACAAATCTTATGAAATTTCGAAACTATCTTTACTATCGGCTTTAAAAGTTAGTCAAACTATAAAGATTTAAATATGCGTAACTTTAAAAAAGATTGATCTGATCCCCTCACACCTTCTGCCTCCTCCCATACAAATGCACAATTTCGAAAAAGGAGTTTTTTGATTTTCATTGCAACGCTAAAAGAACGAATTTTTCCCCGAATTATTTTTATTATGGTTGCAATCAATTTTGTAAAATTATCAACTTCACCTAACTCCTACTACCACCTCCCAAAGAAAATTGGCGAATTTTCGAAATTCTAATTTAATTATTTTTCTTTGAAATAGTAAAAGATATTGACTTGAAATTTTGACCAAATTTGAATAACGCAAATATCATAAGCGTCGAAAAATTTTGTTTTGATTAGTATACTCCTTCCTTTTCCCATACAAATGCACAATTTTGGTTATTGCATTTAAATCGATTTCCGTTAAAACTAAAAAGACGAAACTTAAAAATTGTTTGGAATTTGTTCCGTAATAACTGCAATAAATGCTAAAATAATATCATCTTCACAATACTTTTTCAATCCCCTCCCATAGAATGATCTATATTAGAAATTTGAAAAAAAAAGCATTTCTCCTTCGAACATTCATATAAGAGTAATATACTAAAATTGCAGCAAAGCATGGTGATAAGAATGTTGATAATCGGTTTTGAATATAAAACTTTCCGCTTCCTATCCCACCGCCCATACAAATATCGAGATTTCAGAGAATCAATATGCGATTTCCTTGATAATTATGAAAGTTGAATACTTTAAAATTCAGCATGAAACATTTTGCATACCACATTCGGTTTCTTGTTCAAATATTACAGATCTGGCACCACCTCCCATAGAGAGGTCACTATTCACTTTTCGAAAGAATTTGAGATGACGTATTTTGCGGTCCATTAACGTTTCCCATTTCATACCGTATGATTGGGCGTAAAGATGTTTTATTTTTGCCGTTTAGTCTTGAAATACAAAAAAAAAAAAAATCATGGTAGCAGTTATTTTTTTCTAAGTAGATAATAATACATTATTATTATTAAAGTAGTAAAGCAAATGAATAGCCACTGAATAATTTTGATACTTTTAATATATATTATATGACTATTAAACAAGCATCAATAAATAGAAAGTATGAATTAAACATAACAGGACTACGATTGCGGGTAAAGCCCCATCATACGGTACTCTAGATGAAATACACATTTTTATAATATCAAGAAATTTTGTATGAGGAGTAGAAGGGGTGACAGCATTGAAATAATTTTCCTTATATAATGTTAGAGTGACTATAAAAATACTTTATACAAAATTTAAGCATCAAAAATTTAATAGGTACTGAGAAAATTAGTGAAAATATGCAGTTTGTACGGAAGGTGGTAGAAGGAGAGGGGGGTTTTAATAGTTTTTTTTTCGAAATAACTATGGATACTATAAAATTTATATCTCTCAAATTTCAGACCAGTAACATTCAAACTTAAAAAAAAAATAAACTGCCAACAAGTCGGGCGAAACTTAGACAGGGGTGGCCGCTTTTACTTTATTATTTTAATGATAAAGTATTGTGATCGACTTGGGAAAAAAAGAAATTTGCTACCCTGAAATTTTTTTTTTCGCGTTTCATGACTAAAATAGCCTAAAAATGCAAAAAAAAAACATAACAGAATTATGATTGAGCTTAAAGCCCAATCATATGATACTCTAGATGAGATGGAAATGACTTTGATATACCGGCAAATATGTCATCTCAAATTCTTTCGAATAGTGAGAAGAGACTTTGCATGGGAGGTGGTAGAAGTAGAGGGGGAGGTTTGTATTTCTCCTATGTGACACCGAAAATGGCGTGTAAAGTGTTTCGTGCTGAATTTAAAATTTTTAGTTTTCATTATTTTTAAAGAAATTGGACATAGTTTTCCAGAAATTGGAGCATTTGTATGGGAGGTGGCAGAGGAAGTGGAACGTTTTAGATGATTTTGAAACTGCTTGTCATCACCCTTATTACTATGCTTTGATTCAATTTCAAAGTCGGCGACTCTCATACATATATTCGAAGGAGAAATGCTTTTCTTGAATTTATAATACAGATATTTATATGGGAGGGGGTAGAAGGATAATTTTTTCTAACATTTATTGCAACTATAAAAAAACAAATTCTGGCAAAATTTTAAGTTTGTAATTTTTATAGTTTTAATGGAAATCGATATAATGCATTTAACAAAAATTAAGCATTTGTATGGGAGGGGGTAGAAGGAGTGTAAGGATGAAAATAATTTTTTTTCCTGTTATTGATATTTCTATTTTTATACTTTATGCGAAATATCAAATTGATAACTTTAACAGTTTCGAAGAAAAATAATTTAATTTAAATTTCAAAATTTCGTGAAATTTGTATGGGAGGGGGTAGAAGGGGTGAGGTGAAGTTGATAATTTTTTCAAAGCTGATTGGAATTCTAATAAAATTAATTCTGGCAAAAATTCGTTCTTATAACTTTACTAGTTTCGATGAAAATCGAAAAACTGCATTTTTCAAAATTATGCATTTGTATGGGAGGGGGTAGAAGGAGTGATGGGATCGGATCAATATTCAGTCATATTAATGGTATCTATATAGTAATACTTCAACCCAAATTTCAAATCGATAGCTTAAATAGTTTCTAAGGAAAATCAATTTCTGAAAATTTCGAAATTTCGTGAAATTTGTATGGGAGGGGGTAGAAGGGGTGGAGGGATGTGGCCCGTTCACGAACTTAAAGTTTCTTTTTTGCTAAAAATGACACACAACAAATTTCAGCACGATAGCTCAAAGCGTTCGAGAGTTATGCTGTAGACAGACGGACAGACGGACAGACGGACAGACGGACAGACGGACAGACGGACAGACGGACAGACGGACAGACAGCAACTCGGAATCGAAGTTTTTGAGCGACAACAAATATTTCTGTACCCTTGGCGGCTCTGTGCGAGCATTATTTCTTAGCGTTACAAACGGTAAGGCAAACACAATATACTCTCAGATTTCATCTAGAGTATAAAAATCCGTCTGTCTGTACGCCGTCCGCCGTACGCAGTACGCCGACGTGTACGCTCAGCGCACATTAACTCCCAAACCCTTCAAGATAGAAAGTTCATTTTTGGAGGGATTGTAGGTAGTTGCGGATCTCAGGCGGATACTTATTTTGGGGGGTTTACGGGTTCAGGGGGAGGCTGGGGGAGCGCTTAAACCGAAAAATACGAATTCAAATATCTCAACCATGGTAACAGATAGGAAGCTAAAACTCAACACACATATAGAGGAGTTTGTGAAACAACTTTTAAAAATAATTTAATTTTTTTATCCATTGGGGTGCGAAAAGGTGGGGCTAAGAACCAATTGGCGGCCGAATTTTTTTTTCAAATGATTATATCTTCGAAATTACTACCCATAAAAAATTGATATTTTGAGAACATTAAGATGGCATCAAGATCTACTAGAATCAGTTTAGATAAAAGCTAATTCTTGTAAGGGGGAGGGTCAGGAGGGGGTGCAAAGAAAAACACTTAAAAATTAATATCTCAACTGTCTCTTAAGCTCTATAATTGAAACTTGAAACAAATACTAAGCTGTACTAGTGACATATGAAAAAAATATAATATATGGGCATTATAGTAGTGGGGGGAAATGGGGGGCATTTCAAAAATGGCGCACTTTCCAAAATGACAAATCACCAAATCTCAAAATTGAGTACACATATCAAATTGAAAATTTGTCAGATTGTAGAGCTATATAGTCTTTAATTTTGGTAAAAAATTTAAGTTGGGGGGTGTAAGGGGAGGGAGGTGGAAAGTGAAAATGTTGAAAATTTTGAGCGATTTTTTTATGGCTCTGGTAAAAGATACAAAGTTTGAATTTTGCACGTCGACACATCTATTTAATGTACATAGAAAAAAAATAATAATTTGTTCCAAAATTGTTATGCACCGAAGTGGGGGTCTAACGTGCACAAGGTGTTTCATGTGGAATGAAAAAAACACATAAACTGAAAATTTTTTAATGAAATTTTTAGGTAGAAACTTGAAAATTTGCAAAATGTATTTAAAAAAAATCCCCAAGAGTTTAAAATATTAACTAGTCGAATTTCTTTATAACTTCTACCCCCTCCCATACAAAAATTTTTTTTCGACCATTTCTAAGAAATCAATTATCACTTAACTATTAAATGCTATCAATTTGAAATTTTGCACAAGAACTTACAAAAATAGTTGAAATAAAATTACGTTAAAAGTTTTGAGATAGCACTTGCCCTTTTACCCCCTCCCACACAAAAGTATGATTTCGACCTATTTCATTAAATCAACTAATAACTAACAAATTAAAAGTTACAAACTTGAAATTTTGTACAAGAACCTCACAAGAAAAAAGAAATAAAACTGCATCACAAATTTTACGATTCCCCTACCTCCTCTACCCCCTCCCATACAAATGTTTGGTTTCGTGAATTTAAAATTCACCGAATCCAATGAAAATTCTATGCAATTTCGTCTATGAAACTGACATTCTATACAAAGAATATTGGATTTGGTTCAAGCAATCAATTAAGAAACTATTAACATCCACCCACCCTTACTATCACCTTCCCCCCTCCCTTCATGAAAACTCAAACTTGCATAAATAAACCAATGAAATATGGAGCTTTTGAACGTTTCCGGAAAGTGTTAAATTGAGAACTGCCCTGCCCAAGAAGCTCCTTTCACTTAGTCTTCCCTAACCACTCTAACCTGCATATTGACTTTCTACGCATGCGCATTTTGTCCCAAAAATAATAAAGTTTCGCCCGACTTGTTGGCAGTTTATTTATGGATGAAGTTATTATTATTTTTCTATTTATATCAAATAGATGTATCCACATGCAAAATTTAAACTTTGTATCTTTCACCAGAGCCCTAAAAAAATCACTCAAAATTTTCGTCATTTTTGCTTATCACCTCCTCCCCTCACACCTCCCAACTTAAAATTTTTACCAAAATTAACGACTATGTAGTTCTATAATCTGAAAAATTTTCGATTTTATATCTGTACTCTTTTTTGAGATATAAGGATTTGTAATTTTGAAAAGTGCGCCATTTTTAAAAAGCTCCCCATTTCCCCCACTACTATTATTTCAACATGTTTTATTTTTTTTGTATTGTGCTAGAATAGCTTAATATAAGTTTCAAGTTTCAATTACATAGCTTAAGAGATAGTTGAGATATTCATTTTTAAGTGTTTTTCTTTGCACCCCCCGTGACTCTAATTAGCCACTCGTTAAACTGATTCCAGTGAAACTATATGCCACCTTGATGGTCCCAAAATATGAATTTTTTACAATAAGTAATTTCGAAGATACAATCATTTGAAAAAACAATTCGGCCGACAATTTGTTCTTACCCCCCCCCCCCCCCCTTTTCGGATACCAATGGAAAAAAAAATAAATTATTTTTAAAGATTGTCCCACAGCCCTCTCTATATCTCTACTGATTTTCAACTTCCTATCTGCATTCGTGGTTGAGATATTATATATAGTTTTTAACTTTTTCCCTCTCCCCACCTCCCCCTTCTACCTAACACCTCCCAAAATTTAGAAAATAGAGATCACTTACCCAATCAACAATCCACCCAAAAACGAACATTCTACCCTTAACGGTCTCGGAGATATGAGTCCATATGTACGGCGTACGGCTGGACGGATTTTTTTTTGCTTTCTTAGGCTAATTTAATTTTTTTTTCAGTTTTTTTCATTTTTTTTATTTCAAATTCATCAAAACAATGATTACTTACAAAATATTGTTACAAAAAAGTACGTAAAAAATACATCATACGAGTATCAAATTTAAAACAATCACAATCACAAATTATTTATCGCTTAAAGCTGACTTAACTGCATGCTAGATAAATTATAATCAATACAGTAGTAATTATTGTTGAAAATACGCGAAAGAGATGCGATTGGTTCGTTTTGTCCGTAGTTGGTGCGATGATGAGAAATGTGGAGTGGCACAAAGTTTATCAAGGATCGACGCGGAATACTAAAAGTTATGGCTTTGAGCAAATATGGGGAATCAATTTCTCCTAAGATTAATTTAAATACAAAAGTCGCTCTACGGCTAATCCGTCTATTCTCAAGCGACTCTAGAGAAAGGCGCTGTTCGTAAGGAGGAAGACGCAACATATCAGACCAAGGAAGGTCTCTTAGAGCGAACCTTAAGAATATTCGCTGTACAGACTCAATTCTACTCATATGTTCCTCGTAATACGGAGCCCATACCTGACACGTCCTTGCATCATCTTTTAACGAAACCCCAAACGGAATTGGCCTTGCTAATTATGTAGTCAATATGATCGTCAAACGTAAATGCGGAAAAAAATATACACCTAGATCCAGTACCTTATCAGTCTGTTGTAGTGTGCTACCGTCTAGGACATAGTCGAAATGTATGGGAGATTTGGTCCTAAAGAATGAAACGCTTGCACATTTACTAATATTCAAAGGCATACAGTTTAATGTACACCAGTCAAAAAAACGTTGCAAATCACTTTGAAGCAATGCGCAGTCATTCTGATTCGAAATATCGCGAAACAATTTTGCGTCGTCAGCATAGAGCAAAATTTTCGAGTGGGAAATAATCAAACTCACGTCGTTAATAAATAAAATAAATAACAGTGGTCCTAGATGGCTTCCCTGTGGCACACCAGATGTGTTGGGTATAGCAGATGAATAAACACCTCGGAAAATCACTTTTTGGGTACGATTAGATAGAATTTAGTCATGAAACGCGAAAAAACAAAATTTCAGAGTAGGAAATTTTTTTTCCTGTGTCGATCACAATACTTTATTGATAGAATAATAAAGTAAAATGGTTTTTTTTGTGTCTAATTGCATGGAAAGTGTTAGAAGCAGTAAAGCTAATCTGTCGATTTTCTTCAATCTTAATTAAAATGTTAATTTTAATAAGAGCTTATTGCACAATTTAAGTTTGACAAATTTTATACGTACTGAGGAAATTAGTTTATAGTATTTCATGAGAAAGTGCAGTTTTTATGGGAGGTGGTTGAAGAAGTAAAGGGATTGGAATAATTTTTATACCTTACATCGCATTTCTGATAAAAATAATATTTTCTAAATTTCAAATAATTAGCTTTTATGGGTTCCAAAATTATTGATTATTATAAATGATTGAAATTGAATTATTTTGCATGGGAGGGGTGGGCCCGTTCATGAACTCGACCTTATTTTTTTGTCAGAAATTACGTGTACAAAATATGAAATTTCTAACTCAAGAGACGGATGGACGGATGGACGTGCATCCGGTTTTGAGTTTTTTGAGCGACAACAAATATTTCTGCACTCTTAGCGTCTCTGTGCGATCATTATTTCTTGGTGTTGCAAACTTTAGAGCAAACTTATAATTTATAACTCAGATTCCATCTAGAATATAAAAATTTAGTTCAAAACGCTGTACATATAATCATAGTTGAGCGAAACTCATTTAACATTTGACATTTAGGAATCTGAAATACTTCATTAAATTAATTTTTTTTGTATGTCTTCCCTAACCACTCTAACCTGCATATTGACTTTCCACGCATGCGCATTTTGTCCCAAAAATAATAAAGTTTCGCCCGACTTGTTGGCAGTTTATTTAATTACGGATACGATTAATAGCTCCAGTACACGTAATCAATATTTCATTCGTTTATTTATGTTTTAAGTTTGGGATTTCATGAGAGTAAGGGTGAGGTGAGTAAATGTTAATAATTTTTTAATTAACTGCTTGACTCACGTCCAATTATCTCTGTATAGAATGTCGGTTTCATAGACGAAGTTGCAAAAAATGTTCATCGCATTCAGTGTATTTTACATTTACGAGACAAAACATTAGTATGGGAGGAGGAGGTAAGGGAATTGTAGAATTTGTGATGCAGTCTTATTTTGTTTCTCTTGTAAGGTGCTCGTACACAATTTCAAGTTCGTAGCTTATAATTTGTTGATTTATTGAAATTGGTCATACAAAAGTATGATGTATAATGGGTAGGCGCGATCTCAAAACTTTTGAAGCAATTTCGTTAGGTGATTATTGATTTCTTAAAAATGGTCGAAAAAATAATATTGTATGGAAGGGCGTAGAAGTTTTGAGGGTATTCGACCAGTTAATATTTCATACATATTGGGATTGTTTTATATGCATATTGCAAGTTTCCATTTTTCTACCTTAACATTTTATCCAAAAAATTGTTTCTTCATTGCACATGAAACACCTTGTGAGCGTTAGACCAGCGGGGTCGGTGCATAGCAAATGTGGAACAAATTATTGTTTTGTTTTATTTGTACCAAAAGGATGTATCCACATGCAAAATTTAAGCGTTGTATCTTTCACCGGAGCCAAAAAAAATTACTCGAAATTTCCCTCCTCTTAAGCCTCCCATCTTAAATTTTTTACCAAAAATTAAAAAACTACGTAGTTCTACAATCTGAATAATTTTTGATTTGATATCTGTACTCAGTTTTGAGGTATAGCGGTTTGAAATTTTGGAAAGTGTACCATTATTGAAATGCTCCCCATTTCCCCCCACAACTGCTATGACCAAATTTTATATTTTGTTTTTGTTTGTATAGCTTAATATATGCTTTAATTTTCAATTACATATCTTAAGAGATTGTTGAGATATTCATTTTGAAGTGTTTTTATTTGCACCTCCTGACCCTCCCCCTTACAAAAAAAGCCTCCTTCTAAGCTTATTCTGGAATTCCAAAGATATAATCATTTGAAAAAAAAAAAATCGGCCGAACCCCCTCCATATTCAGACTCCAATGGATAAAAAAATTAAAGTGTTTTTAAAGTTTGTATCGCAACCTTCTCCATACCTATGATGATTTTCAGGTTCCTATCTGCATTCGTAGTGGAGATATTAGCAAGTTTAATTTTCAACTCTTTCTCTTCCCCCTCCTACCCCTTCCACCCGACACTCCCCAAAACTATATAATGGTGCTTAACAATCCACCAAAAAATGAACATTCTATCTTTAACTGTCCCGAACAAATGAGTCCATATATACGGCATTCAAGGAACGGATTTTTTTTTGCATTCTTAGGCTAATCTAGTCATGAAACGCGAAAAATCAAAATTCCAGAGTAGCATTTTTTTTCTGTGTCTATCATAGAATAATAAAATAATTGGAGTAAATTTCGTGAACGGTTTTTTCACTCTTCTAAATGTTAAGTTTAAATACCTCCTTATATATCCGCGATCATCAATTGTCTGTGATATCGAACTGCTCGTGCTTACTCAGAAACAACATAGTAGTGGTCAACAGTGAATGGCCGACAAGAAAATGATTCGGGCGAAAGGAAATCATTCGGATAACAAAAAAATAATTAATAAAAGCAACAAAGAACAAGTATGCGCCAATAAAATTAACACCAGTGAGTTCTTTGCTGCAAGAAAGAAAATGATTCGTCCGACAAGGAAATGATTTATAAAAGCAACCAGCAACTAATATACGGCCGCGCGAAATCCGCACTATACTACTCATCGAATGTTCAAGGTCTTCAACCAAAAACAATTTTATGCTAATAAAAAGGACACCTGTGAGTTCTTTATCGACCAAAAGGAAATGATTCGGCCGACAAGGAGATAATTTATAAAAGCAACTGACAGCGAGCGGCCGAGAAGAAAATGGTTCGGCCGGCAAGAACGATTTAAAAAGAGCGAGCCATTTTAATGAAGAGTCAGTACGGATTGAGCAGTCGACGGATAAGTAGATTTTGAAAAGCGAAAGAGTCGGAGATTGGAAAGTGATAATTTGTGAGGTAAAAAGCCGCAAGTGATTATGTTAATATAGCGATTGCGATCCCTTACGCACTTCAATGTGATCTAGGAATTATCCTGGATGTTGACCGAATTTAGATTACAGCAATTACAATTCATCGTCATTGAAATTTAAACAATTGTGTACACGCATTAGTTGAAAACCCTCGTCTTTTCACAGGTTGGCTGAAAAGGTACTCGATCGAATTAATTTAATTCTGTAAAATAAAATCCATATTTTGCAAATCGAATAAATGTTCAACTTTCTCATTCGTAACAAAGTATTTTCAGTGACAGAAACCAGTCCCAGTTCTAATAAAAAAAAAATCTTTATAAGTTGTTATGTACATACATAAGTACATATATGTAGGAATAACACGAAATACAATTTTAACATATTCATATGTTTCGAGGCAAATTCATAGAAACAATATTTGCGAAAACAACTCTCTTGGCAGCATGATAGCTATAGCTGCAATAAGGGATAAAACATTTTACATTTGTCAACATCATTTTAAGATATCTGGCTTTTTCGTTTTGTTTACCAGAGTCCTGTCCAATTTAACAATATCTACGAGACAGGTTTTTTTTTAGAATTCTTGTTACTTATGCATATGATTTTTGAAATACTCGTAGGTGTTTTTCAACATAAAAACATGACAGAATTATGATTGGGCGTAAAGCCTAATCACGTGATACTTTGGATGAAATGAAAAAGTCATTAATGTACACGCAAAGAACATATGTCATCCCAAATTCTATCGAATAGTGAATTGTGACTTTTATATGGGAGGTGGTTGAGGCGAAGGGGGAGGTTTGTAATTTTTGTAAGAATATGAGATTGAACGTGGTATGCAAAATGTTTGGAGATCAATTTAAAGTTTTTTCATAATTTTCGAGGAAATTTGGCGTTGTTCTTCTTGAAATTCGGCATTTGTGTGGGAGGTGGCAGAGGAAGTAAAAGGTTTTGGGTGATTTCAACTGTTAAATGTATGGGAAGTAATTGAAGTAGTCAAGGGCGTCCACAGGGAAAATAAGAGCGGGTATCCCAAGACTTTTAATGCATTTATATTTAAAATATTTTTAGAAGTGTTGGTAAGAAATTTCATGTTGTTAACTTTTAATGGTTTGGTGATAATTAATTTCTTAAAAATAGTCGAAAAAATACTTTTGTATAGGATGGGGTAAAAGTTTTGGAGGTATTTGACCAGTTATTATCTTAGGCATTTTTATACTCTAGATGAATTCTGAGAGTATATTGTGTTTGCCTTACCGTTTGTAACGCTAAGAATTAATTATCGCACAGAATCGCCAAGGATACAGAAATATTTGTTGTCGCTCAAAAGCCTCGATTCCGAGTGACCGTCTGTACGTCTGTCTACAACATAACTCTCGAAAGCTTTGACCTGTTCTGCTGAAATTTTTTATACATCATTTTTAGCAAAAAAGTAAATTTAATTTCGTGAACTCCTTCTACCCCCTCCCATACAAATTTCATGAAATTTCGAAATTTAAAGAAATTGATTTTTCTCCGAAACTATTTCAGCTATTGTCTTGAAAATTAAGTCTTAGTATGACAATGTAAATATCATTGACGTCCAAAATATTGATCTGATCCTTTTACTCCTTTTACCACCTCCCATTCAAATGCAAAATTTTCAAAAATGCATTTATTTGGTTTTCATTGCAACTATTAAAGCTAAAAGAGCCAACTTTTGTCATAATTAATGTAGTTACAATTTCAACCGATTTTGTGAAAGCCGTCAACTTCACCTCACTCTTTCTTCCCCCTCCCATACAAATTTCACGAAATTTCGGAATTTCAACTAAACTATTTTTCTTCAAAACCGTCGAAGCTATCAACTTTAAATTTTGAGAAAAGTATACTATTATAAATATCATTGATGTCGAAAAATTTGGTTTTGATTCAAATACTCCTTCAACCCCCACCCATACAAATGCACAGTTTTTGGTAAATTCATTTAATCGATTTCGTTAAAACTAAGAAAATTACAAACTTTGCCAGAATTTGTCCCTTAATAATTGCAATAAATGCTAAAAAATGTGAACTTCGCTTCACTCCTTCTACCACCTCTCGTATAATTTTTTGTATTGGAAATTCAAGAAATGTATTTCTCCTTCGAACATATGAGTAACAAGACAATATGATTAGGATGTTGATAACCAGATTCAAAATCATCCAAAAACCTCCCACTTTCTCTGCCACCTCCTATATAAATGCCATAAATCCAGACAAATTTGTTCGAATATTATGAAAGCTACAAACTTTAAACTCAGCATGAAACATTTTGTATACTACGTTCAGTGTTATATACAAAAAATTACAAACCTCCACCCAATGCTTTTACCACCTCCCACACAAAAGTCGCTATTCACTATTCAAATGAATTTAAGATGACATATTTTCCGGTACAATAAACTCTTTCCTATTTTATCTAGAGCACCATATGATTCATAATCATAATATAATCATAATTCTATTATGTTTTTAATAAATTTTAGAAATTTTCAAGTTTTTAACTTAAAATTCCACTCAAAAATTTTGATTCTTTGTGTTTATTTCAATACACGTGAAACACCTCGTGCAGGTTGGGGCCCTTTGGTGGATAACAGCTTTGTTTCAAATTAATATTTATTCTCCATGTATATCAAATATATGCACGTGCACAATTTTAATTTTGTATCTTTAACCAGAGTCCTAAAAAAATTAATGAAAGTTTTCGATATTTTGGCCCACCCCACGTTCCCCTTACACCCCATCTGAATATTTTTACAAGAATTATAGATCATATAACTCTACAATTTGACAAAATTTCAATTAAATACCTGTTTTGAATTTTGAGATACAACAGTTTGAAATTTTGAATAGTTTATAAGTCGTTTTTGCACCCTCCCTTCCTTGAGCTTTCCGCTTACAATTATTGGCCTCTATTTCAGTAGATTATAATGGAAGTATATGCTACATAATTGGGCTTCAAATAAGAATATTTTGGATCAAGTAGCTCCGAAGATATAATTTTGAAAGAAAAATTTGGCTCCTTCCCTTTTTCGGATGCCAAAAAATTAAATTATTTTTAGAGTTTGTCTCATAGTCCTCTCTATATCTAAGCTCTATATCGAAGTTTTCAGCTTTCTATCTGCATTCGTAGTGGAGATATTAGCAAGTGTAGTTTTTGACTCTTCCCCTCCGCCCGTCTCCTCCTTCCACCTCACACTCCGCAAAATTTGGATAATGGAGCTCACTTATCCAATCAAAAATCGACCCAAAAATGAATATTCTACCTTTAACGGTTTCAAAGATATGAGTCCATACGTACGGCGTACGTCGCGGCGTATTTTTTCTTTGCCCATTTAGGCTAATTTTATCATGAAACGCAAAAAAAAAATTTTTTCCAGGGTAACAAATTTCTTTTTCCGTGTCGATCACAATACTTTATTATTAGAATAATAAAGTAATAGTCATCTGATGATGTAGTGCAGGAGAGTAGTAACTACTTCATAACTGGATGGGCGAGTCAATAGAGTCCGCGACAAATGTATCTCTCTTGTTGCGGGCTCTGTTGAGTAGTTATGTGTAATATAAGATTTTAGAATCTTCAGTGAAGTGGTCACCGGCTTTCTCCATAAGTGAGGGTGCGTATTAATCGCACATTAGCTAGTCAGGGCCGCAACTCATTTTTACGCACAACAAAAAATGTAGACCTATCTGATTCGACGATCCTTTTTAAAATTGTAGACAAAAACCTGGGGTACCCATGAAAGTGAGGTGCGAGACTCGCATGAGATTCTGCTCGCATAATTCATCGCAATCCGAAATATATTAAAAATAGTTATAAGAACTTTTTTTTTTTAAAATTCGTAAGTATTGAAATCGTTATTGCCGGCGATTTGAACGCTCGTGAAACTGCTTGGCCTTAATACCCTAAAGGTGGGATTTCGTTGCAGCGGCTAGTCTCTGCGACTGAATGGAGTGAAGAAATTTTGAAATTTTTTGGAATTTGCATGGGGGGGGGGGGGAGTATAAGGAGTGGCGTGAAATTGATAAATTTTTCAAATTCTGTAACTAAACGAATTTTGGCAAGAACTCATTGCCGTAGCTAGAGATGGTACGGTATTTTACATACCTAAGATTTTTTCACTGGTATTGCAAAGAGTAATCGCATATTGCGATTGAAAATTGAAAAGAGCTGCGATTAGATGGGCATGAGAAATGGGTTTAGTTGGGACTCGCACATTAATCATATTTCATGCCGAGAAGATTGTAGCTGAGCCAGGTATGGACCTTTTTTTAGGTCCGAAAGCTCCGCAATATATCGCAGTGGGTCTTTAGCGACGGACCGTTTGTTTTAGGTTACACATATGAAAGACATCGCAGTACGACTTTATCGAGCGTGAGCGACTTTTATCAACCAAGATAGTCAATATTTCTTCTACAATGACACTAGAGCCCAAATTGGGCCTTGGCCTCCTGACCTTCAGGTTCCTTAACATTTTTTCATGATTTATTGTGAAAGAGTTGTTAGACCTTCGCATAACCCTCTATCAACGAATTTTTCATTTTCGTAGATTGAGGTGACCAAGGTATACCCAAGCAGGCAGTGTGCTGATATTATGCGTCGACCGGGATTTGAACTCACGACCTTCGCATTGTAAACCAACACGCTACCCGCTAGGCTACATTGTAGCTTCAATTAATATTTACTTCACTGCTATTAGAAGAGCTGCTCTTTTTCGCAGATATTGAGAAAAACAATCGCAGTTCAGCACTGGGATTTGAAAAGATCAGATCTCGCGATCCCTTTCGCCAATCATGCGATATTTTAAATGAAGAGACATTTTTTGATTTCAAGAAATTTTGTATGGGGAGTGGTAGAAGGGCATTGAACCAATTTGTGCACATCATGCTAGAGTTGCTATCAGAATGTTTTATTGAAATCTTAAGCTTCAAAAATTTGACACTGAGAAAATTAGTGCATTGCATTTAGTAAAATTGTGCAGTTTGTATTGGAGGTGGTAGAAGGAGTGGGGAGTCCTTAGGTTAGTTTTTCAGAAATAACTATAATCATCTTGCATTTGGTATGTTTTCAATCGCAGATAAGTAACATTCAAACTTCTCAGGAAAATCGACTTTTTGAAAAGTTGTGAAGTTGTGTCATATTGTATGGTAGGGGGTAGAAGAAGTAAGGTTAATCATCTAATTTAGTTTGGTCTTATTAAAAATACTTTTTTGTTCAAAATTTCAGCTCGATTAATTTTATCTGTGTGTACTTGGTAATATGGGAGGTGGTAGAAGGAGTAGAGGAATTTTAATAGTTTTTTTGCACCATAGATTGAAATTGGTATAAAAATAATGTATTCCAAATTTCAGATTAATAGCTTTTATACATATCGAGAAAATCGGTTTAATGTCAAATCTCAAAAATGCTTCATTTTGTATAGGAGAGGGGAGGAAGGGGTGGAGCGATTTGGCCCGTTCACGAACTTGACCTTGCTTTCTTATCAAAAATAACGTATACGAAATTTGAACGTTACATCTCAAGTGTTTTCTCAAGCTAGAGAGTGAACAGACAGACGAACATCCGGTTTTGAGATTTTTGAGTGATAATATTAAATCTGGATCATTAATTTTTTTCTCTGAGCCTTATTTCTTAGCATTACAAACCTTAGTGAAAACTTATAATACTCTCAGATTTCTTCTAGAGTATAAACAGTTCTAGTTAATTGAAAAGAGAAATAATAATCTTTGTTGTTTATTATTTTCAAATGTAATGAAAGAGTTTAATTTCCTTAATTTACACACTATCATAATTCTGTTTCATTATTAGACCAGTTCCTTTCTTTGATATTCAGGCATAAGTTATAGTCAAGACCCAACATATTCTTCACAAAAAACTTCCCTTATTATTTCATCATATGGAGTCCTAATTCAATTTTATTACCGAATCCTTAAGTCAGTTCTTACCCTTTCATTTAAATGAGATTAAAAACAATATGGGATTATTAGGAATATTGGTCACTTCTTCTGCTCCCATTTCCTGAAATAATGAAAAACAATGTCAATGTGAACGTGTAACAAATTTTGCGGTTTGAAATGTCTGTAATTGACTGGAATCAAATCTTCCACTTATGCCCCCATTGTGCTGATAAAACCTTGTTCTAGTATGGACGAATACGTGTACATATATTAAATAATTCATTGAAGAGTGGCATTAGACTTTATTCGATTACTTTTTTCTCCATGGGATAAGAAGGAAAGCTTTGATGTTAACAGTGCTGTAGGAAGCGAAGGTCAAAGTGCTTCTATTTACCAAAAATGTCAAATCGATTTCTAACATTTCGCTCACTCCTATTCCCAAAGGGAATTTGGCCATGCTGAGAGGTGTTGAAGCGACTCTCTAGCTTATTAGCCATTTCCAATCAGCTAAGTCTGCTGTTGAGACTCGAATCTCATCGGCCTCTGTCATTTTGGGCAAGGTCGAGTGTCCTTTTTAGGTTCGCTCAATAAGTAATTAACTGATTACGATAATCTCCAGCTTGACCTTTTTTCAAGTGACGGAAACATTTTCGTGATAATTAATCTGTCTCAAGCCTATTTTATTTGACAAAGAGTTAATGAGATAATTCTTTCAAGGATTCATTTGTTTTCAGCTGATCTTGTGAATTATAGATCTAAAACACATTACGTAAAATGGAAGTCGAAGTTGAAATATGTTTACTTTATATATTCTCGTACGCAGCATACATGTATCTGTTATTAATAGGACTGACTAACATGAAATTTCTTTTAAAACGAGAAAAAATACAAAAGATAATTTACTTTTTGTTTCAGCTGCCAATTCCTTAACAAATTGCATAATTAATTACTCCACTGATATCGTGGCTTTAACTTAGAGACAGAATGAAAGCAAAATGCTATCCTAATTTTTACCTGTTTTGTTCGATGACGTGTGTTACGTACTGAGTGGCGTTTAGTAACTCAAAATTACATGAACAGATGAATTATTTTTGGTTTTAACTCAATATATGTATGAGCGGAAATTCATGTTTAAATTTTCGAAGGGGTTGGGAATGTTTCCAATGTGCAGTGGGCGTAAAGCCAGTCATGCGATACTCTAGATGAAATGGAAAATGCATTAAGCACCGGAAAATATTTCATCTCAAATTCAATAGTGAATTTTGAATAAAAGGTGGTAGAGGGAGTGAGGGAAACTTCAGAATTTTTGAATACCACTCTGAAGTTGGTATCCAAATGTTTTGTATTGAATTCAATGCTTGTAGTTTACATAATTTCCCAAAAAAACCTGTGAAAGTACACATTTAAATTTTAGAAGTGTAAAATTTCGCAAAAAACACCAGACCAGTATAGGGTGGGCAATTCAGTGGTTTCTTTTTAAATCATAGGTTATTTTGACACTGAAAGCTGTTTCCCTTTCGATATCTTGACAGAAAGTCAGTATCATACCTCCGTGGAACGAAATGAGTCGCTTTATACTTGAACAACGTTGGGAAATATTGAAAACTTATTTCCAAAGTGATTTTGGGCGAAAAATCATCTTTTCTGACGAGGCGCATTTTCATCTCGGAGGCTACGTTAACAAACAAAATTGCTGCATCAGGGGCTCGGAAAACCCGTTTGGACTTTTTCTGTTTCGGATATAATTTTCTAGGATGCTGCGAAATCGGATTTTAGCAATTAAATTCTCTTCGTCTTCGCTTTCTTTATTGATAGGATTCGAATTTCCTTTTGCATTGGTACTTGACGTGGCTAAACTTACTCTTCCATTTTCGACCGTCAAACGAAAATTTCGAAGTAAATCTTTCCCAATGATAATATCATCGCTAATCGAACTATCGGGTACTATTTAAAAGCTTGTTTCTTCCGTTACTCCATCTACTTCGGCAACCACGGAACCTTTGAATTGCTTGTATTTACCTCCTAATCCTGACAAAATGGTTCCTCTTCTCAACGCATATGACTTCGAAAGTTGGCTACCCACGGGCTCTTTAATTGAAGAAATATCGCCACTTGTATCGATGAGAGCCATTTGTTCCACTGAGTGTATACGAACAAAAATTCACATATCTGGACAGCATATCGTATTGACTTGTTCTTGTGATGTACTAGCAATATTTTTAGAGGAGGTTCACGTGCATTTCGTAGCAATATGACCAAACCATTACATTTAAAACATCGAGATCCTTTAAGCTTATGCGGAAAATTCACTGACAGGTGACTACGAGCAACGCGATTAAAACATCTCTTGAAGCCCTTACCCACCTCCTGCTACGTAGTTTTCTTTGGTAGGTATTGGTTCTTTTTGGATTTAATTTGGTCGTATAAATCTTCGACTCAATTCCTCACACGTTCTGGCCTCATACAGCATAACATTTTTTCCAGTATCGTCGTGAATCCCATTAACCACGTACATATCCAAAGACTCTTCATCAATATCGCACCTATTTGCTATCCACTTAATCTCGTAAAGATATTCTAGCAGGAACTCACCCAATTTTTGTTTCCTGGTTTGCAATAATTTGTGAACGTCGATACTGCCTGGAAGTTCGTCGAACTCAAGCAGAAGGACTCACCGAAAGGTTTTCGAAATCACCAAATCTCTTTCCGCCTGAATGGTAAAATTCGCCGCATTTGTCAGTAATTTTCTCGCGTATAAATATTTATTTATTTACTTAGAATTCTTTAATATAAGATTACTTACAATTTATATTACAAGGATTACAGCAAAACATCAAATACCATCATATTTTTTTTAACAAAGCTGAATTTATCTAAGCAATATTAAGATAAAATTAATGTTCCTATAATTAACGTTGAAAGCCCGTGAAATGGAAATTATCGGATCGTGCTTGCCGTAATTATAGTTAGATGGAATAGAATGCCAAGAAGTACGCAATATCTGAAAGTTCAATAAGGTATTTTGAAGGAGAGAGCTCCTAGCAAGGGCGGAGAGTCGATTTGATAGTCCTTAATTTAACTGCAAATGCAGCAGTAATAATAACTCGCCTATCTTCGAGTGACACCAAAGAAAGCGGTTGAAGTCATTTTGAATAAGGTGAAAAACATTTTTGATTTGACCAGGGAAGATCTTTGAGAGCAAATAATTAAATAGTACATCAAAATCGCGTGCTTTGCTTAATTTCTTTAAAGCAATTCCCCCTAAAACATAGATAAATTCAAATGGATTATTTCTTCTTGCCTAAATAAAGCTCGTCAGGCCTTTGGCATCCTTTCCCCTTTCTGGAGGTTAAGAGAGACCTCCCTTCGCGCGAAGTTGCGAGTTTTTCACGCATGCGTCAAATCCGTTTAATTATATGGTTATACTATGTGGATGGAAAGTGACTTACCAAGAAACTGCAAACTTTCGTGTACCAATACATCCGACGCATTTTAGGACTTTCTGCCCAGAAGTTGAAGATCACGACGAACTTTGGAGTTCAACTGGACAGACTAAAATAGGCATTGAGATTCAAAGGCGGAAGTGGCAGTGGATCGGTCACGGGAAACCAGACCGAAACATTACCAAACAGGCTCCGGATTATAATCCTCAAGGAAGACATCGGGTTGGTTGACCATGTAGCACATCGAAGCGAGCAGTTGAGCAGGAGGCCAGATGTATGAACAAGTCCTGGAAAACAGCTTAAAGCCGATGGTCAGGATCGCGCCTAGTGGAAGAGAGTTGTTTCTGTCTTATGCCCCTATAGGAGATCTTAACGGAAATTTGATTTTTTCTGGAAAAATATGTCATATGTCATTTAAAGGTATACAGTTTTAGGTACACTAGTAAAAAATAGCTTTATGTAATTTTTCAAAAGTGGATAATCGTTCGTACAGGTGATAGTACGAAATATTTTTGTATCATCAGCACACAAAAGAATATATAAGTTGGAGATGGCTGAACTCACGTCATTTATAAATAAAATAAGCAGAAGTGGACCGATATGACTACTCTGAGGTTCACCAGAAGTGTTTGGAATAATGGATGAAACAGCATCTCGAAATTGCACTTGTTGGGTGTGGATAGAAAGATAGAATTTGATCCACGTAGTAAAAATAGTGCGAAATCCTAGTGAGAAAAGCTTGTGAATCAGTATGTTATGATTAATTTTATAAAATGCTTTGCTAAAATCTGTATACACAGAGTCAACTTGTTTGCTTTGTTCAATCGCTGGAATTGCAAAATTTGAAAATTCTAGCAGGGTACACAATAAAGGCTACGTCTTTTTTGGCTTCACTCTCAGAACCAACGTTCAGAACGGTGTATTCACTCGGGGTTCTTTCTTCTCCTGATCCTGACTACATAGCCTCTCACAAGCCCAAGATTTGGATGTTATAGTGCTTTATTTCACGGTTGATCACTGACTGACGTTATCCAACCCTTTCACTGTTATTCCATGTTCGAAGATTCCGGAAGCCAATCATAGTCTGTTTTCCAATTCCAAAAGTCGTTACCGTAGAAGAATCCGTCCGTATCCGAGGTTCTGTGGAAGTGGCTCGTATTAGTTAGATATTAATATCACGTGTGATAAGCCCATGATCCAGTGAGTATTCATTTGACATTTTTAGGGCAAGCAGGACAGGCTGTGGTACCATGCTCATCCCACAGGAGGTAAAACATTAGAGTCTTTTACAATTAAAATTTTTTTTTGTAATATTATACGAGTATCATAAGTATAATAATTTTAGCTTAGTAAATTTCTTTTTATTAAATCTTAAAACAGATCTATAAGTTTTATGACCTTCCATAATAAATTAACTTAGCAATAATTATTATAGTCGGTGTCAGAAGAAAGTGTACGCATTTTTTTCAGAAGTACAAAAGATATTTGTTTTTAACTTTTTTACATGAAAGTATTATACGATTCAGACCGCTCAATAATTTACTAACAAGTGTAATCGCCATCATTCTCAATTATGGACTCACATCTTCTGGGCATACTTTCAAACAGTTTTTCCGCGTAGTCGACAGACAGAGAACACCAAATTCTTCGAATAAATCTTGTTAGCTGCTTCAAATTGTACACTGGTTTGCCAGCGAGTTGGGACTTCATAGTCGCCCACACATGTTCAATTGGGTTGGCATCTGGAGATTGTCAAGGCCAGTTCATTGTCGTGATACCATTTTCCTCTTTCTAAGTCTTACCCAGACGACTTCTATGTTTGGGATCGTTATCTTCTTGGAACACCCAATTTTCATTTCTCCTTTTGAACATTTTGTTGACCGACTTTAATAGTCTACTCTGATAAATTTTAACCATTTTCTTGGCGTTCAAATTCTCAGTGAACAGCTCTAAGCAGCCAGAACCGCGTTGTGAGAAGCACCCCCAAACATTGACCTACACCGGGTGTTTAACGGTACGCTGGATGAAACGTGTATCGCTGGTGGTCCAAACACGCTTCAGAGAAACCCGCGCCCAAAAAGTCGCTTTATCACTAAAAACAACTTTGATCCAATCGCGATCTTTGTTTTCCTCAGCCCAGACGTAACGTTTTTATTTGTGTTTCTCGGAAAGTAGTGGTTTCAAGGTCGTGGGACGCTATTTCATTTGTACCTCCCGTAAACGGCGTTCAATTGTGCTAATACTCACATTTATTTCCCTTTTAGTCAGTTGAACGCGAGCTCGACGAAATTTAAGAAATAGATTGACTATTGCTTTATCTTGCTTTTTTGTGGTTGATCGCTTCGAGCCTCGTTCGTCGTAATTATCGGCGTTTTTATGTAATTCGAATCATGTGATCCACTTCGAAATACAATTTTTCGACTTTTTAATTGCTTTGGCAGTCGAAGAAAACGATAATTTAGATCCTTTTGGATGACTACAAAGGAAAACTGTCTCGAAACGTTTCGCGTACTTTGTACTCATATCGGAATACACGCTATCACTTTGAGGTTAAGAGAGACAATGGATTGAATTTATATGTGCGCCGTAGCCCTGTCATAATACAATCGCGTCGTGAAGAGCGAGAAAGATGTCTTTTGTTCTTTTGAAATAAACGCGAACACATTCTTCTGAAACCGACTGGTATTAAGGTAATCGTACTCATTGGAGGATTTTCCTCATTGTAATTTTCAGTTAGCTTTACGGTTACATAGAATAGGATCAAAGGAAGACATATTACATAAATATGGTATATGCATAAGTTCTTTCCGGTTTCACTAACAGATGACGCCAACGATAAGTACGCAGCCTATTGATTTGACGCATAGTTCATTTTGTTCGTCTGACATTTAGCTACAAACACACAAAAGTTGAATCTGCCAAAAACAAGTGTCTTTGTTTTATCGCTCAGTGATCATGTCGAGTTTTGTGCCTGAAAAGAACATTTGCTGCACGCATTGCTTTTCTTATTTTATCAAAAGAAAAAGGCTGTTGAAAGTCATCCTTGGCTGGTAGAAACTTATGGTGAACATGCTCCATCGGTTAAAACATCTAAGACATGGTTTCGAAAATTCACAAGGTTCGAAGACAAGCAATTGCAGGAGTTATTGGATGATGATCCAACTCGAACTCTAGATAAATTGACAGAAGCATTAAATGTGACACAAAAAACAATCAGAAAACGTTTACGAGTACTGGGGAAGACCAATAAACTCGGTAGATGGGTCCCACACGATTTGAATGAACGTCAAATGGAAAATCACAAAGTCACTTGTGAAATGCTACTTCAGCGCCACAAAAGGAAATCATTTTTGCATCAAGTTGTGACGGGTGACGAAAAATGGATTTTTTTTGAGAACCCGAATCAGAAGAAATCGTGGCTGACACCTGGCGAAGCCGGTCCTTCAACACCAAGGCTAAATCACTTCGGCAGTACCATACTCTGTGTCTGGTGGGACTAGAGCGGTATTGTGTATTATGATCTCTTGAAGCCCGGAGAAACCGTTAATATACAGCGCTATCGCCAACAAATGATTAGTTTAAACCACGCATTGATTGAAAAACAACCGGAATAGGCAAGAAGACATGGCAAACTAATTTTGTTACACGACAATGCGCCATCTCACAAAGCAAAACCAGTAAAAGACAACTTGAAATCGCATGGATGGGAGATCCTTTCGCACTCGCTGTACTCCCCGGACCTGTCACCGTCTGACTATCACCTCTTCACACCTATGGGGCACTCGCTCAAGGAGCAGCACTTCAGCTATTTTGAAGAAGTTGGATAATGGCTCGACGAATGGTTTGCCGCAAAAGATAAGCAGTTTTTCTGAGATGGTATTCATAAATTACCAGAAAGATGGGCGAAATGTGTTGAAACCGATGGCCAATATTTTGAATAAAAAACAAATTATTTGCCTTGAAAATTACGTATTTTCTTTACCGAAAAAAACCGGAAAAAACTTATGCATACACCTGGTACATATACTCGTACCTATAGTAAATCTCTCAGTGTTCATACTGTCGTAGAGTAAACATTTTAGGCATCAGAATAGCAATATCAGACTTTTTTCATTTTGAGCTCATGTCGAGTTCTCTGAGATTTATTCGGATGTCTTAATTAAAACTATCTTACTGTGTTAGCGTTTCTACATGCAGGCAACTCACCTTTTGTAGTCGCACAAGCAATTGCGAATTTACCTTATTCAAAGCCTTGTCGCCTGATATTTTTCATGTTCACATAGATAGACACCCTTTCGTGTTTCTCAAGCTCGACATAAAACGAAACCTGAAGATTTTCATCAGGTTGTGCATCACTTGAAAATGTACTTTTCAAGCGTGACATATGTACAATTGTTAGACACTTCCTTGGTTTTGAGCAGATGATACTTGTTTTAAAGTTAGTCTAGAATTGTACAAACCAATAACTATTGAGTAACTAGATAGAGCGGAGGACCAGTCAGAATTCGTGGAGAGTTCAACCAATCTGATATTTTGCTATTCCTTATTTGGAAAACATTAACTGAGTTATTTTCTTAACCACTTTCTATTGCATATATGAGCCGTTCACTGCACAAATCGATTAACTCCACTTTTGAATTTAATATTTTTTACACAATTTAAGTGTCAAAGCAATTGGTTCAGTCATAGCTTTTTATATGTATAATAAATTAGATGAAAGCTACATCTGTATATTTGCATTCTACAATACAATATTTATTTGAATTTATATTATTAAAAAGCAATGTAGTTCATCGCTTTTCTTCCCATTTCGTTTTATGGAGTTAATCAATTCGTGCAGTAAACGGCTCATATATTAAGATCTTACCATCGAAATAAGCAATTAGGCTGGGGAATTAAAAAAAATATTTATTGGATCCAGAATTGTGGCTTGAAAAAATATTAACATTTTAATAGCTTCTTAGATTTCCCAAAAACTCGAAATAATATCAAATATTTTTGTAAGTTACTACCTTTAAAACAAAACATAACAGGTGTACGATTGGGCATAAAGCCCAATCGTGCGATACTCTAGATGAAAGAGAAATTTTTGTGTCTTCAGAAATTTTGTAGGGGAAGTGGTAGAGGGGGTGACGACATTGAACTAATTTTTTCAAATGACGCTAAGGTTGCTATCAAAATGTTTTATGCAAAATTCAGGATTTGAAAATTTAATAGGTACTGAGAAAATTAGTGTATTGGATGTAGTGAAGTAGGGCAGTTTGTATGGGAGGTAATAGACGGAGGGGAGATTTTTTAATGATTTTTCAGAAATAACTATAAACATCATGCTTTCGACATGTTTTAAATTGCAGATCAGTGGCATTCATATTTTTCAGGAAAATCGACTTTTTATAAAGATGTGAAATTGTGTAATTTTGTATGGGAGGGGGTAGAAGGGGTAAAGCTAATCGTCTAAATTTTTTTCGGTTTTACTAGTAATTTTAAATAAATATTTAGTGCACAATTTAAGCTCGATCAATTTTATACGCACTGAGTAAATTGGCTTAGAGCATTTCATGAAAAAGTGCAGTTTGTGTGGGAGGTGGTGGAAGGAAGGGGAGGACTCAAAAAAATTTTATACAGCGAATTTATGTCATCATGAAAGTAATATATTCCAAATTTCAGATCAATAGCATTTATATTTTGCGAGCAAATCCGTTTATTGTGAAATTACGAAATTATGTCATTTGGTATGGGAGGGGGTAGAAGGGGTACAGATAATCGTCTTATTTTTTTTAGTCATACTAATTATTTTAAATAAATATTTAGTGCACAATTTCAGCTCGATAACTATTATACGCACTGAGTAAATTGGTTTAGAGCATTTCATGAAAAAGTGCAGTTTGTATGGGAGGGGGTAGAAGGAGGAGGAAGACACAAATTATTTTTTTAGAGTAGATTGGAATCATCATAAAAGTATTACATTCCAAATTTCAGATCAATGTCATTTGTACTTTTTGAGCAAATCCGTTTATTGTTAGATTGCGAAATTGTGTCATTTTGTATGGGAGGGGGTAGAAGGGGTGGAGCGATTTGGCTCGTTCACGAACTTGACCTTACTTTTTTGTTAAAAACGACGTATACAAAATTTGAACTTACTAGCTCAACGCGTTCTCAAGCTAGAGAGGACACGGACGGACAGACAGACAGACAGACAGACATCCGGTTTTGAGATTTTTGAGTGATTATATGAACTTCTGTATCATTCATTTTTTTCTCCGAGCTTTATTTCTTGGCGTTACAAACTTTGTGGCAAACTTATAATACTCTCAGATTTCATCTAGAGTATAAAAAAGACATAACAGGACTGCGATTGGGTAAAGCTGCGATACTCTAGATGAAAGAGAAATTTTTTGATTTTAAGAAATTTTGTACAGGGAGTGGTAGAAGAGGTGACAGCATAGAACTAATTTTTCTCGCCAGAGCAGCTATGAAAAATATGTAAACTATAGATGAAATCTGAAAGTATTATAAGTGTAACGCCAAGAAATACTGCTCCAACAGCGTCGTCAAGTGAACAGATATATTTGTTGTCATTGTTTGTAAATGGACACAATCGCTGCACTAATGACTCAATTTCGAAATTTTACAAACAAGCGGATTTCTTCAAAAAGTATTAAAGCATTGGTAAATGTGTGTATTGTGTATTTCGAATTGAAAGAAAAGATTTCCGGATTTTGCACTGTTATTCTTTATTATTGGGGAAATTTCGGTCTCTGCTGAAATAAAGATCTCAGGACAGACCAAAATGTCATAAATATTAAAGCGTAACAGTTTAGAATGATGAAATCTGAGAGTATTATAAGTTTGCCACAAAGTTTGTAACGCTAAGAAATAAGGCTCGGAGAAAAAAATTAGTGATGCAGAAGTTCATATAATCACTCAAAAAATTCAAAACCGGATGTCCATCCGTCCGTCCGTCTGTCCGTCCGTCCGTCTGTCCGTCTGTCTGTCCGTCCGTCTGTCCGCCCGTCTGTCCGTCCGTCTGTCCGTCCGTCTGTCCGTCCGTGTCCTCTATAGCTTGAGAACGCGTTGATCTAGAAAGTTCAAATTTTGTACACATAGTTTTTGACAAAAAAGTAAGGACAAGTTCGTGAACGGGCCAAATCGCTCCACCCCTTCTACCCCCTCCCATACAAAATGACACAATTACGCAATTTATCAATAAACGGCTTTTCTCGAAAAGTATAAATGCTATTGATATGAAATTTGGAATATAATACTTTTATAATGATTTAATCTTATTGTATAAAAATTACATGTGTCCTCCCTCTCCATCCACCACCTCTCATACAAACTGCACTCTTTCATGAAATGCTTTAAGCCAATTTACTCAGTGCGTATAAGTTGATTGAGCTGAAATTGTGCAGTAACTATTTATTTATAATTATTAATAAGACCAAAAAATTTAGACGATTAGCTTTACCCCTTCTACCCCCTCCCATACAAAATGACACAATTTCACAACTTTATAAAAAGTCGATTTCCCTGAAAAGTATGAATGCTACTCATCTGCAATTTAAAACATGTCAAAAGCATGATGTTTATATTTATTTCTTAGAAAGCCATTAAGAACTCGCCCCTTCTTCTACCATCTCCCATACAAACTGCTCTACTTCACTACATCCAATACACTAATTTTCTCAGTACCTATTAAATTTTTAAATCCTAAATTTTGCATAAAACATTTTGATAGCAACCTTAGCGTCATTTGAAAAAATTAGTTCAATGTCGTCACCCCCTCTACCACTTCCCCTACAAAATTTCTTAAGATACAAAAATTTCTCTTTCATCTAGAGTATCGCACGATTGGGCTTTATGCCCAATCGTACTCCTGTTATGTTTTTAGTACTCTTTAGGTGCTTTGGAAGTGTGCAGAATGAATTTATTTTTTAGAAAAAGCAAAAAATTACCATCTAAGTAACTTCATTGTTGAAAGCTATTTGTACCCTACAAATATTTCGACTTTTTCATTGTCGGGAATGGCAATACAAATTAGAAATAATTAATTTGTTCATCATACGAGCATTCTTACGTTTTAAAACAATTAAAATACCCGCTGTTAAAATTTTGGATGTGCTGTTTCTCTGCTGCACTTAATTCAAATCTTCGCACGAAAATAAAATAAAAAGTTCTAACAATGAAAAGTTGATTGCCATGCCTAACACATTCAAACGAGTTAAAATATTGAACATGGCAGCATACAGGCAGGAAAATTAGTTCGGTCATTCAAACTTATGGTTGAAAGTCGTAATAAGGCTACAAGAACGATTTCCCGTCCGGATGAAAAATGTAATTTGTCGGAATCCCAAGAGTCAATTTGTTAGAAAAGTTTTGTTACATCGTTGGAGATATGGGTCTCAGATAAGGCTGTGAAAACCACAACCATTAATCGAAGTTTATGGTAATATACGACCACGTACCTACCTAACCGTTTCAATAATTAATTTTGAAAGCGTTTTAACTACTGAATACGATCAAGTTGGTTGCAAGGAATAATATCAACCGTATTAATGTTATTAATGTGAATTTTACAAAATAATTGTAAGGGATTGGATATTTTTTGAAAATGGATAACTAATGAACGTGAGGCACCAGCTTCATAAAGGGTGTTTTTTTTTCAGAGGCAGAGAACTTTAAATTAACAACACTGTTCTTTGTGACAGCCAATTTGGCAGTTCATAGTTGTTTTGGGGATAATTTAGTTTGGCAATTTATCGTGAATAGACTCACGCTGGAGCAACGTTTCCAAATTCTTAAAATTTTTTTTGAAAACTATGGATTGATTCGAGAAACTCATCGGGCATTACATGCATTTTATGGTGCTCGTAATCGTCCATCGGAGCGATTAATTCGAGAAATTATGAGTCGTTTTCGCAATACGTTTACTCTAAACGATAATACACATCCTGTAAGACGTCGTACAGTGCGCACACAACAAACAATTGATGGTGTGCAGCGTAAAGTTGATGGTAGTGCAAATGAGTCAATTCGTCATCGTCATCAATAATTAAACTTGTGTCCATCCACTTTATGTAAAATTTTGCGAAAGATCGCGGGTTACGTGCAAACAAGATTCAACTTTTACAGAAATTGAAACCACACGATTATAGTTCGCGCCGTACATTTGGTGAATGGGCCGAGGAAGTATTGCTCCACAATTTCATTTGAAAATTTTTTTCAGTGACAAAGTGACTACATTTCATCTAGAAAAAGTCAGCGTTTGGTGCTCTTTATGGATCATTGGTCCATTTGTCTTCAAAAACGATAATGGTCAGAACGTCACAGTGAACGGTGAGCGATACAGAGACATGATTACTAACTATTTCGTGCCTCAACTAGAACGAATTAATATTGCAGACATGTGGTTTCAACAAGACGGCGCCAGGTACCACACAGCGTGCGATACAATTAATTTACTGAAAGAAATTTTTGATGATTGATTAATTTCACGAAATGGACCTGCTAACTGGCTACTTCGTTCGTGTGATTTGACGTCATTCGATTTTTTTCTTTGAGAACATATAAAGTACAATGTCTACGCCGATAAACCAGAAACAATTGAGTACTTAGAAGCCAACATTTGACGCGTTATTGGAAAAATACGGCCTGATTTACTGCGAAGAGTGTGTAAAAATTGGACTTCCAGATTACGCCATGTACGCACCAGCCGGGGCGGCCACATGCCCGAATTCATATTCAAACATTAATGCCATAAAATTATCTTTCAAATGAAGCCAATTTCATGGAATTAAAAATAATTTTCTGTGTTTTATTTTCATTTAGATCTAACTTTTTTAAAAATAAACACCCTATACTTACTGATAGTAGGCCGGGCACGATTTGTATACTCTACATGAAATCTGAGAGTATTATAAGTTTGCCACATAGTATGTAACTCCAAGAAATAATGCTCGGAGAGAAAATGAAAGATACAGAAGTTTACATAATCACTCAAAAATCTCAAAACCAGATGTCAGTCCGTTCGTTCGTCCATCCGTCCATCCGTATCCTCTTTAGCTTAAGAAAGCGATGAATTAAAGAGCTCAACCCTTCTGTACGTCGTTTTTGATAAAAAGGTAAGGTTAAGTTCGTGAAATGGCCAAATCGCTCTACCCCTTCTACCACCTCCCATACAAAATTACATAATTTCGCAATTTGAACAAACGGATTTGTTTGGAATAGTATAAAATTTTGGATTATATTACTTTTATGATGACTTCAATCTACTCCATAAAAATTATTTCAGTCCACCTCCCATACAAACTGCTCTTTTTCAATAAATACTTTAAACAAATTTACTCAGTACGTACAAAATTGATCGAGCTGAGATTAAGCACTAAACATTTATTTAGAATTAAGATAAAAAAAAATAAATAAACTGTCAACAAGTCGGGCGAAACTTTATTATTCTTGGGACAAGTTGCGGATGCGTGAAAAGTCAATATGCAGATTAAAGTGGTTTGGGAAGACTAAGTGGAACAGAGTTCTTGGGCAGGGCAGTTGTCAATTTAAAAATATTTCATTCGCTTATGCAAGTTTGGGTTTTTATGAGGGGATGGGTGATAGTAAGGGTGGGTGGATGTTAATAGTTTTTTAATTGATTGCTTGAATCACGATCAATATTCTCTGTATAGAATATGTTTCATAGACGAAGTTGCAGTGAATTTTCATAAAATTCGGTGTATTCTGCATTCACGAGACCGAACATTTGTATGGGAGGGGTAGTGCGGGTATGGGAATCGTAAAATTTGTGATGCAACTTTATTTCATTTCTTTTGTAACGTGCTAGTACAAAATTGCAAGTTCGTAGCTATTAATTTGTTTGTTATTAGTTGATTTAATGAAATTGGTCGGAATCATACTTTTGTAAGGGAGAGGACAGGCACGATCTCAATACTTTTAACGCAATTCTGCTTCAACTAGTTTTAGAAGTTCCTGTGCTAAATTTGAAATTGATAGCTTTTAATAGTTAAGTGATAATTGATTTCATGTCAATGGTCGAAAAAATAATTTTGTATGGGAGAGGGTAGACGTTTTAAAGGTGTTAATATAAATATTTATTAGTATTTCATATATTTCAGGATTTTTTTTAAATACATTTTGCAAATTTTCAAGTTTCAACCTTAAAATTTCATACAAACATAACAGGACTACGATTGGGCATAAAGCCCAATCGTGCGATACTCTAGATGAAAGTGAAATTTTTTGATTTTAAAAAATTATGAAGGGAAAGTGGTAGAGGGGATGACGACATTGACCTGATTTTGTCATATCACGCTAGAGTTGTTATCAAAATGTTTTATACAAAATTTCGGATTCGAAAATTTAATATGGGAGGTGGTAGAAGCAGGGGCGAGTTCTTAAAGACTTTTTCAGAAATACCTATAAACATAATGCTTTCGATATGTTTTAAATTGCAAATCAGTGGGATTCATACTTTTCAGGAAAATTGAATTTTTGTAAAGTTGTGAAATTGTATTAGATTGTATGGGAGAGGCTTGAAGGAGTAAAGCTAATCTTTTAATTTTCTTTTCGTCTTACTAATAATTTTAAATAAATTTTATGTGCTCAATTTCAGCTCGATAAATTTTCTACGTACTGAGTAAATTTGTTTAGAGTATTTCATGAAAAAGTGCGGTTTGTACGGGAGGTGGTGTAAGGAAGGGAAGGACTCAAATAATTTTTATACAGTAGATTTAGATTATCATAGAAGTGACATATTCCAAATTTCAGATCAATAGCTTTTATGTTTTTCGAGGAAATCCGTTTATTGTCAAATTGCGAAATTGTGTTATTTTGTATTGGAGGGGGTAGAAGAGGTAAGGATAATCATGTAATTTTTTTGTTATTATTTATAATTTGAAATAAATATTTAGTGCACAATTTCAGCTCGATAAATTTTATATGCACTCAGTAAATTGATCTAGACCATTTCATGAAAAAGTTCAGTTTGTATGGGAGGTGGTGGAAGGAGGAGGAGGATATAAATAATTGCCAAAGAGTAGATTGATATCATCATAAAAGTATCATTTTCCAAATCTCAGATCAATAGCATTTATACTTTTCTACCAAATACGTTTATTGCCAAATTGCGAAGTTGTGTCATTTTGTATGGGAGGGGGTAGAAGCGGTGGAGCGATTTCGCCCGTTCATGAACTTGACCTTATTTTTTTGTCAAAAACGATGTGTGCAAAATTTGAGCTCGCTAGCTCTACGCGTTCTCAAGGTATAGAGGACACGGACGGACGGACGGACATCCGGTTTTGAGATTTTTGAGTGATTATATGAACTTCTGCATCATTCATTTTGCACATGGAACACCTTGTGCACGTTAGACCAAGGGGGTCGGTTTATTGCAATTGTGGAACAAATTGTTATTTTTTTTCTATGTATATGAAATAGATGTATCCACATGCAACATTCAAACTTTGTATCCTTCACTAGAGCCATTTTTTTGGAATAGATTAATATGTTTTAAGTTTCAATTGCTTAACTTAAGAGATAGTTGAGATATTTATTTTTAAGTGTTTTTCCTTGCACCTCCTGACCCTTCCCCTTGCAATAATTAGCCACTCTGGTCCAAAAATATGATTTAGGATAAGCAATTTCAAATATATGTATAATCATTTGAAAAAAAAAAAAACGGTCGACAATTTGTTCTTAGTACCCCCTTTTCGGACCCCAAATAATAAAAGAATTTAATTTTTTTTGGAGTTTGTCCCACAAATCTCTCCATATCTCTGGTGATTTTCAGCTTGCTATCTGCACTCCTGGTGAAGATATTAGCAAGTGTCATATTTGACTATTTTCCTCCCCCGCCTCCCCGTTCCACCTAACACTCCGAAAATTTAGAAATTGGAGCTCACTTACCCAACCAACAATCTGTCTGAAAACGAACATTCTACCTTTAATGGTCTCGGAGATATGAGTCTATATGTACGGCGGGACGGATTTTTTTTTTTTCATTTTTAGGCTAATTTAGTCATGAAACGCGAAAAAACAAAATTTCGGGGTAGCACATTTTTTTTTCTGTGTCGATCACAATACTTTATTATTAGAATAATAAAGTAATTAGACAATTAGTTTCACTCCTTCTACCCCCTCCCATACAATCTGACACAATTTTACAATTTTACAAAAAGCAGATTTTCCTGAAAAGTATGAATGCTACTGATCGGCAATTTAAAACATGTTAAGAACATAATGTTTTTAGTTATTTTTGAAAAAGTCAATAAAAACTCGCCTGTCCTTATACTACCTCCCATACAATTTCCATAAAACCAATACACTAATTTTTTCTGTAGCTATTTGATTTTTGAATCCTAAATTTTGTATAAAACATTTTGATGGCAACTCTAGCGTGATGTAAGAAATTAGTTCACTGTCGTCATCCCCTCCCCCACTTCTCCAACAAAATTTCTTAAAATCAAAAAAATTTTCTTGTATCTATACTATCGCCTGATTATAGTCCTGTTCTGTTTTTTCAATATTCTCTACTGTAGAAATTATTATGTATGCTTGCAAATCGTATTATGCCATAAGAAATACATACAATAACAATAATTGGCAATAAACTATTATTACCACTGCGAAATTTTAAAATTTTAAATAACATTTTACACTCTAATGTGCAATGTACAGAACTAATAAAAATTTACACAGTTATTTAAATTTTTATGAGAAATAAATTTTAATAGCAATTTTCCATTTTCCAATCCAACTTAAGGTCTAATAAGATATTTCTTCTATCTACTCTTCTAATTTATCTTCAACTCATAGATCAATGTCCTAGAAAAAAACCTCGGTACTGACTACTTTTAAACTAATCACAAGGGATGTTCATTTTACTTCTGATTAATGCAATTTTCCGACAAGTAGAAATTTATTAGCAAAAACACAGAAAAAAAATCAGGATAATAACTTGACTTGTGCCATTCGTTGCAATCTGTTGCAGTTATCTCCACGCTATAGCGCAGAATCTTAACTAAAAGGATTTAGAATGAGCACATGTAGTATGACGGATATTCTCTAGAAAATATCTAATTCATGTTCAACTCCATATTCGCGTAAGTATGTACATAAACTACACACCAATACAATTGTGTTAAAGGCAACAAGAGGAGCTTATCAACCATCCATTCAAGTTACATCCCATACTTCTATTTTCTTTAATGAAAGCACTTAACTGGAAAATTGAGATAAATCATGTTAACGAATTCTCTAATATTGTTGCTTTAGTGGTTTAAGTAGTCACAGTTATCCCCAGGAAGCTGGACTTAATTAATTATCCAAGTCCGATTAGTGAAACATGGACACTGAGCCAAATCCTTTAACTGCAATCAGTTGAATTGTTCGTACAAATAAATTCGAGATTGAATGACCACTACATTTGATGAATGTTAGAAAATTTGTACTGACAACTAGAAAAGATTTAATTTTTTAATAAGGTTAACACTGTCGTTTTATATTAATACATGAACATCTGAAATTGCAAACCCCTTTTTTTATTTATTATAAAAGGAGGGAAAGAAACTTATAGCATTAAGAAGGTACTGTGCCATAGATGTGCACAAATCAAATAAACTGCCAACAAGTCGGGCGAAACTTTATTATTCTTGGGACAAATTGCGGATGCGTTGAAAGTCAATATGCAGGTTAGAGTGGTTAGGGAAGTGACAGGGGGTTCTTGGGCAGGGCAGCTGTCAATTTAACACTTTGCTACAGTACATACATATAATCAATATTTCGTTTGTTTATAGTGATAGTAAGGGTGGGTGAATGTTAATAGTTTTTTAATTGACTGCTTGAATCACGTCCAATATTCTCTGTATAGAATGTGTTTCATGGACGAAGTTGCATAAAATTTTCAGAAAATTCGGTGTATTTTATTTTTTTTTATTCACGAAACCGAATGTTTGTATGGGAGGTGGTAGAGCGGGTAAAGGAATCATAAAATTTGTGATGCATTTTTATTTTATTTCTCTTGTAAGGTGCTTGTACAAATTCCAAGCTCGTAGCTTTTAATTTGTTGGTTATTAGTTGATTTAATGAAATTGGTCGAAATCATACTTTTGTATGGGAGGTGGTAGAAGGACAGGCGTGATCTCAAAACTTTTGATGCAGTTTTATTTCAACTATTTTTAAAAGTTTTTGTGCAAAATTTCAAATTGATAGCTTTTAATAGTTAGGTGATAATTGATTTCTTGAAAATGGTCGAAAAAATAATTTTGTATGGGAGGGGGTAGAAGTTTTAAAGGTTTTCGACCAGTTAATATTGCGATTATTTAGGGATTTTTTAAGTGCATTTCCCAAATTTTCAAGTTTCTACCTTAAAATTTCACTCAAAAATTTTCAGTTTATGTGTTTTTTTCAATGCACATGAAACACCTTGTGCACGTTAGACCGGGGGGGAGGGGGGGGTCGGTTTATAACAATAATGGAACAAGTTATTATTATTTTTCTATTTACATCAAATAGATTATCTACATGCAAAATTTAGACTTTGTATCTTTTTCCAGAGCCCTAAAAAATGACTCAAAATTTTCGACATTTTTGCTTACCACCTCCTTCCACTTACACCTCCCAAACCAAAATTAACGACTATGTAGTTCTACAATCTGATAAATTTTCGATTTGATATCTGTACTCTTTCTTGAGATATAAGGATTTGTAATTTTGAAAAGTGCGCCATTTTTGAAATGCTCCCCATTTCCCGCACTACTATTATTTCAACATGTTATATTTTTTTCGTCTTTTCCTAGTATAGCTTAATATTTGTTTTAAATTTCAATTGCAAAGCTTAAGAGATAGTTGAGATATTAATTTTTAAATGCTTTTCTTTGCACCCAATCTGACCCTCGCCCTTACAATAATTAGCCACTCTCTAAGCTGATCCCAATGGAACTATATCCCACCTTAATGGTCCTAAAATAAAAATTTCTTGCGATAAGTAATCATTTGAAAAAAAAACAATTCTGCCGACAATTTGTCTTTAGCCCCCCCTTTTCGGACGCCAATGCATAAGAAAATTGAATTATTCTTTATGTTTGTCACACAACCCTCTCTATATCTCTACTGATTTTCAACTTCCTATCTGCATTCATGGTGAAGATATTAAGTGTAGTTTTTGACTGTCTCCCTCCCCCCGCCTCCCCCTTCCATCTAACACCCCTCAAAATTTAGAAAATAGAGTTCACTTACCCAATCAAAAATCCACTCAAAAACGAACATTCTACCTTTAACGGTCTCGGAGATATGAGTCCATATGTACGGCGTACGGCAAGACGGATTTTTTTTTTGCATTTTTTGGCTAATTTAGGCATGAAACGCGAAATAAAAAATTTCAGGGTAGCAAATTTATTTTTTTTTTTCTTGTGTCGATCACAATATATTATTATTAGAATAATAAAGTAAAATCATGTTTGTATGTTGCCGTTAAAGCAGGTAAAATAAAGCGTGAACACACTAGCGGGATTCCATTTCAAAACTATTCCCCGTGTAATGCTGCTTGTCTTTGGTGAACGAACGAGTATCTGTAGATCGAATGCATTGTTTTGACCTTGCGCAAGCTCTTTTAGCCAGTAAATTTCGAAATGAACACGTGACTAATGAAAGAATACCTAATATTAGGCGAAGTCATATTGATAGTATGAATTTCGTTATTTTACACTTAAAATTGTTTGAATTTCGACCACAAGCGATACTATATAGTACAAATAAAAACGTAGCAGAATTATGATTGGGCGTAAAGTCCAATCATTCGATACTCTAGATGAAATGAGAAAGAGTTTAATGTAACTAATAATATACCATCTAAAATTTTTTCACTATTCACTGAATATTCTTACTTTTGTATGGGAGTGGTAGAAGCAGAGGGCGGAGGCTTGCAATTCTTGTATATGACACCGAATACTGTATGCATGTTTGTCGCTCTGAATTTAAAGTTTGTGTCTTTCATAATTTTCAAAAAAATTAAATATTGTTTTTCTGAAGTTTTAGATTTATGTGGGAACTAGTAGAGGAAGTTAAAGATTTTGGATGATTTTGAAATAGCTTATAAGTATTTTTATCTGCATCCTTATCACCATGTTTTTCCAATTTTAAGGCCGATAGCTCTCATATGTTTGAGGGAGAAATGGTTTTATTGAATTGCTAATACAGGAATTTGTATGGGAGGGGGTAGAAGAAGTAAAACGTAATTTACTGTTTTTAGCAATTGCTATACAAATATTAAGTGACAAATTTTGGAACAATTTTAAGTTTCTAATTTTACTTTATTATTCTAATAATAAAGTATTGTGATCGACACAAGAAAAAAACAAAATTTGCTACCCTGAAATGTTTTTTTCGCGTTTCATGACTAAATTAGCCTAAAAATGCAAAAAAAAAATCCGTCCCGCCGTACGCCGTACATATGCACTCATATCTCCGAGACCGTTAAAGGTAGAATGTTTTTGGGTGGATTGTTGATTGGGTAAATGAGCTCTATTTTCTAAATTTTGGGGGGTGTTAGATGGAAGGGGGAGGCGAAGGAGGGAGCAAGTCGAAAACTACACTTGCTAGTATCTCCACCCCGAATGCAGATAGAAAGTTGAAAATCAGTAGAGATATAGAGAAGGTTGTGGGACAAACTTAAGAAATAATTAAATTTTTTTATCCATTGGCGTCCGAAAAGGGGAGCTAAAAATAAATTGTCGGATAAATTGTTTTTTTTATGATTATATCTTCGAAATTACTTATCGTAAGAAATTCATATTTTGAGACCATCAAGGTGGCACATAGTTTCATCGGAATCAGCTTAGAGAGTGGCTAATTATTGTAAGGGAGAGGGTCAAGGGGGTGCAAAGAACAACACTTAAAAATGAATATCTCAACTATCTCTTAAGCTATGTAATTGAAACTTGAAACGTATATTAAGCTATACTAGAAAAATACAAAAAAAATATAACATGTTGAAATAATTGTAGTGTAATGGGGAGTATTTAAAAAATGGCGCACTTTTCAAAATTACAAATCCTTATATCTCAAAAAAGAGCACAGATATCAAATCGAAAATTTGGCAGCTTCTAGAACTACATAACGGTAATTTTGGTAAAAATTTTAAGTTGGGAGGTGATAAGCAAAAATGTCGAAAATTTTGAGTTATTTTTTTAGGGCTCTGGGCGAGCAGTTGAGCAGGAGGCCTCGCAACAGTTTAAGGCCGATGCTCGCGCCTTGTGGAAGAGAATTGTTATTGTACTATGCCCCTATAGGGTGTCTTAACAGGAGTTTGATTGAAAGCTTGCGGATATTTTAAATGAAACTGAAATTGTTGATATATTTTTGGATGAAATCCAGCGACCGAGCAAGGGGTCACTGTGATATATTACTAAATATTTTCTGAAAAATTGCATATTGTTTCAATTCTTATGCGGACGAAGTCGCGCGCGATTGCTAGTCTATAATAAAAAAGAAGTATCAAAGCCAAATGCTTTTAACTTAGAAAGCAGCGACTTATGCCGAGCTCTGTCAAACGCTTTTGCAATGTCTAATGCAAGTACTTGGGCTTTGCCAAATTTATGTATGCAATAATTTCAGCGTTTACCTAGGTAGCCCAACAAATTACCTGTGAATCTCTCCGACCGAAACCATATTGGCAATCATCTATAAGTTGACTGTTTTCCAAGTATTGCATGACCTGGCGATTGATAGCAGATACAATTACTTTTGACGGCCCGAAAGGGAGGTATTTATAGTGATAGAAGCAAGCAGTAAAGAAAGGAGTAAGCTCAAACTATAATAAATTTACTTATAGTTTGAGCTCGACAAGTATAATACGTACTAACAAAATGGTTTGAATGGGAAGTTATGAAAGGAGTTGGGAAATTCTTTGATTTCTTTAAGGAAGACTTATCTTCAAATCATTATAATCCCAAATATCAGATCAATAAAATTGAATCTGTTTATTGTGAAGCTACGAAAATTTCTTATTTTGTAGGCGAGGGGATAGAAGGGGTGGAAGTATTTCTTTTCAATCGATTTTTCTCTAGCATTACAAAATTAATTCCTTCTAGCACGCTCAGAGTACTCTTAGAATCCATCTAGAGAATATGGAGGATTTTGGCTTATTCGAGAACTTAACTTTAATTTTTCGATAAAAATAACGTAATAATAAATTGAGTTATCAAGCTCAACGCGTTCAGGATTTCATCACACACATATAAATATGTTCTATCGTTAATGAAAATTAAAATACTTGTCTGAATTACCATAATCTCATTCGGAATTCCCAATTCTCAAAGACATAGTTCTAATTCTATGTATCGACTTTTCCAGTTTCACAAAGCGGAAACTTAATCTATTAAAATGACTAATTTAATAAAATTACAAGCCAAATGGTATAATTTAGCTTGGGTGGTATAAATTCGAAGCCTGGCAAATATAATTTTACATTTTCCCTTGAATTTATTAAGCATACGAATATAAAATTAAATCTTGAAGTTAAATTTTAAATACGACATAATTGCCAAATCTGATTGTTGTTAAATTTTGAAACCGTGTGGTTATTTCGATCTTTTTAATCATCTTTACGATAGTTTCAACTGGGATCATTAATAAGAGTAACACAATACGGATGACTCACATTTATTGCTATAAGATTAAAGACAAATTCTGCGGATTTGTCCACCTTATTGTGATACGCAAAATTTTCAAGCACTATTGTTACATTGTTTTCATCTAACGGAAATGCGTGACCAAAATAATTTCTCGCATCTTCACCACATTAGCAGACAAACGTCGACCCTTTTTTTGTAAATTCAGCTTCCAACTGATAATAAATTACAGCTTCAACCTTTCACATAATGTCATGATATTACAAATAACTCCCCAACATCTATCATCTGAAATCTCTTAGGTGACAGTCGGCCAAGAAGTCAGACACGTCCTAAAGTCGAAATGATTTACACAGTCCGAAAAGGGCATTTCCCTTTGCATACTAAGGTATGACAGTACGCAACCCATTCATGCAGGCTGTGTGTCGTACGAAAAAGCGTAACTACTTTTACAATTCATAAAACTTTTTCAATATCATTGAGAAAGTATGAAGTTGTTAGATGTCACTCCTACTTAACATATTTGTCCTGCCTTCTGACCGAAATGCTCAGAAAAAAATACTGTTTCAGTTTGGTACGTGACAAAATTATTTGGTGAGTTGTCCTTTGGTTTCGAGATCTACCGATGAAGTTTCTGAACAGCAGTAGACAGTCATCAAAAACAAAAATCTATACCCTCCTAAGAAACGTTATCCTTGCTGCCACGTTATTTTTTTCAGCTTTAATTTCAACGAACATTAAAGCTATGTATGTAGGATCTATTGGGGATTGAGAATGTGACTTCTTTTGTCATGGATGCGGATAAGTATGTAATTTATTGTCCGTATACGCTTTGTTATGCCTGCGCTTAATTAGTCAAGTAATTACTCGTAAATTATTTCGGAGGAATCTAAACCGCAATTAATTGCATTGCTTAAAAAAGCATGCGAACGTGTTGACCCATCGGCTAGACGTGAATTTGCGATAAGAAATTAGTCTTTGTCTCAATGTTCTTACTGCTGATGGATTAAAGGTCACGTAATTTACATTGAAACTTTAGTATCTTTTTGACTTCCGGTTTATTGACGGATCCTTACATTTTACGGTCTCAGCAGTGCAGAGAAGCAATTTCCTTTTTCCTACATTTCCGCGTTTTTAAGCGAAACCGTAACTAGATAGTCCTTACTTTGTACCGATTTACAGCTTCGGTGTGGTTGGGATGGTACCTATAATTTGGCTTATCTGTCTCTACATTAATATTTTGTTAGAAATTTATTCTTTTTGTAAACTAGTCGTTGACGGAGAGCGAAATTTGTGCTTGTGTTGGGTGTTCCTAAAATTTTTGAACGCAACACTTTATAAAATTCTATTATTACCTAAAAGTCAAATTGTAATTAGCATTTAAATGCCAGGTATGGTCGAATATGGTATATAGTAGTGAATCGGCTCGGTTGGCAAAGTCAATCGGTTCAAGCACAGAAAAGTGGAAAGACTTGTTTTATTTCCAAACCCTACAAGTGGTTTTCTTATTGATGGCAGAACTAAACCCAAGGCTATAATACGATACTGCATTGAATTGTTGAATGAATGATAGTGAATTGAAAGGATCTATTGGCAGCTTTTGTTAATAATAATAAAGTGTACTGATTCTTGATTTTTGGGACATTCTACAAAATAACAAAACAACAAAATTAAAGAACAAGAATGTAAGGTTTCAGACACACATTTTCTTTTCAACTACAATATTCATAACTAGCGACTTCGTCCGCGTAAAAATTGCAATAATAAGCAATTTTTGAGAGTGTAGTTAGTAATACATTATGTGGGATATATGCATAATTTGCTTAGGTTAATGGCTCTTTGAACACAATGTTTTGTACTTTGTTGGAATCAGAACTATAAATTATTAAGAATGAAACCATGATACTCTGT
Source organism: Chorisops tibialis (assembly GCA_963669355.1). Classification (NCBI taxonomy): domain Eukaryota; kingdom Metazoa; phylum Arthropoda; class Insecta; order Diptera; family Stratiomyidae; genus Chorisops; species Chorisops tibialis. The sequence goes on along the minus strand of OY770264.1, from coordinate 63,009,042 downwards.
GGGACAGGCCCCTGCTCATGAAAGTGATTTTGGAACATATACATATTCAACATAGTTAAGGGTCTTGTAGCTTGTGTTAATCCCAAAAAATGTCTAAATAAAATAACATTAAACTCAAAATATAACAGGACTACGATTACGCGTAAAGCCCAATCATGCAATACTTTAGATGAAGTAGAAATTTTTGAAATCGTAAGAAATTTTCTGTGGGGGATGGTAGAAGAAGTGACAGCATTAAACTAATTTACTTGACATCGTGCTACATAAATATTTTGCACCAAATGTTAGCTTCAAAATTGAATAAGTACTCAGAAAAGTAGTGTTCTGGATTTAGTGAATTTGTACAGTTTGTATAGGAGGTGGTTGAATGGATGGGGGATCTTAAGTGATTTTTTGTGAAGCAACTATATATAATTATCATGCAATTGATATATTTTTAATTGCAGAGCAGTAACATTCATACTTTTCAGGAAAATCGAATTTTGGAAAAGATATGATATTGCCTTACATTGTATGAGAGGGGGTAGAAGAAGAAAAGTTAATCGGTTTACTTTCCCCTTAATTAATTATTATTTAAGGATTTATTACAAAATTTTAACTGATAAATATTAAACGTAGCTATGGTATAGCCTAGTAGGTAGTGTGTTGGTCTTATAATGCGAAGGTCGTGAGTTCAAATCCCGGTCGGCGCAATATAGAATTCCAGCACATTGCCTGCTTGGATATACCTTAGTCAGCTCAATCTAAGAAAATGAAAAATTCGTAGAAAGAAGGTTGTGCGAGGGGCTAACAACCCTTCCACAATAAGTAAAAAAAAATGTTAAGGAACCTGAATGTCAGCAGGCCAAGGTCCGATTTGGGCTGTAGCGCCATTGTAGAAGAAATATTAAACGTACTGAGAAAATTGGTTTATAATATTTCATGAAAAAGAGCAGTTTGTATGGGAGGTGGTGTAAGGAATGTGGGAATTCAAATAATTTGTATACCATGGATCATATTTATGATAAAAATAGTATGTTCAAAATTTTAATTTGTTAGATGGTATAGTTTTCCAGAAAATTAGATTATTGCATATTTTTGAAAATGAGTTATTTTGTGTGGGAGGTGGTAGAAGGCAACTCGGAGCATACCTAATAAACTAGGCAAGTTTCATTTCGATCGTTTCAGCCATTTGTGCGTGAAAGACGGTCGAACAAACAGACAGACAACAATTTTAAAAACGTGCTTAGACTCTAGATGAAATTTGGGAGTATATTGTGTTTGCCTTAACGTTTGTTACGCCAAGAAATAATACTTGCACAGAGCCGCCAAGGGTACAGAAATATATGTTGCCGCTCAAAAACATCGAATCTGAGTAACCATCTATCAGTCTGTCTGTCCGTCCGTCTGCCTGTCCGTCTGTCTGTTCGTCTGTCTGTTCGTCTGTCCGTCTGTCCGTCTGTCTGTTCGTCTGTCCGTCTGTTTACAATATAACTCTCAAACGCTTTATGCTATCGTGCTGAAATTTGTTCAGTGTTATTTTTAGAAAGAAAGGAACCTTAAATTCGTGAACGGGCTATTTCTCCCTACTACTTCTACCCCCTCCCACACAATTATTTTTATTATTTTTTCTAATGTTGTTATACATACAGATATAGATGTATCGACATGAATAATTTAAACTTTGTATCTCAGCAGACTCCAAAAAAATCACTCAAAGTTTGCGATATTTTTGCTAAACACCTCCTCCCCTTTACCTTCCCAAAGTTAAAGATTATGTAGCTCTACGGTCTGACAAATTTTTGATTTGATATCTGTGCTCAGTTTCGAGATATAATAGTTTGAAATTTTGGAAAATTTTCTGCCACTACTATTATATTGAATCGTTATATTTTTCTCATAATATGGGAGTATAGCTTAATATATGTATGTTCCAAGTTTCAATTACATAGCTTACGAAATAACCGAGATGTTGATTTTAAGTGTTCTTCTTTTCCCCATCGCCCAAAATTGGTGTGCGCCTGAGATCCGCAATCATCTACAATCAACCCAAAAATGATTTTTCTATTTTGAAGGGCTTTGGAGCTAATGTGCGATGATCTTAAACGTACGGCGAACAGAAAGACGATTTTTATACTCTAGATGAAATCTGAGAATATTATAAGTTAGCTTTAAAGTTTGTAACGCTAAGAAATAAGGCTTGGAGAAAAAAATGAATGACATAGAAGTTAATATTATCACTCAAAAATCTCAAAACCGGATGTCCGTCCGTCCGTCCGTTCGCTCTCTAGCTTGAGAACGCGTTGAGCTAGAAAGCTCAAATTTCGTACACGTCATTTTTAACAAAAAGTAAGGTCAAGTTCGTGAACGGGCCAAATTGCTCCACTCCTTCTACCCCCTCTCATACAAAATGACACAATTACGCAATTTGACAATAAACGGATTTGCTCGAAAACTATAAAAGTCATTAGTCTGAAATTTTGCCTATATTACTTCTATGATAATATCAATCTAATAATTATGCGTGTCCTCCTCCACCTTCTTCCACCTCCCATACAAACTGTACTTGTCATGAATTACTCTAAGCCAATTTACTCAGTGCGTATAAAATTTAGCGGGCTGCAATTGTGCACTAAATATTCATTTAAAATTGTTAGTAAGGCTAAAAAAATTAGACGATTAGCTTCACCTCTTCTACCCCCTCTCATACAAAATGACACATTTTCGCAATTCGACAATAAATGGACTTACACGAAAAGTATAAAAGATATTAATCTGAATTTCGGGATATATTACTTTCATAATGATTTAAATCTACAGTAGAGAAATTATTTGCGTCCTCTCTCTCCTTCCACCCCCTCCCATACAAACTACACTTTTTCATGAAATGCTCTAAGACGATTTTCTCAGAACATATAACATTTATCGAGCTCATATTTTGTAATAAATACTTAATAAGTATTATAACTAAGATCAGAAAAAAAAAATATTTGATTAGCTTCATTGCTTCTACCCCCTCCCATACAATATGACAAAGTTCCACAACTTCACAAGAAGTCTATTTTCTTGAAAAGTTTGAATGTTACTAGTCTAAAATTGAACAATTGTCAATGTTATGATATTCTTAGTTATTTCTGAAAAAATCACTAAAATCCCCCCACTCTTTCTACCACCTCCCATACAAACTGCACATTTTCACTAAATCTAACACACTAATTTTCTCAGCTCCTATTCAATTTTTGGAGTAAGCATTTTGTATAAAACATTTTGATAGCTACTTTAGCATGATGGGAAAAAAATAAGTTTAATGATATCACCCCCTCTAACAGTCCCATACAAAATTTCTTGGGATCACAAAAAAATCTATTTCATCTACAGTATTTTAAGATTGCGCTTTACGCGCAATCGTAGCACTGTTATGTTTTTTTTATTGCATTTTTAGGCTATTTTAGTCATGAAACGCGAAAAAACAAAATTTCAGGGAAGGACATTTTTTTTTCCAAGTCGATAATTATATTTGTATGTATAGATTTGCTTAAAGCTAGAAGTATATTGATCTATACATATAAATATAATTGAAGTGTTTGTCTGTTATTTGATTATCAATGACTATAAATTAGTGTTTTGTTTTGCTTTATTTGGACACTAACTACCAAGCAAACAAAGAATCGTTAATGAATTATATTAACGAGCGATTTGATCGTTAACGAGTCATTAACGATTTATGAAGCGCACTAAATGGACCTTCGTTAATGAATTACTTTAACCGATTCATTAATGAATTGTAAAACGCTTATAAGAAACGAGTATACAGGGTGTTTGGTACTCCGTGCATAACCTTGTAAGGGGTTATTCCTGGATATATTTTGAGCAAAAAATTGTTCTACGGAGATGGTCAATTGTCAATATCCACGGAGATACAGGGTGATCAAGAAAAGTGTTTCGGACCTGTACCCTCACTCACTCAAAACGCTATATCTTGAAAACTAATAATCACAATTCAAAGTGTTATAGCATGTTTTTTAGGGAATCAAATTACCTTTCATTTGCTGTAATAGTCCGCATTGTAACTGTATCCAATTCTGAGATATTTGCTTCAGAACACAAATTTTTGACACTTTGACCTTCAAAATTCTAGGATCAATGTAGTTTTTCTCTAAAAAACCCATTATAAAAATGTCATTTTAATATTGTTTTCTTATGTGCCATATTATTGCCTACAAAAGATGCATACACTTGCATTGCATAAGTCTTATAGTTTAGAAGAAATTATCATTCCAATAATGTAGCACTTTTGTCAAAAAAGCAAGAATAGGTTGATCAACACTCTCCGCTTGAACTAAAAGAACTTAAGAATGGTTTTTATGGTTTATTTCAAATTTCCTTAATTACAATAAATGTTCAAAATGGCTCCCTTCATTTTGAATGCACGCTAAAGCTCGTTTTGCCAGTGTTCTCTTTGTGTTCATACTCCTCAACTGCTGCCTTACTTCTGTTGCTGCCGCATCGATTCTGGTGTTTAGATCCTGCAACATTACTACTTCCGTTGCGTAGACAAGGTCCTTCATCCGTCCCCATACAAAGAAATCCATAATAGTTAAATCAGGAGATCTTGCAGGCCAGTGTATCGGTCCATTTCTACTGATCCAGCGATTGCTATAATTGGAATTTAACCAATTTCTGATTTGTCGGCCGTAATGAGCTGGAGCACCATCGTGTTGGTAAAACATGCAAGCCAATCGTTGCAGTGGCACATCAGCCAATAACTCTTGTAGATCATTTGTCAAAAACTGCAAGTAATTGGAACTATTTAGGGTAGGCGGAAGCCTAATAGGACCAATAAAATCGTTGCCAATCACACCTGCCCATAAATTGACACTGAATCTGTGCTGAAATGATGCCTCTTTTCTTATATGTGGATTGCTCTCAGCCCATGTGTGTAAGTTGTGGAAGTTTGTGATACCGTCCCTGGTGAATTGGGACTCATCAGTCCAAAGAATGTTGTTCATAAAATTCTCGTCACTTAGTTGTCGTTCAAGGAGCCAATTGCAAAACTCCATCCTTTTGGGCAAATCAATGGGTACCAGCTCCTGCACTGGTGTGTGGTGGTAGGAATGCAACCGCTCTGCTTTGAGGACACTCCAAACTTTCCACGTAGAGACGTTTAACTGCAATGCCAAGCGTCGAACAGCGTCGTTGTGTTGAAACTCATTTTAATTTAATTCATTTCCTCGATAATTTAAATACTACTTAAAGGACATTCATCGATAATTTAAATAGTAATTAAAGGACACAAAGAATATTTCAGTTTAACAACATTTCAGGTATTTTTTTTAGAACGAGGGTTGGTTTATGGTATATTTTATTTTTAAGCCATAGGTATTTTCGCTTATTACCTGGAAAACGGGAAAACCTAAGTCATAAGTATGTATGCATCTTTTGTAGGCAATAATATGGCACATAAAACAACAACATTAAAATGACATTTTTATAATGCGTTTTTTTGAGAAAAACTACATTGATCACAGAATTTTGAGGGTCAAAGTATCAACAATTTGTGGTCTGAAGCGAATACCTCAGGATTGGGTACAGGTACAATACGGACTATTACACCAAATGAAAGGTAATTTGATTCCCTATCAAACAAGCTATAACACTTTGAAATGCGATTATTAGTTTTCAAGATATATCGTTTTGAGTGAGTGAGGGTACAGGTCCGAAACACTTTTCTTGGTCACCCTGTATCTCCGCGGATATTGAAAATGGACCATCTCCGTAGAACAATTTTTTGCTCAAAATATATCCAGGAATAACCCCTTACAAGGTTATGCACGGAGTACCAAACACCCTGTATAAGCAAGTATATAATCATTACCAATGAATCATTAATGTGTCGTTAATGATTTTTACTTTAATTCATTAATGAATATCTTTAACGATTCATAAACGATATTATTTATGAAACATTAACGATTTATTAAAGAACTTGACTTTTAAAGCTAAACAAGATATCTTCGAGTATCACAATTACTTCTTGTTCTGTTTCTGTTGTTTATGACTTTGAACATTTCACGAACACACACACCCACAAGCACATGCGGATTTCTGTGCAAACTTCAGGTTTTTCACCGTTTGCGTTTGCAATATTTTGAAATATCGACATGAAATAATTTTTCGCTTCGATAATGCGCATCTCATCTACAATGGCGCTACAGCCCAAATCGGGCCTTGGCCTCCTGACCTACCGGTTCCTTAACATTTTTTCATTATTTATTGTGGAAGGGTTGTTAGACCTTCGCACAACCCTCTATCTACGAATTTTTCATTTTCGTAGATTGAGGTGACCAAGGTGTACCCAAGCAGACAGAGTGGTGGAATTATGCGTCGACCGCGATTTGAACTCACGATTTTCGGCATTGTAGACCAACACACTACCCGCTAGGCTACAACCTAGCTAAATTGATACTGCGCATGATGAAATGAAAACTGCTGGTACATAACAAGATCGACGTTATGCGACCCTTTTTGCTTGCTTTGCTTCAGATCATGACGCAGTTTATTTGTTTTGTATCATTTCATGCTCACTTTAAGACCATTACTTGCGAGCGCTCGTTAAATTGTTTGCTGGGTAAGGAGAAAAACACGTTTTTAAAATTATATCTGTACGCCGTCCGCCGTACGCCGACGTGTACGCTCAGCGCACATTAACTCCCAGACCCTTCAAGATAGAAAGTTCATTTTTGGGGGATTGTAGACAGTTGCGGATCTCAGGCGGATACCCATTTTGGGGGGTGTACGGATTCAAAGGGAGCCGGCGGAGCGCTTAAACCGAAAAATACGAATTCAAATATCTCAACCATGGTTACAGCTAGGAAGCTAAAAATCAACATACATATAGAGGAGTTTGTGGGACAGCTTTTAAAAATAATTTAATTTTTTTATCCATTGGGGTGCAAAACGGGGGGCTAAGAACCGATTGTTGGCCGAATTTTCAAATGATTATATCTTCAAAATTACTTAGCATAAAATAGTATATAGTAGTGGGGGGAATTGGGGAGCATTTCAAAAATGGCGCATTTTCCAAAAATACAAATCACTACATCTTAAAATTGAGTACAGATATCAAATCAAGAATTTGTCAGATTGTAGAGCTACACAGTCTTTAATTTTTGTAGAAAATTTAAGTAAGGGGGTGTCAGGGGAGGGAGGTGGAAAGCGAAAATGTTGAAAAATTTGAGTGATTTTTTCATGGCTCTGGTAAAAGATACAAAGTTTAAATTTTTCACGTCGATATATCTGTTTAATATACATAGAAAAAAAGTAATAATTTGTTCCAAGATTTTTATGCACCGAAGTGGGGGTCTAACGTGCACAAGGTGTTTCATGTGTAATGAGAAAAACACATGAACTGAAAATTTTTGAATGAAATTTTAAGATAGAAACTTGAAAATTTGTTAAATGCACTTAAAAAAATCCCTAAAAGTTTGAAATATTAACTGGTCGAATATCTTCAAAACCTCTACCCCCTCCCATACAAAATTATTTTTTCGACCATTTTAAAAAAATCAATTATCACCTAAAAATTAAAAAGTATCAATTTGAAATTTTGCACAATAACTTTCGAAAATAGTTGAAACGGAACTGCGTCAAAAGTTTTGAGATCGAACTTGCCCTTCTACCCCCTCCCATACAAAAGTATGATTTCAACCAATTTCAATAAATCAACTACTAACCAACAAATTAAACGCTACGAACTTGAAATTTTGTACGAGCACCTTACAACAGAAAAGAAAGAAAATTGCATCACAAGTCTTACGATTCCTCTACCTGCTCTACCCCTCCCATACAAAATTATTTTTTCGACCATTTAGAAGAAATCAATTATCACATAACTATTAAAAGCTATCAAATTAAAATTTTGCACAAGAACTTACAAAAATAATTGAAATAAAATTACGTTAAAAGTTTTGAGATCACACTTGCCCTTCTACCCCCTCCCATACAAAAATATGATTTCGACCAATTTCATTAAATCAACTAATAACTAACAAATTAAAAGCTACAGACTTTACATTTTGTACAAGCACCTTACAAGAGAAAAGAAATAAAGCTGGATCACAAATTTTACGATTCCTCTACCTCCTCTACCTCCTCTCCATACATATGTTTGGTTTCGTGAATTTAAAATACACCAAATCCAATGAAAATTCTATGCAACTTCGTCTATGAAACTGACATTCTATATAATGAATATTGGATTTGGTTCAAGCAATCAATTAAAAAACTATTAACATCCTCCCACCCTTACTATCACCCCCCCCTCCCCCTTCATGAAAACTCAAACGGTGTAAAAGTGAAACAGTTTCACTTCAAGTAGGCCTAGATACTCAGTAAATGGTTTCTGTTCGCTTTCTATCATTCAGTCCCCCATAACATCTGCAAATATTTATCAGTAGTAGCCAGTAGAACTGAAAAATATACCAGCTTCTCCACTCAGTACGGTCGTTCTCACTCCTCTTCCTCTACCTTCCTAATCCCATTTCTTCCCTCCATGACTGTGTTTGTGCATTGCACATAAGGGCCGAAATTGCCTATAACACAGGTCATTCTGTAAAAAAAACAAAAAAAATTAATTTTTTGGTCTTACTAATAATTCTAAATAAATATTTAGTGCACAATTTGAGCTCGATCAATTTTATATTTGTTTATAGTATTGTATGAAAAAGTGCAGTTTGTATGGGAGGTGGTGGAAGGAAGAGGAGGACTCAAGCAACTTTTATATAGTAGATTGGAATCACCATGAAAGTAGTACATTCAAAATTTCAGATTAATTGCATTTATACTTTTCGAGCAAATCCGTTTATTGTCAAATTACGAAATTATGTCAATTTGTATGGGCAGGGAGAGAAGGGATAAAGCTAACCATATAATTTTTTTTTGATTTTACTAATAATTCTAAATAAATATTTGGTGCACAATTTCAGCTCGATAAATTTTATACGCAATGAGTGAAAAACTGCAGTTTGTATGGGAGGTGGTGGAAGGAGGGGGAGGACACAAATTATTTTGATACATTATATTATAGCTATCATAAAAGTATCACTTCCCAAATTTCAGATCAATAGAATTTATACATTTCGCAGTGGTCATATAAACAAAATCGAATTCCATACTTAAATTTAGCATAAGTACTCTACCTGGAATAGATTTCAGCCAGATATCTCAATTATTCTGTTTTATTTAAATACAAAATTGTTATGTTCTTATTGAAAAACCCGAAATATATGTGACGCGCCACGGCATAAGGGACCTTAACTTGCAAAATCCAAGCCCAAATAAGAGTTTAGGTCAAAAATATCTTAGGTTTTTGCATAGTGGAGGTAATAGGGGAAGAGAGAGAAGAGCTTTAGTCGTTGGAATTATTATTAATACTTACGGAAAAATAATGCAATTTTATTGTAATTTATCTCGAAATTAAACCGTTTTTCAACTGCAATACTCAAAGTGTTATAGCTTCGTCAGTTTTTGACCATTTTCGCGGTTTTTTCGCCGTTTTCTTTAGAATTTTGTGTATTTATCAATGATGCCAAAAGCATAGTTTTGACTTCTGGCAAAACAATATTTTTTATTTGTACCATTGTGATCGTAAATTATGTCACCTCGATTTTTAAATATTCAAACTGTGCGAATTATACTGCTGACTTCACAATATTAATTATTTGGAGAATGGTTTTAAAATTCATCATAACGAATTTATAAAATGTTTCAACAAATGTAGAATCCTCCTCACAGCTTATAGATATTTTTGCAATATTTAATTTTAATAAATTTTTTTTATTCGAACCAAAAAAGCTAAAAATTTTGGGTATGATTAAATTTCACGTATATTTTTGCAATAGTAATGTACATCAAATTTATTTTTTGGTAATCTAAACAGAAATAATTATGTTTAATATTATTTACAAATTTAAATATTTGAAAATATGTTATCACCTTAAGAATGGGAAGGGCGTGCTATCGTCTCTTTTATTTTTATAATTAAGTGCATTCTTTGATGACATTTAGCATTTTTTTTTTCAAAAAACATACTTTGTAGAAATTTTAATTCAATCCTTTACAGTGGCAAAAATTTGAATGCACGCACTTACATTAGTAAATTAAAATTAAAACTAATACTAGTAGGAACATTGGGAGTTTTAACTGATCATAAATTCAGTTTTAAATTACATTTGTCTAACTTTATTTCTAAAGCCAATTTTAATTCTCGAACTTTCGAGATATCTCTTTTTCTTTTGAGTAATTCTTTACGAATTGATTATCACAATTTTAGATTCCGTTGAAATGTGAAAAGTAAATTTTCAATTCAACCGCAATACTAGAGTTATCAAGTAAAATCATAGCTACACATTTTCTTGCTCAAAATAATTTTCTTATTGATGATAATTTTCGTTTTTTTTTACCAAATATTTACAGGTAAGACATACGCACTTTATGTTCGGTATTTTGAACTTCAAAAACTTTTAATTTCGATCACAATAACAAATGTCCGAAGATCGCATAATTAGTCGTAAGATTGTATTTCCAAATTGGTTGGAAGCAACTATTTTTAGATTGACCACTCATTCCTCGATTGTTTGTTATTATTACTCGACCTACTACAAAAATACAAAAAAAAAAAAAAATTCCCCATTCAAATTGAATCATAAGTACCTATAGAGGTACTAAGACGAATAATTATTGAAAAGAATTCATGGTGTTACGCGAAGTAGAAGTTTCACACAAATGTGAACCAGGCGTGACAGGTAGGTAAATAAATATCTGAATGCTACAAGATATTAAGATATTTAAGAGCTAATGAAGAAAATAGCCCATCAGGCCAGTCAAACTTGGATGTAGAAACAGAAGCAGTCTGGTCAACAGTTGTTATCACTCCTCCTTTGGTGTGTGCGTCAGGTATCGCACTCGTACTTACCGAACCTGAAAATTATTGAATTTTAAAATCCAGCTATTCGATTAGTTCTGAATATGCTCATATATCCAAAATAATTTGTCCTACGACTATTTGTATTGAACCTAAAGCTGTTTCGTAGTTGGATTTGATATCATCAGCAGTTAATATTATCACTCAAAATACTCGAAATTTGATGTTCGTCTGCCCGCTCGTTTACTCTCTAGCTTGAGAACTCGTTGAGCTATAAAGTCAAAATTTTGTACACGTAGTTTTTTGACAGAAAGGTATGGACAACTTCGTGAACGGGCCAAATCGCTCAACACCTTCTACCACCTTCCCACACAAAATAACTCATTTCCCACAATTTAAAATAAGCAAATTTTCTCTCTCTCTTCTCGGAAAATTTTAATTTATGTCAGCTCTAGTCGCTCTGCTCAAGCTTGTGTTTTCAATTTTTCTCGAGCAACAGCAATCACACGCGGACTCAAATTCCAATGACGACACACATTGGATTACTCCTCAGCGATTCGGCAAAGAGAGCGATTCGGCATTGAAAACGGTTCGACAAAGAAAGCGATATTTGTGTCATATTGTATGAGAGGGGGTAGAAGGGAAAAGCTCATTGGTTTACTTATCCCCGAAATTAATTATAACACTAATTCAGGATTAAACACATAACATTACACGTACTGATCAAATTAGTTTAAAGTATTTTATGAAGAAGTGCAGTTTGTATGGGAGGTGGTGGAAGGAGTGGGGGATTCAAATAATTTGTTTACCATAGATCACATATATGATAAAAATAATATACTCTAAATTTCAAATTATTTGATTCTATGGTTTTCAAGAAAATGTGATTATTATATGTTTTTGAAAATGAATCATTTTGTGTGGGAGGGGATAAAAGGCGTGGGTTATTGAAATATGACCGAACGCAGATAACATCTCGAAGAATAAGGAATAAACTGTGAACTCCAATAGTTTTTTTTTCTCTTGTTCCTTTTTTCAAATTGTAGGTTTTTTTTTTTACAGAATGACCTGTGTTATAGGCAATTTCGGCCTTTATGTGCAATGCACAGTCCTGGAGGGAAGGAATGGGATTGGGAAGGTTGGGGAAGGGGAGTGAGAACGACCGTAGCGAGTGGAGAAGCTGGTATATTGCTCAGTTGTATTGGCTGCTTACTGACAAATATTTGCAGATGTTATGGGAGACTGAATGATAGAAAGCGAACAGAAACCATCTTCTGAGTATCTAGGCCTTCTTGAAGTGGAACTGTTTCACTTTTACACCGTTTCCCCATTTTATTTCGAACAATTTTTTATCACCAGTAGCAACTGAAAAATTTGCGCTTAAAAAAATCCCGTCTGGAGTGGGAATCGAATCCACGACCTATTGACTGAGAAGCAAGCACGCTGCCCACTACGCCACGGAAGCCTCAGGTTAAGTTTAGTTATAAGTTGGAATAAGTTCATCAAAGAGGTTTTCTGCTAACAAATATCTATTTAAACGATCTTAAAAAATGAATTGATTATATATGTATATTACTCACTTTCACCGGCTGTATAGTCTCTAATTGAACCTCGAAAGATATTTTAGTTGTAAAGCAAAACTTTTAATCATGACAAATAAATAATTATTATTATTATTTATGATGTAAATATATCAATAAAATAAAACAGTACTTCCATTAAACCTTATCCTATTTAACATATTCACATGGACACGTTAGTTTTTAAAAAGAGAAAAAAAATATTATGCTTCAGTAAACTTCTGCATATTTTATGATTAGCAATCAGCTATAGAATAAGTGGTTCCAGTAAGAGCTAATTTCTATAAAATGCACCATCGATTTTTTAAAAAGGCTACTGTTGAGTATAATGCTAACAAACATATGGCACTCGCATCTATCAAGCAAGCAATCCGATATCATTTCCTCCCATGTATTGTAATACCAATAAATTGAAAGATCCCATTTAGCAGGATAAAAGCTGTGAAGAGAAGCTCCGGTTCAGGAAATGTATACCCTTTCCAAACAAAAAGAAGCAGAAAACTATAAGGACTGTTTAGCACATAGCTCGTCGTACATTCAACCATAAATTACTTAAGACCAAACGGATGAAATGCTATCTGGCTGAACAATAAAAACGGGGCAGTTGCCAACACACACAGCGTTAAATTTCGCCCACAATTCCATTTCTCAAAGTAATGAAATTGTCCGAAATATTTGGTTTTCGCCTCGACCTTTGGTATTCGATTCAAGAACTGACCACGAAAAGAGCGCTACGAAACGGATAAGATAAAATATAAGCACCTACCTTCTCTATCTTGATCCTAACCATATCGAATTTATTTCACAGAAGAATATTTTAAGTGGATGAGAGAAGATTTTATGTCCACCCAACCACAAGCAGAGATGTTGTGGTCACTGCCAAACAAAAAAAGGAAAAAAAAAAAAAAAAGGAGAATCGAATTTGGATGACCCTTAACGCAATTTTCTCACGCCGAAGTTTATTAAATTTTCAATTGAAAATTTCGACTCGGTCTTGTAAACCTGTGCAAAGAAGCATCTACGAGTATAGTATCGCCGGAACTCCAAGCTTCACCTGCTCGAGTGAGATTTGTGTTGTACGGTCGATCCCTCTTGACCAGACAAGATACAAGGTATGTCAGCATTCGGATCAACATCCTTAAGTACTTTGTGCGCTTCAGTTTAATGGAACTGTTAGATTTAAGTGACAGTACAGATTTAGGATGTTAGCGGAACTGAGAATGACACTATGATCCGACCAGGTCCTTTAAAACGTTCAGAGTTCAACAGGAAATAATAAAACTACTTCTTACCAAAGATCGCAGTGTTGCTTTCGTTATTCGCTTTCGAAGACGGAAAACTTATAAAATTCAATGGCAGTAAATTTTATCGGAGGATGTCAAGATGTCTTCACGATTATTGTCCGAATGTAAATACGCTCACATTTATCACGGGGCAGGACATCCATAGATCAAATCGACCAAGATGTTTCCTTAAGGATGGGATTTCTCTATTCATTGCTTCTTTCTGGCTGTTCTAGACGGGCGTGGTAGCTTTGTGCGAAAAACTGTGCTCAGCAATAAAAGAACGAGAAGGAGTTTATAAATAGAAATCGATTGATGGCAAATAATTTTAACTTTTCTCCGGGGAGATACGGAAGGTACTTACTTATCAAAATACCGTAAATTGAAAACGTTTTGACGTCACAAACGAAAATTAAGGGGGGGTTTCCCTAAGTATAAATCACGATAAGAAGATGTTCCATGAAAATTGTATTATTGAGCCAATAAAGAACGATGACGCTTGCTCTGAGGCCTATTTGCCATTCAATTTGACGAAGCCGGTGAAATCGGAAGGTAAAAGAAATAAAAAAGACCGAGTCGCCCTAGGTGACAATATGTACAATACTTCGCACAGGTACGACAGAGCTAATAACCGAGACAACGGCATGAAATTTTTTTTTATCGAATTGAATTGAGTTATTTCCCCCACATATTAAAACGTGGTTAAATTCAGTTCTGACTGAAAAAATAAATCAGATTCACGATGTTCTTACATGCATGCAGGAGGGTGATTAATTTGGAAAATCAGATTGCAATGTGGATAAGTGGTTCCAATAAAAATTTGGAGCTACTTTCTTAAGTAGGTACAAGGGAGCATTTTACTGCTGCGAATATAAATGATTAGATTAAGGCAATGCTATTCATCATTTAAGATGAAATTTAAAACAATTTAACTTTCCTTGTAAGAATCACACATGTAAATAAAACATTGCCGCAATATAATCACACAGAAACGAAACTGTTAAATAAATCGCACTAACCATATGGTAGGGTAGAATTTTGTGAAAATTAATAATTATTCTACTTACGATACACTAGAAAATATGCCATCCAGAATTCTTGAGTAAATTAACAGGCTAAATCGCTCTACTCTTTTTATCCCCTCCGTACAAAATTGCAGAATTTCGCATCTTAGTTACAAGTTCATTTCTTGGAAAACATATGTAAATGACGATGATCTGAAGTTGTAAACTTAACACTTTCATGATAAATGCATTAATTTATCCGAACAAAATTGTACTCGCGTACAAACTTCACGATTTCATAAAATACTACCGAACTATTTTATCAGCACCTATCAAACTTATGAAGCCTTAATTTGATGAATAGTATTTTCGTAGCGATTATTGTGAGATGTGGAAAATAAGTTCGATCTCTATACCCAATTAATACAAACTGGCACTATTTCACAACTTTGTAATATGTCGATTTTCTTGGAAAGTATAAGGATTACTAATCTGAAATTTAAATTTTACCATTTATGTATTGGTTTTAGCTACCTCAATAAAAATCGTTGAAATCCTCCGATCCGTCTAGCACCTCCCATTTTGCTCTAATTGGGCATAATACACTTTTATAAGTATGTTCCTGATATGGCTGGAAAATTGCCTTCTAAAGAATCTGAAACTTCTATTTCATCTAGATTACCGCCTGGTCACGCTTACCACCAATCGTAGTTCTGTTATATTTATATATTAAATGATTTACGCAATAATTGCAGTTTCTTGAAATTTGCTGCCATTGTTGCAAAGAACATAATAATGAACTGGTTCATCTGAAAATAATTACTTTTACTTTATTATTTTAATAATAAAGTATTGTGATCGACTTGGAAAAAAAAAAATTTGCTACCCTGAAATTTTGTATTTTCGCGTTTCATGTTAGTCATGAAACGCAAAAAAACAAGCCTAAAAATGCAAAAAATATTAACTCCCAAACCCTTCAAGATAAAAAGTTCATTTTTAGAAGGATTGTAGATAGTTGCGGATCTCAGGCGGATACCCATTTTGTGGGGTGTACGGGTTCAGGTGGAGGCGGGGGAGCGCTTATGCCAAAAAATACGAATTCAAATATCTCAACCATGGTAACAGCTAGGAAGCTTAAACTCAACACACATATAGAGGGGTTTGTAAGACAACTTTTAAAAATAATTTAATTTTTTTATCCTTTGGTGTCCGAAAAGGGGGGGCTAAAAACATATTGTCGGCCGAACTGTTTTTTCAAATGATTATATCTTCGAAACCACTTTTCGTAAAAAATTCATATTTCGAGAGCATCGGTGAGGCATATAGTTTCTTTGGAATCAGCTTAGAGAGTGGTTAATTATTGTAAGCGGGAGGGTCGGGCGGAGTGCAAAGAAAAACACTTAAAAATGAATATCTCAACTATCTCTTAAGCTATGTAATTGAAACTTCAAACTTATATTGAGTTATACTAAGAAAATACAAAAAAAAATATAATATGTTGAAATAATAGTAGTGGGGGGAAATGGAGAGCATTTTAAAAATGGCGCACTTTTCAAAATTACGAATCCTTATATCTTAATATAAGGTACAGATATCAAATCAAAAATTTGTCAGATGTTTAATTTTGGTAAAAATTTTAAGTTGGGAGGTGAAAGGGGAGGGAGGTGATAAGCAAAAATGTCGAAAATTTTGAGTGATTTTTTTAGGACTTAAATTTTTTTTAAATTTTGCATGTGAATACGTCTATTTGATGTACATAGAAAAATAATAATAACTTGATCCATAATCGTTATAAACCGACCCCCCCCCGGTCTAACGTGCACAAGGTGTTTCATGTGCATTGAAAAAAACACATAAACTGAAAATTTTTGAGTGAAATTTTAACTCCGCCATAGACGGTCCCAAGCCCGAGTTGAGAAAGGAGGAGGGTACATGGAGTTAACCTGAATGGCCAGTAACACCAGTGCGTCTCAGGAAGTAGGCAAAAAGTATGAAATAGTTGGACTTGCAGCATAGCTGTGAGAACTCCAGCATGTCATATTTAGCTCAAAACTCCCACCCTTTTTCTACTAGGGTGTAATAAATAAGTAGGACCGGTCCTCCAGGTTGGGGGTTGGGCGAGGCACCGACAACGCATCACCGGAAAAAGAACACTGTCCAGAAACCTGAAGAACAGCCTCGGAAAGGATGGACTCAACGGCAACGACCCCGCAAACGAAAAATGGACTACTCTATTGGATCTTGGAATGTTCGATCCTTATTTAGGACAGGAGCTCTGAAAGAGTTTCTCGAAGAAGTGGCAAAACACAACATCAACATAACTGCCATCCAAGAAACGAAATGGCTCGGTAGCGAAATCATGGACATGAGATCACACACAATCTATCCAAGTGGAAAATTGTCGGGAAGCAGAGAGTTTGGAGTCGCTTTTGTCGTTGACAAAAACAGCAGGTCACGAGCTTCAAACCAATAAGTGAAAGATTGTGTGCAATACGAATAAAGACTAAATTTTTCAACACTTGGTTGATCAACGTTCACGCACCAACATAAGACAAGGACGATATAACTTAAGACGAATTGTATGCCACCCTGGAGACAACCTATGACTCACTGCCCTCGAATGACCTAAAAATTGTCTTAGGGGATTTTAATGCAAAAGTCGGAAAGGAGGAGGCTCATAGAGGAACAACAGGAGGGCACAGTCTCCATGACATAACCAACGACAATGGCCAACGTCTTATTGATTTCGCAAGCAGCAAAAATATCATAGTAAGCTCTACGTGCTTCCCACATCGCGATATTCACAAACGAACGTGGGCATCACCAGATGGTCACACCTTCAACCAAATAGACCACGTTCTTATTGAGAAAAGGGCTGCTTCCAGCATACTTGATGTACGAACTCTCCGCGGTGCGAATTGTGACTCTGATCACTATCTAGTCAGAGCTAAGTATCGATGCAAAATAGCTTGTCGTGGGTATTCGAAAACGAGTAGAGCTCGCAAATTCAATGTCGACAAGCTTAACGACGAAACGGTGGCGCAGGCTTACATGCTAGCATGTAATAAACACCTGACACCAATATGTGAAAATATCCAAAATGTGCCAGTGGATAATGCGTGGATGAAAATACGAGACGGCATCAAATCCTCCGCGGAAGATGTATTAGGATATCAAGCACGGCGAAAAAGTAATGATTGGTTCGACCAAGAATGTCGCGACGCAATAGATAGAAAGAACGAAGCTTACAAAATTTTTACTGAACGACCAACACGAGCCAAAAAAGAAAGATATGACGAGCTTAGGCGATATGCGAAAAAGACCTGCAGACGAAAACAAAGGAAGTACCACAATGACAAGATACAAAAAATGGACGACGACATGAGAAAAAATAATACGCGGGACGCATACGCCATAGTAAAAGACTTGAAAAAGGGATATAAACCAAAAACCAGTCTCTGCAAAGACGCAGAGAGCAATATCATCAGCGACACAGAAGAAATCAAAAGGAGATGGGCTTCATACTTCGAACATCTTTTGAATCCCATCCCAGTAGCACCGATAACGATAGACAACATTTCAATTCAAGCCTCAACTGACGAAGATGAACCATCATCGACACCACCCACGCTTCCTGAAATCAAAGCAGCCCTATGTGACCAAAAACTAAACAAAGCGCCAGGAATTGACGAAATACCAGTTGAACTTCTGAAAAACTGACAGAGGAAATCATACCCGACGACTGGCGAAAAAGCATTATATGTCCAATTTACAAGAAAGGAGACAAACTCTGCTGTGAGAACTACAGAGGTATATCATTGTTGTGTACGTCCTATAAAATACTGACAAAAATAATTGAACGTCGTCTTAAGCCCTATACTAATCAAATAATTGGCGAATACCAAGGCGGATTCAGAACCGGACGATCTACAACAGACCAGATATTCTCGGTGAAACAGGTGCTTGAGAAATGCTGGGAATATAACACAGACGTGCACTAAATATTCGTAGATTTTAAACAAGCATACGACAGTATCGACAGGAGCGTACTGTACCAAATCATGCTTGACTTTGGAATTCCTCCAAAACTAGTCCGACTAACAAGACTCACAATGACGAACACTGAATCCCAAGTGAGAATACAAACCGATTCCACAACCAGCTTTCGAACGGAATATGGTTTAAAGCAGGGAGATGGTCTAGCTCCTATGCTTTTCAACTTGGCACTAGAGTATGCCGTCCGAAAAATCCCAGTCGACACCAACGGGACACTACTATTCAAGTCCACCCAACTAGTAGCATACGCTGACGACATTAACATTCTAGCAAGATCCTTCCCTAGTGCTAAGGAGGTATTTGTCAATCTTGACTCCGCCGCAAAAGAAGTCGGGTTGCGCATGATTAATGAAAGCAAAACAAAAGTAATGACGCAAACAAGAAGGAGAACGCCAATCAGACAAAACATAACAATTGCGGATTATAATTTGGAGAGTGTGGACAACTTCATATATCTTGGGGCTAATCTAACAAAGGACGGTAATGAAACAGACGAAATCAAACGACGGATAATACTAGCAAATAAGACGTATTATTCGGTACTTCCAATAATGAAATCCAAGAAAGTGCACAGGAACAATAAGCTGCGGATTTATAAAACTATTATACGACCTGTGCTCTGTTATGGCAGCGAGACGTGGACATTAACGCGAACTTCCGAAAAAGCAGTTAAAGCATTCGAAAGAAAGGTCCTCCGAAGAATTTTGGGACCTGTGAAGGAAGGAACGGAATGGCGAATAAGATACAACCATGAGTTGTATCAACTCTACGACGAGCCAGAAGCTTCAACGTTCATCAAGCTACGTAAACTGCAGTGGGCTGGCCATGTAGAGCGAATGGAAGACAGAAGAATCCCCAAGCGTGCTCTTAAAGGCAAAGCGATTGGTAATCGGCCAGTAGGCAAACCACGCAAGCGATGGGAAGACTCGGTTGATGAAGACAGCAAAGCCATTCTAAAAATTAGCAGCTGGAGGACGCGGTCTTTGGATCGAGACGATTGGAGGCGACGACTTCAGGAGGCCAAGGCCCGATTCGGGCTGTCGCGCCATTGATGATGATGACTAAGAAAATACAAAAAAAAATATAATATGTTGAAAAAATAGTAGTGGGGGGAAATGGAGAGCATTTTAAAAATGGCGCACTTTTCAAAATTACGAATCCTTATATCTTAATATAAGGTACAGATATCAAATCAAAAATTTGTCAGATGTTTAATTTTGGTAAAAATTTTAAGTTGGGAGGTGAAAGGGGAGGGAGGTGATAAGCAAAAATGTCGAAAATTTTGAGTGATTTTTTTAGGACTTAAATTTTTTTTAAATTTTGCATGTGAATACGTCTATTTGATGTACATAGAAAAATAATAATAACTTGATCCATAATCGTTATAAACCGACCCCCCCCCCCGGTCTAACGTGCACAAGGTGTTTCATGTGCATTGAAAAAAACACATAAACTGAAAATTTTTGAGTGAAATTTTAAGGTAAAAACTTGAAAATTTGCAAAATGCATTTAAAAAAAATCCCTAAATATACGAGATATTAACTGGTTCAAAACCTTTCAGACTTCTACCCCCTCCCATACAAAATTATTTTTTCGACCATTTTTAAAAAATCAATTATCACCTAACTTTTAAAAGCTGTCAATTTGCAATTTTGCATAAAACTTACAAAAATAATTGAAATGAAATTACGTTAAAAGTTTTGAAATCGCGCTTGCCCTTCTACCCCCTCCCATACAAAAGTATGATTTCGGCCAATTTCATTAAATCAACTAATAATCAACAAATCAAAAGCTACGAACTTGAAATTTTGTACAAGCATCTTACAATAGAAAAGAAAGAAAATCGCATCACAAGTCTTACGATTTTTTCGAGCATTTTTAAGAAATAAGTTGTCAGCTAACTCTTAAAAACTATCAATTTCAAATTTTGCAGAAAAACTTATAAGAATAATTTAAATGAAGTTGCTTTAAAAGTTTCGAAATCGCGCTTGGCCTTCTACCCCCTCCCATACAAAACCATGATTTCGACCAATTTCATTAAATCAACTAATAACCAACAAACTAGAAGTTACGAACTTGAAATTTTATACAAGCACCTCACAAGAGAAGCGAATTATAACTACATATCAAATTTTACGATTCCCCTACCTTCTCTACCCCTTCCCATATAAATGTTCGGTTTCGTGAATGTAAAATACACCGAATTATATGAAAATTCTATGCAATTTCGTCTATGAAACTGACATTCTATACAAAGAATATTGGACGTGATTCAAGTAATTAATTAAAAAGCTTTTAACATCCACCCACCCTTACTATTACGCCTCCTCCTCCCCTCATAAAAACCCAAACTTGCAGAAACGAATGAAATATTGTTAAATTGACAACAGCCCTGCCGAAGAACTCCTTTTCACTTAGCCTTCCCTAACCACTCTAACCTGCATATTGATTTTCCACTCATCCGCAACTTGTCCCAAGAATAATAAAGTTTCGCCCGACTTGTTGGCAGTTTATTTTATTTTAATAATTAAGCATTGTAATAATAGTAAAGTATTGTGATCAACTTGGAAAAAAAAATTTTCTACTCTGAAGTTTTGGTTTTCGCGTTTCATGACTAAATTAGCCTAAAAATGCAAAAAAAAAATCCATCTGTCTGTATGCCGTACGTGTACGCTTGGCGCACATTAATTCCCATTCAAGACAAAATGTTAATTATACTCTAGATGAAATCTGAGAGTATATTGTGTTTGCCTTACCGTTTGTAACGCTAAGAAATAAAGCTCGCACGGAGCCGCCAAGAGTATAGAAATATTTGTTGTCGCTCAAAAACCTCGATTCCGAGTGACCGTCTGTCTGTCTGTCCGTCTGTCCGTCTGTGCGTCTGTCTACAGCATAACTCTCGAAAGCTTTAAGCTATAGTGCTAACAATTTGTGTGTGTCATTTTTAGTAAAAAAAGGAACTTTGAGTTCGTGAATGGGCCATATCCCCCCACTCTTTCTACCCCCTCCCATTCAAATTTCATGAAATTTGGAAAAATTAAGAAATTGATTTTCTTTGAAAATATCTAAGCTATCGACTTGAAATTTAGGTCAAAGTATAACGATATAGATGTCATTAATACCACAGAATATTGACTCGATCCCCTTACTCCTTCAACCCCCTCCCAAACAAATGGTCAATTTTGAAAAATACATATTTTCGATTTTCATTGAAATTAGTAAAGCTGAAAAAACGAAATTTTGTCGGAATTAATTCTAATATAATTGCAATTTATTTCAAAAATAATTATCACCTCACTCCTTCTACCCCCTCCCATACAAATTTCACGAAATTTTGAAATTTAAATTAAATTATTTTTCTTCGAAACTGTCAAAGCAATCAACTTGGTATTTTGTACAAAGTAAACAAATAGAAATAATAATAATGCGAAAAAAAATTGGCCTTAAGCCCAATCGTACTTCTGTTATATTTTTTAGGTGGATTTGTAGACAGTTGTGGATCTCAGGCGGACACCTATTTTTAAGGGTGTAAGGGTTAAGGGGGATCCGGGGAAAGCGCTAAAACCGAAAATTAAGAATTTAAATATCTCAACCATGGTTCTAGCTAGGAACCTGAAAATCAACATATATATAGAGAGGTTTGTGGAACTATACTAGCACAATACGAAAAAAATATAACATTTGGACATAATAGCAGTGAGCGAACATGGGGAGAATTTCAAAAATGGTGCACTTCCCAAAATTTCAAACCATTATATCTCAAAACTGAGTACAGATATCAAATTGATTGTCAGATTGTAGGATTATATAGTTTTTAATTTTGGTAAAAATTTTAAAATGGGGAATTTTAATACCTAAGCATTGGTATGTGAAAAGAAAAGTGTGTCGAAAATTTTGAGTGATTTTTTTAGAGCTCTGGTGAAAGATACAAAGTTTAAATTATGCATGTGGATATATCTATTTGATATACGTTGAGAAAAAATAATAATTTGTTCCACAATTGTTATGCCCCGCAGGGAAGGTCTCACGTGCACATAGTGTTTGAAGTGAAAAAAAAGCACAAAAACTATAAATTTTTGGATGAAATTTTGAGCTAGAAAAATGAAAATTCGTGAAGTGCATTTAAAAAAAGTTCCCCTCTCCCATTCAAAATTATTTTTTCGACCATCGTTATGAAATCAATTAGCACGCAACTATTAAATCTATCAATTTAAAATTTAGCACAAAAGCTTTTAAAAATAGTTGAAATTAAATTGCGTCAAAAGTTTTGAGATCGACCAATTTCAATAAATCAACTAATAACCAACAAATTAAAAGCTACGAACTTACAATTTTGTACGATCACCTTAGATAGGAAACGAAATAAAGCTCCATCATAGAAATATGCTTAGTTTCGTGAATGTGAAATACACCGAATTTTATGAAAATTCTTTGCAACTTCGTCTATGAAACTGACATTCTATACAAAGGAAATTGGACGTGATTCAAGCAACCATTTAAAAAATTATTAACATCCACATCTCATACCTTTGCTATCACCATTCCCCTTCCCCTCACAAGAACCCAAACTTGCATAAATAAACAAATGAAATATTGATTATATGTACTGGAGCTATTGATCATATTCGCAATTAAGTGTTAAATTGACAACAGCTCTGCCCTAGAACGCACTTTCACTTAGTTTTCCCTAACCACTCCAGCCTACATATTAACTTTCCATGCATCCTCAGCTTATCCCAAGAATAATGCAGTTGCGCCCGACTTATTGGCAGTTTATTTCGGATAATTTGACCATTAAACGCGAAAAAAACAAATTTTCAGGGTAGCAAATTTTTTGCCAAGTCGAAAATACTTTATTATAAGAAAATACTTTATTATAAGAATAATAAAGTAAAACGGGTACGGTTAACGGATGGCACGGCAATTACAAACTTTTCCGAAAATTTAAGACAATCGACAATTTATAACTTTTGAAGTGAGTGCACGAATATTCCTTGGGGATACACAAATATTGTAATACGTGTGATAAACTGCTCGTATGAAATGGTATTGGAAACGTGGTATAGCATACTAGGAAGTGTGATATACTGTCCATACATGTTATGGTTTCACATCAGCTGTTTCTGATTTGAAATCGGACTGAGAAGATATGGCATATTTCTTAGAAATGTGCAGAATTCGGTTTTTATGCACAAAATTATTCGCCACTTTAACAAAATCGAAATTTCGCATGGCAATGATAACGACGTTGTCCACGAATCTAAAAGCAAATTATTGATAGAAATGGCTCTTAATATGGACGCAGGCAAAAAAATATCCCAGGTTTTTATTACATTGAAGCACACAAAATCGCTTTAAGTACATGGTATATCACGAAGAATATATACTCGTAGATGAAAACTATGTATACGCTGAGGCCAAATATGAACATGAACAAAAATGAAGTATTTTTTCACAGAGAAAAACACTCACGTTATGCTTATTATCTAGATGAAATCTGAGAGTATTATAAGTTTGCTCTAAAGTTTGTAACGCTAAGAAATAAGGCTCGGGGAAAAAAATTTATGATACAGAAGTTCATATAATCACTCAAAAATCTCAAAATCGGATGTCGTCTGTCTGTCCGTCCACCCATCTCTTTGCTCTCTAGCTTGCAAACGCGTTGAGCTAGATAGTTTTTGTACATGTCAATTAAAAAAAAATATCTGGTCAAGTTCGTGAACGGGCCAAATTGCTTCACCTCTTCTACCCCCTTCCATACAAAATGACACAAATGCACAATTTGACAATAAACGGATTTGCTCGAAAAGTATAAAAGGTAATTTGGAATATATTACTTTTATGATGATTTCAATCTACTATATGAAAATTATTTAAGTCCTCCCCTTCCTTTCACCACCTCCCATACAAACTGCACTTTTCATGAAATACACTAAACCAATTTACTCAGTGCGTATAACATTAATCGAGCTGAAATTGTGCACTTAATAATTATTTAGAATTATTATTAGAATATACATAAGTCCAAAAAAATTGACCGATTACTTCTACCCCCTCCCATACAATTTAATTTTTTTTACCACAGATTGAAATTAACATAGAAATAATATTTTCCAAATTTCAGATCAATAGCTTTTATACTGAATTGAAAGAAAAGATTCCGGATTCTACACTGTTACGCTTTATTATTCGTGACGTTTCGGTCTCTGCTAAGACCTTTATCAAACTGCGTCTAGTCATATTCTTAAGTTTCACTTCGGGCAATGTGAAGTCAAGAGTTCTATCATCGGAAAAACTGTCTTGGATATGACTAAAAGTGGGTCATCCATAATCATAAGCAAAAACTGCGCATATATTTGGAGACAGTTTGATAAAGGTCTTAGCAGAGACCGAAACATTACGAATAATAAAGCGTAACAATGTAGAATCCGGAAATCTTTTCTTTCAATTCGAAATGCACTGTGAAAACATTCACCAAACCATCAGCTTTTATACTTTTCGAGAAAATGTGAGGTGGTGAGACAAATTCTTTAAGAATTTCACTTAGCTCAAATTTTGCACGTGCACACATTCGTTCTACATACATAATGTACTAACCTGCCTGATGTGTTTCCAGTATATTAAAAAAAGGAAACACAAAAACGAAAAAAAAAACGTAAAATTTTTTATTGAGATTTTCATTTAAATTTGAAAACTGGTTGAATCCATTTAAAAACATAACAGGTCTACGATTGCGCGTAAAGCGCAATCTTACGATACTCTAGATGGAATAGAATTTTTTGTGATCCCAAAAAATTTTGCATGGGGAGTGTTAGAAGGGATGATAGCATTGAACTAATTTTTTCGCCATCATGCTAAAGTAGCTATGAAAATGTTTTATACAAAATGCTCCAAAAATTGAATGGGAACTGAGAAAATTAATGAGTTAGATTTAGTGAAAATGCGCAGTTTGTATGGGAGGGGGTAGAAAGAGTGGGGGGATTTTAATGATTTTTTCAGAAATAGCTAAAAATATTATAAAATTGGCATCCCCTAAATTTCAGACTAGTGCCATTCATACTTTTCAAGAAAATCGATTTCTTGTGAAATTGTGAAACTGTGTCATATTGTATGGGAGGGGGTAGAAGCAGTGAAGCAAATCAAATATTTTTTATTTGATCTTAGTAATAATACTAATTAAGAATTTATTACAAAATATGAGCTCAATAAATGTTATATGTTCTGAGAAAATCATCTTAAAGCATTTTACGAAAAAGTGATGTTTGTATGGGAGGGGGTGGAAGGAGAAAGAGGACTCCAATAATTTTTCTTCTGTAGATTTATATTATTATAAAAGTGATATATCCAAAAATTCAGATTAATAGCTTTTACACTTTTCGAGTAAATCCATTTAATGTCAAATTGCGAAATTGTGTCATTTTGTATGGGAGGGGGTAGAAGGGGTGAAGCTAATCGTCTAAGTTTTTTTGGCCTTACTAACAATTTTAAATAAATACTTGGTGCAAAATTTCAGATAGCTAAATTTTATACGCACTGAGTAAATTGGCTTAGAATAATTCATGAAAAGTACAGTTTGTATGGGAGGTGGTAGAAGGAGGGGTAGAACACACATAATTTTTATATGGTAGATTGATATTATCATAATAGTAATATATTCCAAATTTCAGGTTAATAGCTTATATACTTTTCGAGCAAATCTCTTCATTGTAAAATTGCGCAATTGTGTCATTTTGTATGGGAGGGGGTAGAAGGGGTGGAGCGATTTGGCCCGTTCACGAACTTGACCTAACTTTTTTGTTAAAAACGACGTGTACAAAATTTGAACTATCTAGCTCAACGCGTTCTCAAGCTAGAGAGCGCACGGACGGACGGACGGACATCCGGTTTTGAGATTTTTGAGTGATAATATTAACTTCTGTATCATTCATTTTTTTCTCCGAGCCTTATTTCTTGGCGTTACAAACCTTAGAGCGAACTTATAATACTCTCAGATTCCATCTAGAGTATAAACATAACAGGACTACAATACTCTACATGAAGGACAAATTTTTTTGATTTTAAGGAATTTTGTCTGAGGTTGACGACATTGAACTAATTTTACTTTATTATTATAATAATAAAGTATTGTGATCGACACAAGAAAAAAAAAAAGTTTGCTACCCTGAAATTTTTTTTTTTCGCGTTTCATGACTAAATTAGCCTAAAAATGCAAAAAAAAAAAATCCGTCTGTCTGTACGCCGTCCGCCGTCCGCCGTCCGCCGTCCGCCGTCCGCCGTCCGCCGTCCGCCGTCCGCCGTCCGCCGTCCGCCGTCCGCCGTCCGCCGTCCGCCGTCCGCCGTACGCCGTACGCCGACGTGTACGCTCAGCGCACATTAACTCCCAAACCCTTCAAGATAGGAAGTTCATTTTTGGGGGGATTGTAGATAGTTGCGGATCTCAGGCGGATACCCATTTTCGGGGGTATATGGGTTCAGGGGGAGGCGGGGGGAGCGCTTAAACCGAAAAATACGAATTCAAATATCTCAACCATGGTAACAGTTAGGAAACTAAAACTCAACATTAATATAGAGGGGTCTATGGGACAACTTTTAAAAATAATTTAATTTTTTTATCCATTGGGGTGCGAAAAGGGGGGGCTTAGAACCAATTGTCGGCCGAATTTTTTTTTCAAATGATTATATCTTCGAAATTACGTATCGTAACAAAATCATATTTAGAGACCGTCAAGGTGGCATATAGTTTCATCGGAGCCAGCTTAGAAAGCGGCTAATTATTGTAAGGGGGAGGGTCAGGGGGGGTGCAAAAAAAACACTTAAAAATTAATATCTCAACTATCTCTTAAGCTATGTAATTGAAACTTAAAACTTATATTAAGCTATACTAGACAAATACAAAAAAAATATAACATGTTGAAATAATAGTAGTGGGGGGGAAATGGGGAGCATTTCAAAAATGGCGCACTTTTCAAAATTACAAATCCTTATATCTCCAAAAATAGTACAGATATCAAATCAAAAATTTGTCAGACTGTAGAACTACATAATGGTTAATTGTGGTAAAAATTTTAAGTTGGGAGGTGAAAGGGGAGGGAGGTAATAAGCAAAAATATCGAAAACTTTGAGTGATTTTTTTAGGGCTCTGGTAAAAGATACGAAGTTAAAATTTTGCATGTGAATACCTACATTTAATCCACATAGAAAAATAATAATAACTTGATCCATATTTGTTATAAACCGACCCCCCCGGTCTAACGTGCACAAGGTGTTTCATGTGCATTGAAAAAAACACATAAACTGAAAATTTTTGAGTGAATTTTTAAGGTAGAAATTTGAAAACTTGCGAAATGCAACAAATTAAAAGCTACGAACTTGAAATTTCGTACGAGCACGTTACAGTAAAAATGAAAGAAAATTGCATCACAAGTTTTACGATTCCCCTACCTCCTCTCTACTAATCAGTTATCAGCTAACTCTTAAAAGCTATCAATTTCAAATTTAGCATAAAAACTTACAAAAATAATTCAAACGAAGTTGCTTTAAAAGTTTTGAAATCGCGCTTGCGCTTCTACCCCCTCCCATACAAAACTATGATTTCGACCAATTTCATTAAATCAACTAATAACCAACAAACTAAAAGCTACGAACTTGAAATTCTATACAAGCACCTTACAAGAGACGCGAAATAAAACTGCGTATCAAATTTTACGATTCCCCTATATTCTCTACCCCCTCCCATACAAATGTTCGGTTTCATGAATGTAAAATACACCGAATTTTATGAAAATTCTATGCAACTTCGTCTATGAAACACATTCTATACAGAGAATATTGGACGTGATTCAAGCAATTAATTAAAAAGCTATTAACATCCACCCACCCTTACTATTACCCCTACTCCTCCCCTCATAAAAACCAAACTTACAGAAACGAATGAAATATTGTTAACAGTCCTGACCAAGAACTCCCTTTCACTAAGCCTTCCCTTACCACTCTAACCTGCATATTGACTTTCCACTCATCCGCAACTTGTCCCAAGAATAATAAAGTTTCGCCCGACTTGTTGGCAGTTTATTTTCTCATCACGCTAAAGTTGTTATCAAAATGTTTTATACAAAATTTAGAATTCAAAACTTAATAGGTACTGAGAAAATGAGTGTATTGGATTTAATGAAATTGTGCAGTGTGTATGGGAGGTGGTAGAACGAGGCACGATCTTAAAGACTTTTTCAGAAATAACTATAAACATCACGCTTTTGACATGTTTTGAATTAACATTCATACTTTTCAGGAAAATCCACTTTTTGTGAAGTTGTGAAATTGTGTCAGATTGTATAGAAGAGTAAAGCTAATAGTCTAATTTTTTTGGCCTTACTAATAATTCCAAATAAATATTAAGTGCTAAATTTTATACGAACTGAGTAAATTGGTTTAGAGTATTTCATGAAAATGTACAGTTTGTATGAGAGGTGGTGGAAGGAAGGGGAGGACTTAAATAATTTCTATATAGTATATTGAAATCATCATAAAAGTAATACATTTCAAATTTCAGATCAATAGCATCTATGCTTTTCGAGCAAATCCGTTTACTGTCGAATAGCAAAATTCCGTAATTTTGTATGGGAGGGGGTAAAGGGGGTTTAGCTAATCGGCCAATTTTTTGTGGTCTTACTAATAATTTTAAACAAATATTTAGTGCCTAATTTGAGCGCGATAAATTGTATATGTACTGAGGAAATTGGTTCAGAGCATTTCATGAAAAAGTGCAGTTTGTATCGGAGGGGGTGGAAGGAGATGTAGGATGTAAATATTTTTTATACTTTTCGAGCGAATTTGTTTATTATTAAATTGTGCAATTGTGTCATTTTGTATGAGAGGGGATAGAAGGGGTGGAGTGATGTGTCCCGTTTACGAACTTGACCTTACTTTTTTGTTAAAAATGACGTGTACAAAATTTGAACTAGCTAGCTAAACGTGTTCTCAAGCTAGAGAGCGGACGAATGGACGGATATCCGGTTTTGAGATTTTTTATTGAATATATGAATTTCTGTATCATTCACTTTTTTCTCCGAGCCTTATTTCTTAGCGTTACAAACTTTAGAGCAAACTTATAATACTCTCAGATTTCATCTAGAGTAGAAAATTAAGATATTCATTAGTGGAATACCTCCAAAATGTCTACCCCCTCAACACAAAAGATTTTTTCGACCATTTTTCAGAAATCAATTATCACCAAACTGTTAAAAGCTAGCAACTTGCAATTTTGTACAATTACTTTTAAAACAAAGTTGCATTCTTGTCATTCCCCCCATACAAAAGTATAATTTCGACCAATTTTATTAAATCAACTAATAGCCAACCATTTAAAAACTACGAACTTGAAATTTTGAGTGAAAAACAAAATAAAACTGCATCAGAAATTTTACAATTCCCTTATCTCATCTGCTCCCTCCATTCATATACTTGGTTTCATGAATATACCAAAAAATACACTAAATTTCATACATTTCGAAATTCAGTCGAACTTCGTCTATGAAACTTCTGTACAGAGAATTTTGAACGTGATTCAAGTAAGTAATTCTGAAATTTTTAACAACCAGCGACCCCTTCTAGCACTCCGCCCTCCTCTCTCCAATACTAATCTAAGCTTGCATAAGCAAACAAATGAAATACTGATTCTATGTAATTGGAGCTATTGATCGTGATCGCGGTTAAGTGTTAAAAAATTAACAATAGTTCACTCCTATAAACATTGTCTTTCCTCTCCACTCTAACTTGCACGCATTTTCAACTCATTCCAAGAATAATAAAGTTGCGCCCGACTTGTTAGCAGGTATTTTTCAGTATCTTTCAAAGTGTTGCAGTTTAAATTTAATAAAAAGCATTCTGGCAGTAACTGTAGTGAGATGTGGAAAAATAAATTCAAACACCTCCCGGCACAATTGCACAACTTTATAACATGTCGATTTTCTTTGAAAGTTAGTTTAAATGCTACTGATCTGAAATTTAAATGGCATTATTTCTGTATCGATTTTAGCTTCTCAATCTCTGTAGAAATCGTTGAAGTCTCTCAACCCCTTCTGCCACCGCCTATACGAAAATCACGGTCTAGCAATACTCTTTAAAATAATTTTAAAGACAATACTGCTCTTATTAGACAAAAGGAAATTGTAAATAAGAAATTTATATTGCAGGAGAATCTTCCCTTATAAAGTCACTAAAATTTTAATTCCATCTAGAATATCTGATGATTGGAGTTTACCCGCAAAAATAATTCCGTTATGTTTTTCAAAAATATAAATTTTTCGTAAAGTTGTGAAATTGTGTCACATTGTATGGCAAGGGGTAGCATTGGTTAATTTTTTCCGATCTTTATATTAATACTAATTAAGTATTTATTACAAAATTTAAGCTCGATAAATAAACATTCTGAAGAAGTTCTACTTCTAAAATGGCACTACAGCCCAAATCGGGCCTGCTGACCTTTAGGCTCCTTGACATTTTTCACTATTTTTTTTGGAAGGATTGTTAGACCTTCGCACAACCCTCTATCTATGAATTTTTAATTTTCGTTGATTGAGGTCACCTAGGTGGCAGTGTGCTGGTCGATCGAGATTTGAGCTCACGACCTTCGTATTATTGACCAACATGCTACCCACTAGGCTACACCCTAGCTTGAGGAAATTGACTTACAATATTTCATAAAAAAAGCAGTTTGAATGGGAAAAGGAAGAAGGAGCGGGGAAGGGGGGTGGAATTCGAATAAATTGTATACCATAGATCATATTTACGATAAAAATAACATATTCTAAATTTCGAAAAACTAGCTTTTGTAGTTTCCAGTTCATGAAAATGAGTCGTATTGAATTCGAGGGTGTACAAGTGGTCGAGCAATGTGGTCCCCTCACGAACTTGATGTTTTTTTTTTGTCTACAATGGCATGCACAAAATTTGAACTTTCTTCCTCAACGTGTTCTGAAACTACAGAGTGCACGGACACCCGGCTTTCAGATTTTTCAGTTGAAATATTAACATAACTTCTGCGTTATTAATTTTTTCTCCGATCATTATTTCAAAGCGTTTCAAACATTAGAGCAAATATACTTAATACTCTCAGATTGCATCTATGTACATAGAGTATTAAAATGCAATTATGGTAAGTCACCTTCATTATGCTGACGACGTGTGTTTACTTGCAGATAACCGTTTGGACTTCAATTCTCTAGTTGCATTCTATATGCAAAGAGGTTGAACTGAAAATAAATGTCCGTGAAACCAAGTACATGCACATGGGTTCGAAAACAAGCACACCGATTGCTCTTAATGGACAGGATGTGGAAGAGGTGCAAGATTTTTGTTATCTCGGAAGCATTGTCAGCATGGGCGGCGGAGCCGTAAAGGATATTGAGGTTCGTCTAAATAAAGCTCATCAGGCCTTCGATATCCTTTCCCCTTTTTGAAAAGGTCTCCTTTCGCACAAATCTGCTAGTTTTTGATCATACAAATGAATAATTTTGTTAAATGCATTTAATCGATTTTCATTGAAACTAGAAAAAGTGCGAACTTAAAATTTTGCCAGAATTTGTCCCTTAATAATTGCCATAAATGCTAAAAAACATAAACTTCGCTTTACTCCTTCTACCACCTCCCATACAAATATTTGTATTGCAAATTTAAGAAAAGTATTTCTCCTTTCAACATATGAGAGCTATCGAATTTCAAATTGTAACAAAGCGATATGATTAGGATGTTGACAAGCAGATTCAAAATCATCCAAAACCTTCCATTTTTTCTGCCACCTCTCATACAAATGCCATAAATTCAGACAAAAAATGTTCAATTTCATCGAAAATTATGAGAGTTACAAACTTTGAGTTCAGCATGAAAAATTTTGCGTACTACGTTCGGTTTTAAATAAAAAAATTACAAACCTTCCCCTCTTCTTCTTTTGAATAGTGAATAGTGAATTTATATGGGAGGCGGTAAATCCCATATAAATTCACTATTCACTATTCAAAAGAATTTGAAATGGAAAATTTTCCGGTGCAATAAATTCTTTCCTACTTCATCTAGATTACCATATGATTGGATCTTAAGCCCAATCATAATTCTGTTATATTTTATTAATATTTTGTAATATATTTTCTCAGCAATTAGTTTAATAGATGAATGCGCTTCACAATTACGCGATGGATGAATAGTACAACAAATTCATTTGTTAAACTAAGCTTTTGTTAGATGTTAGAACATAATGCCTATTTACGTTTTTATCAGTTGAACGTATGTAGAAGGAAGAATTTTGTTGCGGAAACTTTTAAATCTAAATTTGTTCGGGTTTGTACGCTGACTGAAATGCGCTACCTGTCCGCCGATACTCGCATGCTTGATCTTGAGGCCGGATCAGAGGCTCGTAGAGGGATTTACTACTGAAACACTGCCGTGTCACTATCGTTATTTTAAAACTATCCAAAATCTAAAATTAAAGTAAATCAAATCAATTTGAGCTGTTTTATTTTTTGCAATCGCAACATTTGGTCCGTCGAGCCGGATTTATTGATTCGGTAATTATCCTCACATGATTTTCCATATCAACATATGAAAAATTGATTTTTAAAACATTAACTATGCATAACAGTATATTAGTGCGCGTCGATTAGCTTAGTGTGTATACGTCAAGCCAGTGTGCGTGATCTTGGCTCTCAACTCGTATTGAATATCATAGCCGTGTTCCAGCAGATTTCATTGTTCCTAGTCGGTTTTTGGTATAAGCCACAAACAAGTGTGCGTTATCGCGTGCGAAATTTGTAATACTTATACTACATTGAACTTGACCAAAGCGAAAGGTTGTGTCGCATAGTGGAATATATACATTTTTTTACATTGAATCCGTGGGTGTAGTGCATATTGCTATGTACTGTTACTGTTACTTTTCTTCCGACCATGCCAACCGAGTCTAGCACCAAACGGCAAAGCTGCAGTAGTTCTCAGCAAATAATTAACCTAATTGAATCACAGGAGAAAAGGAGGATACAACGGTCCTTTCTTAAATTTTACGAAAATCGGCGCAAAATATTACTCGAGGTGCCTGCCAAGCTCGACTTGAAAATATAGAGAAGTATTGGTCGGCCTTTCAAAGTGCACTTATTGAAATTCTTGACATCGCACAAGAATCAGATAAAATTATAAATTACCTGAAAGATGATCATTGGAATTAAGCGGAGGAGGCTTACCTTCTTAGCTAGGGTGTAGCCAAGTGGGTAGCGTGTTGGTCTTATAATGCGAAGGTCATGAGTTCAAATCCCGATCGACGCAATATATAATTCCAACACATTGCCTGCTTGGATATACCTTGGTCACCTCAATCTACGGAAATGAAAAATTCGTAGAAAGATGGTTGTGCGAAGGGCTAACAACCCTTCCTCAATAAGTAATGAAAAATGTTAAGGAACCTGAATGTCAGGAGGCCAAGGTCCGATTTGGGCTGTAGTGCCATTGTAGAAGGCTTACCTTCTCGAAAAAGGAAAGTTTCTCGACAACTTGGAATCTTTTAATGCACCGCAAGATGTCAGAATAACTTTCATCATCATCTTCCCAAACTGGAACCCCCAAAATTCAGTGGTCGCTATCCAGATTGGCCTAATTTTCGGGATCTTTTCAATTCTCTGGTCTCGTCCAATCCGACTATTACAAACGTCGAACACTTGAATTATCTGAAATTGAGCTTGAAGGACGAACCGGGTCAATTACTAAATAATATACCCACTACCTCAGTCAATTTTACGAGAGCATGGAGTATACTTTTGGAGCGATATGAAAATGAGCGACTGTTAATATCTGCACAAATAGCTTCACTCTATAATATAGAACCCATTGCCAAGGAATCTGCTTTAGATTTAAAACGCGTTTATAACGATACGACTGATGCAATTGGAGCTCTTAAGGCTCATGAGCGTCCAGTCGATAGTTAGTTTATATAACCGTCCAAAGACTTGATAATCAATCGCGTCGATACTGGGAAACTTCACTTGGAACAGTAACTGATCCACCAACATTCGAGGCATTTAAGACTTTCTTACTGACTCGCATTTGGACACTGGAGTCTCTTGATCATACTGATCGGCAACGTCTTTCATCGAAAGCCTATCCACCAAAAACATCGGGAGACAAATCAGTGCGGTCTGTCAAAGCTCTCTCCACTACTCAGCCGTCGACTGCAAATTAGAAGCCTTCATTAAACAATTGTTCATTCTGCCAACAAAAGCATTATCTTGCATTCTATGAAACGTTCAGAAACCAGACAGTAAATCAGCGGAAAGAGTTTGTAACCTGTAATCATCTTTGCTTCAATTGTCTCGGTAAACATTTAGTAATGGACTGTCGCCCTAATAAAGTTTGTCGTGGACTTCATCACTCGCTTCTGCATGACTCTCCAACTGCACGCATGACTTTTAATGACAGTGAAGCTCAAGATTTCGTAACCAGACAAGCCAGCATTGAAGCAACTAACGCTCTTGTGACCAAACAATAACAGGCGTTACAACTCCTGTCTTACTTGCTACAGCTATAATCAAAATCTATGACCAGAATGGAGCTCCAACTCGGGCTTGTGCCCTTGTCGATCCCTGCGATCCCCGGAAGTAACTTCATTTCGGAAAAATTAGCTCAACGTCTTCATTTACCTCGTCGTTTAGCATCTTTAACACTCTCTGGAATTGGTGCAACCCCATCAGGGATCTCCCATGGAATTGTGAGCGTCACTATTTCGCCACGTTTGTCATCACGCTTTCGGTGCGAAACCTCAGCTCTAGTACTACCACGCCTCACAGATTATTTGCCACCTCAACGTCGCTATCAACAAAACTGGTCTTTTCTCGCGGATCCAAACTTCGATTCTGCAGAGACCATCGACATTCTTCTTGGTAGTGAAGTCTACGCCTTACTCATAAGACCGGGTTTGCGTACAGGTGAACCTAGTGGCCTCATCGCACAGGAAACTGCACTAGGATGGATTCTGACGGGTCCAACAAATCCTACCTCTAACACCAAAACTATTACTGATAAACTTACACCCAGACCCATCATCAGCTTGCCATGTACGCTCACTCAGGTCTTATCTCACTTATTGGTACGCTTTTGGGAACAGAAGAAAATCAACGCACCGGCTTCATCTCTACTTACCGATGAGGAGATTCAATGCGAAGAACATTTCCAGTCTACTCATTCAAGGGACAAAACAGGACGTTATATAGTCCGTCTACCATTCAAATCTATCGTTCACGATATTGGCGACTCTCGAACTCCAGACAAACTTATGCTGCAAAAAAAGGAACACAGATTTTCTCACAATGTTCAACTTTCTCAATCATATTCCAACTTTTTACGTGAATTACTTTATTATTTTAATAATAAAGTATTGTGATCGACTTGGAAAAAAAAAAAAAATTTGCTACCCTGAAATTTTGTTTTTTCGCGTTTCATGACTAAATTAGCCGAAAAATGCAAAAAAAAAAATTCCGTCTGTCTGTACGCCGTCCGCCGTCCGCCGTACGCCGTCCGCCGTCCGCCGTACGCCGTACGCCGTCCGCCGTACGCCGACGTGTACGCTCAGCGCACATTAACTCCCAAACCGTTCAAGATAGAAAGTTTATTTTTGGAGCGATTGCAGATAGTTGAGGATCTCAGGCGAACACCTATTTTGGGGGGTGTACGGGTTCAGGGGGAAGCGGGGGGAGCGCTTAAGCCGAAAAATACGAATTCAAATATCTCAGCTATGGTTACAGCTAGGAAGCTAAAACTCAATACACATATAGAAGGGTTTGTGGGACAACTTTTAAAAATAATTTAATTTTTTTTTCCATTGGGGTGCAAAAAGGGGGGGCTAAGAACCAATTGTCGGCCAAATTTTTTTTTCAAATGATTATATCTTCGAAATTACTTACCATAAAAAATTTATATTTTGAGACCGTTACGCTGGCATATAGTTCCTTTGGAATCAGTTTAGAAAGTGGTTAATTATTGTACGGGGGAGGGTCACGGGGGGTGCAAAGAAAAACTCTTAAAAGTGAATATCTCAACTATCTATTAAGCTATGTAATTGAAACTTAAAACTTATATTAAGCTATACTAGAAAAATACAAAAAAAATATAACATGTTGCAATAATAGTAGTGGGGGAAAATGGGGAGCATTTCAAAAATAGGGCACTTTTCAAAATTACGAATCCTTATATCTCAAAAAAGGGTACAGATATCAAATCAAAAATTTGTCAGATTGTAGAACTATATAATGTTTAATTTTAGTAAAAATTTTAAGTTAGGAGGTGAAAGGGGAGGGAGGTGATAAGCAAAAATGTCGAAAATTTTGAGTGATTTTTTTAGGACTCTGTTGAAAGATACAAAGTTTAAATTTTGCATGTAAATACGTCTGTTTGATGTACATTGAAAAATAATAATAACTTGATCCATAATTGTTATAAACCGACCCCCCCGGTCTAACATGCACAAGGTGTTTCATGTGCATTGAAAAAAACATGTAAACTTAAAATTTTTGAGTGAAATTTTAAGGTAAAAACTTGAAAATTTGCAAAATGCATTTCAAAAAAATTTCTAAATATACGAAATATTAACTGGTCGAAAACCTTTAAAACTTCTACCCCCTCCCATACAAAATTATTTTTTCGACCATTATTAAAAAATCAATTATCCCCTAACTTTTAAAAGCTATCAATTTGCAATTTTGCACAAAAACTTACAAAAATAATTGAAATGAAATTTCGTTAAAAGTTTTGAAATCCCGCTTACCCTTCTACCCCCTCCCATACAAAACCATGATTTCGACCAATTTCATTAAATCAACTAATAACCAACAAACTAGGAGTTACGAACTTGAAATTTCATACAAGCACCTCACAAAAGAAGCAAATAAAACTACATACCAAATTTTACGATTCCCCTACCTTCTCTACCCCCTCCCATACAAATGTTCGGTTTCGTGAATGTAAAATACACCGAATTTTATGAAAATTCTATGCAACTTCGTCTGTGATACACATTCTATACAGAGAATATTGGACGTGATTCAAGCAATTAATTAAAAAGCTATTAACATCCACCCACCCTTACTATTACCCCTCCTCCTCCCCTCATAAAAACCCAAACTTGCAGAAACGAATGAAATATTGTTAAATTGACAACAGCCCTGCCCAAGAACTCCCTTTCACTTAGCCTTCTCTAACCACTCTAACCTGCATATTGACTTTCCACTCATACGCAACTTGTCCCAAGAATAATAAAGTTTCGCCCGACTTGTTGGCAATTTATTTTTTTATTGCGAGTAACTGCTTGGTGTCAAAGATTAGATCGTCGCTTTAGAATGCGGAATGAACAACAATCTGCGCAATACACATACACAGACACATATTCTCTTTCCACTAGAGTTGGAAGCTGTCAGAATCCATTGGTTAAAAACATTTCAACACGCCTTCTTCTCCTCTGAGATGGCACAACTTACTTCATCCAAACCCTGCCAGCTCGAGGGGAAGCTCATTACTTGCGCTCAATCCGTTTAGAGATGAGAGAGGTCTAATTCATGTCGGCGGTCGCTTAAAGCATGCTGTTCTCGATCCAGATGAAAAGAATCCCATAATTTTGCCGCGATATGCACCAATCACGAAATTGATTATTGATTCCTGCCATATTATTACTTGGTGGTACACAATTGACTCTTGGAACACTCAGGCGTCAATATTGGATTCCACGAGGACGTCAAGCTGTATTTCGAAATGTGTTCCATGTATCCAACATAGAGCCTCCACTTGCTCTCAGCAGATGGGAAGCTTACCGCCTTCAAGGGTTCAGCGAAGTCGTCCTTTTCTGCCTAGCTGTGTGGATTATGCAGGACCAATTGATCTACGTACCAGTCCTGGACGTGGACACAAGTCTCAAAAGGGTTACATTGCAGTTTTTGCTTGTATGGCTACTCGCGCTGTACACCTCGATGCAGTCTCTAGCTATTCAACATCATCTTTCTTAGCTGCATTTCGGAGATTTACGTCTCGTCGGGGAGTTCCTTGTACCATAACTAGCAGCAATGGTACAAACTTCGTTGGAGCAGATGTTGAGCTACGAAGACTCTTGACGATTGCATCGAAACAATTAATAGTCATCGCAGATGCAGTTGCCAGAGACGGTACTACCTGGTGCTTTAACCCTCCTGGTGCGCCATACTTTGGCGGACTATGGGAGGCCGCAGTTAAATCGACTTAACATCATCTCTAGCGAGTCATTGATACTGCTACACTTACATTTGAGGAGATGTCCTCCCTTTTGAGTCAAGTCGAAGCATGCTTGAACTCTCGGCCGCTGCAACCCTTATCAGATGACCCATCTGATTTATCACCGCTAACACCAGCGCACTTTTAAATCGGAGCGCCTCTTACATCAGTTCCTGAACCTTCACTGTTGAATCTAAAAGTCCCCCTGTGCAATAGGTGGCAACTGATTCAAAAAATGAGGGATGATTTCTGGCATCGGTGGGTAACAGAATACCTGCAATCATTACAAACTCTTCCGAGGTGGCGTCAACCATCAGTCAAAGTAGGAGATTTGGCGATTCTGAAGAATGAGAATCTCCCCCCTGCAAAGTGGGCTCTTTGCAGAGTAACCGAAGTCCATCCAGGTGATAATGGACAAATTAGGGTCGTTACAGTACGTGCTGCTACATCAACTCTTAAACGACCAATTGTCAAGCTGTGTCTACTACCACGCACGGTTACTGACCCTCATGAGAATTCGTCACCATCAACATAATCTTTAGTTTCACATACGTCACGGCGGGCGGAGAGGTCCAATTACATTGCCATTATCGGTTCACACTGAACCGAGGCGGGCGGAAATGTTCGGGTTTGTACGCTGACTGAAACGCGCTACCTGTTCGCCAACACTCGCACACTTAATCTCGAGGTCGAACCAGAGGCTCGTGGAGGGAGTTACTACTGAAACACTGCCGTGTCACTATCGTTATTTTAAAACTATCAAAAATCAAAATTAAAGTAAATCAAATCAGTTTGAGTTGTTTTATTTTTCGCAATCCCAACAAAATTCTATCGCTAAGTACTGAACAAAATATTAATATGCTGCTATTTTGGATTAAGAGAAGGGATGAAAGGATTAAATTCAGGGTTGGTTATTAACACATTAAAGCACTTAAACAAGACATAATTAACGCTGTTCGCAAGATAATCGAAAAACAGTTCCAAATGCCATCATTAAAAATGTATGAAACCTGTTAAGATTATACACCGCCAGCATCCAGAAGCTAATTATAGCCTTCTAAATTGCTAAGTAAATTGAATTATGAGCATTTTCTTTTAATTTACATATCAGACAAAAGCATGAGAACATCCTGCGGAAAACCCTAGCACGTACGTAAGCCGCCGCATTAAAAATGAAAACGGAAATGTCCACTTGAAACAGCCAATCTCTTAAGCCGCCGACACTTTCGGCCCTCCATCGCCCACAACGTCCAGTCGTCAACCGAACTAGCACGCCCCGCATCCTTCAGGACGAATCTGTATAGCGTTGCCCTGCGAACTAGAAAGACTGACAACGTTCGCCGATAGTCGGCAAGAATTTCCCAACTTATGTGGGTGAACGGAAAATTGCTCCTACCCGCGAGCTTTCCTCGACTTTAAGCAGCTTTCGCACCGAACTGTTTCTTCCCCAGCATTTTCCAGCCCGATGGAAAACTGATTCCAGACAGGGCCCCCAATTGGGGCTGGGCCCTTCACTTGGAGCAATTTGCGAAGCCTTTGCTCCCGCTGTTTATCTTCAGTCCGGCCGCAAGTTGTCAGTATTTCACTGCGAAGCAAGGCCGCACGTTGTAGATGACTTGTTGGGACTCGGTGGCGCTAACCTTCAGTTCTTGCGGATTTCTCGTACCGATAAGACGTTTCCAAACTTGAACTTGAGAACGCTTCGTGGACCGCTTTAGCTTCTTCTTGTTGGCGTGTGTTCTTGTGCTATGATTTCAGTGATTAATTAGTGCTAAGTGGGGTAAAAGTTTCCGCCGGTTCAAAAGAGTGTGCTTGCCCTGGGCTGGCATCGAAGGTGCTTTCCTTTTCAGTGTCAGTGACTTGTGTACCGGATTAAGTGCTTTTCAATTGCACCACAGCGTCGTATGCTTATTTGAGGTAATTATGCAATTTGTTAAGTTCGAACCGGAGGAAATGTTCTGAGATTTATTTATCGCGAGCTCGAATGGGTTCCGCCGTATCGCAGGAATCTCTCAAGCCATTGGCAATGAATCTTATCGGGACGACTGTCTGACCTACATTTCTGTGGAGGCTGCCTGTGCGGAACGATCTGAAAAGATGCGAGCAAATTTCAAGGAAAACTATCGATGCAGGGAATATGCTTCTTGACGTTGCCGAAAGGTCGTTTGCTCGTGGTTTATCTCTTAACCCCATCGGCCCCTAGTAGATCCCCTGGTGCAGATTGCATTGAATTCAAGCGATTCGTATGCAAAGCGTTCTGAAACGTT
The DNA here is from genome assembly GCA_963669355.1 of Chorisops tibialis. Classification (NCBI taxonomy): domain Eukaryota; kingdom Metazoa; phylum Arthropoda; class Insecta; order Diptera; family Stratiomyidae; genus Chorisops; species Chorisops tibialis. The sequence continues at coordinate 62,967,684 of OY770264.1, read as the reverse complement.
GCGAATCTTTGTCGTGAGAATGAGTTGGTACGGGTAGCGTGTAAATTGTAACTAACATAGAAAATACTTGATGGCGTGCACGCCAGGATTTGCCATGCACTGAACTGAGTCCTTTGATTACGCTCACTCATTCATGGTGGATGGGTTCCTTGCTGGTTTGCTTGCAACAAGTGATTTTTTTCTTATTATTTTGGTGGTGAATTAGTTTCGAGAGTGTTTTCAAGTTTTGTTAACAGTCGGTTTGTATTGAAATTGTGGTTGTGTGATGCAAGTGTAATAATATGCAAAAAAATTAATTACATACCGAAAAATTTACTTCAATAACAATCATAAGTGGGTTTTCTAAACTAATATAAGTAATATCAAACTTTAGTACGAATAAATATATTTGCCCGAAAAATGCTCGAAAATATCAAATGCCTTTATATCTATAGATACATATAATGTAAGGAGTGTTTTTCTTCTTCAATGGCACTACAGCCCAAATCGGGCCTTGGCCTTCAGATTTTTAGGTTTCTTAACATTTTCATTACTTATTGTGGAAGGGTTGTTAGCTCTTCGCACAACCCTCTATCTATTTGAAGTCACGTCCTTCGCATTGTAATTCAACAAGCTACCCACTAGGCTACACCCTAGCTTAAAGAGTGTTCTTAGAGTCGGAGAACTTTAAATTGACAGCACTATTTTCTGCGATAGCGGATTTGAGAGTTCCCGTATGTTTTGGGGTTAGTTTGGCTTGGCAATCCTTCATAAATAAACTTACGCCAGAGCAACGTTTGCAAATTGTTCAAATTTATTTTGAAAACCATGGCTTAATTCGAGAAACTCATCGGGCATTACGTGCATTTTATGGTGCTCGTAATCGTCCATTAGAGTGATTAATTCGAGAATCAATTTCACACTACGTTTACTCCAAACAATAATATACATCCCTTAAGATGTCGTGCAGTGCGCACACAATAAGCAAATGATGGTGCTTAGCATAGTGTTGATGATAATCCAAATCTGTCAATTCGTCATCTTGCTCAACAATTAAACTTGTGTCCATCCACTTTATGGAAATTTTGCGGAAAGATCTTGGTTTACGTGCTTATAAGATTCAACTTGTATAGGAATTTAAGCCACATGATCGTCGTTCGCGCCGAATATTTGGTGAATGGGCCGAAGGGAGCATTGCTGTTGATCCACAATTTCATTTTAAAATGTTATTCAATGATAAACCACACTTTTAGCTAAATGGCTATGTCAATAAGCAAAATTGCTGCATTTGGAGCGATGATAATCCAAAAAAACATTGTCAAAACATCATCTGGTCAATATGTCTCAAAAAATAATGATGGTCAGAACTAACAGTCAGCGGTGAGCGATACAGAGACATTACTAACTTTTTCGTGCTGCAATTGGAAGGTATTAATATTGCAGACATGTTGTTTTAACAGGACGGCACCACATTACACACAGCGGACGAAAGAATTAATTTACTGGAAGAAAGATTTGATGATCGATTAATTTCGCGAAATGGACATGTTAACCGGTCACCTCGTTGACGCCATTCGATTTTTTTCTCTGATGATATGTAAAGTTCCATGTCTACGCCGATAAACCAGAAATAATTGAACATTTGGAAGCCAACATTTGACGCGTTATTGCCGAAATACAGCCTGTTTTACTGCGAAGAGTGTGTGAAAATTGGACTTCCAGATCACACCATTTACGCGCCAGCGTAAAACCATAAAATTATCTTTCAAATAAAGCTAATTTCATGGATATTAAAAGCATTTTTTCACCACTTCTAAAAAAACATCCTGTAGTGACCTCATCCCGGAACAACAGGGACACAGTAGGGTTCTACAGTGGCAGGGACGCGAACAATCATTGCGGCTGACCGCCGACATTTCCCAATTATTACATTATTATTTCCTTTCTTTATTCTGGGAGAAAAAATTGATTAATTTAATTGCAATGAATCAAATCAATAAATCAATAGGTGCATTAGCATACTAAATTATATAGACTGTGTTTAAAAAAGAAAAAAAAATGCTATGCCTTATACGTTTGCAGTGATTAAAATTTGATCAAAAATGTACAAATGAAGGCCCCTTGAATTGGTCAAATGCATGTGATTTTGAATTTCAATAACAGGCACACAATAATTATATATTCGTTCTTCCGGATTTTTGAACTATGGCTAAATTTGTGGCAGAATTATTGGAATTTACTTATATACTCCTGAACTAAACAGATATCCTGGCTCTGGATGGCAACATCTTTTATTTAGAAAAGGAAGAATATTTATTGAAATAGCTCTCCTGTGAAAAATGTTTTTGTTTCTCGCTTATCAATGGTGCTATTTGGAAACTCTTTATTGATTTTGAGCTAGAATAATAGTTGTTGGAACTATTAGCTTAAGAAATCAAGTTAATAAGTTAGCGAAAATTGAAAGGTTGACTTTTATACTTGACTAGCTGACCCAACAGACATTATCCTGTCCAAATTTCAATAAATTTGTTTGTGATCGTCTTGTGAATTTGTGAAAGGCTTTTGGAAATGTGTAAACAAAGTAAATAAACTGCCAACAAGTCGGGCGAAACTTTATTATTCTTGGAACAAGTTGCGGATGTGTTGATAGTCAATATGCAGGTTAGAGTGGTTAGGGAAGGCTAAGTGAAAGGGAGTTCTTGGGCAGGGCTGTTGTCAATTTAACAATATTTCATTCATTTCTGCAAGTTTGGGCTTTTATGAGGGGAGGAGGAGGGGTAAGGGTGGGTGGTTGTTAATAGCTTTTTAATTAATTGCTTGAATCGCGTCCAATATCCTCTGTATAGAATGTGTTTCATAGACGAAGTTGCATAGAATTTTCATAGGATTCGGTGCATTTTACATTCACGAAACCAAACATTTGTATTTGTGACGCAATTTTATTCCCTTTCTCTTGTAGTGTGCTTGTACAAAATTTCAAGTTCGTAGCTTTTAATTCGATGGTTATTAGTTGATTCAATGAAATAGGTAGAAATGATACTTTTGTATGGGAGGGGGTAGAAGGGCAAGCGCGATTTCAAAACTTTTAAAGGAATTTCATTTCAATTATTTTTGTAAGTTTTCGGGCAAAATTTGAAATGGATAGCTTTTAAGAGTTAGCTGATAACTGATTTCTTAAAAATGCTCGAAAAAATAATTTTGTACGGGAGGGGGTAGAAGAGGTAGGGGAATTGCAAAATTTGTAACGCAATTTTATTTCCTTTCTCTTTCTCTCTCAATTTCGTAGCTTTTAATTTGTTGGTTATTAGTTGATTTAATGAAATTGGTCGAAATCATACTTTTGTATGGGAGGGGGTAGAAGGGCAAGTGTGATTTTGAAACTTTTAAAATAATTTCTTTGCAAATATTTTTATAAGTTCTTATGCAAAATTTCAAATGGATAGCTTTTAATAGTTAGGTGATAATTAATTTCTTAAAAATGGTCGAAAAAATAATTTTGTATGGGAGGGGGTAGAAGTTTTGAAGGTATTCGACCAGTTAATATTTTGTACTTTTAGGGATTTTTTTTAAATGTATTTCCCAAATTTTCAAGTTTCTACCCTAAAATTACATCAAAATTTTTTAAGTTTTCGTGTTTTTTCGTTGCACATGAAACAGCTTGTGCCCATTAGACCGGGGTGGTCGGTTCGTAACAATTGTCGATCAAATTATTATTTTTTTTCTATGTATATCAAATAGATGTATTCACATGCAAAATTTAAAGTTTCTATCTTTGAGCAGAGTCCTAAAAAATTCACTCAAAATTTTTGACATTTTTGCTTACCACCTCCCTCCCTTTACACCCCTTAACTTAAAATTTTTATCAAAATTATAAATTATGTAGTTCTATAATTTGACGAATTTTCAATTTGATATCTGTACTCAATTTTGAGATATAATGATTTCTAATTTTCAAAAGTGCACCATTTTTCAAATGCTCCCCATTTCACCCCACTACTATTATGACCAAATTTTATATATTTTTTGTATTTCGCTAGTATAGCTTAGTATATGTTTTAAATTTCAATTACATAGCTTAAGAGATAGTTGAGATATTAATTCTTAAGTGTTTTTCCTTGCACCCCCCCCCCCCCCCCACCCTTCCCCTTACAATAATAACCCTATTTCTAAGCTGGTTCTGGTGGATCTATACGCCATCTTAATTGTCCCAAAATATGAATTTTTTATGGTAAGTAGTTTCGAAGATATAACCATTTCAAAAAAAGATTCGGCCGACAATTTGTTTTTAGCCCCCCCTTTACGGACGCCAATGGATAAAAAAATTAAATTATTTTTGGAATATGTCCCACAGCTTTCTCTATACGTGTGCTGATTTTCATCTTTCTATCTGCATTCGTGGTGAAGATATTAGCAAGTGTATATTTCAACTTTTTCCATCCCCCCGCCTCCCCCTTCTACCCCACACTCCCCAAAATTTGGATAATGGAGCTCACTTACCAAGTTAATAACCCACCCAAAAATCAACATTCTACCTTTAACGGTCTTGGAGGTACGAGTCCATATGTACGGCGTACGGCGGGACGGATTTTTTTTTATGTTTTTTAGGCTAATTTAGCCATGAAACGCGAAAAAACAAAATTTCAGGGTAGCAAATTTTTTTTTTCTGTGTCGATCACAATACTTTATTATTAAAATAATAAAGTAAAATGAGAAAAAAAACGTAGGTCTGAGTGATCATTGTATCTATTAACGATTGTGGCCTCAATAATCAATTTGAGGAGGAGCACATTCAGAAGTACGCCAATGGGAAATTTTATATGCGAGATGAATTCTATCAGCAGTATACAAATGCTGAAATGCTGCAAATGTGTGATGTGCCTGGAATGTGATTGACTTGTAACCGTGAGGTTTTGTTCCAAAATTTAAGTCACTATTGAATTAAGTCAGAATGCGTATCATCTTACCTAGTTAAGTCATAAATATTGGTACACAACTAAACGCATTCATACGAATGCAATATTGGGCGCATCCATTTCGTCTTGACTGCGATTTGACAGTTGACATTTCTGCTTTATTGTCACGTAAAAAGTTTTTGGCATCAATTGCTTACAATCATGGAATGGGGCGACATCGAAAATCGTATTGTTGTAGTTGGCCTACTAAAATGCAACATGGAAAAAAGCGATATCTTTCGGACGTTGCGACTGCTTGGAATCATTCGCAATTTTGTGTATCGTGCTTGAGAATACTGGTCGCGTACGACACCGTCAAAGATCCGGTCGTTCGCGCACTGTGAGAACTCCGAAAGCGATCAAAGCCGTGAAGAAACGATTCGACCGAAAATCGCTGCGAAAACAGAAAATCTTGTCGCGGGAAATGCAAATTTTGCAAAAATCCATGTCTCGCATTACCAAAAAAAATTTGGGACTCAGCGCGTACAAGCGACACACTGGACACCTCTGCTCACGGCCGCATTGAAGGAAAAACGCAAGCGAAAATCGAAAGCGTTACGCAGCCGGTACGCGAAGAACGCTCACAGACAAATTCTGTTTACTGACGAGGAAATCTTCACCGTAGAAGAATCGTTCAATAAACAGAACGACCGTGTGTATGCTCGGTCATCCAGAGAAGCATCCCAACTCATCCCGAAGGTCCAAAAAGGCCACCATCCCGCGTCTGTAATGGTATGGTGGGGAGTTAGCTACGATGACGTTACCAAGCTCCATTTTTGCGAGAAAAGAGTGAAAACATCGGCCAAAGTATATCAATCGACCGTCTTGGAACCCATTGTGAAGCCTCTCAACCAATCAATATTCGCCAACAAGCCGTGGACTTTCCAGCAAGACTTTGCTCCAGGTCATAAGGCAAAAACGACTCAACTGTGGCTCAAAAACAAAGTTCCGGACTTCATATCAACGGATGATTGGCCAGCTGGTAGTCCAGACCTCAACCCATTGGATTACATGTTGTGGTCCGTATTAGAGGGCATGGCTTGCTCTACTCGACACCCAAATATTGAGTCATTGAAGCGAGCCCTTGCGTTACTCTGCAGTTCGATTAGATCAAAAGTTCGTTTAGTTTGTGGCTTTGCGAGCTTTTCGATCCAAATTGCTTATTGGCGGCATTGCAATTCGATTAAATTGTGTCAACTCAAGGAATGAACTTACAACATAATCACAATTCAACTGAAAATAAACAACTGAATCACTTTTTCGTAATTTTCAGTAATTCACGATTTGGCAGCTGTCAAACGACATTTACGCAATTAGCGGAATAAATAAATAGGAATAAAAATAAATAATAATAATAATAATTTATTTTATCAAGAAATTAATTACTACATTTATCTACATAAGAAATAATGTACAGCTGGAAACAATGAAAAAAAAAATAAAATCAAATTGAAAAAGAATGAGATAGACACAAATATTTAAACTTTTTACAGAATCAAACATAATTAACCTGAAGAAAACTGATTTTACTTGATTAGTCTAATAATAAAGTATTGAAAAAAAAAATTTGCTACCTTGAAATCTTGTTTTTTCGCGTTTCATGACTAAATTAGCCTAAAAATGCAAAAAAAAAATCCCGCCGTACGTTGTCCGCCGTGCATATGGACTCATATCTCCGAGACCGGTAAAGGTAGAATGTTCGTTTTTGGGTGGATTGTTGATTGGGTAAGTGAGCTTTACTAAATTTTGTGTTAGGTGGAAGGGGGAGGCGGGGGAGGCGGGGGAGGGAAAGAGTCAAAAACTACACTTGCTAATATCTCCACCACGAATGTAGATAGGAAGTTGAAAATCAGTAGAGATATAGAGAAGGTTGTGGGACAAACTTTAAAAATAATTTAATTTTTTTTTCCATTGGCGTCCGAAAAGTGGGGGCTAAAAACCAATTGTCGGCCGAATTGTTTTTTCAAATGATTATATCTTCGAAGTTACTTATTGTAAAAAATTCATATTTTGGGACCATTAATGTGGCATACAGCTTCACCGGAATCAGTTTAGAGATTGGCTTATTATTGTAAGGGGGAGGGTCAGGGGGGTGCAAAGAAAAACACTTAAAAATTAATATCTCAACTATCTCTTAAGCTATGTAATTGAAACTTGGAACGTATATTAGGCTATACTAGAAAAATACGGAAAAAATATAATATGTTGAAATAATAGCAGTGGGGGAAATGGGGAGCATTTAAAAAATGGCGCACTTTCCAAACTTACAAATCATGATATCTCAAAATTATGTACAAATATCAATTGTCAGGTTGTAGAGCTATAAAATCGCTAAATTTGGTAAAAATTTTAAGCTGGGAGGTGTAAGGGGATGGAGGTTGTAAGCAAAAATGTCGAAAATTTTGAGTGATTATTTTATGGCTCTGGTGAAAGATATAAAGTTTAAGTCTTGCACGTGAATACATCTATTTGATATATACATAGAAAAATAATAATAACTTGTGGCATAATTGTTATAAACCGACCCCCCCGGTCTAACGTGCACAAGGTGTTTCGTGTGCATTGAAAAAAACACATAAACTGAAAATTTTTAAGTGAAATTTTAAGGTAGAAACTTGAAAATTTGGGCAATGCATTTAAAAAAAATCCTTTAATATACGAAATATTAACTGGTCGAAAATTTTTAAAACTTCTACTTCCTCCCATACAAAATTATTTTTTCGACCATTTTCAAGAAATCAATTATTACCTAACTGTTAAAGGCTAACTTTTAAAAATAGTTGAAACAAAATTGCGTCAAAAGTCTTGAAATCACTCTTTCCCTTCTACCCCCTCCCATACAAAAGTGTGATTTCTACGAACTACGAACTACGAACTTAGAATTTTGTACAAGCACCTTACAAGAGAAATGAAATTAAACTGCATCACAAGTTTTATGATTCCCTTACCCACTCTCCCCCTCCCATACAAATGTTCGGTTTCGTGAATGTAGAATACAGCGAATTTTATGAAAATTCTATGCAACTTCGTCTATGAAACATATTATATACAGAGAATATTGAACGTGATTCATGCAATCAATTAAAAATCTATTAACATCCACCTACCCTTACTATTACCCCTCCTCCTCCCCTCATAAAAACCCAAACTTGCAGAAACGAATGAAGTATTGTTATATTGACAACAGCCGTGCCCAAGAAGTCACTTTCACTTAGTTTTCCCTACCCACTCTAACCTGCATATTGTCTTTCCACTCATCTGCAACTCGTCCCAAGAATAATAAAGTTTCGCCCGACTTGTTAGCAGTTTATTTTACTTGTGGAACACTCATGTAAAAATCCAATTGCGAGAAGTAGTTATTGAAATTTCTTAACATGTATGAAACCGGTTCATGAAAAGTAGTTCGTGTGATGCTGCGGAATTTTACAAAGCTCGTATTTTCGCAAACGACGACATGGAACGTTTAATTTAATCACTGACAGAAATTTGTCAGAGCCAATTATACCTGAAATAACTTAAAACCAAAAATAATTTTAGCATGTATCCGCCTTTTCTCAAAGGACTTCATAAACAGCAGTAACTTGAGTGGATCGGACCAGGGAAGGCCTTAAGAACCGACGCTGAACTGCTTCGATTGTATCTATGTAAATGGAATAAAATGGCGACCAAATAAGACTAGCATATTCTGAAATAGATCGGACGAATGCATAATATAACAATTTCGTTGTAAAGAAATCATTTTATTCTTTGGATTGTCTCCTAACAAAACTGAGAATAGCGAAATGTGATTCGCACGATTATCAAAGGTAAAATTACAGTTGAATAGTACGAGGCTTCCGTGGCGTAGTGGGCAGCGTGCTTACTTCTCAGCCAATAGGTCGTGGGTTCGATTCCCACTCCAGACGGGATTTTTTTAAGCGCAAATTTTTCAGCTGCTACTGGTGATAAAAAATTATTCGCAATAAAATGGCGAAACGTTGTAAAAGTGAAACAGTTCCACTTCAAGAAGGCCTAGATACTCAGTAGATGGTTTCTGTTCGCTTTCTATCATTCAGTCCCCCATAACATCTGCAAATATTTGTCAGTAAGCAGCCAGTACAACTGAGCAATATACCAGCTTCTCCACTCGCTACGGTCGTTCTCACTCCCCTTCCCAAACCTTCCCAATCCCATTCCTTCCCTCCATGACTGTGTTTGTGCATTGCACATAATGGCCGAAGTTGCCTATAACACAGTTCATTCTGTAAAAAAAAAAAAACGTTCAAATAACGTACTTTGTCAGAACGTAGTAAAGAGCATCAATCTACAAAACAGTCAAAATTAAGTGATATTCTCTTCTTAGAATACGAAACAGTAGTGCACCTTTTAATGTTCAGATGTAAATTGTTAAGTAAGCACCATTCATGAAAACGCGAGATATCACTTTGCAATAATAAACAATCATTGCTGCTGGAGATATCTTAAAGATTTTCGCGTCATCGGCATAAAGAAGAATGTTCGAGTAAGAGATAAACGAACTCATGTCATTAATAATGAGAAGGAATAGAAGTGGATCCACTACCTTGCGGAACTCCTGAAGTATTAAATATTTCAGAAGATAAGGCTCTAAGAAAGTGTGCTTTCTGAATGCCATAGCTTAGATACGACTTAATCCAAAGTGCGAAAATATTAGGAAAATCAACCAGACGGAGCTTATCCACAAGAATATTATGGTTATGGCTTTACTAATCAGTGTTTCAAATTTTCTTTCCCAAAAAAAAAAAAAAATTATCCGAATCGGTCCAGCTTCTCAAGTGATGCGCTTAACGATCAGCATTTAAGTTTTCTTTATATATGTAGGTTTCAGACTTTCTGTGAAATTTAAAGTTGGATAATAACTGATTCTTTTCAATCTGCTAGTTTCCTCCTATTTTATCCTATGGAATGAAAAAGCTTACAAAACCCCTAAATTTCATGAGCCTAGCACCCAAAAGAACCCATACGATAAATTTTACGTTTCTAGATGATAATTTGGTATAGTCTCTTGGCTAGCGTGTTGGTGAAATCTAGTTCGGCATATAATACCAATGCATTGTCTAGGGTATATTTGGGTTACTTTAGTCTTCGATAATGAAAGTTCGTGGAAAGAGGTTCGATTTTGGCTGTTGTGCCATTAAAGAAGAAGAAGGTGATGGCTTTACGCATTTAATGTCTAAATATAAGTGTTTTCTTAAGCTAAAGCGCTGCGAAGATATGGGAATTCCACAAAACGAGGTATCCCCCCATTTTACATCTAGGTGATTAAATTTAAAAAAAAAACCATAAATGAATTTTGTTCGAAAGATGTTAATACAATTTCATATTCGTTAGCTTAAAGTATTTTCGAAGCAAAATAATTGATGAAGTAGGAGTTATTCACGCTTCTCTTCTTATTTTCAATTTCAACGTAATTCAACATAAGAAGGAGCTGGATAAGAATAAGATAAATAGATATGATAAAAATAGAACCACTTGAAGTAAAACTTAAATTTTGCATTGTTGTTGTTGTCAAGCTAATCTATACATATAAATATTGTTATAGTGTATGTCTGTTATTTGTTTATGAATAACTATAAATAAGTTTTTTGCGTTATTTTAGCAATAACTAAGCAGAAACACACGTTTTTAAAAATTTTCTCTGCCTGTCTTTCCGGTTTTCACGCAAAAACGGCTAAAATGATTGTAAAGAAACTTTCACAGTTTATTAGATTTGCATCGAGATGTAATCTGCGTGTGGTCTTATTTCCATACCCCCACGCCTTCCACCACCTCCCATACGAAATGACTCATTTTCAAAACTATATATTAATCAAATTTTCTTCAAAACCATTGGAGCAAATCATTTGAAATTTAGAACATACTATTTTTATCAGAAATGTGATCTATGGTATACAAGTTATTTGAATCCCCTTACTCCTTCTACCACCTCCCATACAAATTGCACAATTTCATTAAATTCAATGCACTAAATTTCTCAGTATCTTCTCAATTTTTTAAGCTTAAATTTGGTACAAAACATTTTTATAGCTACTCTAGCATGATTTAAAACAAATTCGTTCAGTGCAGCTACTTCCTATACAAAATTTCATATCACAAAAATTTCGATTTCATCTATGGTATCGAATGATTGGGCTCTACGCACAATCGTAGCCCTGTTACGTTTTCAAGCTTAATGTTATTTTATTTTGGTTTTTTTTTTAATTAACACAAGCTATAATTATTCACATATCCTTAATGCTCTTCAATACGTATATCGTCTCAAATCACGGGATTGATTTGATCACGAACCTCTTCCATTCAATTGCGAGTATCATGGTATCATTCTTAAATAATTTATGGTTCTGATTCCAACAAAATACAAAATATTGTGTTCAAAGAGCCATTAAAGTAAGCAGATTATATATCCCACATAATGTATTACTAACTACATTCTCAAAAATTGCTTATTATTGCGATTTGTATGCTGATGAAGTCGCGGGCGTTTGCTAGTAGCTTAATATACATTAGATTGTACAATGTAGTTGGCTTTCTTTTCTGTTTCACAGCGGCCTATTGACCTATTGAGTTATTCAACTAAGGTTCCAGTCTGATTTCTATATAGTTGCGAATATTCAGAAGATTTTTTAATCGAATATTTTGCAAAATTCTCTGCATACTTACTACTTGGTGTCGAAATCCAGTGAAGGACACACGCTGGGTTATGCAAGATTTGGATGCAGATTTTTGCAGTACTGTGACCAATGAAATCAGATTAGCATCCCTTTTAGTACAATGAATCAGCTTCTTAATTTTTCTCTCATAATCTCTGTATGCTGAGATCTATATATGGGTTACTTGGTTTTTGTTCAATAGTTCTTTTATAGTGATTTCTATTCGCCAAAAAAATATGACCCGTTTTTGCCCTTTAAAATGCAAAATTATTGCAGTTTTACACTCATTTTTCTCAGTTCCGTCGGTCAGGTCAATTTACACTTTAAGTGCAAGTTTTTTGCATTTTTTTTTATCATGTTGTCTGTATACCGAACAGCTGATTGCCTTTCGAAACTGTCAAAACAAAGCGTTTTAATTTGTCTTGTTATCTCTAAATGGTCCTGCGAAGATTTTGGGAAAATTAAGAAAAGTTACGTATGCACTCATATTGCATACTTCATGTAAAGTTTTAAGTCCTTTTAAGTAAGATCTATCCGTTAGAATCTGTTACCGATGTTGTCAGATGATTTATTTTTTTCATGTTGTTGTACATTACAGGTCAATTGAGTTGCACCGCCGAAAAATTCGGGGCAAGAAATGTGCATTTTCAGGTCAAGTTTTACCTAGTGCGCAAACCATTTTTCTAGCAAGGCAGAATTTTTTTTCCAATAGAACATCGGAACTGCTAAAAAAAATGTTAAGGGCAAAAACGGGTCACATTTTTTTGGCGAATAGAAATCACTATTAGTAACTACGAAATAAATAAAATTCTCCGCTACATTCTACAAGACCATTTTCTCTTTCCCTACTGTACTGAGGCAAATCCCCATGATTGGCTACATTATATCTATCTAACTTTTACTTAAAAATCCTTCATGTTAAGTAGATAGGTTTCACATGTTCCAAGAATAATGTTTGTATTTAAATTAGTATCTTAGGTTACAAATGGCAAGGGAGAATTTCGAGCTCTAACATATACTGAAATTTTAGATTTAAATCTATTTAGGTTTTATATGAAATATACACTAGGTAAGTCCATTTAAGGGATTGTATAATACGAAAAGGCGTTTTCGTTGAGATACGAGGAAGGTCAAAAATTTCGCGGAATGAAGGGGATGGAGAAGGGAGGGGGAAATATTTTTATCGGGAGGTATTCTAACATTCAATACAGGTATAAGGTTTTTGTAAAATTGAATCACTTACATTTTAGTGAACGACAAATCAACAAGTCAATCGGAAAGAAAACGCTAACTACGGACAAAATTGAGTTTCGTGCTGTCCTAAAGTTTCTTTTCAAGCAAAGAGAATGCCAAAAATTATTTTAGAAGAAATGTCATCTATTTACGGGGACTCTTGCCCTGGAAACCAATTATTTAGAAGTGGCAGAGAGACAATTGAAGATGATGTACGCTCGGGCCGTCCTATTGGGGCCACTTCCTCAAAAATCGTTGAAAAAGTGGAGAAACTTGTTCTCGACGATGCTCGTTTAAAGAAAAAACAAATCGGGAAAATTTTTGGAGTATTAGATACAACCATTTTGAATATCCTCCATGATCATCTCGGTGTGTCTAATGTCATCGCAAGATGGGTACCGAGAATACTCTCAGCGGTTCTGACAAAGCAGCGCGTCAAGTGCTCACACGAGTTTTTGGATCTTTGTAGCGAGAATAAGGATGCAATTTTAACCAGGATTGTTACTGGAGACAAAACTTCGGTTCATCATTATGAATCAGAGCAGGAGTTAATGCAATGGCTCCGTAAAGACGGTTCACTCCCCTAGAAGTTCAAGGTCTCACAATCCAGCGGAAAAATCATGGCCACTATTTTTTGGGATTTAGAGGGGTTTTGATGATCGACTATAAAGAAAATGGAGAAAATATTACAGGTTGCATTGGCTGCTCTACCGAAATGCGGCTACCGAATATTAAACTACCTTCTTATAGTCCAGATCTAGCCTCTATCTAGGTGAAGTCGGCAATTTGAGCTTTTTTTGACGGCCGTTTTATCAAATTTTTTTTAGAAGTAATGAATAAACTTTGTGAGAGATGTAAAAAATGTTGGGTTACCGGAAAATGTATTGAAAAGAAAAAATAATATCTTGTTTAATTTGCCCCTCTTCCCCGTCAATCAATTTTTGACCTCCCCTCGTAATTTTGAATCAAAAAGTTTTGCGCATAGCTCAAAATAGTTGAAGTAGTGATAAATAGGAGAAAAAAATGTCATGCGATTAGCTGGATGGCCAGGAGCTAACTGGAAAAAAGTTACTTCGAAAATTCGATGTACCTTTAAATTGTTATAAATCTAATTGATTACATAATTTTTATTATTATTTTTTTCGGCTCTCAACAAATCAGTCTCTATGCTATTATAATTAAGAAAGAGGGATGAAAAAATATCATTTTTATGCAGAGAATTTAAAATCAAAATCAAGCCTTTTCAGCGAATTAAACAATTTTTCAGAATGTAATACTTTTAATAGAAACATTGAAATTTGGTAAAATTTCTAATCAGTTCCCTCCGGTTTAATTTTCGGTTATGGGAGAGAAATTAACACTTCTTCACAAAATATAAAAAAGATTTTTTTATAAAATTTGCATTTTTATTATATCTTTAAAAACTTCCAGCACAAAAGTGTTAAAAGCTTCAAAACCAATTAACCAATCACATTGTCATTGAGCCAGTTCCCTCACCAAGGTTTTGATTTACGGATATTTGAAAAAGAGTGAAGGTTTCCTACGTTTTCAGTGAAATTGTTTATATATGAAACGCTACATTTTCACTTAAATATGCTATTTTATATATGCGATCCGTTAAATCTAAATTCAAATTCTGATGTCAAAGTAATTTCCAACAGCTGCACCAAATCGGTTAAAATGTTGACTTCAATTGGTGGTATTTACCGGAAGAGGTTATAGCATTTTATCTATTTTTCTACAATGGCGCTACAGCCCAAATCGGGCCTTGGCCTCCTGACATTCAGGTTCCTTAACATTTTTCATTACTTATTGTGGAAGGGTTGTTAGACCTTCGCACAACCCTACGATTTTTTTTTTAATTTTCGTAGATTGAGGTGACCAAGGTATATCCAAGCAGGCAATGTGCTGGAATTGTATATATTTCGCCAACCGGGATTTGAACTCACGACCATCGCATTACAAGACCAACACGCTACCTACTAGGCTACACTCTAGCTAGTTTTATCTATTCACTGCTCGTATACTCCGACGAGAAAATCCCACTGTTTAAGCGTACCTTTACCTGTTGATATCTCGGTTGCAAGTCAACATAGTCTCTTAATTTTAAAAGGAAAATTGTTGAAGAAAATTTGATCTAGTTGAAAAGCTTTTTCTCCAGTCTTAGTAATAGTGCTAATCCAATATTTAGTTCAAAATTTGAGATCGTTAAATGTTATACGTACTGAGAAAATTGGTTTATAGTATTTCATGAAAATTGCAATTTGTATGGGAGGTGGTGGGAGGATTGAAGCGATTCATTAAGGCTAAAATTAATGTAGTTATAGTTTCTTTGAAGAGATGCAGTGGTATTTCTGGCCATTCAGGATGCCTTCTGAAAAAAGGTTAGTCGGAAAACCGGGAAAACGCTGGGAGGATTTAATCGACGAAATCTGAAATTTTCAACATTGAGGACGTGGTCATTGGACCGAGAAAATTGGAGCCAAAGTCTACAGGAGGCCAAGGCCCGACTTGGGCTATAGCGCCATTGATGATGAGTCTCCAAGAAAATTTGATTATTGCGATTTTTTTGAAAATAATTCATTTTGTATGGGAGAGGGTAGAAGGGGTGGAGCGATTTGGGCTGTTCATGAGCTCGACTTTACTTTTCGTCAAAAATAACGTATAAAAAATTGAACTTTCTGGCTCAACGCATTCTCAATCCAGAGAGCGCACGGACGGATAGACCAACATCCGGTTTCGAGATGTTCGATTGATAATATTAACTTGTGCGTCATTATTTTTTCGCCGAACCTTATTATTAGCGTTACAAACTTTAGAGCAGACTTATAGTGCTTGCAGATTTCATGTAAAGTACAAAGCATGAAACGAATTTCTTCAATAATCTCAATAATGGAAAAAATGTCAACATACGAGTGTTTGCGCTGTATTGAGATAATACATTGACATATTTTGCATTCATAAAGGCCTTGGGTCTGTCATGGTTTACAAACAGAAAAAAAATCAAGCAAGCTGATTTAAGAAAAAAAAAAAATTCAAACTTTACGATTCATCCGACTAACATAAAAGCTCTTTTTATCGTTTTTTGTATTTATAATATATGGTAAAGTAAATTATTTAACGTTTTAAATCAGTGAAAAGTTGTTGCTTTCTATGTACTCTAATTTTTATACCGAGTAAAATCCAACATGATTTCATGGAACGAAGGTAATTATGCTAACTAATTGTATTCTTACTATTACCCTCTTTAAAGTGTGATGAATTTAATTTAGTGGTATTTCGCTTTTAATGTCTTTAGCTCGCTAAGGATGATTTTAATGGAATTTGTATCATTCCATAAGACTAATTAAATTTTAAAAGATAAACACCTTGAAAATTTATAGAAATGAATAATTAATAGGCGAAGAACATTCCACAAATTTATTCAAGGTAATTCAGCAAGGACATAGCTTGGCGGCGTGAAGTTGAAGAATACTTACAGGCAGACAGTTTTGGAAATGTATTTGTAATATAATTTACAATTTTCAAATAAACGATAGTTTTCTTCTTATTAACCATAATTATCTGATTGTGTTCAGTAACACCAGATCGCAGAAGTCATTTTTGCAAGTGATGGAAATGTTATGAAATAATCCTCGTACGTATAACTTTGAAGTCATTCTGATAAAAACTTCACTAACTCGCCAAAATTTCTAACCGGTAATCATTCAAATTTACTTACCACTGAAGACTTTAATCTGGGATCGGGCTTTACGAACAGGTTCCTTGAAACGAAAATATAATTAGTTTAATAAATTTGCTTATCTTGAAGATCGAACACAGTGCCAAGGATTGATATCTGGTTTTGAGCTTCCTAAGCAATTTCTGTTCATTTCGATTTTTCTTCGCGCCCTATTTCTTAGCGTTACCAAATTCGTAGCAGAAAGTTTTAGATTAGATTAGACTACACGGTGGGGTAGGTTTGGTTTCCTCCTTCAATCCTTAGCTTAGGATATCAGATGGAGGAATGCCCAAAAATTCAATGGAGTTCACGAATCGTTGACCAAAATGAAGGACTCTTTTGGTCACCAGTGAACAAAAAGATTTCGCTCAGCCGTTTCTTTCTCCTCATTGCGCATTCTGCAGAGATTTTCCTCTGAGCTTCTAGTTCTATAAATATGTCTCTTTGTATGACAGTATCCAGTTACAACACCCACCAAGAGTACAGTCTGATTTCGTTTCCATTGCAGAAGTTCTTGTATCCGAATGTTTTGACATAAAAGGCTTAGAATGCTTATTACCGAGTCCCAACAAATAGTAAACTTGTAATAATTCAAATTTTATCTTTTCGAAAATTTTACGATTTAACGTTCAAGTTTTTATACTTTAAATGGAATCAGAGAGTATTATAATTTTGCTCTAAATTTTGTAACGCCAAGAAGTAATGCTTGCACAGAGTCGCCAAGAATACCGAAATATTTGTTGTCACTGAAAAATTTCGAAACTGGATGCCCGTCCGTTCACTCTCTAGCTCAAGAACGCGTCGAGCTAGAAACTTTAAATTTTGTACACGTTGTTTTCGACGAAAAAGTTCGTGATCAGGCCGAATTGCTCCACTCCTTCTACCCCCACTCAAAAAAAACGACTCATTTTCAATCATTTACAATAATCAAATTTTCTTGGAAACTGTAAAAGCTACTGATTTGAAATTAGGAATATATTATTTTTGTCATAAATGTGATGTTAGTAATAAAAATTATTCGAACACTTTTTCATGAAATTCTCTAAACTGAGCCTTTGAGGTAAATACTTAATTAGTACGGTGAGCTAGAAGGTTCAACTTTCATTAATCTTCATAAACTGCAGTGGGCTGGCCATGTAGAGCAAATGAAAGGCAGAACAATCCCCAAACGTGCTTTTAAAGACATAGCGAGTGGTAGCCGGCCAGTAGTAAAACAACGCAAGTGATAGGAAGACTCGGTTAATTAGCACCTGGTGAATGCGGTCTTTGGATTGAGACGATTAGAGGTGACGACTTCAGGAGGCCAGGGTCCGATTTGGGCTGTCGCCCCATTGATGGTAGCTTATTAGTAATATCATAAAGATCACAAAATCACTGATTTGCTTCACTGCTTCTACCCAAGTACGAATTTTACTAGTCCAAAATTTAAGAAATGTCTGTTTAATAATATTCATAGTTATTTCTGAAAAAATCACCAAAATTTTCTTACT
This sequence comes from Chorisops tibialis, assembly GCA_963669355.1. Lineage (NCBI taxonomy): Eukaryota > Metazoa > Arthropoda > Insecta > Diptera > Stratiomyidae > Chorisops > Chorisops tibialis. Next base: position 62,949,641 of record OY770264.1, on the reverse strand, counting down.
CCTACTGCCACCTCTCATACAAACTGAACAATTTCACTAAATATAATGCATACATGTTCTCAGAACCTATTCAATTTCTAGAGCATACATTTTGTATAAAACATTTATATAGCTTCTGTAGCATGATAGAAAAAAATAAACTGTCAACAAGTCGGGCGCAACTTTTTTATTCTTGGCACAAGTTGAAGATGCATGGAAAGTCAATATGGAGGTTAGAGTGGCTAGGGAAGACTAAGTGAAAGGGGGTTCGTGGGCAGGGCTCTTGTCAATTTAACACTTAATTGCGGATACGATCAATAGCTGCAGTATACTGAATAAATATTTCATTCGTTGATTTGTGGAAGTTTGAGTTTTTATGAGAAGGGGTAGGTAGTAAGGTAGTAAGGGTGGGTGGGTGTTAATAATTTTTGAAATGATTGCTTAAATCAAGTCCAATATTCTCGGTATAGAATGCCAGTTTCATAGACGAAGTTGAATAGAAGTTGAAAGGAGGCTTGGAAATCGTAAAATTTGTAATGCAATTTTATTTCGTTTCTCTTGTAAGATGCTCATACAAAATTTCTAGTTCGTAGCTTTTAATTTGTTGATCATTAGTTATTTTATTGAAATTCGTCGAAATCATACTTTTGTATGGGAGGTGGCAAGCGCTATCTCAAAACTTTTAACGCAATTTTTAAAATTGTTATTTTTATTCTATGTACATCAAATAGATGTATCCACATGCAAAATTCAAACTTTGTATCTTTCACCAGATCCATAAAAATATCACTCAAAATTTTCGACATTTCTGCTTACCACCTCCCTCCCCTTAAACACCAAACTTAAATTTTTTATTAAAATTAAAGATTACTTAGTTCTAAGATCTGATAAATTTTGGATTTGATATCTGTATTCAATTTTGAAATATAACAATTTGTAATTATGGAAAGTGCGCCATTTTTGAAATGCTCCCTATTTCCCCCAAATACTAATATGTTCACATATTATATTTTTTTCATATTTCGCTAGTATATTTTAATATATTTTTTAAGTTTCAACTACATAGTTTAAGAGATAGTCGAGATATTAATTGTTTAATGTTTTCCTTCGCACCCCTCTGACCCTCCCCCTTACAATAATTAGCCTCTCTCTAAGTGGATTCTGGTGGATCTGTATGCCATCTTAATGATCAAAAATATGAATTTTTTATGGTGAGTAATTTCGAAGATATAATCACTTGAGAAAAAAATTCGGCCAACAATTTGTTTTTAGCCCCCCCCCCCTCCTTTTTTTTCGGACAAAAAAAATATTAAATTATTTTTCAAGTTTATCCCACACCGCTCTCTATACCTACGCTAATTTTCAGCTTCCTATCGGCATTCGTGGTGGAGATATTAGCAAGTGTAGTTTTTGACTCTTTCATTCCCTCCGCCGCCCCTTCCACCTGACTGTCCCCGAAGTTTACATAATGGAGCTCACTTATCCAACCAATAATCCACCCAAAAACGACATTCTACCTTGAATAGTGTCAGAGACAAGAGTTCATATGTAGGGCGTACGACGAATTTTTTTTTTTTTGCATCTTTAGGCTAATTTAGTCATGAAACGCGAAAAAATAAAATTTTCAGGGTAGCAATTTTTTTTTCTGTGTTGATCACAATACTTTACTGTAAGAATATTAAAGTAAAAGTTTTATATGTTAGGAGAGGGCAGTAAATTTGAAATGTAATTTTATTTTTCAGAAGAAGGAAGTTGATAAATGCCAACTTCGCCTTGTTTGCTTTGCTGTAATGTTCCTGACTATGTTAGAGTATACTCTGGGGTAGGGTTGTACGGAAAACTCTTATGGTCGGAAGTGCATTTCATTAGCTGCATTTTTGGCAAATATCTATGTAAGTCTTACGGGCTGGTACACAGATATAAGACTTGCGTGGCCTAGTGGGCAGCGTGCTTGCCTTACAGTCAATAGGAAGTGAGTTCGATTCCCACTCCATGCAGTAGATTTTCTTAAGCACGAATTTTTCAGTTGCTATTGGCAATAAAAATTATTCGAAATAAAATAGGCAAACAATGTAAAAGTGAAACAGTTGCACATCAAGAAGGTCTGTATACTCAGTAGATAGTTTCTGTTCGCTTTCAGCCAATACAACAGACAAAATATACCAGCTACACCACTCGTTACAGTCGTTCTCACCTCCCTTCCCCAACCTTCCCAGTCCCATTCCTTCGCTCCATGAGTTTGTTTGTGCATTGCACTTAAAGGCCGAAATTGCCTATAAGACAGGTCATTCAGTAAAAAAAAGATGAATTTTACTTTTGCCTAATTCGATGGAAATATATTTCCTAATTTCATTAATGAAGGGGTATATTTGTCGTGGGTTGGTGATGGCCTGTTCTATTGGAAAGGAAGTCTGTGAAGATATTTTAATTGCCGGTTTGATAATTTATTGTCTGGATGATTTGTAAAATAGCGAAGGCTTCTTCGGCGTAAATGGAAAGGCCCTCTACCTACGTGAAAGATACCTTCAGAATATGTTTGCTGTATCTTCAAACTTTGAAGGATATTTAGCCGATTTGTCACGAAGCAATGGTAGTAATGGTAGATACTAGGGAGCTGAATAAAGTCCGATTTTGTTGCGCACTAGTACTTGATCTCCTTAAGGCTGTTTACAAGGTGTTTACGTGTGAATGTTGGTTGCACCAAGGGGCAGGACGAGGTAGTTGTGTGTTAGAACGCAGGGAGGGTGTTGGTATCGGATTGGGGTGACTGGTACTTATTGAAGGTGTAGAGTAATTCATTTCTTTTGTTGTAGGGACACGTGAAGAAGCGGCGGAATCAGATTGCTTAAGTTATTTTAGCCCATGTTATACATGATGAATAATACGCATCATTAAATTAAATTTAAGACTTTATTTAAACTTAAAATGAAATAGTAAAAAGAAAAACTAATTTCTTGATGCTTTCGGGGCGTTAACAAAGTTATAATATGTTCGCGAATCAGGAGGTCACGGCACCGTCAACGGTATAATCATATTAGAGGCTAAGTAACGGCTAGTTCTCCGGCGTCTACAATGTGTTATTGTTGCCCGTGCTAAGGTTTGATACTGTACGGGCATTATCACTTTTTACCCCGAGCCAGCTACTAATTTTTGTTGTATTGTTGGTTGTGCTTTGCTTTACTTTTTTTTTGCTGATGAATCGGCGATTTGTTGTGTTTTGTTTTTTTGTAAATAAATTTTAGTATTGTCCTAGGCAAATTTTTTATTAGTTTTTTTTTTAGTACTGTCTTAGACAAATTTTTATTTATTTTTTGGTAGTATAATTTATTTTATTAAATTTTGCATTTTTTTTGGTTTGAGCTGATAGTTTTTTGGTTTGGTGAATGTTTTCACAGTGCATTTCGAATTGAAAGAAATGATTTCCGGATTCTACATTGTTACGCTTTATTATTCGTGACGTTTCGGTCTCTGCTAAGACCTTTATCAAACTGATCGACAATTACAAAACACAATTATTATATAGAAGGAAGGGTAATTAGGGTTAAATTAGTTAATTAAGGTTAATTAATTAGTAGCAGTTAGTTAAATTGGTTAACGATTTCTGGGTACGGATTTTGTTCTTACCAAATTTTAAGGCATGTAGCCAAACTGCTGATAACTTTTATCCGGTGTTTCGGTTGAAGTTCTCTGGATGTTTAGAAATTCTTATTGCTTCTCGTACTATTCGTTGATAATATTGATTTGTCCTGGCCAGAATTTTTGTTGTTGCATGTTCCGCGATCGCTGATGACTATATCTGGTTTTTCCGTGTGCATCGTTGGTGCTCGTTGACCCCTTGTTTGGACTGTGCGTCCCGTTTCTCCTATGTATACTTTATCGCATGAGGCGCACGGTACTTTATACTCCTTCAGTCTTCAATGGTTTTTTGTCCTTCTGGTTTCCCTAAAATTCCTCCGATAGTAGTCGAGGTAGTGAATGTTGTCTTGATATAGGATTTTCGAAGAATTTTTCCTATCTTATCCGTCGTGCCCTGGATGTAAGGTAGTTTTACCCATCGTTTGTCTGCACTTCCTTCTTCAGTGTCCTCTCGTTCTGTTTTCCTTGGATGCTTCGGATTCCACGCCTTGTTAATTTCGCTCGCTTTGTATCCATTTGCTGTGAGTGCCCGATTCAACTGTTCCTTTTCCTTTCGTAGACTGCCCGGATTTCCTTCAGTTATACGTTGAGCTCTGTGTATTAGGGTCTTCAGTACTCCTGTTTTCTGGCTTGTGTGGTGATGTGAATGAGCGTGGAGAAATCTGTTGGTGTGAGTTGATTTCCTGTATACCCCGAAGCTTAGCGACGTATCATTCCTTTCTACGAGTACATACAAGAATAGCAGTTTCCCGTTGCTTTCCGTTTCCATGGTGAACTTAACTTTTTCGTGGTGTGAGTTCAGGTGTGCAAAAATTTGTCGAGCTCTTCTTTCCATGTTGCCAAATGATGAAGGTCTCATCCACATACCGTTGATACAATTTTGGTGTTAATGGAGCTGAGTTAAGTGCGTTCTTTTCGAATTCCTCCATGAAAATTTCCGCAGCCACCGGAGAAATTGGAGATCCAATAGCCGCTCCTTCTGTTTGCTTAAAGAGTTTCTCTAGAGCTGAAAAGAAAGTATCATTTAAACAAAATTCTATTAAGTCATACCTGTTGTCCGGGATGAGTTTCCTGATGATACTTAAGGTGCCCTTAATCGGGATGTTACTGAACAGTGATTCCACGTCTAGACTGACTAAAATATCCGTTGGTTCCAATTTGACTTTCTGAAGAATCTCTACTAAATGAGCGGAATTCTTAACAGAGCGTGATTTGTTACCTACTAGTGGGCGTAACTTAGTCGCGAGAGCCTTTGCCAGTTTTTGGGTAAGTCAATCAATCAATCAAATTCCTGTTAAGACCCCCTATAGAGGCATAGGACAGAAACAACTCTCTTGCACAAGGCGCGATCCTGAGCATCGGCCTTAAGCTGTTGCCAGGACTTGTTTATTCCTCTGGCCTCCTGCTCGCTTCCATGTGTTTTGGGTAAGTGATTGTACCGAACTGACGATGGGTCGAAGTAGAGTATTCTCCTTATGAATTTTCGGAAGTCCGTACATTTTTGGTGTATGAGGGTCTGAAGGGATTAATTTGGCATATTTTCCCGCTAATATGGGATTTTTCTTGATGGATAGGGCTAGCTTCCGGTGAAGGGCAGTGGTATCTTATCCTCGTATTGTTCCTTGTCCATGACTACCGTTGCATTTCCTTTGTCCGCTGGCATAATCACTATTTCTTTCGTTTGTTTAAGCTCTGTTAAAGCTTTCCGTTCTTTCGGGGCAATATTTGTCGCAGACGGCACTGCTCGCTTGATGATGTGAGAGACCTCGTGTCTGATTTCAATCGCTTGCGGAAGACCTCTGATTGCCGGCTCTATTTGCTGAATGATTTTTTCGGTTGGAATTCTTGTTGGAGTAAGAGCGAAGTTGAATACTTTGCTTAACACATCCTCTTGTTCCCTGGTAAACTGCATTGATGAAAGGTTGACTACTACGTTGTTGCTTCTCGTCGGCATCGGTTGCGCTGCTTCTAATATAGTTTTTTTTTTTACGGCACCGAGTATAACTTAGGAGGTCACCCTTTAATGCAATGCACAGTTATGTCGGTATAGGAAGTAGAAGTAGATTAATGCGTTATATATAATTTTATTAGCCCAATTTTTATTTTTTGTGTGCATTTAATCTAAATTAATTTTTAATTCGCAAAAAAAAGAAAGAAAAAGTCATTGATCATGGCCTTCACGATCGATCAGATCAACGTCCGGGGTCTGAACTCTGCCTATCTTAAGTGTATATCCACACTCACACTGAAAGACCGCATATTTTAGCACTTGGCGAATGTAAGGTGTTATTTCAGATGTTTTTCGCCAACGGGGTGTCATACTCTACATGATGTATCTTTCCAATTAGTTCCCTATTTGGGGAACTGCTCTTGGCTCAACTAGTATTTTTTTGACGGCATTCAGGCAAAGAAACAAGCATTTCAAAAATTTAAAGGCAATAAAACATCTGTCAACAGAGATCTCTTCGATGCGTCAAGAAATGCCTGCAAATCCATACTCAAGCGTGATAAATTTGAACATGACTATAAATTTCGTCGGAAGATCCTTCAGTTCCCTAAAGACTCGATATCTTACTGACCATTCATTGAAACGGTCAACAACAATTTCATTTCTTCTTCAATACCACCTCTTGTTGATGACAACCGTACCGTGATTGATCCTATAGACGAAGTTAACTTAGTAGCACCAAGTTTAGTGAGAAACTCCCGATCTCCACCTTCAATAAATCGCCTCCCTCTCTAAATGATTCTGCTTTCTCGCTGCTCACACTACATTTTCGCATGAGACTTATTTCTAGGATCCTTCAAGAGCTTTATATTCACAAATCTGCTGGTCCGGAAGGTATTGCCCACATTTACCCCTAAAAAGTGCTCTTCTTATTTAGCTAAGCATTTCCGCAATCTTTTCTATCTTTCCTATTCTTCTGGGTAGCTTACAAGTATGTGGAAAGTTCCGAATGTTCAGTCAATTCCCGATAGCAATTACTTCAGTGCTCTCGAATGTAATGGAAACTGCTGTCAATCGCGAAATCTTTCAATATTTCGAGGATAACCTTCTAATCCATGATCGTCATTATGGGTCTCGTTCTGGGAGGTCGATGGGAGATTCTTTGGTCTACTTGGAAGTCTTGTATACATATACACGGCAAAGGTCAATTTTTCGCACTTGACATTGCAAAAGCTTTTGACAGAGTTTGGCATGAATGTCTCATAGTTAAGCTTAGAGCCATAGGTCTTAATGCCACCCTTGTTACATAGATTGAGGGTTTTCTGTGAGGACGCACTATACGAGTAGTACTAGATGGTGTTACTTCTTCCTCCTTCCCAATAGATTCCGGCGTCCCTCAAGGCTGTGTTTTATCACAAACTCTTTTATTAGTTTTCTTCAATGACTCTCAATTCAATCCTTAGTTTCAGAGATGACAGTACTTTAGATAACACATATGAACTTAACTCTTCTGCGGAGTCAAATTTTTTCTTGGTAAACAGGTAGGAGTGTCCTTAATTATTATCCCAAAAATCAGCGCAGTCTGTTAATCAGTTTGTTTACAGCAGCTGGTTGAATGGGTACATCTCAGTAGTCCTACCTACCTGCAAATAACAAATTTTGAAATATCATTTCCCATACTAATTTTAATTACAAATTCCCGGTACTTTACGTTCAGAATGTACTTTTATGGACGAGTTGTCTAATAGAATTCCATTTTGTATTATGTTGTATCATACGTTTGGTGTATTTCAGTTATTGCGCTTCACATAGCTCGATATTAGATTTAGTGATTACTGGAGAGTTGGAGTCGGTTGTACTAAATTCCAACTATTTGATATGTACGCTCACATGTTTTATAAACGTGCACGGATTTCAATTATAATTGTAATCTCTAGGAATATAACAATGACGACCAATACTCTAAATTTCGGTTTAGTTTGAATTGGCTTAGCTCGAATCCGTATTAATTGCCAATTAGCGGCTCCACATGTCCGACAACATCCGTAACATAAAACTGCGACACAATCATAAGCCTTAAAACTGAAATTCGTAAACACTCATATTGTTCAATTTGCTATTTTATTTCGTAAAGTTTACAAAACCAAAAGCTGAACGGAATTCGGTTCGACAAAAAAAAAAATGTGAAGTATAAATATATATATATACATAAAAGCAACGAAACCCAGATTTTTGGCTTTTGTTGAAAAGTTTTATTTTTTCTCGGGATGTTTCAGTCGGGCATGCGAAATCCCATAAGGAATGAACTTATAACTGAGAACAGCTCGATATAATGGATCAGAGAGCCTGCCGCTAAATGGTTTTCATTCATGCAAAAAACGTAATTCAAATATGTACGAAAAGGTATAATGCGTATAAAGCACATATATTAAGATTTCATTCGGGATTTTTTCCGCTATTTCGTGATTTAGTCATTCAATTTGTAAGAAACACGTGGAAAGGATCCTTTTCACGGCAGCTATGCGACATGCGGCAATTGATATTTTGGGTGTGCGGCCTTGTCAGCCATCACGTCACAAAAGACGCGTGATAATTCCGAAATTCAATTCCCTCATGGGGTGCGACGATGTGACCTTCATCAATATTCCAATCAGTAACTCATCAGCTGGAGTGGGAGGATGGGAGCAGGATGAGTTCGGGACTTGATCGGATGTTTTATGCTCGCTGAACGACTCCCTGATGACGTTGCATTGTTAATATTAAAAAGCTTTCGGAAGCAGACGTCGTATCGTCGGTCAATCATTTTCATGATTAAACTTTCGAAATTATATGTAAATTATGGACTTTAATTTCGCGCTGGAAGAATCAATTTAGTCCGTCTAGGCTCTAGGACACATTTTGGTTGGTCGGACGTCGTATCCTTCGATTCAATGGTTAAAATCGTTTTATTATTAATTATTAATCGGAAAGTTTGAAAGCGGATTAGAACTGAAATGCGGGAGCTATGAAATAAATTATAGGATATCGTTCGATAACAGATTTTTGGGGATCCGTTTGAAGCCGTTTCACCGCTTTCGGCTAGGGAGGGACTAACTTTGCGAAGATAACAAGAAATTCATATCAATTATAAGTTCTTAAAATGCGGGCATAACTTCGAATTTAACTTTTTGTTTGAAGAACATAAATTCAGTCTTATAAGTTATAATCAATAAAAAAATAATTTTCAATGGGCAAGTTTTAGAATTAATTACATTGAAAATTAATTTCGAAATTGATTTTGAATTGAATTATGTCTCGGAAGCGGTTCGCATAAGCATCTATTCTCCTCAGATTTTATATTTGTCATAGAGAATTAGCACATTGTATGCTAGCGATTTGTGCCAATGTTTTATAGTGAGAAATCCGCTGTGACAAATTAATTCAAGCTGGGTCTCTCTATAATATTTGTCTACGTCTTACCAGACAATATAAATGGAATGGCCATTTCTGGCATGTCCTAAATAAGTGCGTATTTATGCAAAGAAGTTACGTTACTTTTATCAAGCTAATATTTTTTTATCCATTAATTTACATCCCCAGATTGTGGGGTATTTTCGCAATCGTCCAAAACATGCCAGAAGATAAAGTTCATCAACTCTTAGGTAGTGTTTCCCTTTTAGGAGGTGAACAGAAGTCTCCCTTCGCAAGAAGCTGCGAGAGATTGATGCATTCATCAAATCCGTGTTGTTATATGTTTGTGCAACATGAAAAGTGACCGGTAAGGCGCAATCCAATAAAACTAAACTGCCAACAAGTCGGGCGCAAACTTATTATTTTTGGGTCAAGTTAAGGATGCATGGAAAGTCAATATGCAGGTTAAAATGGTTAAGGGAGACTAAGTGGAACCCCCTTTAGGGAAGGGCTGTTGTTAATTTAATACTTAATTGCGAATACGATCAATAGCTCCAGTACATGTAATCACTATTATTCGTTTATGCAAGTTTGGGGAGGGGTGATAGTAAGGGTGGGTGGATGTTAATAATTTTTTAATTGATTACTTGAATCATGTCCAATATTCTCTGTTCAGAATGTCAGTTTCATAAACGAAGTTGCATAGAATTTTCATAAAATTCGATGTATTTTACATTGACGAAACCAATCATTGGTATGGTAGGGTGTAGAGTAGATAAGGGAATCGTAAAATGTGTGATGCAGTCTCATTTTATTTCTCTTGTAAGGTGCTCGTACAAAATTTCAGCTTTTAATTTGTTGGTTTGTAGTTGATTTATTAAAATTGGTCAAAATCATACTTTTGTATGTGAGGGTGTAGAAGGTCAAGCATCTTCTACAATGGCACTACAGCCCATATCGGGCCTTGGTCTTCTGACTTTCAGGTTACTTTACTTTTTTCTTTAGTTATTGTGTATTGTATTGGACCTTCGCACAACCCTCTATCTTCGAATTTTTCATTTTCGCAGATTGAGGTGACCAAGTCAGTGTGCTGGAATTATGCGTCGACTGGGATTTGAACTCAGGACCTTCGCATTGTAGACCAACATGCTACACACTAGGCTACACCCTAGCTAGAAAGGCAAGCGCGATCTCAACACTTTTGACGCAGTTTTGTTGCAACTATTTTCAAAAGTTTTTGTCGAAAATTTCAAATTGATAGATTTAAAAGTTAGATGATTATTTTTTTTATTAAAAATGATCGAAAAAATAATTTTATATGAGAGGGGTAGAGGTTTTAAAGGTATTTCAATCAATCAAATTCCTGTTAAGACCCCCTATAGGGGCATAGAACAGAAACAACTCTCTTCCACAAGGCGCGATCCTGAGCATCGGCTTTAAGCTGTTGCCAGGACTTGTTTATTCCTCTGGCCTCCTGGTCAACTGCTCGCTTCCATGTGTTACATGGTCGACCAACCCGACGGCTTCTTTGAGGGTTATAATCCAGAGCCTGTTTTGCGATGTTTCACTCTGGCTTCCTCAAAGTATGACCGATCCACTGCCACTTTCGCCGTTGAATCTCAATACCTATTTTAGTCTGGCGAGTTGTACTCCAAAGTTCGTCGTTGGAGATTACTTCTGGCCAAAATATTCCTAAAATGCGCCGGAGGCATTGGTTTACGAAAGTCTGTAGTTTCTTGGTAAGTCGAACGGTCACTTTCCACGTAGTACAACCATATAACAACACGGATTTGACGCATGCGTCAAAAACTCGCAGCTTCGTGCGAAGGGAGATCTCTCTTAACCTCCAGAAAGGGGAAAGGATACCGAAGGCCTGACGAGCTTTATTTAGCCGAGCCTCAACATCCTTCTCGGCTCCGCCGTCCATGCTGACAATGCTTCCGAGATAGCAAAAATCTTGCACCTCTTCCACACCCTGTCCATCAAGAACAATCGGTGTGTTAAGGTATTTAACTAGTTAATATTTCTTACTTTTATGGATTTTGTTTTAAATGCATTTCGCAAATTTTCAAGTTTCTACCTTAAAATTTCATTCAAAAATTATTAGTTTATGTGTTTTTTGCATGGCATAAAAAACACCTTGTGCAAGTTAGACCTCCACTTCGGTGTATAACAATTGCGGAACAAATTATTATTTTTTTCTATGTTTATTAAATACTTGTATCCACATGGAAAATTTAAACTTTGTATCTTTAACCAGAGCCATAAGAAATTCACTAAAAATTTTCGATATTTTTGGTTACCACCTCCCTCCTCTTAAATTAAATTAAATTTCTTATCATAATTAAAAACTATGTAGTTATACAATCTGACAAAATTTCAATTTCATATTTATACTCAGTTTTGGGTTTGAAATTTTGGAACGTGCACCATTTTTGATGTGCGCTGAGCGTACATGTCGGCGTACGGCGACAGACGGATTTTTTTTGAATCTTAAGCTATTTTAGTCATTAAACGCAAAAAAACAAAATTTCAAATTTATTATTAAAATAATAAAGTAATATCTGTCAACAAGTCGGGCGCAACTTTATTATTCTTGGGATAAGTTGGGGATACGTGGGAAGACGTTTATATGTGCAAGTTTGTGTGTGTGGGGGAAGGGGAGAGGGGTTGCTCAAATCGTGCTCCAAATTCCCTGTATAGAATGTTAGTTTCATAGACGAAGTAAATTCTACGAACATTTTTTTATTTTTAAAAGTATTTGTACAAAATTTGAAATTAATAGCTTTTAGTGGTTTGGTGATACTTGATTTCTTGGAAATAGTCGAAAAAGTACTTTTGTATAGGAGGGGGTTGAAGTTTTAGAGGTATTCCAATTTTATTCTTAAATTTTTAAATAATTTTACAATTTTTCAAGCTTGTAGCTTGAAATTTCACTCAAAAATTTTGAGTTTTTGTGTTTTTTTTATTTTAATTAACGTGAAACACCTAGTGCAGGATAGTGCGCTCCTTTGGTGGATAACTGTTTTGGCTGAAATTAATGTTTTTTCTTTATGAACGTGGCAAACTTTAACTTTGTATTTTTTACCAGAACCCTAGAAAAATTAGTGAATATTTTCGACTTTCCGGCCCACCAACTCGTTCCCCTTACATCGCCCATCTTAAAATTTTTACCAAAATTATAAATCATATTGCTCTTCAATTTAACAAAATTCCAAACTGAATACCTGGTTTGAGTTTTGAGATATAACGGTTTAAAATTTTAAACTGCACCATTTTTGAAATGCCCTATATTCCCCCCCCCCCCCCCCACTACCATTAAAACCCAATGTTACATTTTTCTTTGAATTCCTCTAGTATAGCTCAATATATATTTTGCTTCAGAGATAGTTGGGATATTAATTTTTAAGTGTTTTTCTTTGCATTCCTTCTGACCCCTTATAATTATTGGTCTCCTTTTCAGTAGATTATAGTGGAACTATATGCCACCTAATTGGTCTTAAAATAAGAACTTTTTGGATCAAGTAGTTCCGAATAAATAATTATTTGAAAAGAAATTCGGCCAACAATTTGTTTTAAGCCCCTTTTTTCGGACGCCAGAGTATAAGAATATTAAATTATTTTTAAAGTTTGTCCCACAATTCTTTCTATACCTATGCTGATTTTCCGCTTCCAATCTGCATTATTAGTGGAGATATTAGCAAGTGCAACTTTTGATTCTTTCCCTCCCCCGCCTCCCCCTTTCACCTGACATTTCCCAAAGTTTAGATAGTGGAGCTAACTGGGTAATTAACAATCTACCCGAGAACGAATATTCTACATTTAATGGTCTCTGAAATATGAGTTGCATACATACGGCGGGACGAATTTTTTTTTGCATTTTTAGGCTAATTGAGTCATTAACGCAAAAGAAAAAACATAAACGTAGAGCCCAATCAGAAAAATTATACATTTGTATGGGAGGGGGTAGAAGAAGTGTACGGATCAAAACACATTTTTTTTCGTTATTGATATTTCTATTTTTATACTTTATGCAAAATATCAAGTTGATAGCCTTAACAGTTTCGAAGAAAAATAATTTAATTTAAATTTCAAAATTTCGTGAATTTTGTATGGGAGGGGGTAGAAGGAGTAGGGTGAAGTTGATAATTTTTTCAATGCTAATTGAAATTGTAATAAAATTAATTCTGACAAAAATTCGTTTTTATAACTTTGCTAGTTTCAATGAAAATCGAAAAACTGCACTTTTCAAAATTATGCATTTGTATGGGAGGGGGTAGAAGGAGTGACGAGATCCGATCCACATTCAGTCATATTAATGACATCTATATTGTTATACTTTAACCCAAATTTCAAGTCGATAGCTTAAATAGTTTCAAAGAAAAATAAATTTCTGAAAATTTTGGAATTTCGTGAAATGTTTATGGGAGGGGGTAGAAGGAGTGGGGGGATGTAGCCCGTTCACGAACTTAAAGTTACTTTTTTGGTAAAAATGACACACAACAAATTTCAGTACGATAGCTCAAAGCGTTCGAGAGTTATGCTGTAGACAGACGGACAGACAGCAACTCGGAATCGAAGTTTTTGAGCGACAACAAATATTTCTGTACCCTTAGCGGCTCTGTGCGAGCATTATTTCTTAGCGTTACAAACGGTAAGGCAAACACAATATACTCTCAGATTTCATCTAGAGTATAAAAAAACAGAGTAGCAAATTTGTATACTCGAGATGAAATCCAAATGAATAAATTTTTGCTAGTGTTAATTTCATTATAATTGTAACCAGTTTTAAAAAAAATCATCAACTTCACTTTACTACGCCCTCCTATACAAATTTCATGAAATTTCGAAATTTTAATTAAATAATTTTTCTTCGAAACTGTCAAAGCTATCGACTTGAAGTTTTGTTGAAATTATATTAATATAAATATCAGTGACGAGAAAAAAAAAATTGTTTCGATCCGTATACCCCTTCTACGACCTCTTATACGAATGCAGAATTTTGGTAAATGCATTTAATCGATTTCCATTTAAACTAGAAAAAGTACAAACTTACTTAAAATTTTTCCAGAATTTGTCGCTTAATAATTGTTATAAATACTTAAAAAAATTATCAGCTTCGATGCAGTCCTTCTACACCCTCCCGTACAAATATCTATATCTTAAATTCAAGAAAAGCATTTCTCCTTCGAACATTTCAGAGCTATCGACTTTGAAACTGAAACAAAGCATGATGATAAGGATGCTGATAAGCAGTTCCAAAATCATATAAAATCCTCAACTTTCTCCCAGGCAAATACCCCAATTTCAAGAAAGCTATGTTTAATTCCTTTGAAAATAATAAAAACTACAAATTTTAAATTCAGCGCGAAATATTTTGCATCCCACGTTCGGTGTCATATACAAAAGTTACAAACCTCCTCCCTCTGCTTCTACCACCTCCCATATAGTAGTAAAAATACACTATTCGAAAAAATTTGAGATGAGATATATTCCGGTACATTAAACTCATTTCCATTTCATCTAGACTATATTAGGTTGTTGCAGATGAAATGGCGACTTTCGCGATAAAGTGAAGTAAGTTGCGATTTTCGTGTCTCAAACTGCCGCCAGGTGGCTCTGGTAGTAATGAATATTGAAGTATAAATACTCCTACATTTGGTCATGGAATCATTTCAGTTTTGACTTCATTGAGATCGGAGAGAAAAAAATAAAATAAAAAAAACATGGGATCGAATCAAAAATTATTTTACCACTTTTTTGAACATTTGGATCATTTTTTGGCGGAGAAACAATTCAACAATGAAGCAGCCATCAAAAATGTCTTCGACGAATTTTTTCAGTCTAGAAAGTCGGATTTCTACGAATCTGGCATAAATGTACTTGTATCTCATTGGGAGAAGTGCATTGCATCTGCTGGTATCTATTTTGATTAATAAAATTAAGTTTTATAAAAGTTAAATTTGTTTGAAATTTCACTAGCAAAGTCGCCATTTCATCTGCAACAACCCAATAATATGATTGGGCTTTACATCCAATCATAATTCTGTTTTTTTTCTGTCGATCACAATACTTTATTATTAAAATAACAAAGTAATATATAAAACAATTATGAAACCTGTGCTATGCTATGTAAGTGAAACGTGGTCATTAACTCAGGCATCCGAAAAATTAATTAACGCCTTTGAGAGAAAGGTCCTCAGAAGAATACTCGGTCCAGTGAGGGAATAATCGATCTGGAGAACACGATACTATACAGAATGTCAGGAGTCCAAGGTCCGATTTGGGCAGTAGCGTCATCATTAGTAAATAAGCAAATCACAATCCACTGAGGCAGCTTTTAGGCAACATGTTGCATGCGGCATTGACGTTATGTTAGCTAGTAAATCACGAAACAGCAAAGCACTAACCGACACTTAATTTCGATACCTATTAATTGAAAGATGGGTCCATAATCACAGCCGCATACACATCAGCTTTGAAGCGACCACAAATAATATATAGAGCATTTATGGGCCTCTGTCAAAGTTCGTCGAAGAGTAAGTTATGAGACACCAGACATGGTGAAAGAAGAATGATTGTTCTGATGACGAATGCTGAGAAGCAATAGACCAGAAGAATGCAGCGTTTAAAAACAATTTACTGAAGGATCAACGAAATCTCAGGAACACGTATTCGATTTAGAAATTTCCACTTGGTCAATTCGTGGGATGGAAAAAAATGTCACGTCTTTCCCACGCACATATGCGATACCCTTTTCGGTTGCAGAGCCGAGAAACAATCGCGCAAGTCGCCAAGATTTCAGTCTGCTATTTCAAGTTTGTTCTTGGCCTTGTTGGGAACATTACGATAGAAAAAGAAACTCGATCACTTTGGGCCTGAGAGCATTTATAACGCGATTTCTTTTTCTTCGTCGCTCGCCATTTGACTTTATTTTTTTGCGCTGAAATGAAATCCAAACAAGATTTTTTTGTCGCGGTACTCCTCTTCTTCGACCGTCCTCAGCGATGACTCGATCTTGACTCCCCGAAAATTTTTATTTTAACAGTAGAAGCCCTTTCCGCCATCAAGCTATTTACTTACAAAAGTACATCAGAGCAAATGCTCAGAGAAAGTTAGGTTAGGGAAGTGATATAGGAGTCCAGTGTTGCCATAGAAATTATCAGCGCAAAATTTTATATTTCTTTTTTTACTAAATGACCTGTGTTATAGGCAATTTTGGCCTTTATGTGCAATGCACAAACACAGTCATTGAGGGAAGGAATGGGATTAGGAAGGTAGGGGAAGAGGAGTCAGAACGACCGTAGCGAGTGGAGAAGCAGGTATATATTTATTTTTCAGTTGTACTGGCTGCTACTGACAAATAGTTGCAGATGTTATGGGGGACTGAATGATAGAAAGCGAACAGAAACCATATACTGAGTATCTAGGCCTTCGTGAAGTGGAACTGTTTCAGTTTTACACCGTTTGCCCATTTTATTTCGAATAAATTTTCATCGCCAGTAGCAATTGCCTAAAAAAATCCCGTCTGGAGTGAGAATCGAGCCCACGACCTATTGACTGAAAAGCAAGTACGCTGCCCACTACGCCGCGGATGCCTATCGGAAACAGCTACTTTCGTCAAAGGAAAACAAAATTGAATGTAATCGTTTAAGACGCATGCTACAAGCCTAGATGGAATTGTCCACATCGTATGTGCTTTTGTGGACAAATTCCGCATGCGTCAATATTTAATTTTGTGGCACATGAATGTACTTCTATAAACACAGAATCATATCCTCATGTCGTTCAGTGTTGCCGCAGTGGAATTGCGCCCTTAAAGCTCGTAACGTGATGCCTCTTTTCTTGTCTCATGAAACATGCTAGTACTGGCACGAAAAAGCGTGCGACACCGCATGCCCCAAAAATGTGCGCATGACGAGCCGCAAGTGCTTCCCATTTCATTTGGGTTACTCGTGCAACATACCTTGCAATCTATCAAATTGATTAAGTGATAATTGTACCATTGTCTGTATTTTCACGATCGAATGTTCTCGATTTGCTGTTTAATTGGATTAAAGTTGTGTTTCGCTTCAAAAAATTGAGTAGGTATGCATTAAAAACTATATTATCTTTAACAGTAGACGTTTTAATTGCAAATTGCCTACGAAAAATTCTGAAAGCTATTGCTAACAGTCTCAACCCATATCTTAATGTGATCTAGAAAGCCGATAGTTAAACGTTAATTTCGGTGATCCCTTTCTTAATTTTCCGGTATATGGTATCATTATGAATGTAGTGTATGCAATGCACAAACATAGTTATGAATGGTAGGATCATTGGGAATGGGAAGTTCAGGGAAGAGAAGTGAGAACGACCGTAATGATTCACCACTTCTCACGATCGTTCTGACTTCTCTTCTGGTATATTTTTCAGTTGTACAGGTTGCTACTGAAAAACATTTAAAGATGTTATGGGGGGATGAACTATAGAAAGCGAGTAGAAACGATGTACTGAGTATATGGACCTTCTAGAATTGAAACTGTTTAAATTTACGTTTGCCTATTTTATTTCGAATAATATCCCATTACCAGTAGCAACTGAAAAACTCGTGCTTGAAAAAATTCTACTGCCTGGAGTGGAAATTGAACCCACAACCTGTTGGCTTGGAAATAAGCACGCTGCAACTTCGCCACGGAGGTCTTCCTTGCATATCGACGCGTAGATATTAAGATAATAAATTCGCATCTTCATTTGAGAACTTAATAATACTAAATGTTCCTTTATAGTTAACAAGGTGTTTCCAGTATTTGCAGGCATTGCAGTAGCTAGGTGTAGCATAGTGGGGAGCGTGTTTGTGTACAATGCAAAGGTCGTGAGTTTAAATCCCAATCAACGTACAATTCCAGCAAGGTATCCGCTTGCATACATCTTGGTCACCTCAATCCATGAAAATGAAAAATCCATAGATAAAGTGCGAAGGAATAACAACCCATTCATAATAAATAATGAATAAATGTTATGGAGCGTGAAGGTCAAGAGGCCAAGGCCGGATTTGGGCTATAGTGCTATTGTAGAATAGAAGAAGTAGTACAATATGTTTTCTCTTCATAACTACTAAATTACTATATTTTAAATGTTATAGCTCGAAATTGAATAGGACAGCGCTGTTAATTCAAACTTCTTGAAGAAGGTAATGCTATCTACAGTAATCCAAACACCAAACATCAGATTCGACGGACTGTCAAATCTGTGCCTCCTAAAAATTTGTGTACACAAAGATGCATGCAAATTAACGTATACTTCTTTTGCACCTTGCAACATACTTTGTTGAATGCGATATTGATTACGTAGGCGCACGAAAGGAGCCATCGTGTAAACGAGCCTTTAAGCTTACCAATAAACTGAAAACTTTCGCAAAACAAGCCTACGATGCATTTTAGGGATATTTTGACCAAATGTCGTATCCATCGATATACTATGGATAAAAATCTAAGAAAGTCATTAAGGTGCATGTAGCCAGGGAAAAACAATTTCAAACAAGCTCAGGATAAAAACTTGCAGCACATCGAAACGAACAGTGGAAGACAATAATGCTCAGCATCACGCCTAGTGAAAGAGAATTGTTTTTTTTTCCTTTCCTTTGTAAGGATTCTTAACAGGAAATTGATTCGTTGGTTGATGCGAATTCATTTAGACATATGTATTCTCCAGATTATCCAAGGAACAAAATAAGAATAATAGATATTCTTATTTCCATATACGAGGGGAGGTCGAAAATGTCGCGGAATGACAGGGAAGCGGGGGGGGGGGGTTAAAATTAAACAAATTATTATTTTTCCTTTTCAATATATTCTCCCTTAAGCCTAATATATTTATCACATCTCTCACAAAGATTATTAATTCCTTCTAAAAAACATAACAGAATTATTGTTGGGTATAAAGCTCAATCATATGATACTTTAGATAAAATAAGATGGATAGCAAAGCTTCTTCGATCACGGAAAATCGTAGCACGGATGGGTGACGAGACAAGAAACAGCTCTGTTCACAAAAGAACGCCACAGGGCGGTATAATATCGCCTCTCCTGTGGGTTCTAACAGTGAATGAACCCCTTTCCATTTTAAATCAGAATGGCTACCTCACAATAGCATATGCAGACGATCTTGTCATCATGCTAACTGGTAAGTTTGAGCAAGTTCTAGGAGACCTCATGCAATCCGCTTTACAACTGTTAGACAGCTGGGCACTAGATAAAAGACTTACTATTAACCCACAACAAACAGATCTGGTCCTCTTCTCCAGAAGAATAAGACCATATGCTTTCAATCCACCAAACATTCGAGGTATCAATATGGTCCTCTCGAATTAAGTTAAATATTTAAGTCTCATTCTTGATAGCAAATTATCCTGGAAGGCCAATATACAAGAACGGGCAAAAAAGACTACGGTAGCCTTCTTCGCTTGCAAAAAGACATTCGGTTTGAGATGGGGCCTTAAGCCGCACCTCATTCACTGGATGTATACCAGTATTGTTAGACCAATTATTTGCTATGGCGCGCTGGTATGGTGGCCAGTGGTGGTACTAAAAACCAACCTGGCACCATTACAGTTAATCCAACGGATGGCATGTCTGTGCATAACAGGTGCCCTTAGAACCACACCGACTGCAGCCCTGGAGGTAATTCTCTCACTACCTCCACTTGATCTTTTTATAAAACAAGCAGCGGGTCTAGCAGCCATTAGATTAAAAACCACTACCAACCAACCGCAGGTTGAGAAACGGAAGTTTCACATTAAGTTTCCTGAACGAAACGAGTGGGCAACAATTACGACACTCAGCACCTGTATAGGTTCTCATCTCTATACGGACGGATCCATTTGTAGACACAATTTAAATCACCTAGCGGCCATAACGGAAGTTTTTCTAATTTGGATACCGGGTCATAGCGACCTGCTAGGTAACGAGGCGGCAGACACGCTTGCACGGCAAAGATCTGCAAACATCAATTCCACTAGGAAGTCAGTCGATGTAGCACCAACAGTGTTGAACACTAGCTTCAAACAGACTATTTTGGATTTTTTCTTGGCGGAGTGGCGCTACTGGAAAGCTGTAAAACGGCCAAATCCTTTTGGGAAGAACCGAACAAAAATATTACAGCTCAGGTGTTACAACGTAGTCGCTATAGTATCCGAACTATTGTGGGCCTGACCACAGGCCATTGCTTGTTAAGACTGCACTCATTTAGGATTCGGATCGCGAGCGGCAGCTTTTGCAGAGGTTGCGAGGAAGACGAAGAATCTATCGAACATTATCTTTGTCACTGCCCGCAAATCTCCAACAGTGTTTAGGCTCTAGATTCTTCTCCGAACTAGACGATCTCAGAAGCGTCCAACATTCGAGCCAGCTAAGGTTCGAAAACCGTACCAAGTGGTTAGAGCAAGAGGAGCGACTTCCATCTTATAACAATAGGGGGAGTACAATGCGCCCAACTAGATGGCCTCAGTGCTTGTGGTTTCTGTGGAACTACCCTCCTACAATCTAAACCTAAACCTAGATAAAATGGGAAAGAGTTTATGTACCGGAAAATAAGTCACCTCTAATTCTTTCGAATAGTGTATAGTGACTTCTGTATGGGAGGTGGTAAAATCAAAGGGGGAGGTTTGTAATTTTTGTATATGATACAGAACGTGGCATTCCAAATGTTTCGTGTTGAATTTAAAAGATGCTGTTTTTATTATTTTCAAAGAAATTGGACATAGTTCTCCTAAAATTGGGGCATTTGTATGGGAGATGGCAGAGAAAGTGGAGGATTTTCTATGATTTCGGAACTGCTTATCAACATTATTATACCATACTTTTTTTCAATTTCAAAGTCGATAGCTCTCGTAAGTTCAAAGGAGAAATGCTTTTCGTGAATTTTTAATATGGATATTTGTATGGGAGGGGGTAGAACGAGTACAACGAAGCTGATTACTTTTTTAGTATTTATTGAAATTATTAAGGAACAAATTCTGGCAAAATTTTAAGTTTGTAATTTTTCTAGTTTTAATGGAAATCGATATAATGCTTTTACCAAAATTATGCAGTTGTATGGGAGGTGGTAGAAGGGGTATACGGATAAAAATGACATTTTTCGTCGTCAATGATATTTTTATTATTAGACTTTCAACAAAACAACAATTTGATAGCTTTGACAGTTGCGAAAAAAAATATAGTTTAATTTAAATTTCGTGAAATTTGTATGGAAGGAGGTAGGAGGAGTGAGGGGAAGTTGATGATTTTTTTAAAAATCGTTGAAATTATAATGAAATTAATATTGGCAAAGATTTGTTCAGTTGGCTTTGCTATCTTCAATGAATATCGAATAAATACATTTTTGAAAATTGTGCATTTGTATGGGAGGGATAGAAGGAGTGAGGAGATCGAATTTATATTTTGTGATATTAATGATATATATATATATATATATTGTTATATTTTGACCCAAATTTCAAGTCGATACCTCAAACAGAAAAATCAATTTCTTTATATTTTGAAATTTTATGAAATTTGTTTGGGTGGGGATAGAAGAAGTGGGGAGATGTAGCCCGTTCACGAACTTAAAGTTACTTTTCCGTTAAAAATTACACTTAACAAATTTCAGCATGACAGCTCAAAGCGTTTGAGAGTTATGTTGACAGACAGAGAGTCAGTCACTCGGAATCGAGGTTTTTGAGCGACAAGCTCTGCGCGAGCATTATTTTTTAGCGTAACAAACGGTAAGGCAAACACAATATACTCTCAGATTTCATCTACAGTATAAAAATGTTAATCAAGGGATTCAAAATATGCTGAAATTGACGACTTCACTTCTTCATCGTTGGTAAATTTTCCGCCCCGAAGTTCTCTCTTCAGTTTTGGAATCAAATACTAATCGGAACGAGCCAGATTTGAACTATAAGGGGGGTGGTTCAATATTCCGTAGCTGCATTTCTGTAGGGCAGCCATTGGAACGTGGCTCTTGTAAATAGGTGCGTTGTCGTACAAAAGCAGCACACCTCGAGTCGACTTTTCTCTTCTTTTTTTTTGCAGGCTGGCGTAGTGTCCCACTGTGATATTGTGTCCTTTTTCTTTATAATCGATCATCAAAACCTCCTCTGAATTCCAAAAAATTGTGCCATGATTTTTGCGGCGGATTACGACACTTTGAACTTCTTGGGGAGTGAGTCGCCTTCACGGAGCCACTGTATTGACTCCTGCTTTGGTTCACGTTCACCGAAGCTTCGTCTCCAGTAACAATTCGGGTAAAAATTTCATCCTTGTTCTCGCTATAGAGACCCAAAAACTCGCGTGAACACCCAACGCGTTGCTTTTCCTGAACTGCTGAGAGCGTTTTCGGTATCCATCTTGCGCTGACTTTAGACATGCCGAGATGATCCTGGAGGATATTCAAAATGGTTGTATCTGATACTCCAACAATTTTTGCGATCTGTTTCTTCTTTAAACGAACATCTTCGAGAACAAGTTTCTCTACTTGTTAGTCGATTTTTGAGAAAGTGGCCTCAATTGGCCGGCCCAGAGTTTATCATCTTCAATTGACTCTCTGCTTTGCCTGCATAAACTATGCCACTTACAAATCATCGTTTTTCCAGGGCAAGAGTCTCCGTAGCCAGATGGTATTTCTTCTTAAATAATTTGTGGCGTTTTTCCTTGCTTGGTAAGGAACTTTATGACAACACGAAACTCAGAATGAATTGTTAATTTCGCGAATCAATTTCTACACATTAACATAGCATAGTTTTTGATAATAACAACTAATTAGTAAAATAGATACTTCTAAACATTTTTCAACAAAAAAAAAAACCGAAATAATTTTGACATTATTTTAGCTAATATTTGCACAGATGTATATTACAAAGTTCCAACAAAACCAAATGACAATATATACCCGTAATCAGTGACTTATAATCGCTTGTTATCGCATTTATTTCAGTTCAGCTTTGTCGATTTTTTCGCCATTAATTAGAGCGATAAGAGAATCCGACGATAACCCTTGAAACCATCAAAATTCGCATCTCATGTCGTAATGTTGATATTGTTAAGGCATCGAACGGATAAAAAAAGAATAAATATGGTAAAGGATTTGCGAATAAAGTTCATGCCTACTAATTTGGGTCGAGTTCCTTAAAGTGGAGCACAATGGCAATGCTCCGGCCATATACTATTTTATAGGAGAAAATATTTGAAATCCTTAAAAGGTTTGGGGTAGCACTTGGGTTCGAATTCGTGTTATATTTCAAAACTGATTTCGAAGATCATGAAAGTACACTTAAGTGAGCTGTACGAGTGTCCCAGGAGATGGAAACGCTTTAGAGCGTGTTTCGGAGGTCGATACGACGTCGTGTATGAGTTGTGTATCCTTTTGTGTGCGTCGTAAGTTTCTATCCTCTCGGTTTTGTGTTTATTTTATTTTTTTATCTCGGAAACGATGATGGTGCGTGATGGAAATTGAAAACGATGTCCTGAAGTCGAAATGGCCGTCGGCAGTCGATTATGAGTTCAAACATGTTTCGCGGGACCAAATGACAAGTGTTCCGATTTTTTTTTTCGGAGGAAGCGATAACGCAAATATTTGTCCGCTTACCATTTTCAGAACCCTTTTAAGCAGTCTTGGAAAATCTTGTAGACAACATTTTCATAGTCGAGCGTTTCGATAAAAAGTTTATGCAACTTTGTATAGCCTTTTTTTTCTCTCGAACACCAGCAGTTTTTGTTACACAGCTTAGACTCGTTTCGAAGAAAATAAAATGTTATGATGGAATCGACCTAAGGACAATTTGCAAATATTCAGCAAACCATTGACAAGGATATTAACAATGACAATCGTAATGTTTAGTCCTTGCTGGAATAATCTTGACATGATTTTAAATTCCACCTGGGACATAAAAAAAAGCTGAGAAGTAAATGCTTATCCGAACGAAACGTTTGAAGTTGTAAGTCTTTACGTTATTTGTGGTCATGCATTCGAATTACTCGTCTTCAAGAATTTGCGCGGTACTTACTAGTCAGATAACATGTTTATATAAGCCTTGCCATTTCAGCACTTCCGGTGGTCTACTTCAAACAATTTAGGTTGCGCCTAATATTATGTTCATACCAGCCGTCGAAAGTGTCTCAATTTAACGAAAACTACCTCGAAAAATTAGTTAATCAAGTAACGTTCGGCGGAGTTTATTTCA
The DNA here is from genome assembly GCA_963669355.1 of Chorisops tibialis. Taxonomy (NCBI): domain Eukaryota; kingdom Metazoa; phylum Arthropoda; class Insecta; order Diptera; family Stratiomyidae; genus Chorisops; species Chorisops tibialis. The sequence goes on along the minus strand of OY770264.1, from coordinate 62,925,486 downwards.
AGTTTTTATGCTCTAAATGAAATCTGAGAGTATTTTACTGATTTTAGGGAATCTGAGAAGGGTCGGCGACAAGTGATGATCGTTTTATTTATGTGTAGGAATTACTTTAGTTTTCCTTATAGGGCTTTTCATTTCCATATATACATATTCTAAGCATAAAACACTCATTCAGCCTCGATATAGCGTTTTGTATCTTCAATCTACTGTTTCTGTGATACTGTTGAGGGTGGCGTTCACAGCCGCTTTAACATTTCCAATGGTGTCGTAACGAACTCCTTTCATCGGTAAATAAAGTCGTAGAAAGAGAAAAAAGTCGGAGGGTGCTAAGTCAAGCGAATTCGGCGAAGGATCATCTAACACACAAATTAGATTTTTGCCCAAAAACTGAGCTCAACTCGAAATAATGAACTTACTAAGGCCCATATTTTCGGTCAAAATGGTATGTACTATTGATTTAATCCATTTGCAATGAATTTCACTATCGATTTTGAATCCTCTCTTTTTAAATCACGCAATTCTTGCAAGTTATTTTCGCTCATTCCTTCGTCATCTTAAAGCCTGACACGATCACTTTCAAATCGTGTTTTAACCACTCGTAAATTTGAGTATGAGATACACATTTACTTTCGCAAGCTTTTCGAGGGATTTGATGCTGTTCGATAAAAAATAATGCAGAAGTCAATCGCACCTCTTTATTGTAAATTAATTTTTCCACCATCGGTTACAACTCCGTCTTTTAGTAGATGATACAATCTTAACGACAGATGGCGGTTTCACCAATAATAGCTTCTTCTATCTATACATATAAATATAATTGTAGTGTCTGTCTGTTATTTGTTTATAAATGGCTATAAATAAGTTTATTGCTTTATTTTGGCAATAACTAAGCAGAAATAAACGTTTTTAAAAATTTTCTCTGTCTGTCTGTCTGTCTTTCCGGCTTCCAAGCAAAAACGGCTACACCGATTGTAATGAAACTTTCCCAGTTTGTTAGATGTGCACCGAGATGTAATCTACGTGATGTATTATTTCAATACCCCTACGCCTTCCACCCCCTCCCATACAAAATGACTCATTTTCAAAAATATATACATACTAATCAAATTTTCTTCAAAACCATTTGAGCAACTCATTTGAAATTTAAAACATACTATTCTTATCAGAAATATAATCTATGGTGTAAAAATTATTTGAATCGCTTTACTCCTTCCACCACCTCCCATACAAACTGCACATTTTCATGAAAAGCTATTCACCAATTTTCTCAGTACGTGTAACATTCATCGGGCTTAAATGTTGTAATTTATCCTTAATTTGCATTATTATTAATATCGGGAAAAAATTAACTGAGTAGCTTCACTCCTTCTACCCCCTCCCATACAATATGACACAATTCCATGACTACCAAAATTCGATTTTCTTGAAAAGCGTGAATGATGCAGTTCTGAAATTTAAAATATATCAATTTCGTTATGATTGTAAATTCAATTAAAACCACCTACTCCTTCCACCACCTCCCAGCCAAACTGCACTTTTTCATGAAATGCTATACACCAATTTTTTCACTACGTGTAACTTTCATCGAGCTTAAATGTTGTACTTATACTTAATTTGCCTTATTATTAATATCGGGAAAAAATTAACCGATTAGCTTCATTCCTTCTACCACCTTCCATACAATGTGACACAATTCCACGACTTTACTTAAGTTCGATTTTCTTGAAAACTGTAAATGTTACTGATCTGAAATTTAAAATATGTCAATTGTAAATTAATTATAGTTGCTTCTCAAAAAGTCACTTAAAATCCCCTACTCCTTCCACCACCTCCCATACAAACTGCACTTTTTCATGAAATATTCTAAACTAATTTTCTCAGTTCATATAACTTTCATTCAGCTCAAATTTCGTACTCTATCCTAAATTTTTTCCTTTCCTTCTACCACATCCCATACAAATTGCACAATTTCATTAAATTCAATGCACTAAGTTTCTCAGTACCTACTCAATTTTTGAAGCTTAAATTTGGTACAAAACATTTTTTTAATTTTTTTTTTAATTAACACAAGCTATAATTATTCACATGTCCTAAATCCTCTTCAAAACGTATATGATCTCAAATCACGGGATTGATTTGATCACGAGCCTCTCCCATTCAAATGCGAGTATCATGCTATCATTCTTAATAATTTATGGTTCTGATTCCAACAAAATACAAAACATTGTACAGCATATTATGTATTACTAACTACATTCTCAAAAATTACTTATTATTGCGATTTTTAAGCGGACGAAGTCGCGGGAGTTTGCTAGTCTATTTATAAACTTAACAGAATTATGATTGGGCGTAACGTCCAATCATATGATACTCTAAATGGAATAGGAAAGAGTTTATTGTACCGGAAAATATCTCATCTTAAATTCTTTCGAATAGTGAATTGTGACTTTTGTACGAGAGGTGGTAAAAGCAGAGGGGGAAGGTTTGTAATTTTTGTATATAACACCGAACGTAGTATACAAAGTGTTTCATGCTGAATTTAAAGTTTGTAGCTCTCATAATTTTCGAGGAAATTGAACAATTTTTGCCTGAACTTATACATTTTTATGGGAGGTGGCAGAGAAAGTGGGAGGTTTTGGATGATTTTGAATCTCCTTTTCAACATCCTAATCATATTGCTTTGTTACTCATATGCTCGAAGAAGAAATACTTTTCTTGAGTTTTCAATACAAAAATTTGTATGGGAGGTGGTAGAAGGAGTGAAGCGAAGTTAATATTTTTTTTAGCATTTATTGCAATTATTGAGGGACAAATTGTGGCAAAATTTTAAGCTTGTACTTTTTCTAGTTTCAATAAAAATCGATTAAATGCATTTTATCAAAATTGTGCATTTGTATGGGACGGGGTAGAAGGAGTAGCTTTTAGCTTTGCTAGTTGCGATGCAAACCGAATAAATGCATTTTTGAAAATTGTACATTTGTGTGGGTGGTGGGGGTAGAAGAAGTAAGGAGATCAGAGCAATATTTTTTTACAGTAATGGTATTCTCATTATAATACTATTACCCAGTTTTTAAGTCATTAGCTGAAACGGTTTCGGAGAAAAATCAATTTCTTTAATTTTCCAAATTTCATGAAATTTGTATGGGAGGGGGTAGAAGGAGTAAAGGGATGTGGACCGTTCACGAACTTAAAGTTACTTTTTTGCTAAAAATGATATATGAAAAATTTCAGCACGATAGGTCAAAGCTTTCGAGAGTTATGTTGTAGACAGACGGACAGACGGACAGACGGTCACTCGGAATAGAGATTTTTGAGCAACAACAAATATTTCTGTACCCTTGGCGACTCTGTACGAGCATTATTTGTTAGCGTTACAAACGGTAAGGCAAACACAATATACTCTCAGATTTCATCTAGAGTATAAAAAGTTCGTTTTCTCTCTGGATATATACCCTCCATATAAGATGTTTTTCCATGTACGAAAAATGAGCGATGAGTGGTGAAAGGAATAGTTGAATTGCCTCCTTAAAATAAATCACATCAACACTTCACAACACTGTTATAGATTGTAGCTGTACGACTTCCTGGGGGGTGTTTCAATTTTCTTAAATTTTACGCGATCTGATGCGTATAGTTCTTAGTGAAATTCGTATCGAGTAGAAGGTAGACACATGAAATCAAATTAACCACTTGTTGCGTTGAAAAGCTAAGCGAAATCTCAGGTGTAAGGATAATTTTACGATAACCGAATTTCGTATGTTCAGGTCGTTATAATTACGACACATGTAAGCCACTTCTCGAATTCCAGGCACAAACCAAATTCGTCGTTAACATAATTATTTAGTGCTTAGTGGCCCAATTAGGATAATTGCGTTCAGGACCTTTATGAAACGTAATAGATATTTTGCCGAATATGATTCGGCGCCATTTTCTGGTCGTTTTAATGGTTAATGACAATGATATTAATCGGGTATCAAACAAAATGAAAGATTATTATTTTTGTCGGCATTCCTAATAAGGATTTGTCTTTAATTATTTTATTGAGTAATATGCTTTGGGGAATTTATTAAATATTATACGTCGAGTTCGTAAAAATATGATTATAAATTTTTCAATAAAAGCAAGAGAGAAATTCAGTACTTCGAACAGGTTCATTAGCTAAAATTTTTATGAGTTGAGTTTTAGTTCGGGCTTCAATCCAAAAAATATATTTTTTTAAGTATTAAAATATTTACATGATTCAATAGTCTTTATTTAAATCTTTCTAAACATGATATCAAGATAAGAACAAGTTAAATTACTTCAATACACGAAACTGTGTGTGATTTGGTAGATATGCTTGCGTTTTTAAGGCAACTGCAGCACAAGCCTGAAGACTAATTTGTGTTTTATTCTCGACGGCAAACGAGACCTGATCAAATGCTCTCAATCCCAATTTTATCTTTTCCTTTTTTCGTATATGATAATGGAACTTAAGGAGCTTCTCTCTTATGCAAAGACACAACTCCAATATAGTAGCTAAAGTATTGTGTAGGACTCCATAAATCATATTTGGGGCTCTGTGTTAAATTTAAATGTATGTAAATAGGGAGTACGAAATTAAGATGGAGTTATATTATTCGAGGTTAATCGAATAATCATTTAACAAATTTTAACAAACAGTAGAAAATAAAACAGATGTTGTATTAAAATTTATAACTATTTTTATTCATGTATTTATTATTTTTCTTTAGTTACCGTAAAATCTACGAAGTGAACCTCAAGGGTTTCGTCTTACACGAAGAGATTTTTGAAAATAAAATCTGCCAATATCTTCTAAGTCAGGGATTTTATATTCATCTATGTATTTGATCTTATTGATAAGTTACAATTGAATTGAGTTTGAAATTACTGAGTATTTAAGTTATGATACGCTTTGTTTGAATTCAATTAAATTATTCAGTGTTTGGCTTCTGATAAGCTTTGCCGAATACTGATAGTTCGATCTGGCATGGCTTGTTATTTGTGTTATGATTGGCTTTGTTGAACACTGACGTCTCAATTTGGGATGACTTCGTACAGTGTGTTTCGATATCGTTGTGGTTGTTGGATTTGTTATGTACGTAACTATGGTAAATTTATATAAATGAGCAAATAAATGTACGAGTCGCTATACGCAGAGTTAATGGGGATATACTGGAATCGAAAACTATTGTCAAACTTGGACTATGTTTTTCTTTTACGGGAGCTTAAAGAATATTTTTAAAAGTTCGCAAGTGGAGGAAATCGAACTGATGGTAATACTCATTGTAAAGCCGAGAAATCTGGTTTCTAAAGATTTTCCTGCGGTACTTACTTAGATTAATTCAAATGTGACTCGATTTGTATTCTTAGCTTCAGCCAGCTGGGAACTTCTCAAATTTTAATTACGAATAAAATCAACGAGAAAGCGGCGAAAAACAACGAAATTCTCAGAATCGCAGCTAACAAAGCAATTACAGTCTCACGCGAACCAAAGAAAAATTCGATTTTGTTTAGGACACATTGCCGCGTGGTGTCTACAGCAAAGATTCCTAACATCAAAACCATCGTCAAATATAAGAAATATGAAAGCAAGTTGCGATGGGAATGTAAACAAGCGAAGTACAGTACATTAGCAATTTTGTTTTAAATAGTATGAACCCTAAGCAACTTTCGGGACGAATCAAGAGTCTTCGAACCAATAAGCTTCTGCAGTAGTTTCTACACATATTTTTTCCACAGTAGTTCAAATTCGTAATCCGTCCCAAACGAACACATGATTTTTCTTTTTTGCAAGATGATGTTGCCCATTCATGAAAATCTCCGCTACCACAGTTCGGAGATCCCATTTCCACTCCTTCCGTTTGCTTGTAAAGTTTCCCTAGAGCTGAAAAGAACGCACTGGACTCAGCTCCATAAAAACCGAAATCGTATCTACGTTATGTGGATGACACCTTCATCATTTGGCAACATGGGAAAGAAGAGTTCGACAATTTTTTAGCACACTTTAACTCACGCGACGATACAATAAAGTTCACCAAGAAAACAGAAAGCGAAGGAATGATAAGTCGTTAAGCTTCAGGGTGTATAGGAAACCAAACACCAACAGATATTTCCACGCTCAAAAAGCAGGCGTACTGAAGACCCTACTACATAGAGCCAGATGTATAATTGAAGGAAATCTGCGCAGACTACGAAAGGAAAAGGAACTGTTGGATCGGGCATTGATAGCAAGTTGATACAAAGCGAGAGAAATAAACATGGCGTGGAAATCGAAGCATCCAACGACAAAAGAACGGGAGGACACTGAAGAAGGAAATACAGACAAACAATGGGTAACACTCTCTTACATCAAGAGCACGATGGATAAGATAGGGAAAATACTTCGAAAATTTAACATTCTCTACTCCGAATACTATCCGAGGAATTTTAGGAAACCAGAAGGATAAAAGACCATTGGAGACTGACATGCGATAAAGTGTACAGAGGAGAAACGAGACGCAGAGTTCGAAGAAGGATCTACCAGCATCAACAATGCACGTGGAAAAACCAAATACAGTCAACAGCGAACGCGGAACATGCAACGACAGAGTATCATAAAATCGATTTTGTCAAATTTTGGCCAGGATAAATGAATATTTTGAAAGTAGTACGAGAAGCTAATGACCGGACCTTGGCCTCCTGACATTCAGGTTCCTTAACATTTGTCATTACTTATTGTGGAAAGGTGGTTAGCCCTTCGCACAATCCTCTATTTACGAATTTTTCATTTTTCGTAGATTGAGGTGACCAAGGTATATCCAAGCAGGCAATGTGCTGGAATTATAAATTGAGTCGACCGGGATTTGAACTCACAATCTTCGCATTATAAGACCAACACGCTACCCACTAGGCTACAACCTAGCTTGGTGAACAGTCTAAAGGAGCAAAACCACAGCGTACTACACACTGTTGATAAAGAAAAGCCTTCGATAGAGTTACCAAGTTCTTAGTTATCTCGCAGCTAAATATGTGGAGCATACCACAAAAACCACATCTGACCTCGCTCTAGTTTCTTAGCGATAACCAAATTAAAGTCAATGGTGATAAATAGTTCAGTGTTCCACACAACTGACTACACCTGCAGGTAGACAGAGAATTCGATATTCTTGATTTAGAGCTGTCTGCAAAGAATCTACAGTTTGCCACGGTACATATTCCGGCTTAAAAACAACCATATTTTCTAGGAATACCAATAATTTTTCCCTTCATGGCCCTTGGTTCCTGGTGAAGGGCTATATGGTATTTCTCCTTTGCGAATCTTCATGTTATAACATCCATGGCCGCTGTTGCACGATGGAGATTCGACTAAATAACCTTTAAGTTATTGTTTAGTTATTCAGGTTTACGGTTATCTCCGGTGAGCTCCGGTTTCTTTCAACATAGGGTAGTCAGTGTGAGTCAAGCTTGAGAATAGATAGCAGTCCCATTTTGTTTAAGCATCTCAAAAGCTTATTATTGTGATTGTGCCCTCTAACCTCCGTGATTATTTATAATCGTGAGATATTTTCATCCCAGATGGCCCTGATGTTAATGGACTCGTCCGGCTTCATTCTCGCAGCTGCTTGCTTTAACCATGATGCGGTTTACTCATCTAGGCAAAACGATTAACAACCATCCTGGCTTGATCAGGATAGATTTTTGGATTGCAGCTAACTTTTCTGGTGTTGTGATCTTTTGCGGATGTTCGGTATGTATAACACCAATCATGATCCCTTTAACCGCGTCTTTGTAGCTAGTGTTCGACGTGGAGGGCTGTGCCTCTTTTGCATGTCTATGCACGATGCTTTTACATACGGTACTGTGCCTTTTGTTTTTCACTTCCGCCATATGGTGGTGTTGTTGATGAGGCTCTGCCCCTTTTCATTGCCTTCTGTGCTGTTAACAACGTCTTCTAAGCGCGCCGCTTAGCTTCTTTATACTCTAGATGAAATCTGAGAGTATTATAAGTTTGCCACAAAGTTTGTAACAATAAGAAATAAGGCTCGTAGAAAAAAAACGAATGATACAGAAGTTCATATAATCACTCAAAAATCTCAAAACCGGATGTCCGTCCGTCCATCTGTATGTCTGTCCGTCCATCCGTCCGTGTCCACTCTAGCTTGAGAATGCGTTGAGCTAGAGAGCTCAAATTTTGTACACGTCGTTTTTGAGAAAAAAAGTAAGGACAAGTTCGTGAACGGGCTAAATCGCCCCTTCTACCCCCTCCCATACAAATTGACAATAAACGGATTTTCTCGAAAAGTATATATAAAAGCTATTGATCTGATATTTGGAATATAACACTTTTATGATCATTTCATTGTACTGCGTAAATATTATTTGTGTATTCCCCCTCCTTCCACCACCTCCCATACAAACTGCACTTTTTCATGAAATGCTCTATACCAATTTACTGAGTGCGTATAAAATTTATTGAGCTGAAATTGTGCACTAAATATTTATTCAGAGTTATTAGTAAGACTAAAAGAAAAACATAACAGGGCTACGATTGCGCGTAAAGCGCAATCTTAAGATACTCTAGATAAAATAGAATTTTTTGTGATCCCAAGAAATTTCGTATGGGAAGTGTCAGAAGGGCTGATAGGATTGAACTAATTTTTTACCCATCATGCTAAAGTAGCTATAAAAATATTTTATACAAAATACTAACTCCAAAAATTGAATAGGAGCTGAGAATATTAGTGTGTTAGATTTAGTGAAAATGTGCAGTTTGTATGGGAGGTGGTAGAAACAGTGAGGGGATTTTAGTGATTTTTTCAAAAATAACTAAGAATATCATAAAATTGACATCTCTTAAATTTTAGACCAGTAACATTCATACTTTTCAAGAAAATAGTTTTTTTGTGAAATTGTAAAACTGTGTCATATTGTATGGGAGGGGGTAGAAGCAGTAAAGCTAATCAAATATTTTTTTCTGATCTTAGTGATAATGATAAATAAGTATTTATCACAAAATATGAGCTCGATAAATGTTATATGTTCTCAGAAAATCGGATTAGAGTATTTCATGAAAAGTGTAGTTTGCATGGGAGGGGTTGGAAGGAGAGGGAGGACGCAAATAATTTTTATACTGTATATTGAAATTATTATGAAAGTAATATATCCCGAAATTCAGACTAATAACTTTCATACTTTTCGAGCAAATCCATTTATAGTTGAATTGCGAAATTGTGCATTTTGTATGGGAGGGGGTAGAAGGGGTGAAGCTAATCGTCTAATTTTTTTTGGCCTTACTCACAATTTTAAATAAATATCTAGTGCACAATTTGAGCTCGCTAAATTTTATACACACTGAGTAAATTGGCTTAGAGTATTTCATGACAAGTACAGTTTGTATGGGAGGTGGTAGAAGGAGAAGGAGGACACGAATAATTTTTATACGGTAGATTGATATTATCATGAAAGTAATATATTCAAAATTTCAGGCCAAAAGCTTTTATACTTTTCGAGCAAATCCGTTTATTGTCAAATTGCGCATTTGTGTCATTTTGTATGGGAGGGGGTAGAACGGGTGGAGCGATTTGGCCCGTTCACGAACTTGACCTTACGTTTTTGCTAAAAATGACACACAAAATTTTTTAGCACTATAGCTCAAAGCTTTCGAGAGTTATGCTGTAGACAGACGCACAGACGGGCAGACGGACAGACAGACAGACGGACAGACAGACAGACGGACAGACGGACAGACGGTCACTCGGAATCGAGGTTTTTGAGCGACAACAAATATTTCTGTACCCTTGGCGGCTCTGTGCGAGCATTATTTCTTAGCGTTACAAACGGTAAGGCAAACACAATATACTCTCAGATTTCATCTAGAGTATAAACATAACAGGGCTACGATAGCGCGTAATGCGCAATCTTACGATACTCTAGATGAAATAGAATTTTTTTGGGACCCCAAGAAATTTTGTATGTGGAGTGTTACAAGGGATGATAGCATTGAACTAATTTTTTTCCCATCATGCTAAAGTACCTATAAAAACGTTTTATTCAAAATGCTTACTCCAACAAATTGAATGGGAACTGAGAAAATTAGTGAGTTAGATTTAATGAAAATGTGCAGTTTGTATGGGAGGTGGTAGAAAGAGTATGGGGATTTTAGTGATTTTTTAGAAATAACTAGGAATATTATAAAATTGACATCCCTTAAATTTCAGACTAGTGCCACTCATACTTTTCATGAAAATCGATTTTTTGTGAAGTCGTGAAACTGTGTCATATTGTATGGGAGGGGGTAGAAGCAGTGAAGTTAATCAAATATTTTTTTCTGATCTTAGTGATAATGCTAATTAAGAATTTATTACAAAACATGAGCTCGATAAATGTTATATGTTCTGAGAAAATCGTCTTAGAGCATTTCATGAAAAAGTGATGTTTGTATAGGAGGGGGTGGAAGGAGAAGGAGGACGCCAGTAATTTTTCTTCTGTAGATTTAAATTATTATGAAAGTGATATACCCCACAATTCAGCCTAATAGCTTTTATAGTTTTTGATCAAATCCATTTATTGTCGAATTGCGACATTGTGTCATTTTGTATGGGAGGGGGTAGAAGGGGTGAAGCTAATCGTCTAATTTTTTTTGGCCTTACTCACAATTTTAAATAAATATCTAGTGCACAATTTGAGCTCGCTAAATTTTATACACACTGAGTAAATTGGCTTAGAGTATTTCATGACAAGTACAGTTTGTATGGGAGGTGGTAGAAGGAGAAGGAGGACACGAATAATTTTTATACGGTAGATTGATATTATCATGAAAGTAATATATTCAAAATTTCAGGCCAAAAGCTTTTATACTTTTCGAGCAAATCCGTTTATTGTCAAATTGCGCATTTGTGTCATTTTGTATGGGAGGGGGTAGAACGGGTGGAGCGATTTGGCCCGTTCACGAACTTGACCTTACGTTTTTGCTAAAAATGACACACAAAATTTTTTAGCACTATAGCTCAAAGCTTTCGAGAGTTATGCTGTAGACAGACGCACAGACGGGCAGACGGACAGACAGACAGACGGACAGACAGACAGACGGACAGACGGTCACTCGGAATCGAGGTTTTTGAGCGACAACAAATATTTCTGTACCCTTGGCGGCTCTGTGCGAGCATTATTTCTTAGCGTTACAAACGGTAAGGCAAACACAATATACTCTCAGATTTCATCTAGAGTATAAACATAACAGGGCTACGATAGCGCGTAATGCGCAATCTTACGATACTCTAGATGAAATAGAATTTTTTTGGGACCCCAAGAAATTTTGTATGTGGAGTGTTACAAGGGATGATAGCATTGAACTAATTTTTTTCCCATCATGCTAAAGTACCTATAAAAACGTTTTATTCAAAATGCTTACTCCAACAAATTGAATGGGAACTGAGAAAATTAGTGAGTTAGATTTAATGAAAATGTGCAGTTTGTATGGGAGGTGGTAGAAAGAGTATGGGGATTTTAGTGATTTTTTAGAAATAACTAGGAATATTATAAAATTGACATCCCTTAAATTTCAGACTAGTGCCACTCATACTTTTCATGAAAATCGATTTTTTGTGAAGTCGTGAAACTGTGTCATATTGTATGGGAGGGGGTAGAAGCAGTGAAGTTAATCAAATATTTTTTTCTGATCTTAGTGATAATGCTAATTAAGAATTTATTACAAAACATGAGCTCGATAAATGTTATATGTTCTGAGAAAATCGTCTTAGAGCATTTCATGAAAAAGTGATGTTTGTATAGGAGGGGGTGGAAGGAGAAGGAGGACGCCAGTAATTTTTCTTCTGTAGATTTAAATTATTATGAAAGTGATATACCCCACAATTCAGCCTAATAGCTTTTATAGTTTTTGATCAAATCCATTTATTGTCGAATTGCGACATTGTGTCATTTTGTATGGGAGGGGGTAGAAGGGGTAAAGCTAATCGTCTAATTTTTTTTTGCCGTACTAACAATTTTAAATAAATATTTGGAGCATAATTTCAGCCAGCTATATTTTATACGAACTGAGTAAGTTGGCTTAGAATAATTCATGACAAGTACAGTTTGTATGGGAGGTGGTAGAAGGAGAGGGAGGACACGCATAATTTTTATACGGTAGATTGATATTATTATGAAAATATTATATTCCAAATTTCAGGCTAATAGCCTGTATACTTTTCGAGTAAATCTCTTCATTGTCAAATTGCAAAATTGTGTCATTTTGTATGGGAGGGGGTAGAAGGGGTAAAGCTAATCGTCTAATTTTTTTTGGCCGTACTAACAATTTTAAATAAATATTTAATGCACAATTTCAGCTCGCTAAATTTTATACGCACTGAGTAAATTGGCTTAGAGTAATTCATGACAAGTACAGTTTGTATGGGAGGTGGTAGAAGGAGGGGGAGGACACGCATAATTTTTTTACGGTAGGTTGATATTATTATAAAAGTAACATATTCAAAATTTCAGACCAATAGCTTTTGAGCAAATCCGTTTATTGTCAAATTGCGCAATTGTGTCATTTTGTATGGGAGGGGGTAGAAGGGGTGGAGCGATTTGGCCCGTTCACGAACTTGACCTTACTTTTTTGTTAAAAACGACGTGTACAAAATTTGAGCTTTCTAGCTCAACGCGTTCTCAAGCTAGAGCGCGCACAGACGGACGGACGGACGGACAGATGGACGGACGGACGGACGGACAGACGGACGGACGGACGGACGGACATCCAGTTTTGAGATTTTTGAGTGATAATATTATCTTCTGTATCATTCATTTTTTTCTCCGAGCCTTATTTCTTGGCGTTACAAACTTTAGAGCAAACTTATAATACTCTCAGATTCCATCTAGACGATAAGCTTAACTTCTTCTAACCCCTCCCATAAAATCTGACACAATTCAATAATTTCACAAAAAGTCGTTTTCCGTGAATAGTATGAATGCCACTGATCTGTAATTTAAAACATGTCGAAAGCATGATGTTTATAGTTATTTCTGAAAAAGTCATTAAGAACTTGCGCCCTCTTTCTCCGCCTCCCATATAAACTGCACAATTTTACTAAATCCAATATACGAATTCAACCTTAGCGTGATGTGAAAAGTTATGTAGTCACCCCCTACAAAATTTCTTAAAAAATTCTCTTTCATCTAGAGTATCGGACGGGCTTTACGCCCAATCGTAGTTCTGTTATGTTTTTGTTTTCTTTAAGACTGAACTGTTTCAGCTCTACCGTTAGTTCATCTAATAGAGGCTTGCTTGCGGTTTTTCTATCAGCTCTAAGTGGCGGTCTTTTATGCCTTTTCGGGACAGAAGGCTTATCCTCTACTGTCATTTCACATACTGTCTCTGGAGGATTGGTCCACCTCTTCTATTTCGGCATTAGCCGCTGTTGTTATGCTTTAGGGGTGGCCTCCATGTTTTTTTAAACTAGGTTTCTTGATTTGATTCGCACGAGTAGCGCGAGAATCATCTCTGACAGAGCTCCGCATTACCATGGGTAGGCTGATTGAAACTCGGGACACACAGAGTTCGTACATTAACGATTAGTTTCCGACTTACCATTCGTCTTTGGAATATGCTGTTCCACCATAGATTAGATGATTTTTATTTCCAAAGTTTACTCGTCTAGTGTCGTAATTTATAATTGTCACCATATAGGTAGTGCGGACGTATGCGAATTACTTTAGGTACACATACTTTTGTAACCAATGTCTTCAGATCTGCCTGAAATATGACAAGTTAAGATTGCACGAATACCAATGCTTTGATAGGATACGGAACTGATAGCTAGTTGGACGATTAAATCCCCCTACCAATTCCGCCACAGACGATAGATAGAATACGAATCCGACAGCATGCTGTACGACTTGTTCCTCCTATCTGTCAATCTATCAGTACTAATCAGTCTGCACCGCGAGTAGGCGATCTACACAACAGACCCCTTCATCCATAATAAATTTTAGGTGATTGCAGATGAAATCTCCGATACGGTATTGAAATTTCAAACAACTCTAACTCTTATGAAACTTACTTTTATTAATCAAAATAGATCCTAGAAGATGCAATGCACTTCTCCCAACGAAATACAAGTGGATGCATGCCAGTTTAGTGGAAGTCCGACTTTCTAGACTGAAGAAATTCCTCGAATGCCTTTTGGTGGCTTCTTCATTATTGAATTATTTATTCGCTAATAAAATTCAAAGGTGGTAGTCGGTTGACGAGGAGTCTGGTGAACATGATAGATGATGAAGAGTCTCATATTCGTTTAATTTTTGGATCGCTGTTATCAAAAACGAGGGAAGCCGTACGTTATCATGAAGCATTATAACTCCACCTCTGTTGATCAATTTAGGCCGTTGAATACGCAATTTCGGTTGCATTTCATTGCGTTGGGTACAATACTTCTCTGCATTAATGGTTTCACCAAGTTGCATAAAGGAATAGTGAATAGCTCCTGCTGCAGATCACCATTAACTTCTTCGGATGATGGCTTGGTTTCGGCTTGTGTTTTCAGTTCTCATCAGCACCTAGCCATTGCGCCAAAAGATGGTGGTTGTCGTACAATATTCGCTTTTCATCACATGTTACTATTCTGTTCGTAAAAGGTTCAATTTTGTTCTGCAAGAGCAGAGAACTGCAAGTTTCCTTTCGCGTCATGTTTGGCTCATTTAGCTCATGCAAAACTCAATTGTCAAGCTTCTTGATTTTTGCAAGCTGTGGAAAACAACAACAACTTTGAAACTTCAAAGTTATAATCAGAGAACGTTAGAACTGGCAATCCATGCTTCCTGAAATAAAAGCAGATTTAGCCAACTGGTTTACAGATGACTCGGTCACCTCTGAGGAAACTGGGGCCGGAGGTCCTTACTTCTCGGTTTCAAAACCACTTGGCAAGGAAACCATAATTTTCCATACTGAACTGATTGCAATGGAGCTATGCAACCAAGAGAATATAAGGAGGGCTCATCGCAACGAAACTATTTATATCCTATGGGATAGTCAGGCGGTTCTTAAAGCCTTAGCATCCAATAAACCCGGATCAAGGATAGTTTGGGACTGCCTTTAAAACGTAATCATCCTGGGAAAAAGAAACAACGTAGCCTCAATATGCGTACCAAGATAAACGGGAGTTGAGGAAAGTGAAGAGGCTGATCGTCTTGCAAAAAACGGCGAAGAGACAAATTATATTGGACCAGAGCCATTCTGCGGAAAACCAAAAGGGTACTCCAACCCAATACTTTGGAAGTAGATTGAACAAGAGCATAAAATCTACTGGAATACACTTCTAGGTTTATAAATCTCAAAAAAATTGATCCTACCAAAAAAAAAAAAAAAAATGGAGAATATTTTAAAATTCAGCAAGAGTGATACTCTAATCGGCCTAATGACGGGGAACAGTGGAGTAAACCTCCACCTCAAAAGTTTAGCTGAAACCGACATCTGTTGCCTTTGCCTCAAAGACTCAGAAGTGACAGAATACATCATATGTTAGTGTAAAGCAGTAGCAAGAAAAAGATACAATCTTCTAGGAAAAGGTTTTATTTTTACCGAGGAACTAGCCAAAATGGCTCCCTTAAAGATACTTAGATTAGCTAAAGCTATCGAGTTATGGTAGGAAAATTTTTATCAGCAATTTGCTATGTAATTTCAAAACATATTGGAAACTATTTTAATTAATCCAGTCAAGATTTTAGAGGAGGCATAAATTACTTGAATCAAAAAAGTACCGTACATATGGGGAACTTATATATTCGGACCGCCGGAGCTGATGCTGATTTTTCGAAAGTAAAGTTTGCGCGACATTTTTATTTGTGGTTTTACTATAACTTCCGTTTCCGGTTAGCAAATATGTTCAAAAACAATGGCGGACTGCACTCGCATCATTTTCTATTGAGATTTACTCGAGTTATCGTCGAGATACACACATCTAAAATTATCACGATTTGCGAACTTCCCTATTATTATATCATAATATGGGGAACTAAAAATTTGTAACACTATTAACTATTAAAATCAATAATTAAACAAAATGTACTATAAGGCACTTCATGAGGAAATCTCCTACTACTCCCAAGCTGTTAGCAATAGCACTTTCGATAAATCTTCTTGCGATAAAAGAACACAATTCCGTTCTTGTTATTCGCTTTACATTTTTCAAATAAAAAAAATGTTGAACCACGTATACCTAGTCGTGCCATAAGTTCTGTCACACGTATATGGGCAATTTTTGTATAAATGAAAAAGAGTTTTTGACAAAGGAAAATATATTTTATTTTGGCATACTAATGGAAGTAAAATAAGCAACAAATTATTCAAAGTGGCCGCCTTTAGCCTTAACACAGCTCTTTAATCTGTTGGGCCAGTCATCGATAGCAGTACGCACTGTTTCTAGCGGAAAATTAGCTACTGCTTCTGTCAAAGATCGCTTAAGGCTCTCGATATTTGGGTGTCGTCTCGTGCACAGCATGGACTCTAACTCCGCCCACAGTTTGTAGTCCAGGGGATTCAAATCTGGGCTCCCAGAAGGCCATTCCGTCGCCCTTATAAACTGTGGAATATTGGTTTCCAACCACGCTTGTCTGGTTCGAGCTTTGTGGGCTGGCGCAGAATCTTGCTGGAAAACCCAATGTCGATTGTTGAATAGCGTAGAGTTCAGCGGCTTCACACATCCCTCCAGGATGTCCGTTTGATAATTTTTCGCTGCAGTTTTTACGCCTTTTTCGCAAAAATGAAGCTCGGTGACCCCTTCGTAGCTGACACCCCACCATACCATGACTGATGCTGGATGATGTCCTCGCTGTACCCTAGTGGCAACTTCTCGGGCTTCTATGGAGCTGTGGGCATACACCTTATCATTTTGGCGGTTGAAATGTTCCTCCACCGTAAAAATTTTTTCATCGGTAAACAAAATTTCTCGATGTTTGTTGTTGCCGTACCGCCGAAGGAGCTCTTTCGATCTGGTGCTCCTAATTTGCTTCAACTGCTCAGTCAGCAAATGTCCCGTTGATCGTCGAAAGGCACTCATCCCGAGGTCAGATTTTATGATGCGAGACATACTTCGGGTGGAGATGTTCATCTCTCGAGCCATGATTCGTTGTTTACGAAGCGGATTTCGACGAATTCGACTCTCGACCGCTTTGATGGCAGCAGAAGAACGTACATCACGCGGACGTCCAGAACGAGGTCGATCTTCAATAGTCTGGATCGCGTTATATCTCTGGATCGCACGATACACAAATCTTTGCGTTATTTTTAACGGGCACAACAACTTGAAAATTTCACTCGCGGATTTTCCACACTTATGTAGTGCAATCACTGCAGTTCGGTTTTCTATTACACCCCATTCCATCTTCACACGTTAACGAACACACTTTAAATGACCATCAACTGTCAACAACATTATGACGTTTATAAAACTGGCCGATATTGAAATGTCACTCATAAAATAAAGTTGTTGCCAATGTGAGAAATTATGTGACAGAACTTATGGCAGGACTAGGTACATTTAGCCGTATATGTGATGTTGATTTCCCCAACAATTGTTTGTCAAATAGCCCAAAAATAAATTTATGTCTATGAACATGCGAAAAATATTCCTCTGTCCTGGTGTCCTTGTCGCTTATACATTAGCCTGCTTCTGAAATCCTTTAAGATATGAATTTCGACAAAAAAAAATTCAAATTATGCCCAAAAGGGACTTACAACGTTCTATTCGAACAAGGAAATTACACAGATAAAGAATGATACGCTAAATGCGTAAATACGAGTATATGTATTGCTATTCGCCTTGAACGAATGGATCCCATTATTGAGTTAGTTACTAGATATATCGCATTTTTCAAATAAATACGTAAAAAGTTGATCCTTAAGTGCATCTTCTAAGAAATAAAAATCTTTTTAGTAGACTTTTCGAAGAAATATTAAAAGTTTCATTCAGACGCTATTTTAAATCTCGTTTCTTCTTCCCATTCACGTATGCAAACCAACGTCTTATTATGCGAAATGTGTTTCGCTTAGGATTCTTTTCAAGCTTAATACTCAAAAAGCTACCGAAGGTTAAATATTCAAATTTTCTTTGAAAGTTAATAATCAATTTGTTGCTGAAGTGGCTGTAAGTATGCTGGAAAATAAGTTTGAATTACTTTAATAAGGTCTAGGTCCGATTGAGATGAGGCGTTCGTTATTACAGTCAAAGCAAATTGTATATTTCGAACTAAGAACGATTTTTTTTTTCAAAAGAACTTAAATCTCAACCGAACCTCAAGAACAGCTATTCTATTTCTTGGAGAGCCACTATTCGAAGGACATGCAATATATAGAGAGTAGTTACGCAATCATATTTCAAGGTATTTTTTAATTTACCACATACCGCAAACATTATTGTTACGATTGCTAAGTGGATCCCAGTAGGTTTACGTAATTGAATCAGGCATTTGATACCATCATAGTATTGAAATTTAATGTGTTCATGCTAGCATTACTGGACAAAGTTTTATTAAGTTTTCGAAATTCAGAAATTGCACCATTTAAGATATCTGTGACTTCAAAAAAAAAAATTTATCTTTCAAAAAACTCTTTGGGTCGATATAATTTGATATACCGCAATGACTATAAAGATTTAACAGTATATATCAATCTACTTCTCCTTCCACAATGGGACTACAGATCAAATCGCGCTTTGGGCTCCTGACCTTCAGGTATCTGAACATTTTTTTATTGTGGAAGGATTGTTAGCCCTTCGCACAACCCTCTAATTACGAACTTTTCATTTTCGTAGATTGAAGTAACTAGAATATTTACCGCTTAGGTATGCAAGAGGTTAGTATTCTATAATTTTACGTCCATCGTTGTTTGAATTCACGATCTTCGCATTGTAGACTAATACGCTTCCGACCGGGCTACACATAAGCCTGGCTGGCTTCAAATCCAATAGGTCGTGGGTTCAATTCCCATTCCAGACAGTATGATTTTTTAATCACGAATTTTTCAATAGCTACTGGCAATGAAAAATTATTCGAAATAAAATGGGCGAACGATGTAAAAGTAAAACAGTTCCACATCTAGAAGGTCTATATAGCCAGTACAACTGAAAAATATACCACCACCTACCATCCCATTCCCAATGGGACCTCTATGACTTCTATGACTGTGTTTGTGCATTGCACATAAAGGCCAAAATTGCCTACACTACATGTCATTATGTTCGCGCTTAAATCGTGCATGTGCAGCTTTTGAAATCGAAAGGTTTCAATCGCTTTTCGAAGTTAATAAATTGCAACGCATTATGGGCCATATGGGTCTGGCAAACGATTTGTTTCGTTCAGCTAATTGCCATTTCTATTTTAAGCTCGCTTTACACAATCAAATTGTTAAAACCGTAGAATTTTTCGTTTTGCAATTTATGAAAAATGCCACCACAAATTCGATCGTGTAAAACGGTCTTAAGCTCTTTCTTTGACAATGGAAAAGTTTTACAAGTTTTGTCTATACTTAGTTCATAGCCACTGAAACAACTTTTTTCAAAACACTCGTATGCTTATAATAATCGTAAAACAAATTTAATCATACCGCATTCTTTTATTTATGTTTGCCTTTCTGGTCTCCTCATTTCGGCAATAATTTTTCTTTTCGAGTAAAAAAATGGCATAGAATTGTTTGCTTCTATTTCAAACCCTCTATGATTTCGGACGCACTAGAAAAGTTCTCTTTGATGTACTTATAACTTTTCGGTATCTACTAGCATATAAGGGAACATTATTCAGAAAAATCTGGAACACAATATTCTTTAGAAAATTCGAAGCAAGCAACGAATATATAGGGCATCATAAAAAAAAAATCCTTGAGTGTAAATTATTAATTTGAAATTTTAGAAAGCAGGTATTATAACTCGTGAAACGTGATAATCCTCTTAATGTAACTACAAAATTAAACTTTATAACGAAACCAGACAAGTGCACGTTATGAAACCCATTCATAAAATCAAATTATTCCTTTTTGAAAAAAATTCACCCAACTTTTTGGTTTTTTTTTGTGGAATTTGATAACAAAGTGATTGAATATTTCATTTTTACTTGGCTGCCGCTTCCATAATTTGGTAAATGTACTCAATTATAAAAACAAGGACGTAACGAGAAATTGAAATAAATACTAATAAAAAATATCTGCCAACAAGTTGGGTGCAAATTTATTATTCCTGGGATAAGTTGAGGATGCATGATAACAATTCGCACTCTCCTCGGCAAAGCGGAGGGAACAGCATGCTTATGCATAAGTTGGGCTTTGCGAAAAACCCCTTCACATCTCACTAGAAGTATTGTTTCATCTGCAATCTTTCTGTGTTATAAGTAAGCTGATGAATGGAAAAAAACTAGCCAGTGGATCTGCATTCAAACTGGATACTCCTTATTTCTAGAAGATTTCGCGAATTCAACCGAAAATACAAACTGCACTCTCCACAGTTTTGATTTTTTTAATAATTTCCCTTGAGTCAAGATTGGGAGGGGGATGGAATATAGGAGGAAGAGTCCATGTCCTTCTATACTGACGGTTCCAAAGCTAGAAGTGGATTGGGAGGAAATGTTTTCTCCGCAATTACAGAGGGCTATTCAATCTCATGGCATTACAGCCCAAATCGAGGCTTGGGCTCCTCGCTTTCAGGTTCCTTAACATTTTTCAATATTTATTGTGGTAGGTTTGTGAGACCTTCGCACAACCTTCTATCTTCGAATTTTTCATTTTCGTAGATTTGAGGTGGTCAAGGTATACCCAAGCAGGCAGTGTGGTGAAATTATTCATCGACTGGGACTTTTGCATCGTAGACCAACACGCTACCCACTAAGCTACACCCTAGCCATTCTATCAGCTATACCGAAATTATTCAAAAAAATTATCTGCGATAAATTGACCAATATGATCAACCCTATTATTCATGAACAGCAGCATGGCTTTAGAAAAGGACGCTCAACCTCATGATTCTTGTATCTGATGCACTCTGCGCACTGGAAAATTGACATTAAATCGGCACAATATACATCGGCTTTAGAAAAGCTTTCGACCGAACACAGTATCCTGATTTTAAAGTCTTATCTCACCTTAATAATAGAACTCAATTCATTAAGTTCAGGCTTTATTTCCAAGAAACCACTAATGTCCTCTGGAGTACCTCAAGGAAGCCACTTGGTACCTCTCTTATTTAATGTCAGATCGCTCTCTACTGGAATATACATATGTCCCATTTGGGACTCGTTTTTCCCAGTTATATAGCATCAGAATAGAGTCAATCCAGAAGCTCTTGGGGACTTGTATAATCTTAGAGGCTTTGAGAACTTACCACACTACACAGCTAGGCACCAATTATTAAATCTATTACATTTTGGTTCTAGAAGAACTATGCTCATACCCTTTTTTTACTTTAGATCTTTTGTATGGTGATATTACGGTGTACCACTTCTCAAATAAATTCAGAATCAATGACAATGTTAGGCTGACGAGAAACTCAAGATCAGGAATATCAACATATCTATACTACGGACAAAATGAGTCTGTAAACAGATGCTGTAGAGTATTTAACAAATTCAGCGTACACTACATATCTCGAGTATGTAGCTGGCAAACAAAGTGAGGCTGCGCGCTGTTTAATAAGATCACCAACACCCCGTTAATTGAGGTAAATTAAACTACAACCTAATATAAGGTTATATTAAATTAAATAAAGCAAATTATTTATATAACTAATTGTCTTATTATGATGATAAATAAATAAATTAAGCATATCTTTCCGTATTCCGAAACATTGTGGTGTGTTCCAAGCAGAAGCGATAAAAGAATCCTTGGTCTGGCTGAAGTGTAATATAGTATTTACTGAGGATATTAATAATTAATTAATATATATATATATAATATATAATAAATAATTAATTTAATGATTTTTGCAGCAGCTGCAAAAATGAGGAAGAGGAAGAGACGATTCTTCGTCTGTCTCTCTAGAAAAAGGGGGCGCCATTTAAATGCATACTACTTCGATAGTCTCAGCAATCTGGCAAATGCGGAAGTCAGGAGCCTGCAACACTTCATGGAGATCTCCAATTGCTTAACCCAGTAGGAGTCTTTCCTGAAATCCTGCGGCATCACAACACAACTTGTGTCTGTGCAGCCACATCTACCTAAATACCTATTTAATGACTGTAATGAAGCCTGCAGACTTGTCATCGAGACTGTCCTGAAAGCTCTACATATTTTTTAGCCCAAAAAGAGTCCGGTCGTCGAGGTACTATTGGTTCACAAATGAATGTATCGCGGTAATTCAGGCAAAGAAACATTCGTTTGAAAATGTTTACCAATTTTCAAACCTCAGCTAGCAAAAAGCTTTATAATACATCAAGAAATATCTAGAAGTCTATCTTAAGATGTATTTAATTTGATCACAACCAAAAACTTCAAAATCCAAAAGATTCAAGATCGTTCTGGTCTTCAATCAAAATCATCATCATCAATGGCGCGACAGCCCAAATCGGGCCCTGGCCTCCTGAAGTCATCGCCTCCAATCGTCTTGATCCAAAGACCGCGTCCTCCAGCTGTTAATTTTTAAAATGGCTTTGCTGTCTTCATCAACCGAGTCTTCCCATCGCTTGCGTGGTTTGCTTACTGGTCGTTTACCACTCGCTTTGCCTTTAAGAGCACGTTTGGGGATTCTTCTGTCTTCCATTCGCTCTACATGGCCAGCCCACTGCAGTTTACGTAGCTTGATGAACGTTAAAGCTTCTGGTTCGTCGTAGAGTTGATACAACTCATGGTTGTATCTTATTCGCCATTCCGTTCCTTCCCACAGGTCCCAAAATTCTTCGGAGGGCTTTTCTTTCGAATGCGTTAACTGCTTTTTCGGAAGTTCGCGTTAATATCCACGTCTCGCTGCCATAACAGAGCACAGGTCGTATAATAGTTTTATAAATCCGCAGCTTATTGTTCCTGTGCACTTTCTTGGATTTCATTACTGGAAGTACCGAATAATACGTCTTATTTGCAAGTATTATCCGTCGTTTGATTTCGTCTGTTTCATTACCGTCCTTTGCTAGATTAGCCCCAAGATATATGAAGTTGTCCACACTCTCCAAATTATATTCCGCAATTGTTATGTTTTATCTGATTGGCGTTCTCCTTCTTGTTTGGGTCATTACTTTTATTTTGCTTTCATTAATGCGCAACCCGACTTTTTTTGCGGCGGAGTCAAGATTGACAAATATGTCCTTAGCACTAGGGAAGGATCTTGCTAGAATGTTAATGTCGTCAGCGTATGCTACTAGTTGGGTGGACTTGAATAGTAGTGTCCCGTTGGTGTCGACTGGGATTTTTCGGACGACATACTCTAGTACCAAGTTGAAAAGCATAGGGGCTAGACCATCTCCCTGCTTTAAACCACATTCCGTTTGAAAGCTGGTTGTGGAATCGGTTTGTATTCTCACTTGGGATTCAATGTTCGTTATTGTGAGTCTTGTTAGTCGGACTAGTTTTGAAGGAATTCCAAAATCAAGCATGATTTGATACAGTACGCTCCTGTTGATACTGTCGTATGCTTGTTTAAAATCTACGAAGATTTGGTGCACGTCTGTGTTATATTCTCAGCATTTCTCAAGCACCTGTTTCACTGAGAATATCTGGTCTGTTGTAGATCGTCCGGTTATGAATCCACCTTGGTATTCGCCAATTATTTGATTAGTATAGGGCTTAAGACGACGTTCAATTATTTTTGTCAGTATTTTATAGGACGTACACAACAATGATACACCTCTGTAGTTCTCACAGCAGAGTTTGTCTCCTTTCTTGTAAATTGGACATATAATGCTTTTTCGCCAGTCGTCGGGTATGATTTCCTCTGTCAGTTTTTCAGAAGTTCAACTGGTATTTCGTCAATTCCTGGCGCTTTGTTTAGTTTTTGGTCACATAGGGCTGCTTTGATTTCAGCAAGCGTGGGTAGTGTCGATGCTATTTCCTCTTCGTCAGTTGAGGTTTCATTTGAAATGTTGTCTGTCGTGATCGGTGCTAATGGGGTGGGATTCAAAAGATGTTCAAAGTAGGAAGCCTGTCTCCTTTTGATTTCTTGTGCGTCGCTGATGATGTTGCCCTCTGCGTCTTTGCAGAGACTGGTTTTTGGCTTATATCCCTTTTTTAGATCTTTTACTATTGCGTATGCGTCCCGCGTTTTATTTTTTCTCATGTCGGCATCCATTTTTTGTATTTTGTCATTATGGTACTTCCTTTGTTTTCACCTGCAGGTCTTTTTCGCATATCGCCTTAGCTCGTCATATCTTTCTTTTTTGGCTAGTGTTGGTCGTTCAGTAAAAATTTTGTAAGCCTCGTTCTTTCTGTCTATTGCATCGCGGCATTCTTGGTCGAACTAATCATTATTTTTTCGTCGTGCTTGATATCCTAATATCTCTTCTGCGGAGGATTTGATGCCGTCTCGTATTTTTATCCACGCATTCTCCACTGGCATATTTTGGATATTTTCATATATTGGTGTTACATGCTAACATGTAAGCCTGCGCCACCGTTTCGTCGTTAAGCTTGTCGACATTGAATTTGCGAGATCTACTCGTTTTCGAATATCCACGACAAGCTATTCTGCATCGATACTTAACTCTGACTAGATAGTGATCAGAGTCACAATTCGCACCGCGGAGAGGTCGTACATCAATTATGCTGGAAGCAGCCCTTTTCTCAATTAGAACGTGGTCTATTAGGTTAAAGGTGTGACCATCTGGTGATGCCCACGTTCGTTTGTGAATGTCGCGATGTGGGAAGCACGTAGAGCTTACTGTGATATTTTTGCTGCTTGCGAAATCAATAAGACGTTGGCAATTGTCGTTGGTTGTGTCATGGAGACTGTGCCCTCCTGTTGTTCCTCTATGAGCCTCCTCCTTTCCGACTTTTGCATTAAAATCCCCTAAGACAATTTTTAGGTCATTCGAGGGCAGTGAATCATAGGTTGTCTCTCTAGGGTGGCTTCTATCAAAATGGTTAACAATAATTTAATCTCTTTTGTTTTACATGATTGTGGAAAAATATTTATATTCAGCCAATTCTCAAAAAAATGCAAAGCGAACCCCGCTAGCTACCGCATTATTGTCATTATGTTAGTGCTCTTAAATGTGTTGAAAACTGCTGATAAGCGCGAAATTGTTCAATATCTTGAGGATAAACAGCTTATTCACGATCGCTAAAATGGTTTCCGTTCTGAAAGGTCCACGGGAGATCTCTTGGTCTACCTGACGGTGAAGGTCAAGCTTTTGCGAGTTTGGCATGACTGTTACCTTTTGAACCTCACGACCATAGGCCTTGTTGCTACCCTCATTCAGTGGATTGAGAGTTTCTTGTCCAAACGCACTACACGAGCAGTATTAGATGGCTTCACTTCCTCCTTCCCAATTATTGCCGGTGTCCCTCAGGTTTATGTCTTATCGCCTACTCTGTTCTTGATATTTACGATCTTTTGTCCTCCACTCCTAATCCAATTCATAGTTTCGCAGATGACAGTACTTTTGATAACACCTTTGAATTTAACTCCACTTCGGATTCTCACAAGTAATCTGTTGCGGTTGACTCAGCCTTGTTGCTTTCCTCTGTTCTTGACATTTATTAACGACCTTTCATCCTCCACTCTTAATCCAATCCATAGTTTCGCAGATGACTACTTTAGATAACACCTTTGAATTTGACTTCGCTTCAGAATTTTACAAGCAATCTGTTGCTGTTGACTCAGCCTTGCTACTTTCTTATACCCTGTGCTATAGATGCGATCTTATGTTAGCTTAGTATGATAGTATAAGGAACTTTGGAGTCTGAAGTGTTTTGGATTTGCTGTTCTTGTCATATAGTTTCTTGCGCCGTGTAGATATAGCGATATTTTAAAAGCAATCTTTGATTAATAAAGAGTTTTATTGCCCTCGTATTGGGCATCGCTTTTGACTCGATTGCGGAAAAAAACGTTAAAGCTAAAATGCAGCCGTGTTAGCATTGCTATAAAGCTAGTGATCTGGCTTTGCTGTTCTCCTATTTTCTGTGCCACATATGCAACCTTTGATTAAGTTTAGTATAAAAGTATGAAGAACTTCCGCGCCCCCGTATTACTATCTCAATACGCAGTATTTCGACTTTGCTGTTCTCCTTTTTTAGTTTTTTGTGTCGAATAGCTTCAACGAGTTTTTGTTTAGTGTTAGGTGCCTTGGCGGCCCCGTATTCTATCGCAGTGCTCAGAGGTTTGCTTTGAATATCTTAACATATAGTGTCGTATTTTATGTAGCGATCTTTTATTTCGTATGACATTATCAGGAATATTGTCGCTTCTGTATTTTCACTGCAATTAATATGCGTTTTAACTTTTCTGTTCGCGTTACCTCTGCCGGAAAGGGGCACTTTAGTACTCCTCTCAAAATGCTATCGCCTCCTTCACCCACCCTTAACAGCGCCCTGCTCGTAAAGCTAATCGTGCGCACAAGTATACCGTCAACACTATTCCTGCTCGTACAGTGAAATATAGACAGACATTCGTTTCCTTTAGGACTTATTGCCTGCTAGCATATTTCCAAGCAAGTATAACCTCCAGCGCTTCAAAAATAATGTTCACCGCCATTTACGTTTCTCTACCCCAAAGTCCAGATAACACTACCAAATTTTATCCTCTTCCTATACCGACATAACTATGTAACGCATTAAAAAGTTAACCCCTGTGTTGTACTCGGTGCTTTAAAAGAAAAACGTTCAATATTCTCTGTATGGAAGTTAGTTAGTTTCATTAATCAAATAAATTCTTAGAAATTCGGTTTAGTTTATATTCAAGGGTTGAAAGAATTGTAAAATTTCGTTTGCTTTGAAAAGTGCTAGTGCGGAATTTCAAGGTTGTAGCTTTTAATTTGTTGCCCTCTAAGGCAATAAATTTATTCTAAGGACATAAATAATTTCATAGTTACGAGCATTTGATTCCACTCATTGCTATTTATTAAGTTCGTGCGGGAAAAACAATTTAAGAAGGACGAGACTTCATTTACTGTTACACAATAATATAAGTACTTACCTAGTTCTTGTTGAGAGTGTGGGATAAAAATAAATGTGTCATTCGTAGCTGTGATGGATGTTATTAAGGCCTATTAGTTCAACTTCATGGTTTCTTTCGTAATCGCTCAGTAGTATGCTCGAGTCCTATTTAGCACACTACTCAAGAATATTATTGTTCTGAAAATTGTACATGCACTGTACTGTATTGAGGCTGTGCAGGTATTTTCTTAGAACAATGTTTAACAATGTGTAACTTGGAATTTATTTGAAAGTAAATAATATTTAGGAATCGCCTTAATTCAATTCAAGGACACGTTAATATTTTCTTTTCGCACTTTTTATTTCCAGAGGCACAGTTAGAGTTTTTCCACTTCTTCGACTTTGTCGTGCACCTAATAATTATTAATAATTAATAAGAGATTTTTTATTGTTTTTTCTTCAGCTAGTACAAGTTTTCTTAAACCAGGTCGATAATTTTAAGGATAATAATAATAAATACTAATCACTTAGAAGTTTTTTGAATCCTTGGAATGATAAATAAATTCTCATTTCAAGAAAAAGCAATTCAAGAAAAAGAATTAGATATCTTGAATTTTATTTTAGATCAAACTATCAGCTTAAACTAATCAGCAAATTAAAAAGAAAACAAATAAGAATAGGACCATTAAATCCATTCTTGCTAACACCCAAAAAATGGTGACTTATCATTGTCTCTTATCTTCGCCACATACTCAGGACATTTAATATAACCGTCTGCAAATTTTTCCAATCCAAAACTACAACATGACCTACGAATAAGAGAGCAAGTCATTTTGTTCTGCAATTATTTGCAAAATTTCTTCGTAGAAAAAACAACAGTAACACTGGCAAATAAGATGGAGATGATGATAACTACAACGACGACTGTCTGGAACAGATTGACCATGAAATCTTATGGGAGGTCCATCATTAATGGCTATTTGATGTTCTTGGGGAGTTGAAGGCGGATCTAGGATCCTATAGTAAAAAGCGACTTTCAAATATGTAGCTAAGCAACTTTCACTACTAGCACTCATTTTAATAGCCTCCAAGGATTAACCGGAAGGTTGTTCTGTGATACGGTACGAATTAATGAGCCACAAAAGATTTACAAGCCGTCATGATACTAGCGAAATAGTTTGGAATAGCTTGTTTTCGGATGAAAATACTCAAGAAGTTTTGAATGGAGTGTGTGTACAATCAAGGATAGACTTAAATTTGTTTTAGTTTTCAGATTTATAGTGTAATTTTCGACTGTTTTATAGATGCAACTTTGTACTAACAGCAAGTTTAAATTTGCAGTTTTAAAAACTCAATATTAACAACCCTAAATAATCCTTGGACTCGAAACATCTGTTTGGTTCAAGTTATCCACCGTTGTAAATTGTCATGTTAAAACCAGACCGAATTGTAGACTCTGTGACTTTTAGGCACAACATTTTTATACTCTAGACGAAATCTGAGAGAATTATAAGTTTTCCACAAAGTTTGTAACGCTAAGAAATAAGGCTCGGAGAAAAAAATGAATGACACAAAAGTCAATACAATCACTCAAAAATCTAAAAACCGGATGTTCGTCCGTTCGTCCATCCGTCTGTCCGTCCGTCTGTCCGTCCTTCTGTCCGTCCGTCTGTCCGTCCGTCTGTCCATCCGTCTGTCCGCCCGTCATCTCTAGCTTGAGAACTTGTTGAGCTTGACAGTTCAAATTTTTTACACGTCAAAAAACTAAGGTCAAGTTCGTGAACAGGCCAAATTGCTCCACCTCTTCTACTCTCTCCCATACAAAATGACACAATTGCGCAATTTGACATTAAGCGAATTTGCTCGCAAAGTATAAAAGCTATTGGTTTGGAATATGGAATATATTACTTTTATGATGATCTCAATCTACTGTATAAAAATTATTTGCGTTCCCCCTCTCCTCCCTCTCCCTCCCATACAAACTGCACTTTTTCATGAAATGCCCTAAGCCAATTTACTCAATACGCATAAGATTTATCGAGCTCAAATTGTGTACTAATAACTTATTCAAAATTAATAATAAGACCAAAATTTTTTTAGCTTTACCTCTTATACTCCCTCCCATACAAAATGACGCAATTTCGCAATTCGACAATAAACGGATTTGCTCAAAAAGCATAGATGCTATTGATCTGAAATTTGGAATATATTACTTTTATGATGAGTTCAATCCATTATATAAATATTATTTAAGTCCTCCCCTTCCTTCCACAATCTCACATACAAACTGTACTTCTTCATGAAATTCTATTCCATTCTACAATAGCACTACAGCCCAAATCGGACTTTGCCCTCCTGATCTTCAGGTTTCTTAACATTTTTCATTACTTATTGTGGAAGGGTTGCTAGCCCTTTGCACAACCCTCTATCTACAAATAATTATTTTCGTAGATTGAAGTAACTAAGGTATACCCAAGCAGGTAGTGCGCTAGAATTATGCGTCGCTCGGGATTTGAACTCACGACTCATTGTAGACCAACACGCTACCCACTAGGCTACACCCTAGCTTCTTAGCTAGCTCTTCATGAAATACTCTAAGCCAATTTACTCAGTGCGTATAAAATTGATCGAGCTGAAATTGCGCACTTAATATTTATTAAGATTTATTAGTAAGGCCAAACAAATTAGACTAATAGTTTTGTCCCTTCTACCGCATCGATACAATCTGACACAATTTTACAAAAACTGAATTTTCATGCTACTGATCTACAATTTAAAACATATTTGATATTTATAATTATTTCTAAAAAAGTCTTTAAGAACTCACCCCTCCTTCTACCACCTCCCACACAAACTGCACAAATTCACTAAATATATCGTAATACACTAATTTTCTCAGTACCTATTAAAATTTTGAATCCCAAATTTTGTATAAAACATTTTGATAGCAACTTCAGCTTAATGCGAAAAAATTATTTCATTGTCATTAACCCCTAAAATAGTTCCCCTAAAAAATTTCTTCAAATCAAAAAATTTCTCTTTCATCTAGAATATTGCACGATTGGGCTTTACGCCCAATTGTAGTCCTGTTATGTTTTATGTAGGCTTTTTGAATTTTTGACGTCGAATTCAATATTTCGTCTCCAAAATCGTCTCGCTTATAATTCAGCTAAAATTTATTTATTTTCATCACCCTTAAAATTATTTTTTTATTTTTCTTTCCATACAATTAAACAGTTTCAAAAAGGACATTAAATCAATTTCAAACCATATAATTTTGCAACCTGAAGATTCACATACAATTGTTTTAAACTATTGACAATAAACTGCATTAACTTCTCTCCATTTCTTCAACCACTTTCCATAAAAACTGCACATTTTCGCAATTAAATAAAATTTTTAATTTTTTTTTAACTTGAGATCTATCTAATTGATATCTGGTATCGTAATGTTAATAAGCAGAAATTTTTCGAAATCCTTCCTCAGTTTCTACCACCATACATATTTTTCGCACTCTAGTTACTACCTAAATAGCTTAAATTAGAATGATAGATACAGGATTTGTGACATGATAATTTGTAGGTGTTTCTAACGTATTTTGATACCAAGAAGTAAAATCTGAAAACAGAATTTTTTTATCACCCATAGATGTCCGTCCGTGCGGCCGCCCATCCTTCTGTTCGTCCTGAGTCCTCTCTAGCTCGAAAACGTGTAGAGCTAGAAAGTTCACATGCGGTACACGCCGCTTTAGGCAAAAAAGTAAGGTCAATTTCATGAGCGGGCCAAATCAGTCCACCCTTTCTTCTACTTCTACAATGGCGCTACAGCCCAAATCGGGCCTTGGTCTCCTGACATTCAGGTTCCTTAACATTTTTCATTACTTATTGTGGAAGGGTTGTTAGCCCTTCGCACAGCCCTCTTTCTACGAGTTTTTAGTTTTCGTAGATTAAGGTGTCCAAGGTATACCCAAGCAAGCAATGTACTGGAATTATATATTGCGCCAACCGGGATTTGAATTCACGACCTTCGCGTTACAAGACCAACACGCTACCTACTAGGCTACACCCTAGATCCACCCTTTCTATCCCCTCTCATTTTCAGAACTATACGTAAAATAGATTTTCTTGAAAAGTATGAATGTTATTGGTTTGCAATTTCAGAGATCTCAAATGCATAATTTGCATAGCTACTACTGAAAACCCGCCGCTCCTTCTATCACCTACCATACGAACTGCACAATTTCACTAAATCAAATACACTAATTTTCTCAAAACCAATGAAATGTATTCAGGTTAAATTTTGTATAAGACATATTGATAGTAACTCTAGCATGATGTGAAAAAATTTGTTTAATGCCGTCATCTCTTCTACCACTCTCTATACAAAATTTCTTAAAATCAAGAAAAATTTCCTTTTATCTAGAGTATCGCATGATTGGGCCTTAAGCCGAATCGTAGTCCTGTTATGTTTATACTCAAGATTAGATCTGAGAGTGTTATAAGTTTGCAACGCTAACAAATAAGGCTCGCAGAAAACAATGACTGATACAGAAGATCATATAATCACTCAAAAATCTCAAAACCGAATGTCCGTCCGTCCGTCCGTATCCTCTCTAGCTTGAGAACGCGTTGAGCTAGAAAGCTCAAATTTTCTAGACATAGTTTTTGGCAAAAAAGTAAAGTCAAGTTCGTGAACGGGCCAGATCGCTCCACTCCTTCTACCACCTCCCATACAAAATAAAAAAATTTCGTAATTTGGCAAAAAACGGATTTGCTCGAAAAGTATAAATGCTATTGATCTGAGATTCGAAATATAATACTGTTATGATGATTTCAGTCTACTGTATAAAAATTATTTGAGTCCTCCCCTTTCTTTTTCCACCTCTCATATAAACTGCACTTTTTCATGAAATGTTCTAAACAAATCTACTCAGTATGTATAAAATTTATCGAGCTAAAATTATGAAATAAATATCTATTTAGAATTATTAGCTTTACTCTTTCTACCCCCTCCCATACAATCTGACACAATTTCACAACTTCACAAAAAGTCGATTTTCCTGAAAAATGTGAATGCTACTGATCTGCAATTTGAAAAATGTGATAAGCATGATGTTTGTAGTTATTTCTGATAAAGTCATTAAGAATTCGTCCCTCCTTCTACCACCTTTCATGCAAACTGCACAATTTCACTAAATCCAAGTACCTAGTAAATGTTTGAATCCTAAATTTTGTTTAAAACATTTCGATAGAAATTCCAGCGTGATGTGAAAAAATGAGTTCAGTGCCGTCACCCCTTCTACCACTGCCTATATAGGTACAAAATTTCATAACACAAAAAAAAAAAAAAAAATTAAATTTCATCTAGAGTATAACATGATTGAACTACGCCCAATCGTAGTCCTGTTATGTTTATACTCTAGATGGAGTCTGAGAGTATATTGCGTTTGCCTTACCGTTTGTAACGCTAGGAAATAATGCTCGCACAGAGCCCCTAAGGGTACAGAAATATTTGTTGTCGCTCAAAAACCTCGATTCCGAGTTGCTGTCTGTCCGTCTGTCTACAGCATAACTCTCGAAAGCTTTGAGCTATAGTGCTAAAAAATTTTGTGTGTCATTTTAAGCAAAAAACAAACTTTAAGTTCGTGAATGGGCTACATCCCCCCACTCCTTATACCCCCTCCCATACAAATTTCATAAAATTTCGAAATATTAAGAAATTGATTTTTTTTTGAAATTATTTAAGATATCGACTTGAAATTTAGGCCAAAGTATTACGATATAGATATCATTAATATCACGGAATATTGACCCGATCCCTTTACTCCTTCTACCCCCCTCCCACACAAATGGACAATTTTGAAAAATACATATTTTCGATTTTTATTGAAACTAGTAGAGCTGAAAAGACGAAATTTTGTCAGAATTAATTTTACTGTAATTGCAATTTGTTTTAAAAATAGTTATCAATTTCAACTCACTCCTTCTACCCCCTCCCATACAAATTTAACGAAATTTTGAAATTTAAATTAAATTATTTTTCGTCGAAACTGTTGAAGCTATCAACTTGATATTTTGTATAAAGTATACAAATGGAAATATTAATAAAATGAAAAAAGTTTGTTTTGATCCGTACACTCCTTCTACCCCTGCCATACAAATGCATAATTTTTGTTAAATGCATTTTATCGATTTCCATTCAAACTAGAAAAAGTACAAACTTCACATTTTGCCAGAATTTGTTTCTTAATAATTGAAATAAGTGTTAGAAAAAAATATCAGCTCCGCTTCACTCCTTCTACCACCTCCCATACAAATATCTGTATTATAAATTCAAGAAAAGCATTTCTCCTTCAAGTATTTGAGAGCTATCGACTTTGAAATTGAACCAAAGCATGATGATAGGATCATGATAAGCAGTTTCAAAATCATCTTAAATGCTCCCCTTCCTCTGCCACCTCCCATACAAATTCCCCAATTTCAGGAAAACTATGACCAATTTCTATGTTCTATAATGAAAACTAAAAACTTTAAATTCAGCAAAAAACATTTTGCATGCCATGTTCGGTGTCATATACGAAAAATAAAAACCTTCCCCCTTACTTCTACCACCACCCATGCAAAAGTCTCTATTCACTATTCGAAAGAATTTGTGATGACATATTTTCCGGTATATTAAAGTCATTTCCATCTCATCTAGAGTATCATATCATGTTGATAATTCTGTTATGTTTTTATATTGCATCATGTGGAGATATCATATTTTATTAGTAGACTAACGGCTTCTGAATTTGTTACGTTTTCTATGTGTTGAGCTGCAAAAGGTTTTGAGTTCTACGTTTTTTATTGTTTTTAATTTACTGTGACCGCAACTAACTTTAAAAAAAATACCTGGTCAGTGCGTAAATAGTGCCAAAAGGTTTTGTTATGTAATGGTAGTGCTAACTTTTAAATCGTTAGAACGTAATTTCACTGCCGTTGTCCTAGAAGCTTACTTATTTCGGAGTTAAAGTTAGAAAACAAGACAAAGCATGGGACCCTCAAATCTGTTGTAAGACTTGTTTAGCGTTGTTAAAAGACTGCGAAGTGCAAAGCGTAAAATGCCCTTTGCCGTATCAATGGTTTGGAGAGAACTGAAAGGCCATGTCTCAGATTGATATTTTTGCCTCACGAATATTAAAGGTATTCGACCAAGGTCCCAACATACTGTTAAATATATTTATGTACCATGAGCTTTACAGCCCGTTAAACATAGTGATGAGCTTCCTGTCCCAAAGCCACCATAATCTTGGACCTTGATTGAAAAAGAACTCGAATCCACTTGTTCTTCGAGTAATGATGAGACATCGCTCAGGAAATGGAAATCGATTCTGTATTTCACATAGCAGGATGTACGAAAGCGCCGCATCCGATTTCACTTGGCGAACTTAACGACTTAGTTCGAGATTTACATCTCTCAAAATCGCAGTTAGAACTTTCATCATCCAGATTAAAAGGATGGAATCGTTTCCAGAGTGACGTGAACAGAACTTTTTACCAAAAACGCGAAAAAAAACATATATACATGTACATATTGTTTTCTTCATGAAAGTGATTTGGTATGCTACTCAGATGTCAACAATTTGTTTCACGCATTAGGACAGAAACATGGTTCAAATGAGTGGCGCCTATTCATCGATTCTTCTAAACTCAGTTTAAAGGCGGAATTGGTTCACAATCAACCTAAAGCTCATGCAGTTCCTATGAAGGAATCATACGAAAACACGCGAGTTCTGTTATGTATATATAAATATAATTGTAGTGTCTGTCTGTCATTTGTTTAGAAATGTCAATAAGTTAGTTCTTTGTTTTATTTTAACAATAATAAAGCAGAAACACAATTCGTCTCTGTCTGTCTGTTTGTCTGTGCGGCTTTTACGCAAAAACGACTGAACCGATTGTAATGAAACTTTTATTTACTTTATCAGGTGTGGCTCGAGATGAAATCTGTGTTTGGTCTTATTTCAATACCCACACGCCTTCACTTCAATTTAAAATATATTATTTCCATTATAAATGCAATCTTTCAGTATACAAATTATGTGAATCCCCCTACTTCTTCCACCAAGTCCCATACAAACTACACTTTTTCAGGAAGTACTATAAGCCAATTTTTTCAGTATGTATAACTTTCAACGAGCTAAAATTTTGTACTAAATCCTTAGTTAGCGTTATTATTAATATCGAGAAAAAATTAACTATTTAGCTTCACTGATTCTACACCCTCCCATACCATGTTACACAAATCAACGACTTTCCAAAAATTCGATTTTCTTGAAATGCGTGAATGCTACTAATCTACAATTTAAAATACATCAATTGCATGATGATTATAGTTGTTTCTCAAAAAATCACTAAAAACCCCCAACTCCTTCTACCACCTCACATGCAAACTGGACAATTTCACTAAATCCAATACACTAATTTTCTAAGTACCTATTCAATTTTACAAAACACTTTTATAGCTACTCTAGCATGATGTGAAACAAAATAGTTCAGTACTGTCTACCATTCCTCATACAAAATTTCTGAACATCGCAAAAATTTCGATTTCATCTACCTATATAGTATCGTATGATTGGGCTTTACACACAATCGTAGTCCTGATATGGTTTTAAGCAAATAAGAAAAAAATTCAAGTCGGAAATTAATACTAATGATTAAATTATCAGTTAACTCGATTTTCGGTACCACAAATCTGATATATTTCTTGTAATTGCGGCTTATTCGCTTAGTTTCGTGATCGAATATTCGATTATGAGTAGACTCTTGCTTAAGTTTAGCTCGCACAATTACTTTATTATTCTAATAATAAAGTATTGTGATCAATACGGAAAAAAAAAATTGCTACCCTGAAATTCTGTTTTTTCGCGTTTCATGACTAAATTAGCCTAAAAACGCAAAAAAAAAAAAATCCGTCCCGCCGTACGCCGTACATATGGACTCATATCTCCGAGACCGTTAAAGGTAGAATGTTCGTTTTTATGTGGATTGTTGAATGGATAAGTGAGCTCTATTTTCTAAATTTTGGGGGCTGCTAAGGGAAAGAGTCAAAAACTACACTTGCTAATATCACCACGAATGCAGATAGGAAGTTGAAAATCAGTACAAATATAGAGAGGGTTGTGGGACAAACTTTAAAAATAATTTAATTTTTTTATCCATTGGCGTCCGAAAAGGGGGGGCTAAGAACAAATTGTCGGCCGAATTTGCTTTTCAAATGATTATATCTTCGAAATTACTTATTGTAAAAAATTCATATTTTGGGACCATTAAGACGGCATGTAGCTCCACCGGAATCAGCTTAGAGAGTGGCTAATCAGGGGGGCTGCAAAGAGAAACACTTAAAAATTAATATCTCAACTATCTCTTAAGCTATGTAATTGAAACTTGAAGCATATATTTAGATATACTAGAAAAATACAAAAAAAATATAACATGTTGAAATAATAGTAGTGTGAGGAAATGGGGAGCATTTCAAAAATGGCGCACTTTCAAAATTACAAATCTTTATATCTGAAAATTAAGTACAAATATCAAATCGAAAATTTGTCAGATTGTAGAACTACATAGTGGTTAATTTTGGTAAAAATTTTAAGTTGGGAGGTGTAAGGGGAGGAACTGACTCCCGGTCTAACGTGCACAAGGTGTTTCTTGTGCATTGAAAAAAACACATAAACTGAAAATTTTTGAGTGAAATTTTAAGGCAGAAACTTGAAAATTTGCGAAATGCATTTAAAAAACATAACAGGACTACGACTGGGCGTAAAGCCCAATCGTGCGATACTCTAGATGAAAGAGAATTTTTTTTTCATTTTAAGAAATTTTGTAGGGGAAGTGGTAGAGAGGGTGACGACTTTGAACTAATTTTCCACATCACGCTAAGGTTGCTATCAAAATGTTTTATACAAAATTTAGGATTCAAAAATTTAATACTACTGAGAAAATTAGTGTATTTGATTTAGTGAAATTATACAGTTTGTATGGGAGGTGGTAGAAGGAGTGTGAATTTATTAATTACGTTTTTAGAAATAACTGTACACATCATTTAATTGACATATTTTAAATTGCAGATCAGTAGCGTTCATACTTTTCAGGAAAATCGAATTTTTGTAAGGTTGTTGAATTGTGTCAAATTGTATGGAAGGGGGTAGAAAGAGTGAAGCTAATCGCCTAATTTTTTTTAGTCTTACTAATAATTTTAAATAATTATAGAGTGCATAATTTCAGCTCTTTAAATTTCATGCGTACTGAGTAAATTTATTTAGAGTATTTCAAAAAAGTGTAGTTTGTATTGGAGAAGGTGGAAAGAAGGGGAAGGCTCAACTAGTTTTTATACAGCGGATTGAAATTATTATAAAAGTAATATATTCAAAATTTCAGATCAATAACTTTCATGCTTTTTGAAAAAATTCGTTTATTGTCGAATTGCGAAATTGTGTCATTTTGTATGGGAGGGGGTAGAAGGGGTGAAACCAAATGTCTAATTTTTTTCGGCCTTACTAATTATTCTAAATAAATATATAGTGCACAATTTCAGCACGCTAAATTTTATACGCACTGAGTAAATTGGTTTAGAGTATTTCATGAAAAAGTACAGTTTGTATGGGAGGTGGTAGAAGGAGGGAGACGACATTCATATGGTAGATTGATGTCATCATAAAAGTAATATGTTCCAAATTTGAGACCAATAAATATTATACTTTTCGAGCAAATCCGTTTATTGTCAAACTGCGCAATTGTGTCATTTTGTATGTGAGGGGGTAGAAGGGGCGATTTGGCCCGTTCACGAACTTGTCCTTACTCTTTTGTCAAAACCGGCGTATACAAAATTTGAACTTTCTAGATCAGCGCGTTCTCAAGGTAGAGAGGACACGGTCGGACGGACGGACGGATGGACATCCGGTTTTGAGATTTTTGAGTGATTGTATGGACTTTTGTGTCATTCATTTTTTTCTCCAAGCCTTATTTCTTAGCGTTACAAACTTTGTGGCAAACTTATAATACTCTCAGATTTCACGTAGAGTATAAAAATCCCTAAATATACGAAATATTAACTGGTCGAAAGCCTTTAAAACTTCTACCCCCTCCCATACAAAATTATTTTTTCAACCATTTTCAAGAAATCAATTATCACCTAACTATTAAAATCTATCAATTTGAAATTTTTCAGAAAAACATTTAAAAATAGTTGAAATAAAATTGAGTCAAAAGTTTTGAAATCGCTCTTGCTCTTCTACCCCCTCCCATACAAAAGTATGATTTCGACCAATTTCATTAAATCAACTAATAACCAACAAATTAATAGCTACGAATTTGGAATTTTGTACAAGCACCTTACAAGAGAAAAGAAATAAAACTGGGACACAAATTTTACGATTCCCCTTCCTCCTCTAACCCCTCCCATACATATGTTTGGTTTCGTGAATTTAAAATACACCGAATCCAATGAAAATTTTATGCAATTTCGTCTATGAAACTGACATTCTATACAAAGAATATTGGATTTGGTTCAAGCAATTAATTAAAAGCTATTAACGTCCACCCACCCTTACTATTACACCTCCTCCTCCCCTCATAAAAACCCAAACTTGCAGTAACAAATGAAATATTGTTAAATTGACAACAGCCCTGCCCAAGAACTCCCTTTAACTTAGTCTTCCCTAACCACTCTAACCTGCATATTGACTTTCCACTCATCCGCAACTCGTCCCAAGAATAATAAAGTTTCGCCCGACTTGTTGGCAGTTTATTTTCTTTGTTTTGTAACTAAAAAAAAATAAATAACCATAGACTTAAGAAAACAACCTGAATTTCAGCGAATCGAAAATGAATGAAGGAAAATTTATGAAAATATTTTCGAATATCAGGCGTGTGAGTTTAAATTGTAATCGAGTAAGATCTGCCAATAAATAAAAAGCAACCACTAGACTTTTGTAAAGTATAAAATGTTTAAAGTAAAATTAAATGAATTAGAAAAATGCATAATTAATTTTATAATTGATGAGCCCCCCTCTTATCTTCCTTTCCTCCCACTCTCTTCATGGGCCCATACAAAGCAGAATTTCTTGGAGACTGTATGGCTAAGGCAGGGTGGGCAGGGTACTGCGACTTAACACCAGTTGCCATCGGCGAGGCATCTGTTCGGGTCGACACCGCGATCAGTGAAAGTCCTACTTTCTGTTGAATACCTGTTCTGGGGTAAGTTTTGTTGTTACAGGCCATGGTTTTTATGGTCAGTATCGGAGCAACGAACCCTTCACGACTCCCGTAGCTAGACTAAGCAACACGCCAGCACGACGCACCAGCCCGATACTGACACCGAGACCACTCGGATCAGTCGAATACCCGAGCCTTATTTTCCTCTTTTCGGTAATTTCGATATCTTGGTATCGAAATAACCATCCTTAGGCCTTCGAAATACAACAAGTTGTAAATATAACTAATAATTCTTTAGAATAAATTAATTATAATCTAAGCAGTTTTTTTATTAAGCACTACGTTGGCATATCGATTATTTTTAGTATCTACGAAAACAATAACCTATTCACGAGAATGATCCGATTTTTCTCAATAAAACTGAATACTCGAATAATCTAACCACGCAACGTTTTTAGATAATTTCGCGAATAGTTTTGAGTTCACGATGAACACAAGTGACCCACATCCATAAATTGAAAACGTTTCAAACAATTATTTCCTTTTGCAAATGACATTCAGTTCAGCTCCTTCTGGTGCACTTTATTCAAAATTCGGAATTGCAATAAAATTGCAATGCTCGATAAATTCTTCAGAATTTATGAGTGCATAAAACCGCAAGTACTGCTCCTAGGTATGTTACTTAATACAATTGAGTTCGCACAGAACTCTTGGATAACGAACGGATCGGACAGGATAAGCTCATAATCCAATCGGATAAGCATGACTGCAAGAGAATTTGATTCATTTCGAAAAGTGAAACGATAAAAATGTTCCGAGAGAGGCAACGTTTTCTGTAATAAAGTCGAGTATACCCAACGTTGGCGAGTTCCTGACATGAATTCAATGGACAAACTGAAATTACTCTGTTAGACTGACAGTAACAAGATATTTAAAATTGTTGCTGTAACTTACAGAAAGTCGAGATATTCTTTAAAAAAACACGATATTAAGCAATTTATCAGGATTTTATAACGGTGCTTGGATCTATACAGAAATCGATATCGATTATACATGACTGTGCAGATATAAGATTCAGATACATTAGTTCTAACTTTTTTTCATAAAATGAAATAATGCATGACGTTGATTTAGAGTAACTGCAATGTGTAAATCAATAACACATGCAATGCTGTAGTGAAACTAGGACTTTTGCCCCTTGCTATGCGAAAATTTCTTACAGTCAATGCTAATTCGCAATTTATCAAGGATACGTTTGTTTCTTTCACTACAGTAGAGTCTAATCCAATGTGTCATCTATAAAGTGGATTAAAAGTTACAAATGGGACTCGACATAACATCTTAAAGCCATGTTTGCTTATTTACATTGGAATCAATTCCAATGTCGTATAATACCCGTGACACGAAATCCTGTACCGGTTTGAATTGCCGCTTCAGAAATTTATTTAATTTCCACAGAAACAATAATAACCCGCTAATAAATTTCATTATCTTAAATGATGCCCAAGAGATTTCGAACCGTAAAAGTTTAAGATCCTTTTAACGATAGAAATTTGATTATTCGGACGAAAGGATTTTCAAATTCAACAGATGGTGCCCAAAGAAAAGGAATCTTTTGACCCCTTTATTATAAAAATAACACCAACCGAACAAAATCCTTGTTATAACTTTGTATATTGTTATTGAAATATAGTATCCGAGAATGTGTCGCTAAGGATTTAAAAAACCTGAAGTACTTTGAGAAACCTACTAAATCACCTTGAAATATAGAGATGAAAAACTTTTCGCAGCATCATTTTTTATTCTGATTTAAATTTTTAATGGGTTAAGAAAAGGTAGAAATTCCGAAAAATATTATCACCTCAACAATATGCAAGAAATTCGAAATTACTTTTCGTTACTAAGATTAATGTGTTGTGAAAGTGAATCAAGACTGTATAGCTGTTGATAAATCTGAATTTATATGTTAATACGAGTACGTGGAAATTTATGAAGATCCAGTGATGTGTTTGTGGACTTATATTATATAGGGTTATTCTATAAGAGGTGTTATTTTGGATAGCCCGCTATTTCGGTAGATGTCACTTTTGAAGCTGTCATTTTTTGACATTTGACAAGTAGAAAGTACGCCATTAATAAAAATGGAACGATACACGCTTCAACAACGCATTGAAATTATTAAAATTCTCTATAAAAATGGTGAAAATTTGGCAGAGACGGTTCGTAGGGTTATCTAATAAGAAGTGTTATTTTGATATTCAAAGAAAAATGGCATTTTTTGAGATAAATGATCGGATGTTTATTTCATTGTAAAGAGGAAAAATGGTCCGACAGGGTCATTGGACCTTACTTTTTCGAAAATGAGGCTGGAGCAACAGTTACGGTGAATGGATTGCGCTATCGAGAGATGATTAATGATTTTTTACGGCCGGAATTGGATGATATTGATCTGGACAACGTTTACTTTCAACAAGACAGCGCTACGTGCCACACAAGCACCGAAACCATTGATGTTTTACGGGAAAAGTTTCGGGACCACAAGAGGTGATCGCAATTGGCCACCGAGATCTTGTGATTTAACACCTTGCGCCTTCTTCCTTTGGGGCTACGTGAAAGATAAGGTCCACGCCAACAGTCTAGCGTCGATTGAAGACCTCAAAGATGGAATTCGTGAGACTATCGAGGACATAGCGCAGCCACTTTGCGATTTGGTTATGAAAAATTTCATGGAAAGGATACGGTCCTGTAAGCGTGGTCGTGGTGGCCATTTGGCTGATGTTGTTTTCCATTATTAACGGCATACCTTCCTTTTTACAATGAAATAAACATTCGATCATTTATCTCAAAAAATGCCATTTTTCTTTGAATATTAAAATAACACCGTGGTTCCTTTAAGTGTGCGTTTGTAAATTCTTCCGTCATCCATCAGCTCTACATGACCAGCCCATTATAGTTTCTTAAATTTTATGAGGGTAGATACTTCTGGATTGTCGAAGATGGCATGCAATTCTCTATTGTATCGTGTTCTCCAGATCGAGTCTTCCCTCACAGGTCCATGGATTCTTCTGAGGATCTTTCTCTAATTTTTCAGATGCCTGAGCTAATATTTATATCTCGCTGCGATAGCATAGCATAGATCTTATAATTGTTGTATATCTTTTTAGTTTAGTTTTCCTGTGTACGTTCTTGTTTTTGATTATTGGAAGTACCGAATAATACGTCTTATTTGCTGTCATAAGAAATTTTTATCCATTATATTAAAATCATCATAAAAATGTTATGTTCCGAAACATAGATCAATGGTTTATATAGTTTTCGAGAAAATGCGTTTATTGTCAAATTTCAAAATTGAGTCATTTTGCATGGGAAGGTTAGAAGGACTGGAGTGATTTGTCCTGTTCACGACCTTGACCTTCATTTTTTACCACAAATAAAGTGAACAAACTTTGAGCTTCCTAGCTTAACGCCTTCTCAAGCTAAAGAGCAAACACACGGATGGACGGCCAGAGGCTCGGACATACGGTTTCGAGATTTTTGAGCGACAACAAATATTTTTGTACCCTTGGCGACTCTGGGCTAGCAGCATTTCTTGGCGTTACAAACTTTACAGCAAACTTATAAGTTTACTCTCAAATTTCTCCTAGAGTCTAAAACAGTTTTAATGTTTACGAGATGGCCCAGGACGATATGAGTTCAGCATTACAATTGGAAAAGGCTATGACTAAAAAAAAACTAAACAAAGATG
The DNA here is from genome assembly GCA_963669355.1 of Chorisops tibialis. Classification (NCBI taxonomy): domain Eukaryota; kingdom Metazoa; phylum Arthropoda; class Insecta; order Diptera; family Stratiomyidae; genus Chorisops; species Chorisops tibialis. The sequence goes on along the minus strand of OY770264.1, from coordinate 62,882,513 downwards.
GAATGACTGCAAATTCAGTTAATCCGTTTTACAAAAGGCAATCCTTGCACTATGTTTTACAAGGACTAGGAAGTGAGATTGAACATTTTTCTGAGTTATAGTCCAGTCGGATTAGATGAAAAAAGGTCTGTTTGGCGAAATGCTGCGATCTCGATGTTTTTTTTTTTTAAACTCATTGTTTTTTTGCGTAGATTACGATAAAAATATTGCGGACACTGGGGCAGTGGGGGAAAGACTCGAAAAATAGCAAAATTCGCAAATTTTCGTCTGTTCTTGATGTTTTTTGAGTTTTATTATGTTATACTAAACAATATCGAAAAACTAAAAATGAGGTTCGATTGCAAACACTTAGACCTTTCATTTGAGTGGTACATTGTTTAATTCGGTTTATTTAAACCTGAGATATAGACTGTTATTCAAGACGTTTTTGACAATTTTCAAAGAATCTGTGTTTTTGGAAAGAAATGAGTATCTCATAGACTGTAAAAAAGATATTCTACCAAAACTTGCGGCATTGACTCTTAATAAATGCACTTTGAATAACTGAATCAAAATTCAGCCCAAATTTATACGGTTTCATAGAAATTTTATCTGATGAATTTATCAGAAAATGACCTTTCGAGTAAATTTTTTCTCAACTCCTTTTTTAAGGCAGAAGGACTAAATGAAATTTCCAACTAACCTTTATAGTCACGTTGTATTGTGGACATTCTGATAAGAAATTTGAGGGGCTTGAAGTTCAATTTGACTTATCCGGAGCCGAGATATCGAATTTTTTATTGCAGATTTTAAGATTTTTTTAAAAATAACGTTATTTTTACTCGTAAAAAGTTCCTTTGAGGGAGGCAAACATATTGTTCTTAAATTGCCGTGTAGCTACAACTTAGGGGATGGAAATGTAATTTTGTAACTAAAGCTGGCACTGCAAGTAAACCCTTCACGCGTGCTGGCGGAGGGTACCTTCGGTGCTTCAATCAATATTTTTTACCGTACCTAATATCAATAGAAAGTTGCTTAAGAGGTGATATATAATGATAACACTAACTGTCATGAAACATTAAAAATAGGAAAACAGTGTTGCGATAGAATTATCGGAAAGTATTACATGAAGTTAGGTTTAAAAAAAAAGGACAGAGTCTTACCGCTCCAGGCCATGATGTCGAAAATCGTAATAGATGGAGAGGAGAATTCTGTCAATCCAAATTTTATATTCGAACGAATTATTTTATCGAATGAAAGTCGTGCAAACTTGAAAAATTATCTTACTTTTGAGCTCGCACCTTATCTAGCTTCACTTTTTTATGGAATTAGTTTTCGCAAGACACAAAAATCAAGGATATATGATTTATTCACACCTATAGACGATTTTATTCCTGGTTCATCAATTAATATTATAGATGGAGGATTCTTACACCATAAAGTAATTTGGCATTCAAGCGATACCTTTAAAACAATTTGTGCCAAATATTTAACATACATTTATTTGTATTCTCTTTGTATTGTTGTATTCGATGGATATCCTCTAGAGCCTAGCGCAAAAAGTTACGAAAGATCGAGTAGAGGAAGTAAACATTTTTCATATCAAATGCTGTTTGTAAATGAAGAAAAACCAGTTGTAGTAGGACAAGAAAACTTCCTTAGTAATAATAATAATAAAAATCTTTTAATAAAGATGCTTAGGGAAAACTGTACACATTTAAATATAGAAACTCTTCAAGCGGAAAAAGACGCAGATTTACTAATAGTTACAACAGCTATATTAAAATCCAATAATAAGACTCGAAGTTACATTATTGGAGAAGACGTTGATTTACTTGTGCTACTAACACAATTAGCTGACGAAAATTCAAATGTTTATTTGAAAAAACGTACTAGAGGTTCAAAAGTTGCAGCTACGTATGGACCATCAAGCTTGGAACTAAAATCATTCAAGAGGGTATTTCTGTTTACTCACGCTTTCGGTGGCTGTGATATCACGTTTATGAAAATGCTGAATAACAATGCCAAATTATTGCAAGAAGTGGAAATCTTTAACTCGCCTGAAGCTGATGCAAATAAGTTATTTGAAGTTTCTTACTCTCTAGTATTAACGCTATACTCCTCTAAAAAGAATAATTGTAACATAACATTGAAGGAATTTCGATTTGAATATTGCAGATCCTTAGAAAATATTGATTTAAGCGCACTGCCTTGCACCGAAGGTGCCCTACGCCAGCACGCGTTAATGGTTTACTTGCAGTGCCAGCTTTGGTTGCAAAATAATCTTGACCCACAAAACTGGGGGTGGAGAAAACATGGAAATATTCTTGAAGCCGTTTTCTCCAAGGAAAGCTTAATTCCTCAAGATTTAATTGAAAAAATGCATTTTGGCTGCAAAACTGGGTGTCTCAAAAGATGCGGTTGCAGAAAAATGGGTCTAAAATGCAATTCCTTCTGTACACCATGTTTGGGAAATAATTATTTAAATAGAGTCGCAATAGAGAATGAAATAGAGGATGATACTGAGATACTAAACAACACTAACTTAACAATCGAAGACAAAAATAGCGAAGAACCCGTAGAATTAGTAGAGAATTCTGAATTTCAGCCCAGTAATAAAAGAGCTAGACTCGCATTTATGTAATCAACTCATTTCTTTAATCTTACATTTCCATCCCCTAAGTTGTAGCTACACGGCAATATAAGAACAATATGTTTGCCTACATCAAAGGAACTTTTTACGAGTAAAAATAACGTTATTATTAAAAAAATCTTAAAATCTGCAATAAAAAATTCGATATCTCGGCTCCGGATAAGTCAAATTGAACTTCAAGCCCCGCAAATTCCTTATCAGAATGTCCACAATACAACGTGACTATAAAGGTTAGTTGGAAATTTCATTTAGTCCTTCTGCCTTAAAAAAGGAGTTGAGAAAAAATTTACTCGAAAAGTCATTTTCTGTTAAATTCATCAGATAAAATTTCTATGAAACCGGCTAAATTTGGGCTGAATTTTGATTCAGTTATTCAAAGTGCATTTATTAAGAGGCAATGTCGCAAGTTTTGGTAGAATATCTTTTTTACAGTCTATGAGATACTCATTTCCTTCCAAAAACACAGATTCCTTGAAAATTGTCAAAAATGTCTTGAATAACAGTTTATATCTCAGGTTTTAATAAACGGAATTTAACAATGTACCACTCAAATGAAAGGTCTAAGTGTCTGCAATCGAACCTCATTTTTAGTTTTTCGATATTGTTTAGTATAACATTATAAAACTTAAAAAAAACCGAAAACAGACGAAAATTTGTGAACTTTGCTATTTTTCGAGTCTTTCCCCTACTCCCCCAGTGTCCGCAATATTTTTATCGTAATCTACGCAAAAAAACAATGAGTTTAAAAAAAAAAACATCGAGATCGCAACATTTCATCCCAAAAATCTAATCCGACTGGACTATTAATGTAAGCTACCTAAAGCGAAGAGATCATCTCTTTTTTTAGAAATACAGTAACGCCGTTTAATAATATGTAGTAATAGCGTTTTTATGCTCTATGTAAAATCTGAGAGTATTATAAGTTTGCTGTAAAGTTTGTAACGCTAAGAAATAAGGCTCAGAGAAATTAATGAGTGATACAGAAGTTAATATTATCGTTCAAAAATCTCAACACCGGATGTCCGTTTGTCCGTCCGTCCGTCTGTCTGTCCGTCCGCCTGTTCGCTCATTAACTTGATAATACGTTGAGTTAGAACGTTTATATTTGGTACACGTTGTTTTTAACACACAGAATTTCACAACTATTCCCATTGTCATACGACCTTCGACGTTTCAAACTCAACGTCCACCGGCATTTTAGGCTTTTCCCCCCTTTTAATCCCGTTTAGCCTTATCTCCTTAACTCATTTTTTCCCTTAACGACATGACTGTGTAATTTACATTAACGGGTGATCCCCTAAGTTGTGTTCGGCTACTTAAAAAAAAAACTTTCGAAATGTCGATTTAACTGAAAAGATTGAATGCTACTGATATGCGATTGAAAATATGTCAAATGCATGATGTTTATAGCTACTTTTAAAAAACTCACTAAGAACTTCTAACTCCGTCTACCACCTCCCATACAAAGTGAATCCAATACACTTTCTCTCTCATTGTGATAGCAACTCTAGCATGATGTGAAAAAATTGGTTCAGTTCCGATACCCCTTCTGCCACTCCCCATACAAAATTTCTTAAAATCAAAAAAAATCTCTTCATCTAAAGTATTGCATGATTGGGCCTTAAGCGCAATCGTAGTCCTCTTAAATTTACGATCCTATGAAAATAAATCAGTCATGAATTTGGTGTAAGTCATAAGATGCAAGAACACAAGGATAGGCTATGTTGGTGGAGGGGCTGAACACCAATGTTCGTAGGCCACCAATGGGTCCATTGTATGGCTCCGTGTTTTTACCATGTGGACCTACATATCATTCAGCCAGCCCGGTGAAACTAATGAGCTTCATAGGTTCAAGGGACCGGAGATCATTCAGCTCGGTGAAGAAGTACTCCACAATAATTTGTCTTCGAACTGTTCAGAGGCAGGGGCAATGGCAGAGTAAATGCTCTATAGTCTCATCCTCCTCACCGCAGCGTCTGCAAATGCCCTCGGTTGTAAGGCAACGTCTTCGAGCGTGTTTTCTTAGAAGACAGTGGCCCGTGACTATACCTACTAATGTCCATAGGGTGTTTCTATCGAGTCCCAATATTCTTATTGATTTCCCTTTTTCAAAATCACCCCATAGCATCATCGAGGTCTTACACGACTGATTTTGTAACCATTGAGATTATCCCTTTACCACACTTTGTAATCATATATTGTCATAATGATTCTTATGACAATGCCAACGTTGTCCGTTTCCTCAACGGTGGCATTGGCAGATCCGTTTTTGGCTAGCCTGCCGCCACTTCGTTTCCGGGTACATCTCGATGATCCGGATCCCAAGTACAAGTTTTCCCTAATTCTTCTAACATGTCCATACTAGAGATACTTGACACACACTAACACTTCTCTCTTAATAGAGTCTGAACAATGCATGTAAATTTTGTCCGACATTTGAATTTCTCCATTCTTTTCCTTTTATGAAGTAAATTCATAACGAGTTGTTATGATTTTGTTTTCACAGTGCATTTCGAATTGAAAAAAAAGATTTCCGGATTCTACACTGTTACGCTCTATTATTCGTGACGTTTCGGTCTCTGCTGAGAGCTTTATCAAACTGTTTGATCATATTTATTTTCGATTGTAATGAGTGAGTGTATTCAAAAACTTGTAATTTAACGCAAGTTTTTGCTCATGTCCAGACATTTGAAAACATGCAAACCACAAGTTTACTTGTTTTTCACATTCTTATGTTTCCTTCTTGTACTTCCAAACTCACACTGAAATGTTGGTATTACTGCATTGTCCAAACTCTATTAGGAGAGTGTGTATCGAGTATATCTAGTCCATACTATAGTTCAAGCAACTTGAATTGCAGCAGTAAGCGGAGAGGTCCTTCAGTGCAGCTTAGCTGTTCGAGTAAAAACGAACTCACTTACGATTTACTCCTGCACTCGAGGTCAGTTTCGCCCTGCAATAAAATAATAAACATATTCATTGCAAAAGTGAAGTAAGTCATTTGGAATGCGCAAAAATTAATTAAGTAAAAACAAGGATTATTAGTTGAACATAATGTCTACAAAGCTGCTTGTGTAGTTGTAAGAAAAATAATAAATGTAAATAATACATCATTTCTAAGCCATTGTATTTCTCAAAATCTTATTTTATTGACTTACACCACTTTTGCTCTCAAGAGCTCACATGTGGATGATATGCATATAATACATATAATGCACCAGCAGCTAATTAGTAAAGTAATATTAATATGCATATTCCGTCACAATTACATAAGAAATAATTTTGTTAGTTTTCAAATTAATACTAATTATGACGAAAAAGTAACAGGAATGTTATTTAAAAAAAAATTTTTGTTTGGTAAGCAGGTAAGACTGTCCTTAATTATTATACCAAAAATTAGCGCGGTCTGTTAATCAGTTTGTTTGCAGCAGCTGGTTGAATCGGTACACCTTAGTAGTCCATGACGATTTTGGTTTCATGTCCTTTTTTTCCTCCATTCCGATGACTGTTAACTGGTTTGCATGTCAAACTCATAGACCCATGTCTCATCCCCAGTTATGATGCGCTCCATGAATATGAGCAAAATTCGCACGATCAAGGATGTCCAAAGAGACCTGTTCACGGTACTTTTTTGAAGGAAATTCAGTTTTATAAGAACGAATCGAGCAAGGACTCGTTTCATTGCCACAATTTCCACCAAAATCAAATAAACGGACTCGCAAGAGATGTCGAGCTCTCCCGCTTTCTCCATAACACTGCCATGATGATTTTCGTGCACCATTTCCTTACTTTTTGATTGTTTTCGTCAGTTGAAGAGGTCGGAGGTCGTCCAAAACGGGGCATGTCTTTTGTACCACTCGTTGGCTCGGTTTTTTTTAATATTACTGAATCAGCCTTTTCCAACATTCGCAACGATTCCGCACTCGAAATTTGGTTGGAAACACACAATTTGAGACAAATTCTTTGTTCCATATTGTTCTCCATTGAAAAATCGCCGTGGACTACAGAGGTGTACCGATTCAACCAATTTCTCTAAGCAAACTGATTAACATACCGCGCTAATTTTTGGGATAATAATTAAGGACAGTTTTGCCTGCTCACCAAAAAAAATACCATTTCCCAGAGTAATATTATTTACCAATCGCAGTTACTTTTTTGTCAAAATGTATATGTCAATTATTATTATTAATATTATTATTTTTTTTTTAATTACCGTTAATATAATTAGCTAGGGTATAGCCTAGTGGGTAGCGTGTTGGTCTTATAATGTGAAGGTCGTGAGTTCAAATCCCGGTCGACGCAATATACAATTCCAGCATTAACGGCTTGGATATATATCAATTATTATTATTAATACTATTATTTTAATAATAAAGTATTGTGATCGACTTGGGAAAAAAAAAATTTGCTACCCTGAAATTTTGTTTTTTCGCGTTTCATGACTAAATCAGCCTAAAAATGCAAAAAAAAAAAATCCGTCTGTCTGTACGCCGTCCGCCGAACGCCGTACGCCGACGTGTACGCTCTGCGCACATTAACTCCCAAACCCTTTAAGATAGAAAGTTAATTTTTGGGGGGATTGTAGATAGTTGCGGATCTCAGGCGGATACCCTTTTTGGGGGGTGTACGGATTCAGGGGGAGGCGGGGGGAGCGCTTAAACCGAAAAATACGAATTCAAATATCTCAACCATGGTAACAGCTAGGAAGCTAAAACTCAACATACATATAGAGGGATTTGTGGGACAACTTTTAAAAATAATTTAATTTTCTTATCCATTGGGGTGCGAAAAGGGGTGGCTAAGAACCAATTGTCGGCCGATTTTTTTTTAAATGATTATATCTTCGAAATTACTTTCCATAAAAAATTGATATTTTGAGACCATTAAGATGGTATCAAGCTCTACTAGAATCAGTTTAGGTAAAAGCTAATTATTGTAAGGAGGAGGGTCAGGGGGGGTGCAAAGAAAAACACTTAAAAATCAATATCTCGGCTATTTATTAAGCTATGTAATTGAATCTTAGAACCTTCATTAAGCTATAATAGAGAAATACGAGAAAAATATAACATTTGGACAAAATAGTAGTGGGGAGAAATGGGGAGCATTTCAAAAATGATGCACTTTCCAAAATTTCAAACCGTTATAATTCAAAACTTAGTACAGATATCAAATTAAAATTTTGTCAAAATATAGAACTAGGTAGTTTTTAAATTTAGTAAAAATTTTACGCTGGGAGGTGTAAGGAGAGGGAGGTGGTAACCAAAAATGTCGAAAATTTTGAGTGATTTTTTAAGGGCTCTGGTAAAAGATACAAAATGTAAATTTTCCATGTGGATACATCTATTTGTTGTACATACAAAAAAAAAAGTAAAAATTCTAAAATTGCTATGCACCGACCCCCTTGGTCTACCGTGCACAAGGTGTTTCATGTACAATGAAAAAACCACATAAACTGAAAATTTTTGAATGAAATTTGAAGGTAGAAACTTGAAAACTTGCGAAATGCATTTAAAAAAAATCTTCAAAAGAATGAAATATAAATTGGTTGAATACCTTGAAAGCTTCTACTCCCTCCTATACAAAATGATTTTTTCGACCATTTTTAAGAAATTAATTATTACCTAATTAGTAAGAGCTATCAATTTGAAATTTTGCACAAAATCATTTGAAAATAGTTGAAATAGAACTGCGTCAAAATTTTTGAGATCACACTTGCCGTTCTACTCCCTCCCATACAAGAGTAAGATTTCGACCAATTTCAATAAAACAACTGCTAACCAACAAATTAAAAGCTACGAACTTGAATTTTTGTACGAGCACCTTAAAAGAGAAAAAAAAAAAGAAAATTGCGTCACAAATTTTGCGATTCCCCTACCTCTTCTACCCCCTCCCATACAAAATTATTTTTTCGACCATTTTTAGGAAATCAGTTATCAGCTAACTCTTAAAAGCTAACAATTTCAAATTTTGCACAAAAACCTATAAAAATAATTGGAATGATATTACTAAAGTTTTGCAATCGCGCTTGTCCTTCTACCCCCTCCCATACAAAAGTATCATTTCGACCTATTTCATTGAATCAACTAATAACCAACAAATTAAAAGCTACGAACTTGAAATTTTGTACAATCACACTACGAGAGAAGGGAAATAAAATTGCGTCACAAATTTTACGATTCCCCTACCTCCTCTACCCCCTCTCATACAAAATTATTTTTTCGAGAATTCTTAAGAAATCAGTTATCAGCTAACTCTTAAAAGCTATCACTTTCAAATTTTTCATAGAAAGTTATAAAAATAAGTCAAATGAAGTTGCTTTAAAAGTTTTGAAATCGCGCTTGCCCTTCTACCCCCTCCTATACAAAACTATGATTTCGAACAATTTCATTGAATCAACTAATAACCAACAAATTAAAAGGTTCGAACTTGAAATTTTGTACAATCACACTACAAGAGAAAGAAAATAAAATTGCGTCACAAATTTTACGATTCCCCTACCTCCTCTACCCCCTCCCATACAAATGTTTGGTTTCGTGAATGTAAAATACACCGAATCCTATGAAAATTCTATGCAACTTCGTCTATGAAACTGACATTCTATGCAGAGAATATTGGACGTGATTCAAGCAATCAATTAAAAACTATTACCATCCACCCAATCTTACTATCACCCCTCACCCCACCCCTCACAAAAACTCAAACTTGGATAAATAAACGAATGAAATATTGATTATATGTACTGGAGCTTTTGAACGTTTCCGCAAAGTGTTAAATTGACAATTGCCCTGCCCAAGAACCCGCTTTCACTTAGTCTTCCCTAACCACTCTAACCTGCATATTGACTTTCCACACATACGCAACTTGTCCCAAGAATAATAAAGTTTCGCCCGACTTGTTGACTGTTTTTTTTTTTAATTACCGTTAATATAATTAGCTAGGGTATAGCCTAGTGGGTAGCGTGTTGGTCTTATAATGCAAAGGTAGCGAGCTCAAATCCCGGTCGACGCATAATTCAAGCACACTGCTTACATGGATATACCTTGGTCACCTCAATCTACGAGAATGAAAAATTCGTTGATAGAGGGTTGTGCGAAGGGCTAGCAACTCTTCCACAATAAGTAATGGAAAATGTTGAGGAATATGAATGTCAGGAGGTCAAGGTCAGATTTGGGCTGCAGTGCTACTGTAGAAGTAGAAGTTAATATATTACTTTATTATTATAATAATAAAGTATTGTGATCGACACAAAAAAAAAAAAAACTTTGCTACCCTGAAATTTTTTTTTCGCGTTTCATGACTAAATTAGCCTAAAAATGCAAAAAAAAAAAATCCGTCTGTCTGTACGCCGTACGCCGACGTGTACGCTCAGCGCACATTAACTCCCAAACCCTTCAAGATAGAAAGTTCATTTTTAGAGGGATTGTAGATAGTTGCGGATCTCAGGCGGATACCCATTTTGGGGGGTGTACGGGTTCAGGGGGAGGCGGGGGGAGCGCTTAAACAGAAAAATACGAATTCAAATATCTCAGCCATTGTAACAGCTAGGAAGCTAAAACTCAACATACATATAAAGGGGTTTGTGGGACAACTTTTAAAAATAATTTAATTTTTTTATCCCTTGGGGTGCGAAAAGGGGGGGGCTAAGAACCAATTGTCGGCCGAATTTTTTTTCAAATGATTATATCTTCGAAATTACTTGTCGTAAAAAAATCATATTTAGAGACCTCTAAGGTGGCATATAGATCCATCGGAACCAGCTCAGAAAGCGGCTAATTATTCTAAGGGGGAGGGTCAGGGGGGGTGCAAAGAAAAACACTTAAAAATTACTATCTCAACTATCTTTTAAGCTATGTAATTGAAACTTAAAACGTATATTAAGCTATATTAGGCAAATACAAAAAAAATATAGCATGTCGAAATAATAGTAGTGGGGGGAAATAGGGAACATTTCAAAAATGGCGCACTTTTCAAAATTACAAATCCTTATATCTCAAAAAATAGTACAGATATTAAATCAAAAATTTGTCAGATTGTAGAGCTCCATAATATTTAATTTTGGTAAAAATTTTAAGCTGAGAGGTGTAAGGGGAGGGAGGTGATAAGCAAAAATGTCGAAAATTTTGAGTGATTTTTTTAGGGCTCTAGTGAAAGATAAAAAGTTAAAATTTTGCATGTGAATACCTATATTTAATGTACATAGAAAAATAATATTAACTTGATCCATATTTATTATAAACCGACTCCCCCGGTCTAAAGTGCACAAGGTGTTCCATGTGCATTGAAAAAAACACATAAACTGAAAATTTTTGAGTGAAATTTTAAGGTAGAAACTTGAAAATTTGCGAAATGCATTTAAAAAAATCCCTAAATATACGAAATATTAACTGGTCGAAAACCTTTAAAACTTCTACCCCCTCCCATACAAAATTATTTTTTCGACCATTTTCAAGAAATCAATTATCACCTAACCATTAAAAGCTATCAAATTCAAATTTTGCAAAAAAAACTTACAAAAATAATTAAAATGAAATTGCGTTCAAAGTTTTAAAATCGCGCTTGCCCTTCTACCCCCTCTCATACAAAAGTATGATTTCGACTAATTTCATTAAATCAACTAATAACCAACAAATTAAAAGCTATGAACTTGAAATTTCGTACGAGCATCTAACAACAAAAATGAAAGAAAATTGCATCACAAGTTTGACGATTCCCTTACCTCCTCTACCCCCTCCCATACAAAATTATTTTTTCGAGCATTTTTAAGAAATCAGTTATCAGCTAACTCTTAAAAGCTATCAATTTCAAATTTGGCATAAAAACTTATAAAAATAATTCAAATGAAGCTGCTTTAAAAGTTTTGAAATCGCGCTTGCGCTTCTACCCCCTCCCATACAAAACCATGATTTCGACCAATTTCATTAAATCAACTAATAACCAACAAACTAGAAGTTACGAACTTGAAATTTTATACAAGCACCTCACAAGAAAAGCAAAATAAAACTACATATCAAATTTTACGATTCCCCTACCTTCTCTACCCCCTCCCATTCAAATGTTCGGTTTCGTGAATGTAAAATACACCGAATTTTATGAAAATTCTATGCAACTTCGTCTATGAAACACATTCTATACAGAGAATATTGGACGTGATTCAAGTAATTAATTAAAAAGCTATTAACATCCACCCACCCTTACTATTACCCCTACTCCTTTCCTCATAAAAACCCAAACTTACAGACACGAATGAAATATTGTTAACAGTCCTGCCCAAGAACTCCCTTTCACTTAGTCTTCCCTAGCCACTCTAACCTGCATATTGATTTTCCACTCATCCGCAACTTGTCCCAAGAATAATAAAGTTTCGCCCGACTTGTTGGCAGTTTATTTTTAAATTGAAATGCAATTGATTTTGGGAAACACCAAGGAAATTTGCTTAAAGATATCTAAGCTTCCGATCAGTGTAAGTTGTACTAAAAATTGCAATAACTTAAGGAAAAACCGCACGATAGAAAATTACTGGCAAGAATAAAATCATTCGCTAAAATATTCTCTTTAATTCGTGTTAGGACATAAACATGTATATTTGCATCGTTGAAATTTTCTAAATTTGAATTTCGTGTAAAGAATTTTTCGTAAACGAAGAGTCGAATGGCTTCCATTTGTTCGCAAACCCAAAGTATTTTTCGGGAATGAATATTTTTGCCTAATGCGGTATAATACTTTCCTCACCTCTTCCACGACATTCGGAGCTCTAGAGGTGTGGAATTTATCTAAAATAGCTGAAATAGCTAATAAAACGATGAGATGAATACTTGATCCGAAGAACAAAATTAAAGTTTAGAGTGTTTTTTGGGAGGTTTTCGACAAAAAATATTGAAACCATCGTAACATTTTGCGTAAACAAGTTTCCTTTAACCTCAAAGAATTCAAAAAGTAACATACGATTCTTTTTGCAGAAATTAACCGTCAAATTGTTGTACAGTGTTATTAAGCTTATTTCTTTTCCATTGCGATATTTTCAGAATGCCTAAATTTTATTTAACATTAAGTATGAAAAAGAAAAATATTCATGCAAACCAAGCACTGCCATCCCCAATCTAATTATGTCAACATACAATAAAAGCTGACTAGTAACATAGATTTATTAAAGTTCATTTACACTGGAGACTTGCCTAACAGACTTTGAAACTTTAAATTGCGATGGTGTTCCAATGGCGCTCGCCAGAACACATTTGGGGATCCGAGACTTTTAGCTATGCTGCGACCTATTTCAATTTCGTATTGGTAGTTAGTGCTCTTTTGGATTATATTGAATTAGGACGAGGGCCAACTTTAGGAAGAATGTCAACTTTCTGTGTTAAAATGGTTAAATATTTATTAGAGAAGCTCGACCAAATGAAAGTTTAACTAGAAAGATACAAATCGATTAATATTTGTGTTTTCTAACACTAAATTTTTAATGTGAATAACAAATCGTTTCAAATTAAGAAATTTTCGAAAAAGTTACAACTAATAAATGAAATGTGATAAGGTTACGTTTAATATAACTAGAAATATAACAAAAGTACAATTGGGCGTGTGCCGCAATCACGCGGTACTCCAGATTAAATAGCGATTTTGGTAACATTTTGAAATTATTATAAATAAACTGCCAACAAGTCGGGCGAAACTTTATTATTCTTGGGACAAGTTGCGGATGAGTGGAAAGTCAATATGCAGGTTAGAGTGGTTAGGGAAGGCTAAGTGAAAGGGAGTTCTTGGGCAGGACTGTTAACAATATTTCATTCGTTTCTGTAAGTTTGGTTTTTATGAGGGGAGGAGTAGAGGTAATAGTAAGGGTGGGTGGATGGTTATAGCTTTTTAATTAATTGCTTGAATCACGTCCAATATTCTCAGTATGGAATGTGTTTCATAGACGAAGTTGCATAGAATTTTCATAAAATTCGGTGTATTTTACATTCATGAAACCGAACATTTGTATGGGAGGGGGTAGAGAATATAGGGGAATCGTAAAATTTCATACGCAGTTTTATTTCGCGTCTCTTGTAAGGTGCTTGTATAGAATTTCAAGTTCGTAGCTTTTAGTTTGTTGGTTATTAGTTGATTTAATGAAATTGGTCGAAATCATAGTTATGTATGGGAGGGGGTAGAAGCGCAAGCGCGACTTCAAAACTTTTAAAGCAACTTCATTTGAATTATTTTTACAAGTTTTTACGCCAAATTTGAAATTGATAGCTTTTAAGAGTTAGCTGATAACTGATTTCTTAAAAATGCTCGAAAATATAATTTTGTATGGGAGGGGGAAGAGGAGGTAGGGGAATCGTAAAACTTGTGATGCAATTTTCTTTCATTTTTATTGTAAGGTGCTCGTACGAAATTTCAAGTTCGTAGCTTTTAATTTGTTGGTTATTAGTTGATTTAATGAAATTAGTCGAAATCATACTTTTGTATGGGAGGGGGTAGAAGGTCAAGCGCGATTTTAAAACTTTTAACGCAATTTCATTTTAATTATTTTCGTTAGTTGTTATGCAAAATTTCAAATTGATAGCTTTTAATAGTTAGGTGATAATTGATTTCTTGAAAATGGTCGAAAAAATAATTTTGTATGGGAGGGGGTAGAAGTGTTAAAGGTTTTCAACCAGTTAATATTTTGTATATTTAAGAATTTTTTTTAAATGCATTTCGCAAATTTTCAAATTTTTACCTTAAAATTTCACTCAAAAATTTTCAGTTTATGTGTTTTTTTCAATGCACATGAAACACCTTGTGCACGTTAGACCGGGGGGGTCGGTTTATAACAAATATGGATCAAGTTATTATTATTTTTCTATGTGGATTAAATATAGGTATTCACATGCAAAATTTTAACTTTGTATCTTTTACCAGAGCCCTAAAAAAATCACTCAAAGTTTTCGATATTTTTACTTATTACCTCCCTCCCCTTACACCTCCTAACTTAAAATTTTTACCAAAATTAACTATTATGTAGTTCTACAATCTGACAAATTTTTGATTTGATATCTGTACTATTTTTGGAGATATAAGGATTTGTAATTTTGAAAAGTGCGCCATTTTCGAAATGCTCTCCGTTTCCCCCCACTACTATAATTTCAACATGTTATATTTTTCTTGTATTTGCCTAGTATAGCTGAATATAAGTTTCAAGTTTCAATTACATAGCTCAAGAGATAATTGAGATATTAATTTTTAAGTGTTTTTCTTTGCACCCCCCTGACCCTCCCCCTTACAATAATTAGCCGCTTTCTAAGCTTGTTCCGATGAAACTATATTCCACCTTGACGGTCTTCAAATATGATTTTGTTACAATAAGTAATTTCGAAGATATAATCATTTGAAAAAAAAATTCGGCCGACAATTGGTTCTAAGCCCCCCCTTTTCGCACCCCAATGGATAAAAAAATTAAATTATTTTTAAAAGTTGTCCCACAAACCCTTCTATATTAATGTTGAGTTTTACCTTCTTAGCTATTACCATGGTTGAGATATTTGAATTCTTATGTTTCGGTTTAAGCGCTCCCCCCGCCTCCCCCTGAACCCGTATACCCCCGAAAATGGGTATCCGCCTGAGATCCGCAACTATCTACAATCCGCTCAAAAATGAACTTTCTATCTTGAAGGGTTTGGGAGTTAATGTGCGCTGAGCGTACACGTCGGCGTACGGCGGACGGCGTACAGACAGACGGATTTTTTTTTTTTTTGCATTTTTAGGCTAATTTACTCATGAAACGCGAAAAAAAATAATTTCAGGGTAGCAAATTTCATTTAGAGTATAATCAGATTCCATCTAGCGTACAAAAACATAACACAAATATAATTAGACGTAATGCGATACTGTAAATGCAATGGGAAAGAGCTTAATGTATTCGAAAATATGTAATCCCGAATTTTTCGGAATATTGAAGATTGAGTTTTGAATGGGAGGTGGTAGAAGTAGTAGTGGGATGTTTCTAATTTTTAAATACTGAACATAGTATGCAAACGTTTCGTGCTGATTCAAATGCTTGCAGCTCTTACAGTTTTCAAGTAAATTGATAGATTATCGTTTTAAAATTATGGCATTTATAGGGGAGGTGGTAAAACGAAAGAATTATTTTTTGGCGATTTTAAAACCGCTTATAAGAATTTTACTTTATTATTTTAATAATAAAGTATTGTAATCGACTTGGGAAAAAACAATTTTTGCTACCCCGAAATTTTGTTTTTTTCGCGTTTCATGACTAAAATAGCCTAAAAATGCAAAAAAAAAATCCGTCTGTCTGTACGCCGTACGCCGGTGTGTACGCTCAGCGCACATTAACTCCCAAGCCCTTCAAGATAGAAAGTTTAATTTTGAAGGAATTGTATATAGTTGTGGATCTCAGGCGGACACCCATTTTGGGAGGCGGGGGGATCGCTTAAGCCGAAAACTAAGAATTCAAATATCTCAAACATGGTTACAGCTAGGAAACTAAAAATCGATTTACATATAAAGGGGTTTGTGGGACAACTTTTAAAATTAATTTAATTTTTTTATGCATTGGGGTACAAAAAGGGGGGGCTAAAAACCAATTAAATTATTAATGAAAATCTAAAATATGAACTGTTCGAATTCCTTCACAGCTTCTACCCCCTTCGACACAAAACTATTTTTCGAACATTGAGAAATCAATAACACCAACAAATTAAAATCTACTGCCTTAAAATTTTGGATTAATGTTTATAAAAATATTCAAAACAAAGTTCTATCAAAAGTTTTAAAGTCCTTTTACCCTCTCCCGTACACAAGTATAATTTATTTGTATTTATTTATTTCAATATTATAACATACATACCAAAGTTCTGAAGACGTTTGAAATCAAACACAGTCAGTTACAAAATTTATAATTAATATGAAATTATATACGCATATAACAAGAAGAATAAAGGAAGAATTTGAGGCAAAGAAAAAGAATTAAATCGACTAGTAACCAGCATATTAAAAGCCATGTATTTCAAATTTTGTACGAACACTTTCTAAATCAAATGAAAAAACTGCATCACAAATTTCACGATTCTCCTAACCCTTCTTTCCCTCTTATGCAAATTTTTTGATGGAATCAAATTAATATATAAATTACTACAAATTTTTTGGAATTCACTACATATATGGAACAAATATTCCTTACAGAGAATTTTCAACGTGATTGAAGCGACGCATTAAAAAATTGTTAGCATTTCACACCTACAATCTTTGTTATACCTACAACTACCACCAAATAAAAAGAAACTCCTTCTTCTTGGTATTCCCTATCTAGAAACTACATGTTAATCTGCATAATGACTTGCCGCATATTCCCAATAAAATCGCGTCCCACTTAGATATTTGAATTTAAACGAAATAACTCAATTTTCAATTTATAAACATCAGTTTTGAACGATTTTCAAAAAATGTTCGATTTATTTTGTATGTCCTCTTTAATTCAATGTTTCATTCTTTTTGTCTAATTTTCGGAAATTGTTGTGCCATATTATCGAGTTGTACGAAGGGCTAACAACCCTTCCACAATAACAAATAAATTTTAAGGAATCTGTGGGTCAGGACGCGGAAACCCTATTTGCCCTGTAGTACCATTAATGAAGAAGAAGATATTCTCAACCTCGGTCGGTCAATTAAGTTGCAAAAAATTTGACTTTTTCGGAACAAATTTCTCCCAAGTAACAAGCCATTGTTTAGAGGGCATAAATGGAACAACATTTTTTTTGCAGAATAGAAACGACTGGTAGTGATTTCTTTTATGAAATTCAGTCTTGCACTCAGCGAGGACACTGTTCTTGTCGTTCTGCCCTCAATTTTTTCAGTTTCGCCCTCAAGTCAGAAAGGAACAAGAAAAGGGTGGAAAATAGATTTCTTTCTTTTTTCTTTTTCATTATTGTTTTTCCTAACAGTGAAGCTTCTGTTGTAAAATTAATTAGACAAATTCGTTACGAGAAATGGAATTATTCAGGTCACTTTTCTACGAATAACCGAACGCAGTAGATTCGGCTTCGTAATGCTTAAATTCCAATTGAGGTTTCTTTTTAGTTCAATAGCTACTTTGTTAAATTTGTTAATTTTTATACTCAAAATATCTGCCAAAAAGTCGGACGCAGCTTTATTATTCTTGGGTCAAGTTCTTGATACGTGGAAAGCCAATATGATGATTGGGGTAGAAAGGGAAGACTAAGTGAATGGGGATTCTAGATCATGGCTGTTGTCATTTGTTCAACACTTATCTGCGATTACGATCAACAGCTCGAGTAATTTCATTCGTTTATTAAGGTGATGTTAATAATTTTGTAATTGATTGCTAGAACCATGTTTAAATTTCTCTCTATAGAATGTTAGTTTCACAGATGAAATAATTTCTATGAAATTCGGTGTATTTTATATTCAGGACACCATATATTTGTATGTGGAAAGTTAAAGTAGTAATTGTGTATAATTCATTTAATAATGTTAAAGTAATTCAATGAAAAGTGCGCAGAAATGTTGTAAGCTAAAGTTAAATAATTTCGTATAGACAAATGTTAGAAGTTAAAGTTAATACAATGTACTCAATCCAATAAAAACTGTACGTATGCTAGAACGGCTACGGCGGTAGGCGGACGAAGAGTCCGCCTGCCGCCGTAGCTCGATACCTGGAACCGTCTGCTGCCGATGATCGATGTCCGGAAAAAGAAAAGCAGTAATGCACTCGCCGTCGATTTATAGGCTCGCTGCACCGAGCCTATAAATCGACGACGAGTGCACTCTGAAGTGGGCTATGATTTCCATGCTGCGTTCGGTCATCCCACATGTATAGGGTAGATAAGGTGAGGGAATCGTAAAATATTTGATGCTGTTTTATTTCGTTTGTCTTTGTTGATTATTAGTTGATTTATTGAAATTGGTCAAAATAACACTTTTGTATGCAAGAGAGTAGAAGAGTAAGGGTTCCAAAACTCTTGACGCAGCTTTGTTTCAATTATATTTAAAAGTATTGGTACGAAATTTCTTAGAAATGGTCGAAAAGGGTACTTTTGTTTGCGAAGGGTAAAAGCTTTGAAGGTATTCAACTACTTAATATCTACCTTCTATGCTTTTTTTAATGCATTTCGTAAATTATCAAATTTCTAGCTTAAAATTTCAATCAAACTTTTTGAGTTTTGAAATTCTTCTCACCACACTTGAAACATCTCGTGCAGGGCAGGATGCCACTGCGGTGCATAACAGTTCTAGCTCAAAATATAATTTTTCCTTTATGCATGTCGAATGGATTTACGCACCTGTAAAATTTAAACTTTGTGTTTTATACCAAAATCCAATAATTACTCAAAGTTTTTGATATTTTGCCTCATCACCGCCCTTCTCTTCCACCCCAAATTAAATTTTTTCCCAAAATTATAGTTGAAATAAAACCATGATTGAGATTTTCGAATTCGAAATTTTCAGTTGCAGAAAGAGGGTAGTTTCTATCTTGAGGGAAGCTATTATGCGCTGTGCGCACACAGGCGCGGCGTACAGATATATGATTTAATTTTTCCATTTTAGAATACAAGAAAAATTTAGTCATAAAACAGGAAAAAACAAAATTTCGGAGCAGGCATGTTTTTTTTCAAATCGATCTCAATACTTCATTAGTACAAAAGTAAAAAGTACGAAAATTAATGCCGAACTAAATGTAATTAAGTTGATAAGCAGTTTCAAAATTATCGAAAATTTTCCATTCAATTTCCTGGTAAATTATGAAAGGTGCAAACATTAAATTTAGTACATAACATTTTCATACCAGCGTCATATTAAAAATTGTTAATCCTAATCTAAATTTTCTACCACCTCCCATTGAAAAGTCAGTATTTAGTATTCCAAAGAACTTGAGATGAATTATTATATTATTTATATTTTCCGGTGCAATACCTCCAGACTCCTAGTTCAATTTATAATCGTATTTAGTACTTATTACACAATTTCGTAGCTCCAAATTAAATCATTTACGTCGACAACAAATATTTGGCACTCATGGATTATTAATTTAAAATCCCGACTTAACTTCATTTTTCGACATCCTTGAGCACAGTCGGATAGCCAAGTCGATGTATAGTTTAATCGCTCAGCTTCCCGAATGCATAGAGTATTTACTTGGTCCAAGCTGCCGTCGATTGTAACGTTAAATTTCCATTGGTTTTTCAACCACGAAATGACTTCAATCTACAGCAGTTTTGAAGGATCGTTCATACCCAGTTCTGACTCCATCCTCCCAATCCACATGCTACTTCCATCACGTATAGTATGCCATCAGCGATAACTATTGTGCAACTACATTTTGTTAATTTGATCTTTGAAAGCTTGCAATGTCGGTCTAACTCGAGAATCCTCCTTGGACCGGATCCAAAAAACATTCGAGACTTGATAAGTTTGCACGCTTTTAATATTTACTTGAAGTTTGAATGCAACAAAAAAATAATAAACTACCAACATGTCGGGCGAAACTTTATTATTCTTGGATCGTCAAGGATACGTGGAAACTCAATATGCAGGTTAGAGTGGTTAGGGAAGACTAAATGAAACGGGGCTCCTGGGTAGTGCTGTTGTCAATTTAATACTTAACTGCGGATACGATCAATAGCTCCAGTACATATAATCAAAATTTCATTCATTTATTTATGCAAGTTTGGGTTTTTATGGTATGGTAGTCCGGGTGGGTAGATGTTAATAATTTTTTAATTGATTGCTTGGATCACGTCCAATATTCTCTGCATAGAATGTCAGTTTCATACTCGAAGTTGCATAGGATTTTCATAAAATTCGGTGTATTTTATATTCACGCAACCAAACACTTGTCTGGGAGAGGGTGGTTTTAATCGTACTTTTGTATGGGAGGGGTAGAAGTTTTGAAAGTAAGTGATGAAAAAATATTTCTCTGTTTTAGGGATTTTTTTAAATGCATTTCGCAAATTTTCAACTTTTTACATTAAAATTTCATTTAAAAATTTTCAGTTTTTGTGTATTTTATATTGCACATGAAAAACCTTGTGCACTAGGCCTCCCTTCGGTGCATAACAATTGTGGAACAAATTACTATTTTTTCTCCATGTATGTCAAATAGATGTATCCATACGGAAAATTTAAACTTTGTATCTTCACAAAAAATCACTCAACATTTTCGATATTTTTGCTTACACCAGCCAAGTTAAAATTTTTATTAAAATTAAAAGCTATGTAGCTCTACAATCTGACGAAATTTCAATTTGATATCTCTACTCAGTTTTTAGATAAAACGGTTTAATATTTTGCAAAGTGCACCATTTTTGAAATGCTTCCCATTTAGCTGAATGCTTAATGCATGTTCCGAGCTTGTATTATTATTATGACTATTAGGGAAACGCGTGAGAGCACTGCGACCTATTGTGCGTTTATAGCCCCTTCACCCTATTATAATTCAATAGCTTTAGCTAATTTGAGAATCTTTACGGTAGCCGTATTGACTAGTTCCTCCGTAGAAAGGAAAACCTTTCCAAGATGACTGTGTATTTTCCTAGCTACTGCTTCACAGTGACATAGGATGTGTACTGTCGTTACTGATTCCTTGAGACAAAGGCAACAAATGTCGGTTTCAGCTAAGCCCATATTTTTGAGGTGGTGGTTTACTCCACTGTGCCCGGTCATTAGGCCGATTAGAGTACTGATATCCTTCTTGCTGAATTTTAGAATATCCTCCACTTTGTTTTTTTGTGGTAGGATCAGTTTTTTTGAAATTTACAATCTTTGAAATATATTCAAGTAGATTTTATTTTCTTGTTCTACCCAATTTTTGAGTATGGGGTTGGAGTACCCTTTTGGTTTTCCGCAGAATGGCTCTAGACCAATAAAGTTTGTTTCTGCGCCGTTTTTTTCAAGGCGATCAGCCTCTTCATTTCCCTAAATTCCCATGTGTCCTGGTACCCACATTAAGGTTACATCATTCCTTTTCCCCAGGATGATAAGGTTGCTAGAGCTTTGAGAACCGCCTGACTATCCAATAGGATATAAATGGATTTATTGCGATGAGCTCTCCTTGTATTTTCTTGGATGCATAGCTCCATTGCAATTAGTTCGGCCTGGAAGATTGTGACTTCCTTACCAAGTGGCTTTGACACCGAGAAGTTAGGACCTTTGACTCCGGCTCCTATTCCCTCAGAGGTACATGAGCCATCTATATACCAGATGGTTCATCCCTTTACTATTTCATATAACATGGATTGCCAGTCCTTGCGTTCTCTGATTATAGCTTTGAAGGGGGTTGTAACTTAATGTATGCTCCAAGTTCCAATTACACAGCTTAGATATATTCAAGATATTCATATTTAAGTATTTTTCCTTCCACTCCCCCCCTCCCCCCGCTCCCCCTCTTTACATTAACTAGCTTCCCTCTAAGCTTGATTTTGGATGATCTGTATGCCACCTGAAAGGTCCAAAAATTTGAATTTCTTATGGTATGTATTATAATTTCGAAGACATTGTCATATAAAAATAAACTGCCAACAAGTCGGGCGAAACTTTATTATTCTTTGAACAAGTTGCGGATGCGTGGAAAGTCAATATGCAGGTTAGAGTGATTAGGGAAGATTAAGTGAAAGGGGTTTCTTGGGCAGGGCAGTTATCAATTTAACACTTTGTGGAAACGTTCAAAAGCTCCAGTATATATCATCAATATTTCATTCGTTTATTTATGCAAGTTTGAGTTTTGTGAAGGGAGGGGTGATGGGTGATAGTAAGGGTCGGTGGATGTTAATAGTTTTTTAATTGATTGCTTGAATCACGTCCAATACTCCTTGTATAGAATGTCAGTTTCATAGACGAAGTTGCATAGAATTTTCATAAGATTCTATGTATTTTACATTCACGAAACCAAACATTTGTATGGGAGGGGATAGAGGAGGGGGAATCGTAAAAACTGTGACGCAATTCTATTTCCTTTCTCATGTAGTGTGCTCGTACAAAATTTCAAATTCGTAGCTTTTAATTTGTTGGTTATTAGTTGATTTAATGAAATAGGTCGAAATGATACTTTTGTGTGGGAGGGGGTAGAAGGGCAAGCGCGATTGCAAAACTTTTAAAAGAATTTCATTTCAAATATTTTTGTTAGTTTTCATGCAAAATTTTAAATGGATAGCTTTGAAGAGTTAGCTGATAACTGATTTCTTAAAAATGCTCGAAAAAATAATTTGTATGGGAGGGGGTAGAAGAGGTGGGGGGATTGCAAAATTTGTGAAACAATTTTCTTTTTCTTCTCTTTTAAGGTACTCGTGAAAAATTTCAAGTTCGTAGCTTTCAATTTGTTGTTTATTAGTTGATTTAATGAAATTGGTCGAAATCATACTTTTGTATGGGAGGGGGTAGAAGGGCAAGTGCGATTTCAAAACTTTTAAAGCAATTTCATTTCAAATATTTTTATAAGTTTTTATGCAAAATTTCAAATTGATAGCTTTTAATAGTTAGGTGATAATTAATTTCTTAAAAATGGTCGAAAAAATAATTTTGTATGGGAACGAGTAGAAGTTTTGAAAGTATTCGACTAGTTAATAATTCATACTCTTAGAGATTTTTTTTAAATGTATTTCCCAAATTTTCAAGTTTCTACCTTAAAATTACATCCAAAAATTTTCAGTTTTCGTCTTTTTTTCACTGCGCATGAAACACCTTGTGCCCATTAGACCGGGGTGGTCGGTTCGTAACAATTGTGGATCAAATTAATATTTCTTTTCTATGTATATAAAATAGATGTATCCACAAGACATTTTTGCTTACCACCTCCCTTCCTTTACACCTCTTAACTTAAAATTTTTATCAAAATTAACTATTGTGTAGTTCTACAATCTGACAAATTTTCGATTTTAGATCTGTACTATTTTTTGAGATATAAGGATTTGTAGTTTTGAAAAGTGCGCCATTTTTGAAATGCTCCCCATTTCCCCCCCACTACTATTATTTCAACATATTATATTTTTTTTGTATTTTCCTAGTAGTAATAGCTCAATATACGTTTCAAGTTTCAATTACATAGCTTAAGAGATAGTTGAGATTTTCATTTTTAAGTGTTTTTCTTTGCACCCTCCGTGACCCTCCCCCTTACAATAATTAGCCACTCTCTGAGCTGATTCCAATGGACCTATATGCCACCTTGATGGTCCCAAAATATGAATTTTTTGCAATAAGTAATTTCGAAGATATAACCATTTGAAAAAACAATTCGGCCGACAATTTGTTTTTAGCCCCCCTCCCCCCCCCCCCCCGTTTTCGGACGCCAATGGATAAAAACATTAAATTATTTTTGGAGTTTGTGCCACAACCCTTTTTATATGTCTACTGATTTTCAACTTTCTATCTGCTTTCGTGAAGGAGATATTAGCAAGTGTAGTTTTCAACTTTTTCCCTCCCCCCGTCTCCCACTTCCTCCTAACCCCCCTAAAATTTAGAAAATAGAGCTCACTTACCTAATCAACAATCCACATTCTACCTTTAACGGTCTCGGAGATATGAGTCCATATGTACGGCGTACTGCGGGACGAATTTTTTTTTTGCATTTTTAGGCTAATTTAGTCATGAAACGCGAAAAAAAAAATTTCAGGGTAGCAAACTTTTTTTTTTCTTGTGTCGATCACAATTCTTTATTATTAGAATAATAAAGTAAAATCGGCCGATAATTTGTTTTTTGCCCATCCCCCTCTTTTCGGACCTCAATTGTTAAAAAAAATTAAATTACTTTCAAAATTTATCCCGCAAACCCCTCTACCTTATATATGTTGATAGTCAGCTTCCTAGCTGGAACCACCGTTGAGATATTTGAATTCTTAGTTTTCTGTTTTATCGCTCCGTCTGCCTTCCGCTTAACTCTTACACCCCCAAATATGGGAGTCCACCTGGAAACCGCATCTACAATCCTTCCAAAAATTAACTTTCTATCTTGAAGCGTTTGGCAGTTAATGTGCACTGAGCGTACACATGTGGCGTATGGCGTACAGAGATGCGGATCTTTGCATTTTTAGGCTATTTTAGTCATGAAACGCGAAAAAAACAAAATTTATCAGTAACAGAGTAGCCCCCGAAAGGGGCAAAAGCACGGTATAATAAATTCCGTTAAATCTGACCGTGGTTTCTGTTTTTTCCTGGGGGCTAATAGCATTGACTACAAACTATTTCGAGAAATTTGTGTACTCTAGATGAAATCTGAGAGTATTATAAGTTTGCCACAAAGTTTGTAACGCCAAGAAATAAGGCTCGGAGAAAAAAATTAATAATACAGAAGTTCATATAATCACTCAAAAATCCCAAAACCGGATGTCCGTCCGTCCGTCTGTCTGTCTGTCCGTCCGTGTCCTCTCTAGCTTGAGAACGCGTTGAGCTAGAAGGTTCAAATTTTTTATACGTAGTTTTTAACAAAAAAGTAAGGTCAAGTTCGTGAACGAGCCAAATCGCTCCACCCCTTCTACCCCCTCCCATACAAAATAACACAATTTCGCAATCTGACAATAAACGGATTTCCTTGAAAAGTACAAATGACATTGATCTGAAATTTGGAATTTAATACTTTTATGATGATTCCAATCTACTCTATAAAAATAATTGTGTGTCATCCCCCTCCTTCCACCACCTCCCATACAAACTGCACTTTTTCATGAAATGCTCTAAACCAATTTACTCAGTGCGTATAATAGTTATCAAGCTGAAATTGTGTAAAAACTATTTATTTAAATTTATTATTAAGACCAACAAAAATGAGACGATTAGCTGTACCCCTTCTACCCCTTCCCATACAAAATGACACAATTTCGTAATTTCACAATAAACAGATTTGCTCGAAAAATATAAATGCTATTGATCTGAAATTG
The DNA here is from genome assembly GCA_963669355.1 of Chorisops tibialis. Classification (NCBI taxonomy): domain Eukaryota; kingdom Metazoa; phylum Arthropoda; class Insecta; order Diptera; family Stratiomyidae; genus Chorisops; species Chorisops tibialis. The sequence continues at coordinate 62,857,016 of OY770264.1, read as the reverse complement.
ATATAAATCTACGGTACAAAAGTTATTTGGGTCCTCCCCTTCCTTCCACCACCTCCCATACAAACTGCACTTTTTCATGAAATGCTCTAAGCCAATTTACTCAGTGCGTATAAGATTGACCGAGCTAAAATTGTGCACTAAATATTTATTTAGAATTATTAGTAAAGCCAAAAAAAATTGAGCGATTAGCTGTACCCCTTCTACCCCCTCCCATACAAAATGACACAATTTCACAACTTTATAAAAAGTCGATTTTCATGAAAAGTATGAATACTACTGATCTGCAATTTAAGACAAGTCAAAAGCATGATATTTATAGTTATTTTTGAAAAGTCATTAAGAACTTGCCCCTCCTTCTATCACCTCCCATACAAACTGCACTACTTCACTACATCCAATACTCTAATTTTCTCAGTACCTATTAAATTTTTAAATCCTAAATTTTGTATAAAACATTTTGATAGCAACCTTACCGTCATGTGAAAAAATTAGTTCAATGTCGTCACCCTCTCTACCACTTCCCCTACAAAATTTCTCAAGATACAAAAATTTCTCTTTCATCTAGAGTATCGCATGATTGGGCTTTATGCCCAATCGTACTCCTGTTATGTTTTTTTAAATTTTTTACCTTCCGGTGGTGTTCTGAAGGGACTTCAAGTACATCATTTAATTTAAAATGTATAATGATTTCACTGTGGCTAAACCAACCGTTTGTATTAGCCCAGGTCTTGTAAGACTATTTGGCTGATTTATAAATATAATATTGTATGTATTTATAAATGTTTAATATTTAGAAATTGAACATACCTAAAGAAGAGAATGACTTTAATTTTAGTACTATAGCCAGTAATGGTTAATTTTCATAAATTTTAGCTTTGACTGCTCATAAATTCAATCTATATTACAGTTTTAAATACATTAAATCTACTGCAACCAAAAACGATGTAAAGTGACAGCACTAATGGGGGTTTTCCGCAATCACATTTCTGTAATGTTTTAATTCTAAATTACGTTGTGTTCTATGATAACGCTTGTATACAACCCGGCTTCTTATGTTTGGACATTAAAACATTGTTTTATAAACTTTAAATTCAAAAGTTTACTGTATGAATTTTAAATCCTTAATAAGGAAATGTTCTCCAAAGAATTTCGAGATGATTAAAATTTCGTCTGAAGTTTTGCGAACTTTTACAACTAAAACCTTTTACCGTGAATACAAATTAGCTCTACGCTGGATTTTCCACGCCATCATTACGTACATACATGATTGCTATGGTGCATGATCACAGATACGGCCTCCAGTACTCCATATTGGTGTCAGTCACCTGAACTTTACCCTCTGCGAGACTCGTGCTTCTCGCTGAACACCAGGAATTTACATAATTAATTAATGTTTACTTTCGTAATAGAATTAATGTTTACGATAACGTTGTGCTAGCATTTTCAAGCGACCTTACACATCTTCTCGTTCGAGGCTACTGGTTTGATGCACCCGCTATCCACCGATCCCGACATGTCGAACAATTATTCTTACTTTCTCTTATACTGATCGAATCGACACACTGCCAGTTCCAGTCCGCCGATATTTTCCTCTTTGAAACCACTTAACCATATTTGGTCGGTCGTACAAAAGTTTACTTTTGTTAAGTTGTTTGCCGAATAAGGATGACACACGTTCACATGTCGTTAGAAAAGTTTGCGCTATGCATCAAGTGCTCATATGGCTTTTGCTTGTGTTTTAAACTCGTACTGCGAAGGTTGGGAACCAACAGATGGCTGGGCTATGCTATAGCTAGTGAGGGTATGAAGGAGGTCGTTAGCAGTCTAGCTCAATGCAGCATTTACATACTTTTATGGCAGAGTAAATGAACTGCGAAATAATTGGATTATTCCATGCTGATAGTAAACTGCCATTACCGGGAATACTCAATTATTTAGGTAATCATATTTTATTGATAGTATTCGGAATAATATCAAAATGAGAGACTCAATGCACTGCAGAAAAAAATGACATCGTTATTATGATAATCTTACTTCAACAACACATAATACGTTATCGATTTACTACTATCACAAAAATTAATTAGTTCTTCAAATTTTATTTCAATCAGAGGTGTGACAGCAATATTTCATTAGCTATAAATTAATAATTTATTCGTTACAACTCATTTCAATCGTAGCAAAGCAATGATGCATCGCTTATTTCCATACATGTATTTACTTAGAACTTAGAACAAAGTCTTGTTTGAGTTGTGCAGTCCAAGCAACATGTTCTTGATATGTTGAAAAGGTTGAACTACTGGAATTCTATACCACCCAACTACCTACGTAAATATACTCTTGAATGCTAAGGTCTGCCTTACTGGAAATGTTTTACTAAAAACAAAATCGTCTGAAAGTATCGTGACACAGAAAGTATATGTACAACAGGATTTTCGCCTGAAGTGATTGCATGTCTGTCCTCAGTCGACTGTTTATGTGGCCTGAGTAGCTGTAGCATGGCAATCTACTTGAAGTAGCTTAATTTTGCTACTTTGCAGTCCTTGTCTCGTTTACAGCTGGAAGTTCTTAGATGAAATACAGAATCTATGAAATGATAGGACCATCATGCTCCAAAGACGTCGAACTGTCAGGTTATGGCAGCGTTTTGCGCAATTATCGCTCATTTATCGTCCTATTGAAACTATCAAAGGATTTCGTAAAAACCCGCTAACATGATGGAGATACCCATTCAGCAAATTATTTTACGAAGGGTATTTATGTCCTCTATAGAGCCATAGTGTCTTTTATTACACGGCAATTTCGTAGACCAAACAAAAATTTATGTACCTAACACGTCATCGTAGACGTGTTTATTATGTTGTTATGAAGATTTTGATGTGGTACGTAAATGGTTACAAAGAATCTTTACAAAAAATATTTATCCAGCAGCCCATTGTATGTTTACTATCATTGATATTATTGACTTGGTCAGTTTGAATACTATTTAATAATGTCATTAACTTATTATTATACGAGTATAAAAGTTGTTTATTAGTTCAATAGCTGAGTCAAACTCAATCAAGGGTTATCAAATTTAATTCGCTCTTCGGTAATTTTTTCATAAAGGATTTAAGTAGTAAAATTCCGAGTCAAAACTGAACTGTGCTGTCTTTACTTTAAAGAAACAAACTAGACCCTTTAATACTGTAGCATACAGTTTAGAGAGGGATAAAATTAAATAATACAAATGTGAACAGAAAAATAATTTAATTAAGTAAGAACGGACAGGATAAAAGAATTCAGTCAATGTTACTCCTGAAATTATTGCAAATTGATTCTTCTCGGATATTTAGCTGCGGGAATTGCATTCCACATTTTTCCTGCACAACTGAGTATATTACATTAGGCGTGATTTGGATAGCTCAACTGTTTACTCGTGTGCACGTTCAGCAGCATGAGTATTACGTGAAAATTTATATACAGGAGGGAGAAGACGACTTATTTTATATCTGTAGTAGAGCTGCGTACTCCGGAATTGGTACGATTTTTAAGGGAGTCTATACCTAGTCGTGCCATAAGTTCTGTTCAATGGAAAATTTTCAATTGAAAAGAAAACCTTCACTTTGAAAATTTAAGTTTTCAGGAATTATAATAATTAAGATTGCAAACAGTATATGGTAAAGAAAAATAATTCAAAATGACCTCCTTTTATATTACAACAAGCTCGGAGTCTGCGTGAACCGTCTTCAATTGGATTAAGTACTTTTTTCCGGAATTCCTCCTCTTTTTACCACCCTTTTCATAAAAATGGAGGTTCGTTGTGCATAAGTAGCTGACAACAAATATTTATGTACCCTTGGCGTCTCTGTGCGAGCTTTATTTCTTAGCGTTACAAACGGTAAGGCAAACACAATATACTCTCAGATTTCATCTAGAGTATAAAAAGCTGTTAGACGCGACAAGAGAAAGGCCATTGAAGATCTGGCAAACAAGGCAGAATCTGCGGCTTACCTTGGCGACATGCGTTCACTATTCAAAATCATGAAACAGTTGACGAACAGGAATTTTACCGCCAACCACCTGGTGAGAGATGTCAACGGAACACTCTTTAATATGAGTGAACACCAGCTGCGGCGATGGAAGGAATACTTCTCTGATATTTTAAGTATCTTGTAAGATGAAGATATCCCAGAAACAGAACAACTATCAAACATCCAACCGTAACAATCCTCTATTAGGGACGATCCCCCAGATAAGGAAGAGATAGATAGTCGGGTTGGTCAACCATGTAACACATGGAAGCGAGCAGTTGAGCAGGAGGCCAGAGGAATAAACAAGTCCTGACAACAGCTTAAGGCCGACGCTCAGGATCGCGCCTTGTGGAAAAGAGTTGTTTCTGTCCTATGCCCCTATAGGTGGTCTTAACAGGAATTTGATTAAAAAAAGACGAAAGTGGACTATTCACAAGAGCCACGTGGCAATGGGTGCCCTACAGAAATATAGATACGGAATATTGAACCACCTCCTTATAGTCTAGATCTGGCCCCTTCCGAATACTATTTGTTCCCAAAACTGAAGAAAGAACTTCAGGGAAGAAAATTTACCAACGATGAAAATTTTGAAGGTCTTGATAAAACATTTTTTTAGAAAGAAACTTCGTGAGAGATTTGATAAATGCAGTTGGCTTACGGAAGAATATATTGAAAAGGAAAAATAGAAACTTGTTTAATTTTACCCATCTTCCCTGCCATTCCGCGAAAATGTTGACCTCCCCTCGTACGAATACGTAGGTTGGTAATGCATTTCACAGTCTTCATGTTCGTGTGATGAAAGATTGACTATATTTCACTGGACGCGACGATAAAGGTTTAACAGTGAACTTTTGGGCGCGTGCGGCTCGGGACATTTAAAAAGAGGAGGGATGAGGTTGGACAATTCGTCGTTGTATTTACTCTGAAAATATCGATTGCAAACGCTGAATACCGCGATGTTTCCCGATCTTCGAGTGAATCTATAGAAGATGTTATAGTCTCATCTCCAACTAGACGAAATGCCATTCTCTTCATAAAAAAATAGCAAAGCACGGCTATACATAGTAATACAAAATACAAACATTACAGAATTATGATTAGACCTTAAGCCCAATCATGTGATACTCTAGATGAAATGGGAAAGAGTTTAATGTACCGGAAAATATCTCATCTCAGATTCTTACGAATAGGGAATAGCGATGGTAGGTGCTAGAAGAAAAGGGGGTAGGTTTGTAATATCAGTGTATGACACCATACGTGGAGTGCAAAATGTTTCATAATTTTCATGGAAGTTGGACATTTTTTTCCGAAATCGGAAGAAGGTTTTGGATGATTTTGAAACTACTTATCAACATTCTAATCATAATGCTTTGTTGCAATTTTAAAGTCGGTTTAATATATTCGAATGAGAAATGCTGCTTTTCTTAGATTTATAATATAGAAATTTGAATTGGATGGGGTAGAAGGCGAAGTTGAATTTTTTAGCATTTATTGCAATAATTTATTAAGTGATAAAATTTTCTATTTTTTCTAGATTCAATGAAAATCGATTAAATGTATTTACCAAAATTGTACATTTGTATTGAGTAGAAGGAGTGTTCGGATCAAAACCAAATTTTTTGACATCGACGATATTTTCAATTTCATATTTTGCTCATAGTTTCAATTTCATAACTTTGATAATTTCGAAGAAAAATAATTTAGTTGAAAAATTTCTTGAAATTTTTTATGAGGTGAAGTTGATATTTATTTTTTAAATTGATTGCAATTTTAATAGAAATTATTTTGGTAAAAATGTGTCCTTTTAGTTTTACTAGTTTCAATTAAAATCGAAGAATTGCATTTTCAGAAATTGTGCATTTGTATGTAAGGAAGGGTTACGGATTAATATTTTTTGACGTTGATGAGATTCAAATCATTATACTTTCAGTTAATTTTCAAGTCAAACATTAAATAGTTTCGAAAAAAAATAAATTTTTGGAATTTTCGAAATCTTATGAAACTTGTATGGTAGTGGTTAGAAGGAGAACTTAAAGTTAATTTTTTACTAAAAATAACGCAACACAAATCTCAGCTCGATAGATCAACGCATTCGAGAGTTACCTCGCAGACAGACGGACAGACCGTCACTCGGGGTCGAGGTTTTTTAGTAACAACAAACTTTTCTGCACCCTTGGCGGCTCTGTGCGAGTATTATTTCTTAGCATTACGAACAGTAAGGCAAACACAATATACTCTCAGATTTCATCTAGAGTATAATAAGATCTTACAGTTATGAAAATAGAGAACAGCGTGATTGGGCTGTTGGCGCAATCGTAGTTTTGTTATGGAGACATAGTTTGGATTTATCTCGTAGTAAGTAAGTACCTTCTTACTGATAAAGGGAGAAATCTGGAATTCAAAATTGCAGTTTAATGAAATTATGAACATAGCAGTTTCCTTCTTTTGGCTCAATGTAATTTTAGTTTTGTTGCTATTCCTGATGTGGTTTTTAAAGTTTAAATAAACTACGCTATCGTTTATGAACCGAAGTGCAGCACGAGTTGTGCCATGTGTGTAGAAAAAACATCGAAACTCATTTTCATTTTCGAATGAAATTTTAAAGCAGAAACTTGAAAATTTATGAAATTAGTTTAAATACCCGCAAGGGGGTAGTTGTAGTATGAGGTTTTACCAATTCCTGCAACTATCTTTGGAGTTAGCGACTACACGGACCTGAGCTTACTATCCCCCTCTGGGATGGGGGCTGTAGAATTCACCCACAGCCAGTCCTGCTTGCCCTAAAAATGGCAAATGGACACTCACGGGATCATGGGCTTATCACCCGTGATCTTAAGACCTAAATGATATGAGAAACGGATACATCGCCTCGGATACGGACTGATTCTACGGTAACGACTTTTGGCATTCGAAAACGGACTGTGATTGGCTTCTGGAACGTTCGAACATTGAATGACGGGGGAAGAGCTGGGGTTACTCGGTCCTTGCACCGCCAATCAGTGATCGACCGTGAAATGAAGCACTATAACATCCAAATCTTGGGCTTGAGCGAGGTCAGGTGGACAGGATCAGGAGAAGAACGAACCTCTAGCGGAAATACTATTCTGTACATTGGCCCTGAAAGTGAAGCCTGAAATGGCGTGGCGTTCGTCCTTACGCCGAGAGCGAGAAACAGTCTCATTAGCTGGGAACCAATCTCGGATAGGATTATCGTCGTCAGGCTCAGGACCAGTGTCAGAAACGTCTGCAGTGCTACACACCAACTAATACCGCAACATCTGGTGACAAAGAGGAGTTTTATAGCCAACTGAGTGCCACCTTCGAACGTGTTCCAAGAGGTGATATTATTATCATCTCGGGAGATATGAACGCCCAGGTTGGATCAGACAACACTGGACTAGAACACGTCATGGGGAGGCATGGTGACCCTTGGGTCGACCCTTCACGACCTTGGATTTAGAGACCCGAAAACAGCGAATTATTTGTGGAGTTCTGTAGTACTCGGCAAATGGTCATCGGAGGGACCCTTTTTCCACACAAGAGTCATCACAAAACATCTTGGGTTTCCCCTGATGGTGTTACTCAGAACCAGATCGACCATTTGGCTATAAGTCGCCGATGGAGAAGATGTCTTTTCGATGTGCGAGCGAAACGTGGAGCTGACGTGGGGAGCGATCACCACTTGATGGTTGCCTGCTTGAGATTGTGTACAGCAGCTATCCGACGACCACAAATTCTTCAAATGAAGCGCAAGCTTAATGTGGATAAACTCAGAGATCCCAACAAAAAACTCGAATACACCACCATTCTACGCGAAAAGTCATCCACATTGGGTGAACATGAAATGCGCACACTGGACGCCATTTGGGAGGCAACCAGAAACACTTTTCTAACTAGTGCTGAAAAATCTGTGGGATATGTGCAAAGCGGTGAGAAACCCTGGATGTTGCAGGACACATGAGACAAGGTTGGCAATCGGAAAAAAGCCAAATTGGCAATCATCTCTCAACCCGATGTCAACCAACGAACGCCCGACTTGAGGCAAAACTACCGCGATGCTCATAAACAGCTTAAGAGGGCTGTTGGACGCGACAAGAGAAAGGTCATTGAAAATCTAGCAAACAAGGCAGAATCTGCGGCTTACCTTGGGGATATGGGTTCACTATTTAAAATCATGAAACAGTTGACGAACAGGAATTTCACCGCCAACCACCTGGTGAGAGATGTCAACGGAACTCTCCTTAATATGAGTGAACACCAGTTGCGACGATGGAAGGAATACTTCTCTGATATTTTAAACATCTTGTCAGATGAAGATATTCCGGAAACAGAACAACTTCCAAACATCCAACCGTAACAATCCTCTATTAGGGACGATCCCCCAGATAAGGAAGAGATAGTTTCTGCCATTCGGTCAATGGCGGAAAGGAAAGCTCCAGGTATAGATGGACTACCAACCGAACTCCTCAAAGCGGACCCGGATATAACAGCCGATATACTCCTCCCACTCTTCACTAAGGTGTGGAATGATGGAAGATATCCGACTGAATGGAAGGAGGGCGTCATTGTGAAAATTCCGAAGACGGGCGACCTTCGGGATTGTGGCAATTGGCGTGGTATATGTCTACTTTCTGCCGTATCAAAAATTATGGCTAAGGTAATTCTCAATAGGATTAGTGATGTCGTCGAGAGCACTCTCGAAATTTATCAGGCTGGATTCCGTAAAGGGTCGTCTTGTACCGACTACACAAATACCCTACGGATAATATTAGAGCAGTCAGCCGAAATGGGCTCGCCACTACATCTCATGTTTGTGGACTTCGAGAAGGCTTTCGACAGCGTTAAGCGAGATTACATATGGAATGCTTTGCGTAGGAGAGGTATTCCAGATAAGGTCATAGCTATGATTAAAGAATCCTACGAAGATGCAAGGTGTCGCGTCTTGCATAGAGGAGAGCTGTCCGAGAGCTTTCCTGTGCGAACGGGTGTCAGACAAGGCTGCATATTATCACCAGCCCTGTTTCTGGTGGTAAAAAATGACATCTTGAAAGCTGCACTGGAAGGTGGGGAAGGTAAAGGTCTTCAATGGAGACTATTTAACATCTTAAGTCACCTTGATTATGCTGATGACGTGTGTTTGCTTGCACATACCCGTTCGGACTTAGAGTCAAATGTTCGCTCGTTGCATTCTAAATGCAAAGAGGCAGGACTGAAAATAAATGTGCGTAAAACCAAGTACATGCACATGGGCTCGAACGCAATCACACCGATTGTTCTTAATGGACAGGATGTGGAAGAGGTGCTAGATTTTTGCTATCTCGGAAGCATTGTCAGCATGGACGTCGGAGCCGAAAAGGATGTTGAGGCTCGGCTAAATAAAGCTCGTCAGGCCTTCGGTATCCTTTCCCCTTTCTGGAGCTTAAGAGAGAGATCTCTTCGCACGAAGCTGCGAGTTTTTGACGCATGCGTCAAATCCGTATGTTGTATGGTTGTACTACGTGGAAAGTGACCGTTCGACTTACCAAGAAACTACAGACTTTCGTAAACCAATGCCTCCGGCGCATTTTAGGAATATTCTGGCCAGAAGTAATCTCCAACGACGAACTTTGGAGTACAACTCGCCAGACTAAAATAGGTATTGAGATTCAACGGCGAAAGTGGCAGCGGATCGGTCATACTTTGAGGAAACCAGAGCGAAACATCGCAAAACAGGCTCTGGATTATAACCCTCAAGGAAGACGTCGGATTGGTCGACCATGTAACACATGGAAGCGAGCAGTTGAGCAGGAGGCCAGAGGAATAAACAAGTCCTGGCAACAGCTTAAAGTCGATGCTCAGGATCGTGCCTTGTGGAAGAGAGTTGTTTCTGTCCTATGCCCCTATAGGGGGTCTTAACAGAAATTTGATTGATTTGAATGAAAAGTTACGGATATTAGCTGGTCGAATACCTTCAAAGCTTCTACCCCCTCCCACACAAAAGTATTTATTCGACCATTTTTAAGAAATTAATTATCGCCAAAATCTTAAAATTTATGAACTTGACATTTTGTACTATCACTTTTAAAAATTAAAATTGCATTAAAAGTTTTGAAATCCTTATTGCCCTCTTCCATACAAAATTATGATTTCTACCAATTTTAATAAATCAACTAATTACCAATAAATTAAAAGCTACGGACTTGAAATTTTGTATAATACAAACACCTTTGCACACTGCATCACAAATTTTAAGATTCCCTCAACGCCTCCAGCTCTTTTTAGGCAAATGTATGGTTTCAAGAACACAAAATACACTGAATTTCATAGAATTTACTCCGTCGATGAAGCTAACATTCTATTCAGCGAAGTACGAATGTGATTCAACCAATCAATTAAACAGTTATTAAAATCCACCAGCCCCTTAAGTTTATCTCTCTCCTCTCCCCTACAACTTGCATAAATCATTGAATGAGAAATTGAGCCTGAAGCCTCTGATGATGGTAATCGCATTAAAGTGTTAAATAATTGACAACAGCTCTGCTCTAGAGCCCCCATTCATTTATTCTTTCCCATCCACTCCAACGTGCATATTGACTCCCCCCAGGCATCCTCAACTTGCACCAAGAATAACCACTATGGAGTTAAGCTTAAAATTAACTTTTCCTCGCTCGTCCCCGAAATCGTATACCCACCAAGCTTTAGTTCATTTCGTAACCCAAACTGGCGGACTTTTATGCTGGATATGGACTCCAGTTTTGAGTTGCTGCCCCCACTTGACAATACGAACCTGACTAATGCAAAAATCGACGAATATTTTGCATACTTGAATCAAGCGGTTTTGTTAACTATCGACAAGCATTCCACTTTAGGTGACAATATTAAAACAATATTCAAACTTCCGCTGCATATCCAAAGGGTTTTTAAAATCCGCAAATGTTGGCGCAAAGATTTTAAATTGAGGTTGGAAAGAAACTGCTTTATGCACAATCAAGAAACAAGAAACCTTAGTAGTAGAATCCAACTCTTATCACAGGATATAGATAGTCAAATTAATCTGCACCTTAATGGTGAATTCGAAAAAGATTAAAAGGTCTCAAGCCTGGCCCAGCGGTCTATAAGGATATAAATTGCATTGTTGGTAGGAATAAACCGAAGGAATTTCCAAAAGTTTCGGATAGCACCCATGTTCTTTATAGCACTACGGACAAGCTATTAGCTTTTGAGCGATTTTATACAAATCTATACCGAGAGAAACTTGCACCTGACACTGTAACCAATACGAACCAAATATTGGACGACGTTCATAACTTTATAAACTCCTTGGGTTCAAAAACAGATTTAATCAACTTTTCGGACGGTCTCAAATGTAATGACGATGAAATCGAGCGACCCTTCATTAATAGAAAATACCTAAATACCTAAACAATGGCTACTTCCTCAGCGAGTGGAAAAAAGCTAAGTTGATCCCTATTTTCAAAAATAACTCTTCTTATGAAGTCAGCAACTTCAGACCAATATCCCTTCCCTCTAATGTCGAAAAAAATCCTGGAAAAAATTATGGAGCGTGATATTGACCAATTCTGCGAAGAAAACTCGCTAATACCCGAGGAACAGTTTGGTTTCAAAAAATGCCACTCGACTGAGCATGCACTAGTTAAAGTGCAAAACGACATTACTATGAATCTTAGAAATAAGGAAACTACTGTAATGTGTTCACTAGATATAAAAAAAGCGTTCGATTCTATATGGATGAAGGGTCTACTATACAAGTTAAACTCTACGGGACTGCCGAATGTAAACTCGGTCCGAAGCTATACAATATCTATTTGCACGACTTTCCACCCAAAAAAATATGTGAAAACTTCAATTCAAGGTCAACGGCAATCCTATTTGCCGCCGACACTCTTATCTACACTAACGCCCGCGATCCAAACCAGGGCTTGAAATTAATTGATAGTCACTGGCAAGCCATAAACGATTTCTACCAAAAGAGATGTATCGACATAAGACAAATCATCCTTAATTTGTTTTCGGAATGCCAGCGGCAAAGGGCCAAGAACTGTGAGTAAAAAGAGCAAATCACTAAGTCTGTCACTAAACGGCACACAAATACCTTTAGTGAATAATACTAAATATTTGGGTATATGTACATCTGAACAACTTACTTAAATTTAATAATCACGCGCGTCTGTCTCCCATAAAGGCAAACCGAGTATTCAACATGCCAGTTATATGCTATAAATCCAAAAATTTTAGAAAAACCAAGCTCTTATTATACAAACAGATAATAAGACCTGTCATTGCATATGGTTTCTCAAGTTAGTTTTCAATATCTACTACTATGGCAAATAAGTTAGAATGTTTTAAAAGAAAGGTCTTAAGACATTGTCTGTCAATGAAGTTCAAGAATACAAATAAGCTATACTCAAACCTAGAAATTTACGAAGCAGCAAAACTTGGAGCCACTTATACAATATTGCAATATCTATTCGATTTGTGAACTAAGAGAGCCAAGAAGCTGTACGATCACTCAAACTTTCTTTTAAGAAGTGTATCTGCAGAGAATGTTCCAGCCGTAGGAAATTCCTATTATCTATCGCCTATGAATCTACATAATAAACTCATCACAAATATCACCGGTGCCAAATAAGAAATTATTGAGTTTTATGATAAAAAAGACAATGCTCACCATCGCGGATGATGATTACTATCTTCTTCCGTTTTCCTAATTTTCTCTTTTTTTTTCTCTTTTCTTTTTTTTTTTTGGGATTTAATCATTCCGATTCAACTAATCAATTAATGTATTGTATGCATAAGCAAGTGTAAAAAAGAAATTAACGACGTGGAAAACTCTGTGCTCTGTTTTGGGGTTTGTGCAATATCTACATATAGAATATCTGTATATAGAAAGACATTGTATATAATTATTTGTTATTGCGAATAATTTTTCTTTTCTTTTTTAACTCCTATGTGATATGAAATTACTATCTTCTTTTTTGCATACAAAGCACTTTTGAATTTTAACTATTAATTATGTAAATGTCATTGAAGTAAGTTTAAGCATTCCTAAAGTGCAAAGTAAATTTATAATACGAAATGTAATCCTTGTTATCTGGTCATGTTGGTTATATGTAAGCAATAAATGAATTGAATTGAATTGAATTTAAGCCCGACAGCTTATTTTTTTTTTTTAATCTTGAAAATTTTATTTTTATTCATTTATAGATCGAAGACTGCAATTATTATCTTTAAATCTAATCTAATTATAATATTATTGTCTCAAGTTCAGTATGCTAGATTTAAAAGGATTTTTCGATTGTTACTTGAAAGTTCTTAGCTGTTGTGAAAATCAAGAAACTTCATGGATTCCCATACTATTAAGTTCGAACCATTTTCTGAGAGCATACTTTATTTCTGATATGTAATCTTTCACTGAAGCCGGCGATATTTAATTTTGATTCACATTTCATGAATACAAAAAGGATGACATCTAAGAGAAAAATATTTTAATCGATCGTTATTTTACAAAACAAAAAAGTGTGCTTCCCGAGAAAATTCTTTAGGGTAGAAAATTGCAATTTCTATTGGCACGTTCCGTACAATTAAAATCGCTTCAAGCGATGTAAACCTGAAAATGCAATTTATTAAGACAACATTGCCTTGTACAACGGAGCTTAAAAGCTTATAATTCCATTATCAATGGAAGGGAAATAATGTTTTAACATAGAACGTTCAAATCATGATCGACATGAGACATATATTCTGTTGTCTACAGTGTAATATCCATGTAAATCATTTAGCTATTTCATTATTATTATGATAAATTGATATTAAAATATTCGTTTCAATAGTAAAACCTGTCTGCGTGCACTTGACATCCAATCACTTGCTATAACACGTCTAGCTCATACTTACACCCAATCATCTTTATGTCTCGTTACATCGAAAGCAAATTTGTTTAGTTTTACAAAAAAAAATCCCATTACGGGTAAATACCGTTGTACGTCCCATCGATACATATCGTCTCGGTTTTACGCCTCAAAATTCACATTACGTACCTACTAGACAGACAGTAACCTAAATTGCACAAAAGTTAATTGCGAATTAGCAATAAATCTGTCTGTCTACAACATAACTCTCGAACGCTTTGAGCTATTGTGCTGAGATTTGTTGTGTAATTTCTAGCAAAAAAGTAACTTTAAGTTCGTGAATGGGCTACATATCCCCACTCCTTCTACCCCCTCCCATACAAATTTCATTAAATTTTGAAATTTCATGAAATTGATTTTTCTTCGAAACTATTTAAAATATCGACTTGAAATTTGACATCTTCTCACCCCTTCTACCCCCTCCCACACAAATGCAAAACTTTCAAAAATGTATTTATTCATTTTTCATTGAAGCTAGCGAAGCGAAATGAACATATTTTTGCCAGTGTTAATTGCATTATAATTGCAACCAGTTTCTACCTCCTCCCATACAAATTTCATGAAATTTTGAAATTTCAATTAAATTATTTTTCTTCGAAACTGTTAGAACTATCGACTTGAAGTTTTGTTGAACGTTTAATAATAGATATATCATTGATGACGAAAAATTTTGTTTTGATCCTTATACTCCTTCTACCACCTCCTTTACAAATGCATAATTATGGTAAATGCATTACATCGATTTCCATTAAAACTAGAAAAGTATAAAGTTAAAATTTTTCCAAAATTTGTGCCTTAATAATTGAAAAAATACTAAAAAAAAATATCAGCTTCGCTGCACCCCTTTCACACCATCCCATTCAAACCTCTGTATTATAAATTCGAGGAAAGCATTTCTCTTTCGAACTGCTTTCGGATTTGAAATTGAAACAAAGTATGTGATAAGGATGTTGCTAAGCAGTTTCAAAATCATATAAAATCCTTCACTTTCAAATGCCCAAATGCTTTACGCCCAATCATAATTCTGTTTTATTATTTCCTAACACATTTTACTTTATTATTCTAATAATAAAGTATTGTGATCGACACAGAAAAAAAAATTGCTACCCTGAAATTTTAATTTTTCGTGTTTCATGACTAAATTAGCCTAAAAAGGCAAAAAAAAAATCCGTCCCGCCGTACCCCGTCCGTCGTACGCCGTACATATGGACTCATATTTCCGAGACCGTTAAAGGTAGAATGTTGGTTTTTCTAAATTTTGGGGAGTGTTAGGTGGAAGGGGGAGGCGGGGTGGGAAAGAGTCAAAAACGACACTTGCTAATATTTCCACCAGGAATGCAGATAGGTTGTGGGACAAACTACAAAAATAATTTAATTTTTTTATCGATTGGTGTTCGAAAAGGAGGGGCCAAAAATTAATTGTCGGCCGAATTGTTTTTTCAAATAATTATATTTTCGAAATTACTTATCATAAAAAATTCATAATTTGGGACCATTAAGGTGGCATATAGCCCCACCAGAATCAACTTAGAGATAGGCTAATTACTGCAAGGGGGAGGGTCAGGGGGGTTCAAGGAAAAATACTTAAAAATGAATATCTCAATTATCTCTTAAGCTATGTAATTGAAACTTGAAACATATATTAATCTATACTAGCAAAATACGAAAAAAATATAACCTGTGGAAATAATAGTAGTGGGGGGAAATGGAGAGCAAATTTATCGGATTGTAGAACTAAATAATTATTAATTTTGAGGTGAGACGTGTAAGGGGAGGGCGGTGGTAAGAAGAAATGTCCAAAATTTTGAGTAATTTTTTTAGGGCTGTGGTGAAAGATACAAAGTTGTTATTTTGCATTTGGATACATCTATTTGATATACATAGAAAAAAAATAATAATTTGTTCCATGAATGTTTTAAACAGACCCCCCGGTCTAACGTCCACAAGGTGTTTCATGTGCATTGAAAAAAACACATAAACTGACAATTTTTGAATGAAATTTTAAGGTAGGAACTTGAAAATTTGCAAAATGTATTTAAAAAAACCCTTAAATTTATGAAATATTAACTGGTTGAATATCTTTTAAACTTCTACCCCCTCCCATACAAAATTATTTTTTCGACCATTTCCAAGAAATCAATTATCATCTAACTATTAAAAGCTATCAATTTAAAATTTTGCATAACAACTTCTAAAAATAGTTGAAACAAAATTGGCTCAAAAAGTTTGAAATCACGCATGCCCTTCTACCACCTCCCATCCAAAAGTATGCTTTCGACCAATTTCATTAAATCAACTAATAACAAACAAATTAAAAGCTACGAAATTGAAATTTCGTACGAGCACCTTACAAGAGAAATGAAATAAAATTGCATCACAAATTTTACGATTCCCTTACTCGCTCTACTCCCTCCCATACAAATGTTCGGTTTCGTGAATGTAGAATACACCGAATTTTATGAAAATTCTATGCAGCTTCGTTTATGAAACACATTCTATACAGAGAATATTGGTAATAATTCAAGCAATCAATTAAGAAGCTATTAATATCCTCCCACCCTTACTATCACCCCTCACGCTCCCCTCATAAAAACCCAAACATGTATAAACGAATGAAATATTGTTAAATTAATAATAGCCCTGCCCAAGAATTCTCTTTCACTTAGTCTCTCAAACCACTATAATCTGCATATTGACTCTCCATGCATGTGCAACTTGTCCCAAAATTAAAAAAGTTTCGCCCGACTTGTTGGCAGTGTATTTAAACTGCGCAGCCAATACGATTTTTTGGCTTTTGGAAATTGAGGAACAAAAAATTAATTTCTTGTCGATTATATGTTTTCTTCGACTTTTGACGTCATAAAGAGCTTTAAGCGAGCACAATACCTTCAGGCAAATATTTTCTTCATATGTATAATTCTTTATCTAAATTTTATATATTCTCTTTTTTTTACAGGTAATTCACACTTTGTTAACTACAAATTGAATGAACCAGGGAAATGTCAGTGTGGTGTTCTTTTGAATTAATGCGAAATTAGCTGATGGCAAAGAGGTAAATGAAAATTGGATTTAATTAACATTAATGTCAGATTTTGATCAATATTAATATGAGTGAAACTAACGTAATTGAAATTGGAGAAGAAAACTTAAATTTTTTTGCTTGCATTCTTGAAACAATTATTGCAAGTATGTACTTATTAAGCATATAAATAGTGCACAGTCTGTTTAAACTGCAATAAATTTTCCTTGAAAGCCCAAATCGTATCTTCTGACTTTCAGGTTTCAAAAATATTTGTTTCTGTGACTAAGTTGTTAGACTTTCGCACAACTCCCAGTCTAAGAAAATAATAGTCATGTCAGTCTGCAAACTGACGTGGACTAAATAGAACCTCGTATCGTAGGCAAATTGCAAGAAGTCTCCGTCTATTGTAATTTGAACATACCTCATACAAGTTCGAAATATTGGAAGTGTATCCAATTATAATTATTGCAGAAAAAATAATTGATATGAAATTAGTAGCTTATTAAAATTAACGACGTATTTTTGTCTAATACCCTATACACATGACGCGAGTTAAAGTACTTTAACTCTCGTTTCGATGTTCCGAACATCCTATACATAATTCAGCCAAATTTGATCGACAAGTTGAGTTGCATAATCATACAAAGATGCAGCACAACAATTAACATAATTTTTCAAAAATTCTCGAAAGAAGTCTTTTTTGCTTCCCTTATTTCTCATTTATTTTTAACCTGTTATGTTAAAATCGGCACTTAGAGTTTACTCTCTAGTCAAAGAAGCAGCTAGGCAGTTTGCAAAGAAAGGCTCTTCAACCTATAAACCTTCTGAGAGATTCCAAAAAAGGCATTGGGCTCAGGTTTAGGTAGGTGGTCTCGAAAAGAGAAGCACATTGCACTAGAACAATCTAGTTGAATCCATTGCACTCTCCCCATGTATGAGACGGTTGTTACTCCTCTTGTGCTAGCCACTTGAACGGTGTGCGAACCCAAGCAGTTTGACGCATCTGAGGTCGTTTAGTTATGAGAAAAATCCAAATCCTAAAGAAACTAGGCTGTTGGCGATTTGCGCACAGTGACAAAGATAATGTTCGATAAGATCTTCGTCTTCCTAGTAAGCCGCAGCCTCAATGCATGGAGCTTAAGCTGACAATGACCTGTGGTCAGATCACCAATAGTTTGGACGCTATGGCGACTATGTTGTAACAGCTAAGCTGTAATTTTTCAATTCGGTTCTTAAAAAAAAAAAATTTCAACATTCTACAGATATGCCGCCATCCCGTCGAGAAACAGTTCAAAATATTTTAATTCAAGCTAGTCTTCAGAACTTTTGGTGCCATATCAGCTGACTTCGTAATGGAGTTATTGTTTGAAGATCCTTGCCGGGCAAGCATGTCTGCTGCGTCATTACTTAATAAGCCACTATGCCTCGGTATTAAAATTAAACTTAACAGGACTTCTATTGGACGTAAAGTCCAAACATGCGATACTCTAGATGAAAGAGCTACATTATGATTTTAAGAAATTTTGTATTGGGATTGGTAGAAGGGGTGACGACATTGAATTAATTTTTTCACATCATGCTAGAGTTCCGATCAAAATATTTTATACAATATTGAAAAATTTAATAGTACTGAGAAAATTAATGGATTTTGTGAAATTGTGTTGTTTGTATGGAAGATGGTAGAAGGAGCGGAGACCTCTTTTTCAAAAATAACTACAAACATTATGCATTTGACATGTTTCAGATTGTAGATCAGTAGCATTCATACTTCTCAGGAAAATCTACTTCGTGTAAAGTTATGAAATTGTGTGGGAGGGGGTGCAGGAAGTGAAGGTAATCGTCTAATTTTTTGGATCTTACTAATAATTCTAAATAAGTATTTAGTGCACAATTTCAGCTTGATAAATTCTATACGTACTGAGTAAATTGTTTTACAGCATTTCATGAAAATGTGATGTTTGTATGGGAAGTGGAGTAAGGCGTAGAGGATTCGAATAGTTTTTATACTGTAGATTGAAACTGAAAATTATATCATCCAAATTTCAGATCAATAGCTTTTATAGCTTTCGAGAAAATGCGTTTAATGTCCAATTCCGAAATTGGACGACGGTTTGGAGCGTTCACAAACATGTCCTTACTATTGTGTTAAAAACGACGTGCACAAAATTTGAGCTTACTAGCTCAACGCGTTCTCGAGCTAGAAAGGACATGGACAGACGGATATCTAGATTTAAAATTTTTGACTGACAACAAATATTTCTGTTCCCTTGGCGACTCTGTGGGAGCATTATTTCTTAGCATTACAAGCTTTGTGGTAAACTTTTAACACTCTCAGATTTCATCTAGCGCATTAAAGCTGTTCGGTTGTAGCCGATAAATGATTCAAATTGTGGCTGGAAATGAACACTAGTTTGGGCGTTGTGATATAGAATTGGAGTGCTAGAAGTGAAGCCCTCCTGTTCGAGAATATGTAACTGTATGGATGTCGAGGTCATGAGAATAGATCACTGCACTTATCTATTAGGGTGTATCCTAGTAGGTAGCGTGTTGGTCTTGTAGTGCGAAGGTCATGAGTTCAAATCACGGTCGGCGCAATACATAATTCCAGTACATTGTCTGCTTGGGTATACCTTGGTCACCTCAATCTACGAAAATGAAAAAATTCGTAGAACGAGGGTTGTTCGAAGGGCTAACAACACTTCCACAATAAGTAATGAAAAATGTTAAGGAACCTGACTATCAGGAGGCCAAGGTCCGTATTTGGGCTGTAGCGCCATAGATCCGTTCCTATAGGGGTAATGACTTTATGTGAAACTTTCGTTGCTCAACCTGTAGTTGGTCCATATAATCGTACTCTCAGTCTAAAAGGAAAGATGCGTCTCTAATAACGTTCAAAAATGTTATTTTGACCAATCAGTGGGCCTGATCACGAATTAGAGGTTTTTAATCTAATGGCGGCTAAGCCTACTGTTTGTCTTATAAAAAGATTAAGTGGAGGCGTAGAGAGAATTACCTCCAAGGCTGCAGTTGGTGCGATTCAAAGAGTATTTATTATGCACAAACACAATTTTCTTTAGCTATGTTGTAACGGTACTAGATTAGTTCTTAGTATCGCCGCCGGCCACCACAACAGTGCGCCATAGCATATAATTGGTCTGACAATACTGGTATATATCTAGTGGATGAGGTGCGGTTTGAGGTCATTTTTTTCGAGCAGAGAAAGCCTTAGTAACTTTCGTGCTCGTTCTTGAATATTGACCGTCCAAGATTATTTGCTAATTAATATGAAAATAAATATTTAACCTGTTTCGAGAGGACGATAGTGATACCTCGAATGGTCCGTGTATTGAAAACGAGTGGTCTTCTTCTTCTGGAGTAGTGAACCAGATCTGTTTTTTGAGGGTTGATGGTAAATCCTTTACATTGTATCCAGCTGTCTAACAGTTGTAGAGGGGACCACAAAATACAGGAAGAATATGCTCAAACTTACCAGTTTCTATTTTAGGCCAGACGTTCCGATTTAAAATGGAAAGGTGCTCATTAACTGTTGTGTAGTGAGCGAAGAAGCTTTCCTATCTATGCAGTCAGGAGATGGTCTGTACTATGGCTGCGCAGTGTATGAAGTACAGCATCAATCAACTTATAGATCAATGCTGAGATAATTTTTCTAAGCTGAAACGTACTTACCAAGCCTTTCCGCCAGATCGCCTCTCGGCGGCTCAGCCCTCTGAACACAATCCAGCAGCTACATGGCAAAAGGCTATCTACGTTGTAAATACTTTAGGGAGCTATATCAAATTTAGACCCATTTTAATCATCCGATTCTTCAAGGGAATAAAACACACTGGAGAAAGTGCATTTGAGCATTGCACAATACACAATACAGGCATACTTCACATATTTATACTCTAGATGAAATCTGGTAGTATATTGCGTTTGCCTTATCGTTTGTAACGTCAAGAAATAATGCTCCTGCAGAGTCGCCAAAAGGGTACAGAAATATTTTGATCGCTCGAAAACTATTTAAGCTATCGACTTGAAAATCAGATCAAAGTATACAGATATGAATATCATTAACGTTCGAAAATATTGATCTGATCACCTTGCTCCTTCTACAAATTCACAATTTTGAAAAATGCATTTCTTCGATTTTCATTGAAACTAGCGACGATTTTTCATCAGAAACATTTTTATTATAACTGCAATCAGTTTTTAAAAATGTATAAGTTTATAAGCTTCACCTCATTACTTCTATCTTCTATTATACAAATTTCATGAAATTTCAGTAAAATAATTTTTCTTCGAAACTGTATCTCGACTTGAACTTTGGACCAAAGTATAAGGAAATATGTATAATATATATATATATATATATTATATAAATATAACATTGAAACTGATCCGTATTCTCCTTCAACCCCCTCCCATATAAATACATAATTTTGGTAAATGTATTATATTGATTTCCATTAAAACTAAAAAAAATAGGAACTTAAAATCTTTCCAGAATTTATCCCTTAAGAATTGCAATAAATGCTTAAAAAAGTATCAACTTCACTTCACTCTTTCGAATATATCAGAGCCATCGACTATAAAATTGGAGAAGAGCTTGATAATAAGAAGTTTAATAAGCAGTTTCAAAATCATGCAAAACCTTCCACTTCCTCTGCCACCTTCCGTACAAATGCCACAATTTCATGAAAACAATGTCTTTGAAAATTATGGAAGCTCCAAACTTTAAATCCATTATGAATCATTGTGTATACCACGCTCGGTGTCATATACAAAAATTAAAGTCCCCCCTTCTCCTACTGCACCACCACCTTCCATACAAAGAGAGACATTTTGCAGAACATTAAATCTTTTCCATTTCATCTAGAGTATCGTATGATTGGGCCTTACGTCCATTCAAGATTGTGTGCTAACGAAACGCAGTTGAATGCTCGGTTCATCATTAATTAATCTTAAAATATTGAATAATCCTTGACTGGTTATTATCTTTCTCTCATAGTGCAGTTCTTCAACTACCCGATGCATTGAAGCGAGTGAAACCACAACTTTACTCATACTAAAATATATATTTTTTTTTTGAATTGCGATATTATGAATTTGTGTGGTCGTATGTGGTTTCAGTTGAACCAATTTTGCACAAAACCACGTAGTGACTCGAATGGGTCGTCTGTATTGTGGTCGAAAATTCTGCTGTCTTCGACCTTTACAACTCAAAAATTACTTAAAGTTTTGGATGTAGACCGGCAGACTGAAGATACAACTCTTGGTGGCTCTGAAGTTATTTAAACCAAAAAGTTTTGGCTCTTCTGAAATACTTGACGGAATTCGAACTCTTCTCCTAAGAGATTCAACAAAAAGACGGGAATCATCGTTCGAGCCGAATTGAATATGAGTTATTTTTTTAAAGAATTTCTCCTTTTAAAAAAATAGTTCCGAAAGCCAACAAGCGATTGAGTCGAAGGAATGAAAAAATGTTAAATAATCGTCAAGGGATATTTATGAACTACAAAAAGATAGTATATACTACATTCATTCCATCCTCGAAATAAACATCTAATTTTTAATTTTTCTAATGTGTTATTTGTACGGGAGGTGGTAGAAAAGGACGAAATAATTCAACTATTTTTCACGATTCTGCTACAGTTAATTTTACTTTATTATTCTAATAAAAAAGTATTGTGAACGACACAGAAAAAAACCATAACAGGACTACGACTGGGCGTAAAGCCCAATCGTGCGATACTCTAGATGAAAGAGAATTTTTTTCATTTTAAGGAATTTTGTAGGGGAAGCGGTAGAGGGGATGACGGCATTGAACTAATTTTTCCACATCACGCTAAGATTGCTATCAAAATGTTTTATACAAAATTTAGGATTCAAAAATTTAATAGGTACTGAGAAAATTTGTATATTGGATTTAGTGAAATTGTGCAGTTTGTATGCGAGGTGGTAGAAGGATAGTGAATTTATTAATTACGTTCTGAGAAATGACTGTAAACATAATTTAATTGACATATTTTAAATTGCAGATCAGTAGCGTTCATACTTTTCAGGAAAATCGACTTTTTGTAAAGTTGCTGAATTGTGTCAAATTGTATGGAAGGGGGTAGAAGGATTGAAGTTAATCGCCTAATTTTTTTTAGTCTTACTAATAATTCTAAATAATTATTTAGTGCATAATTTAATATAAATTTCATACGTACTGAGTAAATTTATTTAGAGTATTTCATAAAATAAACTGCCGACAAGTCGGGCGAAACTTTATTATTCTTGGGACAATTTGCGGATGTGTGGAAAGTCAATATGCAGGTTAGAGTGGTTAGGGAAGGCTAAGTGAAAGGGAGTTCTTGGGCAGGGCTGTTGTCAATTTAACAATATTTCATTCATTTCTGCAAGTTTGGGTTTTTATGAGGGGAGGAGGAGGGGTAAGGGTGGGTGGATGTTAATAGCTTTTTAATGATTTGCTTGAATCGCGTCCAATATCCTCTGTATAGAATGTGTTTCATAGACGAAGTTGCATAGAATTTTCATAGGATTCGGTGCATTTTACATTCACGAAACCAAACATTTGTGAAGGAGTAGAGGAGGTAGGGGAATCGTAAAATTTGTGACGCAATTTTATTTCTTTTCTCTTGTAGTGTGCTTGTACAAAATTTCAAGTTCGTAGCTTTTAATTTGATGGTTATTAGTTGATTCAATGAAATAGGTAGAAATGATACTTTTGTATGGGAGGGGGTAGAAGGGCAAGCGCGATTTCAAAACTTTTAAAAGAATTTCTTTTCAATTATTTTTGTAAGTTTTTAGGCAAAATTTGAAATGGATAGCTTTTAAGAGTTAGCTGATAACTGATTTCTTAAAAATGCTCGAAAAAATAATTTTGTATGGGAGGGGGTAGAAGAGGTAAGGGAATTGCAAAATTTGTGACGCAATTTTATTTCGTTTCTTTTGTAAGCTGTTCGTACAAAATTTTAAGTTCGTAGCTTTTAATTTGTTGGTTATTAGTTGATTTAATGAAATTGGTCGAAATCATACTTTTGTATGGGAGGGGGTAGAAGGGCAATTGTGATTTTGAAACTTTTAAAATAATTTCTTTGCAAATATTTTTATAAGTTCTTATGCAAAATTTCAAATGGATAGCTTTTAATAGTTAGGTGATAATTAATTTCTTAAAAATGGTCGAAAAAATAATTTTGTATGGGAGGGGGTAGAAGTTTTGAAGGTATTCGACCAGTTAATATTTTATACTTTTAAAGATTTTTTTTAAATGTATTTCCCAAATTTTCAAGTTTCTACCCTAAAATTATATCCAAAAATTTTCAGTTTTCGTGTTTTTTTCGTTGCACATGAATCAGCTTGTGCCCATTAGACCGGGGTGGTCGGTTCATAACAATTGTGGATCAAATTATTATTTTTTTCTATGTATATCAAATAGATGTATTCACATGCAAAATTTAAAGTTTCTATCTTTGAGCAGAGTCCTAAAAATTTCACTCAAAATTTTCGACATTTTTGCTTACCACCTCCCTCCCTTTACACCCCCTAACTTAAAATTTTTTATCAAAATTATAAATTATGTAGTTCTATAATCTGACGAATTTTCAATTCGATATCCGTACTCAATTTTGAGATATAATGATTTCTAATTTTGAAAAGTGCACCATTTTTCAAATGCTCCCCATTTCACCCCACTACTATTATGACCAAATTTTATATTTTTTTTGTATTTCGCTAGTATAGCTTAGTATATATTTTAAATTTCAATTACATAGCTTAAGAGATAGTTGAGATATTAATTCTTAAGTGTTTTTCCTCACACCCCCCCCCCCCACCCCCCCCGACCCTTCCCCTTACAATAATAAGCCTATTTCTAAGCTGATTCTGGTGGATCTATATGCCATCTTAATTGTCCCAAAATATGAATTTTTTATGGTAAGTAGTTTCGAAGATATAACCATTTCAAAAAAAGATTCGGCCGACAATTTGTTCTTAGCCCCCCCCTTTACGGACGCCAATGGATAAAAAAATTAAACTATTTTTGGAATATGTCCCACAGCTCTCTCTATACGTGTGCTGATTTTCATCTTTCTATCTACATTCGTGGTAAAGATATTAGCAAGTGTATATTTCGACTTTTTCCATCCCCCGCCTCCCTCTTCCACCCCACACCCCCAAAATTTGGATTATGGAGCTCACTTACCAAGTTAATAACCCACCCAAAAATCAACATTCTACCTTTAACGGTCTTGGAGGTAAGAGTCCATATGTACGGCGTACGGCGGGACGAATTTTTTTTTTTGCTTTTTTAGGCTAATTTAGTCATGAAACGCGAAAAAACAAAATTTTAGGGTAGCAAATTTTTTTTACACAATACTTTATTATTAAAATAATAAAGTAAAAGTGCAGTTTGTATGGGAGGGAGTGGAAGGAAGGGGAAGACTCAACTAATTTTTATATAGCAGATTGAAATTATTATAAAAGTAATATATTCGAAATTACAGATCAATAGCTTTCATGCTTTTTGCAAAATCTGTTATTGTCGAATTGCGAAATTGTGTCATTTTGCATGAGAAGAGGTAGAAGGGGTGAAACTAAATGTCTAATTTTTTTTTGGTCTTACTAATAACTCTAAATAAATATTCAGTGCATGATTTCAGCCCGCTTAATTTTATACGCACTGAGTAAATTGGTTTGGAGTATTTCATGAAAAAGTACAGTTTGTATGCGAGGTGGTAGAAGGAGGGAGAGGACACTCATAATTTTTATATGGTAGATTAATATTATCATAAAAGTAATATGTTCCAAATTTCAGAGCAATAACTTTTATACTTTTCAAGTAAATCCGTTTATTGTCAAACTGCGCAGTTGTGTCATTTTGTATAGGAGGGGGTAGAAGGGGTTGAGTGAGATTTTAAGCTACAAAATTAAAAATTTGTAAAATTAATTTAAAACATAAAAGAATTATGATTGGGCGTAAAGCCCAATCATATGATACTCTAGATGAAATGAGAAAGAGTTCAATGTACCGGAAAATATGTCACCTCCAATTCTTTTAAATAATTAATAGTGAATTTTGTATGGGAGGTGGTAGAAGGGGAGGAGGAAGGTTTCTAATTTTTGGATATGACACCTAATGTGGCATGCAAAATATTTCGTGCTGAATTTAAGGTTTGTAGCTTTCATTATTTTCAATTGGACATAATTTTCCAGAAATTGAGGCATTTGTATGGGAGGTGGCAGAGGAAGTGGAGCGTTTAAGATGATTTTGAAACTACTTATCATCATCCTTATCACCACGCTTTGATTCAATTTCAAATTCGATAGTTCTCACATATTCGAAGGAAAAATGTTTTCTTGAATATAATTAAAATATTTATATGGGAGGGGGTAGAAGGAGTGAAGCGGAGTTGATAATTTATTCTAGCATTTATTTCATTTATTAAAAAACAAATTCTGGCAAAATTTTAAATTTATACTTTTTCTAGTTTTAATGGGAATCGATATAATGCACTTAACAAAAATTATACATTTGTATGGGAGGGGGTAGAAGGAGTGTATGGATCAAAACACATTTTTTTCTCGATATTGATATTTCTATTTGTATACTTTATGCAAAATATCAAGTTGATAGCTTAAACAGTTTCGAAGAAAAATAATTTAATTTAAATTTCAAAATTTCGTGAAATTTGTATGAGAGGGTGTAGAAGGAGTGAGGTGAAGTTGATAATTTTTTGAATTCTGATTGAAATTATAATAAAAATAATTTTGGCAAAAATTCGTTTTTATGCCTTTGCTAGTTTCAATGATAATCGAAAAACTGCATTTTTCAAAATTATGCATTTGTATGGGAGGGGGTAGAAGGAGTGAAGAGGAGCTGATAATTTTTTTTAGAATTTATTAAAATTATTAAAAAACAAATTCTGGCAAAATTTTAAGCTTACACTTTTTCTAGTTTTAATGGAAATCGATATAATGCACTTAACAAAAATTATACATTTGTATGGGAGGGGGTAGAAGGAGTGTACGGATCAAAACACATTTTTATCTCGTTATTGATATTTCTATTTTTTTACATTAAGCAAAATATCAAGTTGATAGCTTTAACAGCTTCGAAGAAAAATAATTTAATTTAAATTTAAAAATTTCGTGAAATTGGTAGGGGAGGGGGTAGAAGGAGTAAGGTGAAGTTGATAATTTTTTGAATTCTGATTGGAATTATAATAAAAATAATTTTGGCAAAAATTCGTTTTTATACCTTTGCTAGTTTCAATGAAAATCGAAAAACTGCATTTTTCAAAATTGTGCATTTGTATGGGAGGGGGTAGAACGAGCGACGGGATCGGATCAATATTCCGTCATATTAATGAAATCTATATCACAATACTTTGACCCAAATTTCAAATCGATAGCTTAAATAGTTTCAAAGAAAAATCAATTTCTGAAAATTTCGGAATTTCATGAAATTTGTATGGGAGGGGGTAGAAGCGGTGGGGGGATGTGGCCCATTCACGAACTTAAATTTTCTTTTTTGCTGAAAATGACACACAACAAATTTCAGCACGATAGCTCAAAGCGTTCGAGAGTTATGCTGTAGACAGACGGACAGACGGACAGACGGATAGACGGACAGACGGACAGACAGCAACTCGGAATCGAAGTTTTTGAGCGACAACAAATATTTCTGTACCCTTGGCGGCTCTGTGCGAGCATTATTTCTTAGCGTTACAAACGGTAAGGCAAACACAATATACTCTCAGATTTCATCTAGAGTATAAAAATGCTTTAAAGTTTAAGATATTAATTAGTCGTATACCTACGAAACTTCTACTCCGTCTCATACAACAGCATTTTTTCGACTATTTTTAAGAAATCATTTATCACCCAACCATTAAAAGTTACAAAACTGAAATTTTGTACAAACACTTCTAAAAATATTTTAAATAAAAATGCGTGAAAAGTTTTGCGATTCTTTTTGCCCTTTCACCTCTCCCATGCAAACGCATTATTTCGACCAATTTGAATAAATCAACTAATAAACAACAAATTATAAGCTACGAACATGAAATTTTGTACATACACCTTCAAAAAAAAAAAAAAACTTAACAAAACTGCATCACAAATTTTCTTATTTTCTCACCCCCTCTATCCCCTCCCATAGAATATAAAATACACCGAGAATTTCATAGAATTTACTTTATCTATGAAACTAACATTCTATACAGCGAATTTTAAGCGCGATTCGAGCAATAAATTAAAAAATTATTGACATGTAACAATCCCTTCTATCGCACCACCTCCTTCTTTCCCCACTCATCCCGAAACAATCCCAAACTTGCATATATAAACGAATGAAATATTGATTTTATGTACTGGAGCGTAATTGCAGTTAATAATTAAATGAATGAAAACTGTCCTGCCCTAAAACCTCCATTCACTTAGTCGTCCCTATCCACCCTTACATATTGACTTCCCACGTATCCTCAACTTGTCCCAAGAATAATAAAGTTGAGACCGACTTGTTGGTAGATTTTTTTAAGTAATTCTAATTAATTGTCTGTAACAGAAATTTTAAGAAAATTTTGTGAAAATAAAATCTAAGAATTTAATAGTAAAGTCCAAAACAATAGTACATAGAAACAACAAAGCGTCTTAGTTCGTGTCACCAGTGTTCCCAACGAGTTGAATAAATACTACGAAAAAATCCATAAAAATTCTCTCATAAAAGCTTCCATGAAAAATATTTAAAAGTATCCCATTTCATACAAAAAAAAATATCTCGTTATATTCGGGAAATGCATATAACTAGACGGATCTCGTAGGTGTGATTAACGTTAACTTCGTAGAAACGAAAATGTAAATCATACAATACCATACCATGTGTGCATCCTACAAGTTTTTATGAAATAGAGAAAAAATCTCAGTTTTAAATTTTACACCAAGGAAGTAGAAGCAGTACAATATAGGAAGTAGAAGCAGTACAATATTTCCTACATGAAATTTAGTGGCGAAGTGTACAATACTCCAATTTAAATGTCATCGCAATTTTAAGATAGTTTAAATTTCACGTTCTATCTACGTATCTAGGGTGTAGCCTAGTGGGTATCGTGATAGTTTACAGTGGGGTCGTGAGTTTAAATCCCGGTCGATGCATAATTCCATCACACTGCTTGCTTGGGTATACCTTAGTTACCTCAATCAACGAAAATGAAAATTCGTAGATAGAGAGTTGTGCGAAGGGCTAACAACCCTTTCACAATAACAATTTAAAATGTTATGGAACCAGAAGGTCAGGAGGCCAAGGCTCGATTTAGGCTGAACTGCCATTGTAGTAGTAGTAAATTCACGTTATTATTCCAATATTTTTCCAATAATTGCCCATCGCCTCAACTTTTCACCATCTTTCCGACAGCATACGGATTCAGCGTCGAAAAAAACTGCTCTTCTACTGATCAACGACTCGCCCCAATTCTTGGCTTCTTCGTACGAATGGAAGTGATGCTCAGCCAGGCCATACGTCATTGATCGGAATAGATGTTAGTCGAATGGGGCAATGTCTGGAGAATACGGCGGATGGGGTAGGAAGTCAAATTTCAGTGTTTTCAGGTACGCAGTAGTTGCTTTTTGAAGTGACCTCCCGTCATGGTTTCACCCGGTTGCAGCAGCTCATAATACACCACGCCGAGCTGGTCCCACTAAATACACACCATGATTTTCGAGCCATGGATTTTGGAGCATGGCCGCAGTATCCTTACGATTTTTTCGCTTTGAATTATCGTAATGGATCTGTAGTGCCTACTTTACTATCACTACTTTACTTTTTATAAATTAAGTAAATCGTAGAAACTTACTTTAATAGCGCTACTTTACTTTTGATAAATGAATAGATCGCACAAAATATAAAAAACTAATATGATTATTTTTATATTTTGTGCGATCTATTCATTTATCAAAAGTAAAGTAGCGCTATTAAAGTAAGTTTCTACGATTTACTTAATTTATAAAAAGTAAAGTAGTGATAGTAAAGTAGGCACTACAGATCCACTTCTAATCGCCAGTGGCGATGCAATGCAACAACATTTTTCGTCGTTGTAGCAGCTATTCTCATGTGTAAAAACCTTTCTTGGCTTCAACTCGTATGGTACCCAATTTCCTTGCTTTAGCCTCATTTCCAAGGGTTTCAAACGACGTAAAATGGCTGGTTGAGTCGCGCCCAAAGAATCTGTTGCATTTGCCATGAATCTTCGTCCAGTCATGCTTCAAATTCTGCGTCTTCAAACAGCTTCGGGACGCTCCTTATCTTCCACGTCGAAAACCCCCGATTTTTAGCATTGAAACTATTCGCTACACGTTCTTTCGACAATCATTCGATGCGCCTCTGCCAAAAAATTTTTTGAATTGAAGGCAAAAAGCGAAACTTCCTGCAAATGACGCTTATTTCGCTCAAACTTCGACATATTCGAACACAAAAAAAAAATATGATGCCGATAAAACTTCACAAATCTAATGATGCCTGAGCTTTTCATGTGACGTTTCTGATCTGCCATTGTTGATAAGTATTAACTGTTGGCGCCATCTATTGGGAAATGGCAGGTTTCAATTCATTCTCCCGATATGTAATCTAGTGGTGGATAGCAAGGATGTAGCCCAGTGGCTATCGTTTTGGTATACAATGCGAAGGTTCTGAGTTCAAATCCTGGTTGATGTATAATTCCAGCACACTGCCTGCTTGTGTATTAACTTAGTTACCTCAACCTACGAACACGAAAATTTGTAGATAGAGAGTTGTGCGAAGGGCTAACGACTCTTCCACAATAAGAAATCGATTAATGTTAAGAAACCTGATATCAGGAGGCCAAGGCCCGATTTGGGCTCTAGTGCCATTGTCTAATAGAATAGAATTGTGGATATATTGATAATAACTGAAGTTAACACGTTTGCGAAAGAGAATGCTGTAGCATTCATGTTTTTATTCAATTTCATTCATTCTTACTGTTCCGTAACGTGCTAAGTGTTAAATAATTGAAAAAAAACCATCCCCCTCCTCACCTCCCACATTGCCCCAAATTATTCTATGAATAACATAGGTATGTAGTTGATTTACATTATTTGTGAAATGGAAAGAGCGTACGCATTTCTTCTATTCTAATTTGGCAAACTAAAAAAACTTTTTGACGAAAATTTGTATAGAAATCATAGATGACCTAATATCTGGCTCTAAACAAACTGCCCCCAGCATTCATTTCGGTACAAAGGAAAAAAATCTCTTCTTGGTGCTGATTCCAAAAATGTCAGAAGTTTTTTTGCATCAGCCTTTAAAGCAGCAGAATTAAAAAATTTGATTTGTTAAATTCCATTGTCAGATTTGTTTTCATTCGGATATATCTATTTCGAAGGAATTTCTCGAGTTCAATAAACAGTAAGGCCCTGCGAAGCCATTTCACCCTTATTAAATTTAACAAGGGAATCAGTGAGGCATTCCTATCAATGGAAAGTGTCCAATTTGTGATAAATCTGTTTGCAGTTTATTTAAATTGAATTTTCTCGATAACAACCAAATTTCTATGTGATTAATTTCTTTTTTTTTTTCATATGGTCCAATTATTGTGCCGAAAATTCCCAGTTGATGTCCTTTTTTTTTACCCAAAACTTTTTTGCTTTTACTTAATTCGTCCTTGTCCGAAAATCAATTTTCGGACACTATGAAGGCAAAATTTATGTACATCTAGATAACGTCTGGAAAGGGCAAACTTCGGCCGAACGGTCATAAAAACAATGTTTACGACTGAAACTAACGAGAGTGGCAATCGTAATTCAAGTCACGTCTTTTAACTATGGAATAATTATAATCCGTCAGTCATTTCCGCACCGAATTCGTCCTGCTAAAAGGGAAAGTATCAGTTTAATCGGTTAAATTATGAAGGAAGCGATGCGGAGTTTGGGTATTCCGCTCGACATTCATTTTTATTTATTTGACAAACGATAGCTACACTTGGGGTCACATTTATGTTAGCTTTTGCGGGCAAGCCCTTCAAGAATGGAAAAAAATATTGCCCGAATGTTTACTCGCGTTTCCCATAAACATTGCCATTTTATCTCACTTGAAAAAAAAACACAACTTTTATTTACGTTCATTGTTTTGTTAGCGTAGAATTTGCTATTGGCTGCGAATTAGTTTCAGAGAAATATGTATTGCCAAGGATGTTATGAAGATGCAGTTACCGCACGGTAACCGGATAATAAATTACAAATTTGGCTTGGAAGTGGAATGAAGTTTGAGCCCAGTCACATAGAAATTGGCTATTACACATAGAAGCAGGCCAGGACCTGTATCAATAGTTTGTCTTAGCTTCGTTTTTACCTACGTAAACGTCACGTAAACAAAGCTCAGTATTTACAACAATTGAAGGCTCATGTGGATAAAAGGGTTATTCGACATTTTTGGAATTTCTGATTTCTTAGTCAGTTGAAACTGTGGACTGATAAACTATGTTTTTAACTGACAACTAGAGCAATATAGCGCCTAGAAACAGATATAAGCAATACCACAAAGTTTTATTCGGATCACTAATACACTGTAAAATGTCATTCAAATAACTTTGAAGGCGTTTATCTCAAAACATTGAAAATTTTTAATAGCCCCTTTATTCACTTCACCCTTCAATTGCTTAAAGCCAAGCTAATTCGTTGTCATAGTAAACCTTATTGCTTGACACTTTAGGTAGTAGTCATGGTATGCTTATACTCTAGACAAAATTTGAGAATATTATAAGTTTGCCACAAACTTTGTAACGCTAAGAAATAAAGCTGGGAGCAAAAAAATGAATGATGCAGAAGTTCATTTAACCACTCACAAATCTCAAAGCCCAATGTCCGTCCGTGTCCCCTCTAGCTTGAGAACGCGTTGAGCTAGAAAGTTCAAATGTTGTAGACGTCGTTTTCGATGAAAAAATAAGGCCAAATTCATGAATGGGCCAAATCCACACTTCTACCCCTCCCATACAAAATGACACGATTTCGCAATTTGACAATAAACGGATTTGCTCGAAAAGCACAGATTCTATTAATCTGAAATTTGGAATATACTACTTTTATGATGAATTCAATCTACTGTATAAAATTTATTTGTGTCCTCCTCCTCCTTCCTTCCTTACAAACTGCACTTTTTCATGAAAGGCTTTAAGTTATTTAAGTTATGAAAGAAAAGATTTCCGGATTCTACACTGTTATGCTTTATTATTCGTGACGTTTCGGTCTCTGCTGAGACCTTTATCAAACTGATAGACAATTACAAAATACAATTATTATATAGAAGGAAGGGTAATTAAGGTTAAATTAGTTAATTAAGGTTAATTAATTATTATCAGGTAGTTAAATTAGTTAAGGATATGTGGGTGTGAATTTTGTTCTTACCAAATTTTAAGGCAGGTAGCCAAACTGCTGATAACTTGTATCCGGTGTCTCGGTTGAAGTTCTGTGGATGCTTCGAAATTTCTATTGCTTCTCGTACTATTCGTTGATAATATTGATTTGTCCTGGCCAGAATTTGCACATTGTCGAAATCGATTGTATGGTCCTCTGTCGTTGCATGTTCCGCGATCGCTGATGACTGTATTTGGTTTTTCCGTGTGCATCGTTGGTGCTCGTTGATCCTTGTTTGGACTGTGCGTCCCGTTTCTCCTATGTATACTTTATCACATGATCCGCATGGTACCTTGTATACTCCTTCAGTCTCCAATAGTTTTTTTATCCTTCTGGTTTCCTAATATCCCTGGGATAGTAGTCGGGGTAGTGAATGTTGTTTTGATGTTGGATTTTTGAAGGATTTTCCCAATCTTATCCGTCGTACCCTGGATGTAAGGTAGTTTTACCCATCGTTTGTCTGCATTTCCTTTTTCAGTGTCTTCTCGTTCTGTTGTCCTTGGATGCTTCGGTTTCCATGCCTTGTTAATTTACGCAGTGTTTATAAAATTTATGGAAATGGAATTGTGCACTAAATATTTATTTAGAATTATTAGTAAGACCAAAAAAAAAATTATACGATTAGCTTCACTTCTTCTACCCCCTCCCATACAATCTAAGTATGAATGAAAGTATGTTAGCCACTGATCTGCAATTTAAAATATGTCTAAAACATGATGTTTATAGTTATTTTTGAAAAGTTCCTTAACAACTCGCCCCTCCTTCTGCCACCTCCTATACAAACTGCACAATTTCACTAAATCCAATACACTCACTTTCTCAATACCTATTAAATGTTTGAATCCTAAATTTGGTATAAAACATTTTGATGGCAACTTTAGAGTGATGTGAAAAAATTAATTCAATGTGGTCACCCCTCTACCACTTCCCTTACAAAATTTTTTAAAATCAAAAAAATTCTCTTTCATCTAGAGTATCGCACGAATGGGCTTTACTCCCAATCGTAGTCCTGTTATGTTTTTTTTAACCTCATTGCTTTTTTGCATAGATTACGATAAAAATATTCCATTTGAGTGGCACATAGTTTAGCTTATCTATATCTGAGATACAGGCTGTTTATGAAGACCTTTTTGGCAATTTTCAAAGAATTAGGGCTTTTAGAAAGGAATTAATATGCCGCAAACTGTAGAAAACATATTCTACCAAAACTTGCGGCATTACCTTCTAATAAATATACTTTCAATAATTAACTCAAAATCCAGTTTCATAGAAATTTCATCTGATGAAGTTATTAGGAAATGGCTTTTCGAATAAATTTTTTCTTAATATCTTTTTTAAAATAGGAAGGTCTAAATGAAATCTCCAACTAATCTCTATGGTTGGATTGTATTGCAGACATCCCGAGGAAAAATATGGAGGGTATGGAATTCAATTTGACCTATTCGAAGCCAAGATATCGATCTTTTTCTTTCAGGTTTAAAGGGTTTTTTTGTAATAACGTTATTTTTTCGTAAAAAGTGCCTTTGAGGGAGGCAATCATATTCTTCTTAAATTGCCATGTCGCTGCAACTTAGGGAATGGAAACGTAAGATTAAAAAAATGAGTTGATTATACAGAGGCGAGTCTAGATCTTTTATTACAGGGCTGAAATTTAGAATTCTCTACTAATTCTGCGGGTTCCTCGCTATTTATGTCTTCGATTGTTAAGTTAGTGTGATAGTACATCATCATCAATATCCTCCTGTAGTTCATTTTGTAGCACCTCACTATTTAAACAATTATTTCCAAAGCATGGATTACAGAATGAATTGCATTTTAAATCCATTTTCTGCAGTCGTATCTCTTTAGACATCTAGTTTTGCAACCACGATGCATTTTTATACTCTAGATAAAATCTAAGAGTATTATAAGTTTGCTCTTAAGTTTGAAACGCTATGAAATAAGGCTCGTATAAGAAATTAATGTTACAGAAATTAATGTTCTCACTCAAAAATCTCAAAAATTTCAAAACCGGATGTCCGTCTGTCTGTTTGCTCTCTAGCTTGAGAACAAGTTGAGCTTAGAACTTTCAAATTTAGTAAACGTTGTTTTTGATAAAAAAAAGGTCAAGTTCGTGAACGGGCCGAGTTGCTCCCCCTATCCTAACCCCTCTCATACAAAACGACGCATTTTCGCCATTTGACAGTAAACCGATTTTAGTATAAGTGCTATTGAACCAAAATTTGAAACATATTATTTCTATACCAATTTCAATCATCTACGGTATAAGAATTGTTTTAATCCCCCTACTCCTTTTACCACCTCTCATATAAACTGCACTTTTTTATGCAATACTATGAACCAATTTACTCAGTACATAAAAATAGCTAAAATTTTGAACGAAGCATTTATTTAGAATTATTAGTAAGACCAAACAAATTAGATGATTAGCTCCACTCCTTCTACCTCCTCCTATACAATATGACACAATTTCATAACTTTTCAAAGGGTCGATTTTCCTGAAAAGTTTGAACGCTACAGATCTGCGATTGAAAACATGATAAATACATGATGTTTATAGTTGTTTCTAAGAAACTCACCAAGTACTGCCCACTCCTTCTACCACCTCTTTACAATTTCACTAAATCCATTACTCTGATTTTCTCAGTACCTTTTAAATTTTTGAAGCTAAAATTTTCAATAAAACATTCTAATAGCAACTCTAGCATGATGTGAAAAAATTGGTTCAATGCCGTTACCCCTTCTACCACTCCTCATACGAAATCCTTAAGATCAAAAATATCTCTTCATCTAGAGGATCGCATGATTGGGCCTTACGCTCAATTGTAGTCCTGTTGTGTTTTTAATCAAATCTTGAGGGATTAAGTTTCCGTGGGAGAAAACGGGTTCAAGAATATTTCCAGTTTTTCTCTACCCCCAGATTTGTGGGTCAAGATTATTTTCTACCCAAAGCTGACACTGCAAGTAAACCCTTAACGCGACTGCTCCGCTCAGTGGTACCGACTCACCCACAGTTATGAAGTAGTTATACTCTCCTGCCGTACGTCACCAGATGACTTTGTATCTTCCTAAGCATCTTAGAAGAAGGATCATTCAGACATTATACTAAGAGAAATTGCTACATACTATTACAGCACGATACTCAAAAGGAAATATTTTATAAACATTTGTCATTAAAACATTAAAACAAGTGTGTACATACATAAAGTTGCTCACAAAATTATTTGGTCACTCTGAAATGCGAGCTAATTTCGTTGTTTTAAGATACTAAAATGAAATATTTAAAATAAACTGCCAACAAGTCGGGCGAAACTTTATTATTCTTGGGACAAGTTGCGGATGCGTGGAAAGTCAATATGCAGGTTAGAGTGGTTAGGGAAGACTAAGTGAAAGGGGGTTCTTGGGCAGGACAGTTGTCAACACTTTGCGGAAACGTTCAAAAGCTTCAGTATATATAACCAATATTTCGTTCGTTTATTTATGCAAGTTTGAGTTTTGTGAGGGGAGGGATGAGGGTTGATAGTAAGGGTCGGTGGATGTTAATAGTTTTTTAATTGACGTCCAATATTCTCTGTATAGAATGTCAGTTTCATAGACGAAGTTGCATAGAATAAGATTCTGTGTATTTTACATTCACGAAACCAACATTTGTATGGGAGGGGGTAGAGGAGGTAGGGGAATCGTAAAGATTGTGACGTAATTTTATTTCCTTTCTGTTGTAGTCTTCTCGTACAAAATTTCAAGTTCGCAGCTTTTAACTTGTTGGTTATTAGTTGGTTCAATGAAATAGGTAGAAATGATACTTTTGTATGGGAGGGGGTAGAAGGGCAAGCGTGATTGCAAAACTTTTAACAAAATTTCATTTCAATTATTTTTATAAGTTTTCCGGCAAAAATTGAAATGGATAGCTTTTAAGAGTTAGCTGATAACTGATTTCTTAAAAATGCTCGAAAAAATAATTTTGTATGGGAGGGGGTAGAAGAGGTAGGGGAATTGCAAAATTTGTGATGCAATTTTCTTTTTTTTCACTAGTAAGGTGCTCGTACAAAATTTCAAGTTCGTAGCTTTTAATTTGTTGCTTATTAGTTGATTTAATGAAATTGGTCGAAATCATACTTTTGTATGGGAGGGGGTAGAAGGGCAAGTGCTATTTTGAAACTTTTAAAATAATTTTATTTTAAATATTTTTTTAAGTTCTTATGCAAAATTTCAAATTGATAGCTTTTAATAGTTAGGTGATAATTAATTTCTTAAAAATGGTCGAAAAAATAATTTTGTATGGGAGGGGGTAGAAGTTTCAAAGGTATTCGACCAGTTAATATCTTATACGTTTGGGGATTTTTTTTAAATGTATTTCCCAAATTTTCAAGTTTCTACCTTAAAATTACATCCAAAAATTTTCAGTTTTCGTGTTTTTTTCGCTGCACATGAAACACCTTGTGCCCCTTAGACCGTGGTGGTCGGTTCGTAACAATTTTGGATCAAATTATTATTTTTTTTCTGTGTATATAAAATAGATGTATCCACATGCAAAATTTAAAGTTTCTATCTTTGACCAGAGTCCTAAAAAAATCACTCAAAATTTTCGACATTTTTGCTTACCACCTCCCTCCCTTTACACCCCCTAACTTAAAATTTTTATCAAAATTATAAATTATATAGTTCTATAATCTGACGAATTTTTGATTTGATATCTGCACTCAATTTTGAGATATAACGATTTCTAATTTTGAAAAGTGCACCATTTTTGAAATGCTCCCCATTTCCCCCCACTACTATTATGACCAAATTTTATATATTTTTTATATTTCGCTGGTATAGCTTAGTATATGATTTAAATTTCAATTACATAGCTTAAGAGATAGTTGAGATATTAATTCTTAAGTGTTTTTCTTTGCACCCCCCCTGACCCTCCCCCTTACAATAATTAGCCTATTTCTAAGCTTATTCTAATGGATCTATACGCCATCTTAATTGTTCCAAAATATGAATTTTTTATGGTAAGTAGTTTCGAAGATATAACCATTTCAAAAAAAGATTCGGCCGACAATTTGTTTTTAGCCCCCCCTTTTCGGACGCCAATGGATAAAAAAATTAAATTATTTTTGGAATATGTCCCATAGCTCTCTCTATACGTGTGCTGATTTTCATCTTTCTATCTGCATTCGTGGTGAAGATATTAGCAAGTGTATTTTTCGACTTTTTCCATCCCCCCGCCTCCCCCTTCCACCCCACACTCCCTCAAATTTGGATAATGGAGCTCACTTACCAAATTAACAATCCACCCAAAAATCAACATTCTACCTTTAACGGTCTTGGAGGTACGAGTCCATATGTACTGCGTACGGCGTACGGCGGGACGGATTTTTTTTTTTGCTTTTTTAGGCTAATTTAGTCATGAAACGCGAAAAAACAAAATTTCAGGGTAGCAAATTTTTTTTTTTTCTGTGTCGATCACAATACTTTATTATTAAAAAATAATAAAGTAAAAGTAAAAATTAGAACTTGCTGTCGGGATATTGTAAATAAAAAAACAATACTTTTTATAATTAAAACTCATCCTACAACTACCCCATTGTGAGCAACTGTATGTATGTAAATACTTTTATTTTGTAGTAAGTTGAATTCAAATTTCAAGGAGAGGAGGGGGCCCGATGCGCCCTCTGTGGACGTCCTTGATTTGATTGAATAAATTAAAGATTTTCTAAAAATTCACTTTTTTTTTAACTTTGTGGTTTGTATTTAATAAGACAAATTCAATTACAGGAGTTCGAGCGATTTTATTTAAAGTGGAGAAGTGCCAAGGTCTGTCATAGAGATTTTGATGCATTTATTCCGAATAGGCTGAAGTTTTTCTTGTGGATAGAAGAGCGCAATTTTGCAAATTTCTGCGCCATATTATAATTTAGGCCTCATGACTGATTTAAATAGCAGCAGTTTATTTTCCACAGAAAGCTTGGATTTCATAATATCTAAAAATATACAATGAGAATTGTCTTTGTCAGTTGTGATGTTGCTTAGGAGATATGTTCGTGGAAGGAAAGATTTTTAGCATAGAATAGACCAAGGTATTTTACTTTATTGGTAGATGTACCGAAAACATTGATGTAGGATGGAGGAAAATACAGCACGTCTCTTCGTAAGAAATGAAACTTGTGTTTTGCTGCCATTAATTTTAATATTGCAATTATTAAATTAAATTTATTTTTCATGTTTATTAAGCTGCAATCGGAGATTTTCGATGGCCAAGTGATGGGGAGAAAAGGCTCCGTATACCACAGTTTCTTCAGCAAACATGGCTACATAACAGTAAGTTATACCACAAATAAGTGAAGACATAAAGATGTCTTACTCAGTACAAGAAAACAGTCAGAAGAAGAAAAAACTCGCTATCTTACCTCATCTAAAAAGGGTACTGGTATTCCATTTATTGAAGAAGATATGATGTGGATTTCCTTCCTATTTGTAAATGGTACTATCTCAGTCTTACTTGGGTTGATGTTCAAGCTCTTAGACTGATTTCAGTTCACTATTACCGCTAAGGTTGATTGTATCCTTTCCGATTTTATTAAATCATATTTGTCTGTAATGATAATGACGAGATCATCGGCATATCCTATTGCCTCGTATCCTTGCTCTGTGGTTCGAAAAAGTTTTAGAAGAAAATTCATTACTCAATTGCTTAAGACAAAATATAACAGAATCCTGTATCTCAAATGTACAAGATACCCCTAACTTATCAATTTGGTTTTCTGTTGAAAATCCGTGTTATAAACATCATTTAGAGACTCTATATTATTTAATATTAATTCTTTTAAATAAATATTGTTTATATGGGCATTAAAAAGTTTGAAGCTTGAAGAGTATTAAATAATTTTATGCATAACGTCATGTTTCTAACTTATCCTAAATTCCAAAATGTCCAAGAAACAATTTCAATAATTCATAAATCATTCAAAACCTATGCTTTACTTGGGATTC
This sequence comes from Chorisops tibialis, assembly GCA_963669355.1. Lineage (NCBI taxonomy): Eukaryota > Metazoa > Arthropoda > Insecta > Diptera > Stratiomyidae > Chorisops > Chorisops tibialis. Next base: position 62,816,664 of record OY770264.1, on the reverse strand, counting down.
GCAAGAAAATCAAAAACAAAACCACGGTACCGACTTTGCTAAAAGAAACAAAAACGTTCAGGAGATCAATTCGATTCAACATACGAAAAAACTCACAACTCAAGAATCCCTTTTCGAACGATCGCATGTGTCCGACCTGGTTATAACCAGTTCATTATCAATTTCTATCGTACTACGTCATCATTCGCTTTGAACTTTGTTTCCCCTTCGTGCTGGCACCGGTATTGAATTCGCTTGGATGCGAGGTAAGTCAGCGAGCTTTTTCTTCTTGTGACTGTTTTCTTGTACTAAGTAAGACATCTTTATGTCTTCACTTATCTCTGTTTACACTAAGAATGTCCGAGGTGAATATATTGTATAAAATTGAGCTGAGCGAACAGCCTCGGGGGTCAAATGGTCAATTTATAAGGCTGCTTTAATTTTGACCTGGAAGGTTCTATTCACAAGGAAAGTCCGAATGATTTTTGTGATATAAACAGGCAAAGACAAGCTTACAAGTTTGTAACAAATTACTGGAAATCGATAAAATGCATTTAACAAAAACTCGGAATCGAGGTTTTTGAACGAAAACAAATATTTTTGTACCCTTGGCGGCTCTGTGCGAAGGTTATTTCTTAGCGTTACAAATGGTAAGGCAAACACAAAATACTCTCAGATTTCATCTAGAGTATAAGTATTGAAACCGTCGTTACTTAACTATGAGGCCTTGCCAGCTCATAGCGAAAAAACCAGATGTGGTGTGGTATATTCCTTCGTGAACAGTTTCTGTAGGCCCAGAGAATCTAAAAAGTAACGTGGGATGTTGCACTGTGCATTAGTTGAGTGACCCAGTCGAAATCTGAACTGGTGGTCAAGTATAATATGATTGGCTTCGAGTTAGTTATGAGTTCACTCTAATATTAACTTCTCAAAACTTTTACTTAGTGATGACAGCATACTTAGATACTTCAGTTACTTTTGGATGTTTCTGTGTGAATGTTTGTACGTAATCAAATTCAGAACCTTTCCTTATCAACAAATCAGAAGGTTTATTTCCGTCGAAATCGCAGACTTCTGGGACTCAATCCATATATAATTCCTTAACGAAATGTTATAGTTAGAAAATAGTAAAAAGTTGGAAGAGTTTTGTTCAACAGCCGTTGATTCTGCTCTACCACGAAACTCCAAAATTTAACACTTTCTAATAAAATTGACGTAATTACAAAAGAGAGCATAAAATCCTAAGTATCTGCTTGACTGTTCGCATATTCGCATATAAAGTCGAGAACTACTTGTTATGTACGATATTTTGCTTGTATCATAAAATGTGTATACCCTTTTATAAAGCACAACAAGCTAACATATGTATATGAAATTTGGCTTAACGAAAAGTTCGAGTTGTCCATCTTACAAGTTTATGCGTAACCATAAACCGATGGTCAACAAAAGGATATTATGAAATGTTTAAAGATACATTTTCCTTTTGAAATACGCGTAAAAAAATTGCCTGTTAGATCTTTTATAAGCATTTTGAATCCCTTGAATTGCTTAGACAATTTATAGCTGAGACCGTAGAATACTTCAACCTGTTTGCTTAAGGTTTCTGTTCCGCTTGTAGTCGGGATTCTAAAAGATATTAAAAAATTCATTGAAATGTAAAATATGTAAATGCGATGAAATTTGTTATGAAGGCAAAGCATTATACCCTTAAAAAAATGCAATATTGTGGTGTCGTAAAATGTACGAAGGTCAATGTCACTTAAATATGGGTTGGTTATACTATGCATAAAGTAATCCGGAATAATCAGTCCAATTTCGAAACTGGCAATGATCTCCCCTCAAAAGAAAGATTAATATATCTGCAACTATATTACTTTTGCAACAAGTTGAGAATGTCAATATGCACGTTAGAGTGATACCACATAGGAGATGGGGTGGTAACAGCAGAGCTATTGATAATTATTTAACACTTGACAGTGACTGGGATCACAAGCTCAAATGCATAGAAGCAATTCATTCGTTTATTTACAAAATTTTGGATTTATATGGGGGGGAGGGGGAGAGAAATGGATGAGTTTGTAGAAGAGTTCGGTGCATATCAACAATTCTTTAATTGATTTGTTTGAATAATGTCCAGAATTCTCAGTATAGAATGTTAGTTTTATAGACAATGTAAATTCTATGAAATTTATAGTTTATACTCATGAAACCATACATTTGTATGGCAATGGGTACATAGGCTAGGGAAATCATTAAATGTTTGATACAGATTTTTTTATTTGTTTCAAAGAGTGTTTATATAAAATTTCAATTTTACCAGATCACATCATGAACATATTTGCATTTTTATACTATAGATGAAATCTGAGAGTACATTGGTTTTATTTTACCCTTTGTAACGTTATAAAACATGCTCGCATAGAATCTCTCATGGCACAGAAATATTTGTTACTGCTCAAAAATCTCTGAGTGGCCGCCTATCTGCCTATATGTATGTTTATCTATATCATAACTCTCGAACGCTTTGAACTATCGTGATGAAATTTGTCTTATGTAATTTTTATCAAAAAAAGGACTTTAATTTTCTGAACGGGCCACACCCTCCCACTCCTTCTACCTAAATTTCCTTAAATTTCGAAATTTCAAGAAATTTATTTTTCTCCGAAACTATCGACCTGAAAATTAGGTCATAGTATAACGATGTGAATATCACTAATGTCAAAAAATATTGATCTGATCCGCTCATGCTTACAAATACACAATTTCGAAAATACATTTCTTCGATTTTCACTGAAAATAGCAAAGCTAAAAGGACAAACTTTTTTAATTTCAGTTATATATTTTGTCTTTTTTTTACAGAATGACCTGTGTTATAGGCAATCTCGGCCTTTATGTGCAATGCACAAACACAGTCTTGGAGGGAAGGAATGGGATTGGGAAGGTTGGGGAAGGGGAGTGAGAACGACCGTAGCGAGTGGAGAAGCTGGTATATTGCTCAGTTGTACTGGCTGCTTACTGACAAATATTTGCAGATGTTATGGTGGACTGAATGATAGTTTCAGTTTCAAAGTCTATAATTCCGATAATAGATGCTTTTCTTGAATTTATGACATAGATGTTTGTATGAGGGGGGGGGGGGGGGGTAGAAGGAGTGAGATCCAGCTGATAATTTTGTAACAATTTATTGCGATTGTTAAGGGACAAATTCCGCCAACTACTGTACTATTTTTAGTTTTAGTGGAAATCGATATAATGCATTTAATAAAATTATACATTTGTATGGGAGGGTGTATGTGGATGAAAACAAAATTTTTCGTCGACAGTGATATTTCCATTGTTATACTTTTCACAAAACTTCAAGTGACAGTTTCAAAGAAAAATAATTTAACTGAAATTTCAAAATTTCGTGAATTTGGTATGGTAGGGGGAAGAAGGAATGACGTGAAGCTGATAATTTTTTCAAAACTAATTCCAATTAGAACAAAATGAATTCTGGAAAATTCGCTATTTCAACTTCGCTAGTTTTAAATAAAGTCAACAAAATGGATTTTTCAGAATTGTGAGAGAGTAGGAGGAGTCGGGGAATCGGATCATTATATTATCATGTTAATGATATATGCATTGTTACACTTTCACACAAATTTCAAGTTGCTAGCTTCAAAAAATGTATTTCTTAAAATTCCGATGTATTGTGAAATTTGTATGCGAGGAGGTCGAAGGAGTGGAGGATGTGACCCGTTCACGAACTCAAAGTTAGTTTTTTGCTAAAAATTACACACAAAAATTTTTAGTACTATAACTCAAAGCTTTCGAGAGTTATGCTGTAGACAGACGCACAGACGAACAGACAGCAACTCGAAATCGAGGTTTTTGAGCAACAATAGATATTTCTGTACCCTTGGCGACTCTGTACGAGCATTATTTCTTAGCGTTACAAACGGTAAGGCAAACACAATATACTCTCAGATTTCTTCTAAAGTATAAAAACTTCAGTTTTCTTATTGTTACAGAAATATTTAGTCTTAGAGAACTGCCATATTTTTTCCCCTAATTATTATTCTGTAAAATTTATGTTAAAGAAATCCTGCCAGGAAATGTCATAAATTAAATCTGAAATGTAAATATGTGACATTTGGAGTTAAACTCTTTTTTCGTACAATTTTGTCGAAAAATACAATTTTTTTGTGTCATATCTGTCAGCAAACCTCGCATCAAGGCCATATTGTTGTGCGCTTGTAGCAAACGGAGGTAACACTTTTGAGGGGCTAGTACCAATGAATGAGTTATAGCATATCTTGAAGATACATAAATGGGTTTTCTGCTATAAGAAAGTCTATTTGGCAGGGCGCGCTATTAATAAAATGATCCGAGTTTCAAATAAACTTAAGCTCTACTCATGGTTTGGTGAATGTTTTCACAGTGCATTTTGAATGGAAAGAAAAGATTTCCGGATTCTATACTGTTACGCTTTATTATTCGTGACGTTTCGGTCTCCGCTGAGACCGAAACGAAATGAATAATAAAGCATAACAGTGTAGAATCCGGAAATCTTTTCTTTCAAATTAAGCTCTACTCGCTAGAAAATTTAAAAAATTGTAATACACAGCGATATCTCTCGCAAATTTTCGGTTTCATTTAGATTTTAGACTAAAAGGGATTCATGATTGGACGAAAGGCTAATGCAATTCTGATCTTTCTTGATATCCAGATAAAGTACGAGATTATCTTGTTCAAATATTCGAAAAATCGTAAAAATATAAATCTGTCAATAAATAAAATGATATGTGTCGCATGCATTTCAAGTCTTGACCTCTGCCTATAGCTATAAGAATAATAATGTTGGTCCCTAAAATATTATTACATTGCAGGATATTTGGGAAGACGCTCAACATTGAAAATGTAGATAATTGATTGAATCAAATATTTATGACGAGCCTGTCCATTTAGTAAATGAGTTGCTTTAGAGAAAGAAATTAGTTTCTATATTATCGTAATTTAATACAAACACGCCAAAAAACATTCATGAATAATTGCTTGGCATTACAATCTGATCTAAACGTAGATATTAAGTTCCAATAAAATCGAAAGCCAAACGAATCAATAGTGCTTTCAGAACGCAATGATAAGCATTTTTTGAGCATAATCCCTAAACAATTTACTTGAATACGTGTAAATCATGCTGGTGATATATTTATGTGTATATAAAAAGGGATAAGTCCTGTACATTGGCATTCAAATCTTTTAAGATTCTGTGAAGTGACGTGATTGATGCCGCGAAAGTTTCACGAGCTTAGCACCAGTCGATTTTACGATTTTGCGATATTTTTAACAAACATTTCGTTCCAATTTTATATTTTTCAGGTTATAAATTTTGCAAATCAATTTAATGGGTGGAAAGGTTATATCGCTTGGTTAAAATCAGTAACAAGTCTTACTACAATGTTTTTTTTTTCTTAAGATTTCTCTTTTATTCTATCAAGATTTCTACTTTGAAAGTAGTAGCACTTTGAAGTGCGATAATACTTGAAAATTTCCAATCAATACTTCATGCTGAGAACCCAATATTATCGAAAACATCAAAGACGAAGTCATTAAATCCCAAACGCAATGATTGACTGTGAGTAAAAGCAGCCGTGTCCATGCAACCCCCTACGAGACACATCTTTGGGGCAGGTACTTTCAAGTAGTGTTTCTGACGCTCGACGTGATTTGAAATTCTCATCTATCAAAAGGAAAGTCGAAAATGTCGAACCATGAAGAAAAGGAAAATAGGAAAAAAACGAAATGCTATATTTTACCCAAGGAGCAAAGAAAATCTTCTAGAAGATGAATAGGTTGACAACCGCTATATGGAGCAGTCGTTTGTCGCAATGAAACTACACCTTCCACTTATGTTATGTTATTCTTCATTTCGAGACGAATTGCTCACATATCCCCCATACTCCCAAGATATTCATACCACTCGGAATAAATAAAAAAAACAAAGTGCACCTAATTGAAAACCAAACTAACGACGAATAAGCTTTTAGCTGAATCGCTAAAGTTATTCTCCCCTGGGTCAATAGGAAAATCAATAAATTAAATGCTTTTCTAGGAATTACATATACTAAATGATAATGGAAAAGTAATTTCGTTAGATGAATGAAAGAAATCTGAAAAAAAATCCTTACCAAAAGTTCATTCTCATGGATTTACACATTTTTAATTTGAAAATTTTCATCAATTAATTTATAATTGCAATTCTAAAACATAACAGAATTATGATTGCGCGTAAAGCCCAAACATATGATACTCTAGATCAAATGGGAATGACTTTAATATACCGGAAAATATGGCATCTCAATAGTGAAAAGAGACTTTTGCATAAGAGGTGATAGAAGTAGAGGGGGAGGTTTGTATTTTTCCGAACATGGCATGCAAAATGTTTATACTCTAGATGAAATCTGAGAGTATTATAAGTTTGCTCTAAAGTTTGTAACGCCAAGAAATAAGCCTCGGAGAAAAAAATGATGAATACAGAAATTAATATTATCACTCAAAAATCTCAAAACCGGATGTCCGTCCGTCCGTCCGTCCGTCCGTCCGTCCGTCCGTCCGTCCGTCCGTCCGTCCGTCCGTCCGTCCGTCCGTCTGTGCGCGCTCTAGCTTGAGAACGCGTTGAGCTAGATAGTTCAAATTTTGTACACGTCGTTTTTGACAAAAAAGTAAGGTCAAGTTCGTGAACGGGCCAAATCGCTCCACCCCTTCTACCCCCTCCCATACAAAATGACACAATTGCGCAATTTGACAATAAATGGATTTGAACGAAAAGTATAAAAGCTATTGGCCTGAAATTTGGAACATGTTACTTTTATGATAATATCAATCTACCGTACGAAAATTATGCGTGTCCTCCCCCTCCTTCTACCACCTCCCATACAAACTGTACTTGTCATGAATTACTCTAAGCCAATTTACTCATTGCGTATACAATTTAGAGAGCTGAAATTGTGCACCAAATATTTATTTGAAATTGTTAGTAAGCCCAGAAAAATTTAGACTATTAGCTTCACCCCTTCTACCCCCTCCCATACAAAATGACACAATTTCGTAATTTGACAATAAACGGATTTACTCGAAAAGTGTAAAAGCTATTAGTCTGAATTTTCGGATATGTTATTTTCATAGTAATTTTAATCTACAGTAGAAAAATTATTTGCTTCCTCCTTCTCCTTCCACCCCCTCCCATACAAACTACACTTTTTCATGAAATGCTCTAAGACGATTTTCTCAGAACATATAACATTTATTGAGCTCACATTTTGTAATAAATACTTAATTAGTATTAGCACTAACATCAGAAAAAAATATTTGATTAGCTTCACTGCTTCTACCCCCTCCCATACAATATGACACATTTTCACAACTTCACAAAAAATCGATTTTCTTGAAAAGTATAAATGGAAATAGTCTGAAATTTCAGGGATGTCAATTTTACAATATTCCTAGTTATTTCTGAAAAAAATCACTCTAATCGCCCCACTCTTTCTACCACCTCCCATACAAACTGCACATTTTCACTAAATCTAACTCACTAATTTTTTCAGTTCCCATTCAATTTTTGGAGTAAGTATTTTGTACAAAACATTTTTATAGCTACTTTAGCATGATGGGGAAAAATTAGTTCAATGCTGTCATCCCTTCTAATACTTCCCATGCGAAATTTCTTGGGATCACAAAAAATTCTATTTCATCTAGAGTATCGTAAGATTGCGCTTTACGCGCAATCGTAGCCCTGTTATGTTTTTTTTCTGAATTTAAAGTTTTTAGCTTTCATTATTTTTAAGGAAATTGGACATAGTTTTCCTGAAATTGGGGCGTTTGTATGGGAGGTGGTAGAGAAAGTGGAGCGTTTAAGATGATTTTGAAACTGCTTATCATCACCCTTATCACCATGCTTTGATTCAATTTCAAAGTCTTCTCATATGTTCGAAGGAGAAATGCTTTTCTTGAATTTGTAATACAGATATTTATATGGGAGGGTGTAGAAGGAGCGAAGCAGAGCTGATAATTTTTTCTAGCGTTTATTGCAATTATTAAAAAACATATTCTGGCAAAATTTGAAGTTTGTACTTTTTCTAGTTTTAACGGAAATTTATATAATGCGTTTAACAAAAATTATGCATTTGTATGGGAGGGAGTAGAAGGAGTGTACGGATCAAAATAATTTATTTTTCACGTTATTGATACTTTCATTTTTATACTTATATATATCAGTTTCGAAGAAAAATAATTTAATTTAAATTTCGTGAAATTTGTATGGGAGGGAGTAGCAGGAGTGAGGTGAAGTTGATAATTCTTTTTAAAACTATAATTATTGAAATTACAGTAGAATTAAATCTAACAAAATTTCGATGAAAATCGAATATATGTATTTTTCATAATTGTCCATTTGTATGGGAGGGGGTAGAAGGAGTGAGGGGATCGGATCAATATTCCGTGATATTAATGACATCTATATCATTATATTTTGACCTAATTTTCAAGTCGATAGCTTAAATAGATTCAAAGAAAAATAAAATTTCTTTATGTTTCGAAATTTCATAAAATTTGTATGGGAGCAGGAAGAAAGAGTGGGGGATGTAGCCCGTTCACGAACTTAAAGTTACTTTTTTTGCTAAAAATGACACACAAAAATTTTTAGCATTATAGTTCAAAGCTTTCGAGAGTAATGCTGTGGAGAGACGGACAGACGGACAGACAAACGGACAGATAGACGGTCACTCGGAATCGAGGTTTTTGAGCGACAACAAATATTTCTGTACCCTTGGTGGCTCTGTGCGAGCGTTACAAACGGTAAGGCAAACACAATATACTCTCAGATTTTATCTAGAGTATAAACATGGTAGCTTTAATTTCGCGTACTTAAATGCAGTTCCTACCCACATAATCGAAAGATATCACGATTTTTTAGCGAAATATCAATTTCTCTAAATGCCATCGGAAAGGTATTTCTTGCAGGAATTCATTTTCTTCTATTGCGTCAGCAGAAATACATTTGTGAAAAAAACAAGGAAACTAAACCATGACAAAAATCCAAGAACTTCAAGTGTAAGTGAAATCCTACAATCGAAGCGGCAAGATATTTGATTAAAGCAGACGGTATGCTAGCAGAGCTACCATATCTACACATATTTAATCAATCTGCAGGTTCACAGGTTTTTGATGCAAATCTACAGATTTTTAACGCATAACTTTTGACTGAACTATTGAAAATTTGCAAAATTCTTTTAAAAACTTAATAAGACTACGATTGGACGTAGAGGAAGTTATAGAAGGTATGACGGCGTTGAACTAATTTTCTTACATCACGCTAAAGTTGCTATCAAAATGTCTTATGCAAAATTTATTAATCAAAATTTTAATAGATATTGAGAGAATCAGTGTATTGGATTTAGTGACATTGTGCAGTTTGTATGGCAAGTGGTAGACGGGGAGAGGGGTTGAGTTCTTGATGGCTCATTCAAAAATAACTGTAAACATCATGCTTTGATGTGTTTTAAATTGTAGATCAGTAGCATACACACTTTTCAGGAAAATCGACTTTTTGTAAAGTTGTGTCAGATTGTATGGGAGGGGGTAGAAGGAGTGCAGCTAATCGCCAATTTTTTTTCTGGTCTCTCTAATAATTGCAAATAAATATTTAGTGCACAATTTCAGATCGCTAAATTTTATACGTACTGGGTAATTTTGATTAGAGCATTTCATGAAAAAGTGCTGTCTGTATGGGAGGTGGTGGAAGGAAGGAAGGGGAGAACTCAAATAATTTTTATTTAGTTAATTGAAATCATCATAAAAATAACATGTTCAAAATTTCAGATCAAAAGCTATCTTCAATGCTTTTCGAGCAAATTCGTGTGTTGCCGAATTGCGAAATTGTGTCATTTTGTAGGGGAGAGAAGGGGTGGAGCGATTTGGTCCATTTACGAACTTGATCCTAATTTTTCGTCAAAAATAAGGTGTACGCAATTTGAACTTTCTAGCTCAACGCGTTCTCAAGCTAGAGAGCGCACAGGCGGACGGACGGACATCCGGTTTTGAGATTTTTAAGCGACAACAAATATGTCTGTACCCTTGGCGCCTATGTGCGAGTAATATTTCTTTCCGGTACAAACTTTAGAGCGAACTTATAATAATCTCCGATTCCACCTAAGGAATTATAACAGAATTATAATTGGACGGAAAGCCCAATCATATGATACTCTAGATGAAATGGGAAGGAGTTTAATGTACCGGGAAATAGGTATATCATCTTAAATTCTTTCGACTAGTGAATAGTGGCTTTTGTATGGGAGGTGGTAGAAGCAGAGAGTGAAGGTTTGTAAATTTTGTGTATGACACCGCAAAATATTTCGTGCTGAATTTAAAGTTTGAAATTTCCATAATTTTTAAAGAAATTAGTCATAGTTTTCCTGAAAGGGGGAAGTGTATGGGAGGTGGCAGAGGAAGTAGAGGGTCTTAGCTGATTTCTAAACTGCTTATCAACATCATTATCAGCATGCTTTGTTTCAATTCAAAGTCGATAGCTCTCATATGTTTCGAAGTAGAAATGCTTTTTTTGAATTTGTAATAAAGATATTTGTATGTTAGGGGGTATAATGAGTAAATCGAATCTGATATTTATTTTATGTATTTATTTTTATTATTATTATTTTTTTTTTTTTTTCATTTATTATAATTATTAAGGGACAAATTCTGGCAAAAATTTTAGTTCGTACTTTACCAGTTTTAATGGAAATCGATTTAATGCATTTACCAAAATTATGCATTTGTATGGGAGGGGGTAGAAGTAGCATACGGATCAAAATTTTTCGTGGTTAAGGATATTTAGATTATTAAACTTTTCACAAAACTTCAATAGTTTTGACATCTTTAAAGAAAATTAATTTCATTGGAAAATTTCGTGAAATTTTATGGGAGGGGGTAGAAGGAGTGGGTTAACGTTGGAATTTCTTTCAAAACAAATTGAAATTATAATTAAATAAATTATCGCAAAAATTCATCTTTTGAGCTTTGCTAGTTTCAATGAAAATCGAAAAAATGCATTTTTCAAAATTGTGCATTTGTATGCGACGGGGTATAAGGAGTGAGGGTATCACATCAATATTTTTTGATGTTGTTTATATTTATATCGTTATACTGTGACCCAATTTTTAAATTGATAGCTTAAAAAGTTTCGAAGAAATATCAATTTCATGAAATTTCAAAATTTCGTATATGTACGGAAGGGGTAGAAGGTGTAGGGGATGTAGCCTGTTCATGAACTTAAAGATTATTTTTTTCCAGAAATAGCACACAACAAATTTCAGCACGATAGCTGTGTTCGAGAGTTATTTTGTAGACAGACGGACAGATAGGCTCTCGGGATCGAGGTTTTAGAGCGATAACAAATATTTTTGTACCCTTTCCGGCTCTGTGAGAGTATTATTTCTTAGCGTTACAAACGGTAAGGCAAACACAATATTTTCTCAGATTTTATCTAGAGTATAAGCATACCAGGATTACGATTGGGTGTAAGGCCCAATCATGCGATACTCTAGATTAAAGAGAAATTTTTTGATTTTAAGAAATTTTGTATGGGTAGGGGAAGAAGAGGTGACTGCATTGAACTAATTTTTTCACATCATGCTAGAGTTTCTATCAAAATGTGTTAAATAAAACTTAAGTTTCAAAAATGTAGTAGTTGCTAAGAAAATTAGTGTAATAGATTTAGTGAAATTATGCAATTTGTATGGGAGGTAGTAGAAGGTACAGGGAGTTCTGAATGACTTTTTCAAAAATAACTATAAATATCATTTATTTGACATGCTTTAAATTGGAAATCAGTATCATTTAACAAGTATACTAATTTAAATGTCATTAACCTCAAAAAATAATCATCATATTCCCTCACACCTTCCACCCCCTCACACACAAATGTAAAGTTTTGAGAAATGAATTCCTTCGATTATTGAAACTAACAAAGCTAAATAAATGAATTTTTGTCAGAATTATTTTTATTTTAATTGAAATGAATTGTTTCGATAAAATTATTACTGCATTGTAAAGCAAACACATTGGGATTATGTATGGAACACAATATCTGTCAAATGGCTGCCTCGGCTTTGCTTGCAGACCTTCAACCTTTTCTCGAAATTTCACATAACTGGGACTCTATTTCGGCGATGGTGGCTTCAATATTCGGTTTAAGAGTTTTAGTAGTTTGTGAATAATTAGCGTAGATCTTACTCTTAACATAACCTTAAAAGAAGGGGTCTAACTGTCTTGGTGGCCAAGTGATCTTGCTGGCCAATTGGTGTCTCCAAAATGCGAAATGACTCGACTAGGGAACTTCGTGTGAAATAACTCGATTGTTTCGGAACATGTATGGCACGTAGCACTATCTTATTGAATATAGAGGTCGTCCGCGATCATATACTACATCTTCGGCCATAAATAATTGTGTATCATGCGTCTGCAGCGCACACCATTGACGCTTCCGTCGTCATTTTCGAAAAAGTACGGCCCTCTGACGCCTCCAAGCCATTATTCATACCAAACAGTAATTCGTTGGTAGTGCGCTGGCTTCTCCTGAATCACTCGTGGGTTTTTGAATTCCCAAATGAGGTCATTTTGCTTATTAACGCAACCCCGAATGTGAAAATTAGCTTCGTCAGAAAACACTATTTTTTCCGAAAATCACCATAATCATTTACGTTTTCCAAGATTCAATCAGAGAACATACGGTGGTAAATTCCACGCATTTATAGATGACAAACTGTCAAGCGACCAGCTATCAAATAAGAGGCTTTTCCGACCTTGTTGATACACCATGTATTTTTCCTCGACTTGAAATTTGGAAAAAAATATAATAATGCAAATATCATTAACGTGAACAAATTTTATTTCAAAAGGAAAGATTGCCGGATTCTACACTTTACTATTCGTGGCGTTTCAGTCTCTGCTGCCTTTATCAAATAGCAGACACCGAAACATCACGAATTTTTATAAAAGCATAATGTCGGATTCCATTAAAACTATAAAATCTAGAAACTTAAAAATGTTGACAGAATGTTTTTTTTTCACAGGTGCAATAAATTCTAAAAAAAATTAACTTCTCTTCACTCCTTCTACCCACTCCCATACAAATTTCTGTAATAGGAATTCAAAAAAGGCATTTCTACTTCGAACATATGAGAGCTATCACCTTTTAGATTGGACTAAAGCAAAAAAACTTTTCCCTTCTTCTGCCACCTCCCATACCCAGTTTCTGGAAAATAATGTTCAAATTCAGTACGAAACATTTTGCATACCAAGTTCGGAGTCATATTCTAGCTAGTCGTTCCATTGTATTGTCGTCCAATGTTTTTTTCCGGCAGCCGTTATACTCATTTAATGATTTGCAGGTGGATAGTTGACACTGGCGTTTAACAGATGATTACTCTCCAAATCAGTCAAATCAAATGAATTGAAACTGCTGGTGCGTCAATTTAATATGCAACTTAATGACATTTTGATCCGTAACCAGCTTCTTACTGAAGTGTCGGTTCCTTCTGAAGATAACAATCTACGTCAAACAGGCTTTTTCAATTCAATATTTTTAATGTTTTTACGGATTTTTAGCTGCACTTTGTCGGCGAATTATTCGAATATTTCTTGTAGCACACGATTTGTGATAACTATGAAAATTCGAACCTTTCCAAGAGAAATTTACCACGTCAAACACAATGCGTCCTGTTTGGATGCTCGAACCGAACCTTCCCAAGAAAATTAAAGCAAAGGTTATGTTAGTAGATATTTTTTGAATACCATATCAATCAACTGCCAGGTTAAGACTCCCTATAGAGTCATAGAACAGAAACAGTTCTGATTGAAAGAAACGATTTCCGGAGTCTACGCTTTGTTATACGTGACGTTTCGGTATCTGCTGAGACCTTTATCAAACTGATCGACAATTAAAAAAGAGAATTATTATATAGAAAAGGGGGTTAATTGAGTGTGGGAAGGGTAATTAAGGTTAAATTAGTTAATTAAGGTTAATTAATTAGTATCAGATAGTTAAATTAGTCAAAGATTTCTGGGTACGGATTTTGTTCTTACCAAATTTGAAGGCAGTTATAACTGCTGATAACTTGTATCCGGTGTCTCGGTTGAAGTTCTGTGGATGTTTGGAAATTGCTATTGCTTCTCGTACTATTCGTTAATAATATTGATTTGTCCTGGCCAAAATTTGCACATTGTCGAAATCGATTGTATGGTCCTCTGTCGTTGCATGTTCCGCGATCGCTGATGACTGTATCTGGTTTTTCCGTGTGCATCGTTGGTGCTCGCTGATCCTTGTTTGGACTGTGCGTCCCGTTTCTCCAATGTATACTTTATCGCATGAGCCGCACGGTACTTTGTATACTCCTTCAGACTCCAATGCTTTTTGTCCTTCTGGTTTCGTAAAATTCCTCGGATAGTAGTCGGGATAGTGAATGTTGTATTTTCGAAGGATTTTTCCTATCTTATCCGTCGTCAGTGTCTTCCCGTTCTGTTGACCTTGCATGCTTCGGTTTCCACGCCGTGTTAATTTCGTTCGCTTTTTATCCATTTGCTGTGAATGTCCGATTCAACTCTTCCTTTCGTAGACTGCCCGAATTTCCTTCAGTTATACGTCGAGCTCTGTGTATTAGGGTCTTCAGTACGCCTGTTTTCTGGATTGGGTGGTGATGTGAATGAGCGTGGAGATATCTGTTGGTGTGAGTTGGTTTCCTATATATAGTCCAGTAGGATTAGAATTTCGGAGCGAAATGTTGCGATCTCGATGTTTTTTTTTTTAAACCTCATTGTTTTTTTGCGTAGATTACGATAAAAATATTGCGGATACTGGGGGAGTTGGGGAAGGACTCGAAAAATAGCAATATTTGCCAATTTTCGCCTGTTTTAGAGGTTTTTTGAAATTTATGACGTTCCAATAAACTATATTGAAAAACTAAAAATGAGGTTCGTTTGCAGACATTAAAACCTCTTATTTAAGTGGTACGTAGTTAAATTTGGTTTATTTAAACCTGAGTTATAGACTGTTATTTAAGACATTTTTGGCAATTTTCAAAGAATTCGTGTTTTTGGAATGAAATGAGTATTTCACAAACTGTAAAAAAGATATTCTAACAAAACTTGCGGCATTGCCTCTTATTAAATGTACTTTAAGTAAGTGATACAAAATTCAGTCTTAATTTAGCCGGTTTCGTAGAAATTTCATCTGGTGAAATTATTGCAAAATATCTTTTCGAGTAAATTTTTTCTTAATATCTTTTTCAAAAATAGATGATCTAAATTAAATCTTTGACTAACTTCTATAGTCAGGTTGTATTGTAGACATCCTGATGAAGAATTTGCGGGATTCGAAAGTCAATTTGATTTATCCTGAGCTGAGATATTGATCCTTTTCTTTCAGATTTTAATAGTTTTAAGTAACTATGTTATTTTTACTCGTAAACATTGGTTTTTAGGCTGCCAATCATATTCTTTGAGAATTGCTATGTAGTTACGTGCATGCATACATTTGATATACAACCTGCACGAGGTGTTTCATGTGTATAGAAAAAACGCAATAATTTAGAATTTATGATTGAAATTTTAAGCTACAAACGTGAAAATTTGTGAAACTCATTTAAAAAAAATGCTTAATAGTTTAAAATATTAGCTTGTCGATTACCTTCTAAACTTCTATCCCCTCCCATACAAAAGTATCATTTCGACCAATTTCAATAAATCAATTAATAACCGACCAATTAAAAGCTACGAATTTGTAATTTTGTACGAACAGCTTTCAAGGTAAACAAAATAAAACTGCATCATAAATTTTTTTTTTTTTTGTTGTTAAGTACAAACATAGTTAATTTTAAAAAAATCGTGAAAATTACATGTACAATTTCTTTTCCTTCAATGACACTACAATGCAAATCGGGCTTTAACCTCCAGGTTCCTTAACATTTTCATTACTTATTTTGGAAGGGCTGTTGGCCCTTTGCAAAACCCTCTATCGACAAATTTTAATTTTCGAAGATTAATTTGGCCAAACATGACCGGTCCTACCAAGGTGCAAATTGAGCAGTTGCACCGGGCGGCATGCTTAGGACAACATCATCAAAACACCAAAATGTTAAAGCCAGTGTAATGAAATGTAGAACGCCAATGCGCCAACAGATAATGAGCTCCTGCATGGTTGCGAGAAACATCATCTTTCAATTGACGTGATGAAAAGGGTATGTGTTGCCTACTGGGGCAGCCCACGTTGGACGCCACTGTAACGAAATGAACGACTCCATTGTGCCAACAGGTAACGGGCGTCCTATGAACCTCTCAGTATATTTGGAGAATGTGAGGTAAATTTAGTTCCCAGTTGCGTCATCACTCATTACTAGTGATGGTCATAATGAACTGATTTTCATTAGTCGAATTAATTCAATAATCGAATAATCATATGAATGATAAATTACTCGAATTTCAAATTCGCCATATCTTATACGGCAATAACAATTATATATCCAAGACATGTATCATTGAACGAATGAATGAAAGTAACCTAAATCCAATAAGAAAATAACTCTAGATGCGATTTGATACAGATAGCAATTTCTAATGGACGTACAAAACTATGCTCCTTAAAATACAAAGCTAGTCTAAGGGCTAAAATCCGTATCCTTGAGTTTCAAACCAAACAAAACCTATGCGAAAATCTAGTAATCAAAGATATTTCGTATTTCGTTCATTGCGATTCATTGTGAAAATTTTGTTGTTCCGGCACAGCGAAAATCATCCATATTTTACACCACAGCGAACGGCGACATCTCAATCGTTCCAAATTCGAATGAATAATCTATTTTACTTTATTATTTTAATAATAAAGTATTGTGATCGACTTGGGAAAAAAAAAAAATTTGCTACCCTGAAATTTTGTTTTTTCGCGTTTCATGACTAAATTAGCCTAAAAATGCAAAAAAAAAAATCCGTCTGTCTGTACGCCGTCCGCCGTACGCCGACGTGTACGCTCAGCGCACATTAACTCCCAAACCCTTCAAGATAGAGAGTTCATTTTTGGGGGGATTGTAGATAGTTGCGGATCTCAGGCGGATACTCATTTTGGGGGGTGTACGGGTTCAAGGGGAGGCGGGGGGAACGCTTAAACCGAAAAATACGAATTCAAATATCTCAACCATGGTAACAGCTAGGAAGCTAAAACTTAACATACATATAGAGGAATTTGTGGGACAACTTTTAAAAATAATTTAATTTTTTTTTCCATTGGGGTGCAAAAAGGGGGGGCTAAGAACCAATTGTCGGCCGAATTTTTTTTTCAAATGATTATATCTTCGAAATTACTTCCCATAAAACATTGATATTTTGAGAACATCAAGATAGTATATAGATCTACTAGAAGCAGTTTAGATAGAAGCTAACTAGTGAAAGGGGGAGGGTCAAAGGGGGTGCAAAGAAAAACACTTAAAAATCAATATCTCGGCTATTTATTAAGCTATGTAATTGAATCTTAGAACCTATACTAAGCTATACTAGAGAAATACGAGAAAAATATAACATTTGGAGAAAATAGTGGTGGGGGGAAATGGGGAGCATTTCAAAAATGATGCACTTTCCAAAATTTCAAACCGTTATAATTCAAAATTGAGTACAGATATCAAATTAAAATTTTGTCAAATTGTAGAACTAGGTAGTTTTGAAATTTTGTAAAAATTTTACGTTGGGAGGTGTAAGGGGAGGGAGGTGGTAACCAAAAATGTCGAAAATTTTGAGTGATTTTTTAAGGGCTCTGGTGAAAGATACAAAATTTAAATTTTCCAAGTTGATACATCTATTTATTGTACATACAGAAAAAATAATAAAAATTCCACAATTTTTATGCACCGACCCCCCTGGTCTACCGTGCACAAGGTGTTTCATGTGCAATGAAAAAACCACATAAACTGAAAATTTTTGAATGAAATTTAAAGGTAGAAACTTGAAAACTTGCGAAGTGCATTTAAAAAAAATCTTTAAAAGAATGAAATATAAACTGGTCGAATACCTTGAAAGCTTCTACTCCCTCCCATACAAAATGATTTTTTCGACCATTTTTAAGAAATTAATTATCACCTAATTAGTAAAAGCTATCAATTTGAAATTTTGCACAAAATCATTTAAAAATAGTTGAAATAGAATTGCGTCAAAATTTTTGAGATCACACTTGCCGTTCTACCCCCTCCCATACAAAAGCATGATTTCGACCAATTTCAATAAAACAACTGCTAACCAACAAATTAAAAGCTACGAACTTGAAATTTTGTACGAGCACCTTAAAAGAGATAAAAAAGAAAATTGCGTCACAAATTTTGCGATTCCTCTAACTCTTCTACCCCCTCCCATACAAAATTATTTTTTTGAGCATTTTTAGGAAATCAGTTATCAGCTAACTCTTAAAAGCTACCAATTTCAAATTTTGCTCAAAAACTTATAAAAATAATTGAAATGATATTACTTTAAAAGTTTTGCAATCGCGCTTGCCCTTCTACCCCCTCCCATACAAAAGTATCATTTCGACCAATTTCATTGAATCAACTAATAACCAACAAATTAAAAGCTACGAACTTGAAATTTTGTACGAGCACACTACAAGAGAAAAGAAATAAAATTGCATCACAAATTTTACGATTCCCCTACCTCCTCTACCCCCTCCCATACAAATGTTTGGTTTCGTGAATGTATGTAAAATACACCGAATCCTATGAAAATTCTATGCAACTTCGTCTATGAAACTGACATTCTATGCAGAGAATATTGGACGTGATTCAAGCAATCAATTAAAAACTATTACCATCCACCCACTCTTACTATCACCCCTCACCCCACCCCTCACAAACACTCAAACTTGGATAAATAAAGGTATGAAATATTGATTATATGTACTGGAGCTTTTGAACGTTTCCGCAAAGTGTTAAATTGACAGTTGCCCTGCCCAAGAACCCGCTTTCACTTAGTCTTCCCTAACAACTCTAACCTGCATATTGACTTTCCACACATACGCAACTTGTCCCAAGAATAATAAAGTTTCGCCCGACTTGTTGGCAGTTTATTTTATAACTATTCTTCAATTTGAAATTTGAATGAAATTTATTTAGAAATTTCGAATGATCATTCAAAATTTCAATTATCACTCGGTTTCCATCTCATACATAACTCGTTCTTATTTATCTTACCAGCAAACGCCCGCGACTTCGTCCGCGTAAAAATCGCATTAATAAGCAAATTTTTGAGAATGTAGTTAGTAATACATTATATGGGATATTTAATCTGCTTACCTTAATGGCTCTTTGAACACGATATTTTGTATTTTGTTGGAGTCACAACCATAAATTATTAAGAATGAAAGCAGGATACTCGCATTTGAATGGGAGAGGCTCGTGATCAAATCAAATCCGTGATTCGAGATCATATGTATACGTGTTAAGGGTGAATAGTTGTAGCTTGTGTTAATTGAAAAAAGCCCAAATAAAATGACATTGAGCTTAAAAACATAACAGGACTTCGATTGTGCGTAAGACCCCATTATATGATACTACCGATGAAATCGAAATTTTTGTAATCTTAAGAATTTTTGTGTGGGGAGTGATAGAAGGGATGACAGTACTAAATTAATTTTTTTCACTCCATGTTAGAGTAGCTATAAAATTATTTTGCACCAAATTTAAGCTTGAAAAACTGAATAGGTAACTTGAGAAACTTGTGCATTGGATTTAGTGAAATTGTGAAATTTGTATGGGAGGTGGTAGAAGGAGTGGGGGTTTTTGATAATTTTTCTAGATACAACTATCATCACCATGCAATTGATATCTTTTAAATTTCAGATCAGTTAGATTCACACTTTTCAAGAAAATCGAGTTTTTGCAAAGTCGTGAAATTGTGTCATATTGCAAGGGAGGGGGTAGAAGGAGTGGAGCCAATCGGTTAATTTTTCCCGATAATAATAATAATACTAATTATGGATTCATCAGAAAATTTTAGCTCGATCAAAGTTATACGTACTAAGAAAATTGGTTTAGAGTATTTCATGAAAAAGTGCAGTTTGTATGGGAGGTGGTAGAAGGAGTGTAGGGTTTTTGGTAATTTTTCTAGAATTAACTATAATCACCATGGAATTGATGTGTTTTAAATTTTAGATCAGTTAGATTCGCACTTTTCAAGAAAATTGAGTTTTTGCAAAGTCGTGGAATTGTGCCACATTGTATGGGAGGGGGTAGAAGGGGTAAAGCTAATCGGTTAATTTTTGCCGATAATAATAATTATTCTAATTAAAGATTTAGTACAACATTTTAGCTCGATCAAAGCTATACGTACTGAGAAAATTGGTTTAGAGTATTTCATGAAAAAGTGCAGTTTGTATGGGAGGTGGTAGAAGGAG
Organism: Chorisops tibialis; assembly: GCA_963669355.1. Taxonomy (NCBI): domain Eukaryota; kingdom Metazoa; phylum Arthropoda; class Insecta; order Diptera; family Stratiomyidae; genus Chorisops; species Chorisops tibialis. Next base: position 62,796,230 of record OY770264.1, on the reverse strand, counting down.
TGGAGGGTTTTTAGTAATTTTTCTAGAACCAACTACAATCACCATGCAATTGATGTGTTTTAAATTTTAAATCAGTTAGATTCACAGTTTTCAAGAAAATCGAGTTTTTGCAAAGTCATGGATTTGTGCCACATTGTATGGGAAGGGGTAGAAGGAGTAAAGCTAATCGGTTAAGTTTTCCTGATAATAATAACTATGCTAATTAAAGATTTAATACAAAATTTTAGCTCGATCAAAGTTATACGTACTGAGAAAATGGGAGTATAGTATTTCATAAAAAAGTTTAGTTTGTATGGGAGGTGGTGGAAGGAGTTGGGGGATTCAAACTATTTATACACATGAAGATTGCATTTATAATAGAAATAATATATTTTAAATTTCAAATTAAAAGCTTTCATAGTTTCCATGAAAATTTGATTATTATAAGTTTTTGAAAATGAGTCACTTTGTATGGGAGGGGGTAGAAGGCGTGAGGGGAGAAAAATAAAACCTAAAGCAGATTACTCCCAGAGGCAGAACTAATAATCTGTGAAAGTTTCATTGCAATTGGTGCAGCTGTTTTTGCGTGAAAGCCGGAAAGACAGACAGACAGACAGAGAAATTTTTTAAAAACGTTAAATTCTGCTTAGTTATTGCTAAAATGAAGCAAAAAACTTATTTATAGCCATTTATAAACAAATCACAGACAGACACTACAATTATATTTATATAGATTACGTTTGCCTCGCATGACGTTCTTTTTACCTTGTATACTCGTTGAATAATCTCTTATTCTGACTCTCCAAAACGCACAAAGAGTGCAATGCGAAATGGAAAACAAGCTGTGCATGCGCATTTTGCACCACGCTCAAACGAAATACAATGAACAAGAACGAGATATGTGTTTGAAATCCGAGTAATAATAAAAATTTCGAATGACCATTCGAATGGTAAACGATTCAAATATTTTCTTATCGTTTCTTCGTAATGAAATGAAAGAAAAATTATTCGAATGATTGCTAGCAGCCTCTCGAAATATTCGATTATTTTTATTCGAATAATTCCATTACCAGAAAGTTCTACTTCATAGGATGTTCTGGAAATGTTTTGTGCAAAGTAAGCTTCAGAACGTACCGGTAGACAACGTGAAATCCTACCGACTTCCATTTTTTCTCCCTTTCATCATACTCGTAGCTCAGATCCTGACTTGACCCGTGCCAGATGTTTGCGTCAAGCCTGTGCTCATCATTTCATAAACATTTTGTGACTTTATCGTAATTGAAAAAAACATTGTCAAATTTCTGTAGTAGTCCATTAAAATATCGTAAGCCCAGTATTCAAAATATGTCATGACTTTCAAATGAATGAGTACGTAATGAGTATACGGATCAAAAAAAAAATTTTTAACATTGAAGATATTTGCATTATTATCTTTTGACCAAAATTTCAAGTGGCAAGCTGTGAAGGTCTTGAAGAAAATCTATTGAATTAAAATTTCGTAAAATTTGTATGGGAGGTGGTAAAAGGATTGAGGTGAAGTTGATAATTTTTTCAAAGTTATTTCCAATTATAATAAAATTAATTCTGGCAGAAAATCGTTCTTTTAGCTTTGCTAGTTGCGATAAAAATCGAATAAATGAATTTTTGAAAATTTTGCATTTCTATGGAAGGGTTAGAAGGAGTGAGGAAATGTGATCCATATTTTTTCACGTTAATGATATTCATATCGTTATAGTTTGACCTAATTTTGAAGTCGATTGCTAAACAGTTTCGGAGAAAAATTAATTCCTATGAATTTTGGAATTTTATGAAATTTGTATGTGAGGGGATAGAAGTAATAAGGGGATGTAGTTTATTCACGAAATGAAAGTTTCGTTTTTGCTAAAAATAGCTTAAAACAAATTTGAGCACGATAGCTCAAAGCGTTCGAAAGTTATGTTGCAGACAGACATACGGTTACTTGGAATCGAGGTTTTGAGCGACAACAAATATTTCTGTTCCCTTGGCGACTGTGTACGAGCATTACTTCCCAGCGTTACAAACGATAAGGTAAACACAATATACATACTCTCAGATTTCATCTAAAGTATAAAAATTTATATTTTCTTATTGTTAAAGAAAAGTGTAGTTTACATATCTCAGAGCTCTGTTATTATTATTTTAGGGCACGAAATGCTACAAATTTAATTTGAAAAGTCACACATTTTAACTCTTCTTTAACACAATTCTGTCGAAAAATAAATTTTCGTTGTGGCGTTTCTATCGGAATTTTGTCAAATTTTTTGTAGTCATTCAATACAAAAACAATGATGAGATCTGCTTAGAACTACACCATATAACCAAATGCCTTGTTGCAATTTGTGTAAAGTGTTGTTTTGGCTCTCTTTCTGGCAATTAGGAGCAATCAATCAAAACATACATCACATCCCTGTAACAGGGGGGCGTTTCAAACTTTGAGACGCGACTAGCATCGAATGAGTCACAACATAGTTTCAATATTCTGGGCTATAAAAAAAATTATTTCGAAGGTCGCGCTATCAATAAAATAAACTGGGCGATAAATTTACTTATACCAGCACTGTGGCCAAAATATACCTACGCAAGCAGTGTGCTAAAATTATGCGTCGGTCGGGATATTAGCTAGGACAAGTTGCGGATGCGTGGAATGTTAATATGCATGTTAGAGTGGTTAGGGAAGACTAAGTGATAGGGGGTTCTTGGGCAGGGCAATTGTCAATTTAACACTTTGCGGAAACGTTCAAAAGCTCCAGTACTTATAATCAATATTTCGTTCGTTTATTTATGCAAGTTTGAGTTTTTTTGAGGGGAGGGGTAAGTCGTGATAGTAAGAATGGATGGATGTTAATAGTTTTTTAATTAATTGCTCGAATCACGTCCAATATTCTCTGTATAGAATGTCAGTTTCATAGACGAAGTTACATAGAATTTTCATAAGATTCTGTGTATTTTACATTCACGAAACCAAACATTTGTATGGGAGGGGGTAGAGGAGGTAGGGTAATTGTGAAATTTGTGACGCAATTTTATTTCCTTTCCTTGTAGTGTGCTATATAATACAAAATTTCAAGTTCGTAGCTTTTAATTTGTTGGTTATTACTTGATTCAATGAAATTGGTCGAAATGGTATTTTTGTATGGGAGGGGGTAGAAGTGCAAGCGCGATTGCAAAACTTTTAAAGCAACTTCAATTCAATTATTTTTATAAGTTTTTATGCAAAATTTAAAATTGATAGCTTTTAAGAGTTAGCTGATAACTGATTTCTTAAAAATGCTCGAAAAAATAATTTTGTATGGGAGGGGATAGATGAGATAGGGGAATCGTAAAATCTCTTGTAAGGTACTCTTACAAAATTTCAAGTTCGTAGCTTTTAATTTGTTGGTTATTAGTTGATTTAATGAAATTGGTCGAAATCATACTTTTGTATGGGAGGGGGTAGAAGGGCAAGCGCGATTTCAAAACTTTTAACGTAATTTCATTTCAATTATTTTCGTAAGTTTTTATTCAAAATTTCAAATTGATAGCTTTTAATAGTTAGGTGATAATTGATTTCTTAAAAATGGACGAAAAAATAATTTTGTATGGGAGGGGGTAGAAGTTTTTAAGATATTCGACCAGTTAATATTTCACACTTTTAGAGATTTTTCTTAAGTGCATTTAACAAATTTTCAAGTTTCTACTTTAAATTTCATTCAAAAATTTTCAGTTAATATGTTTTTCTCATTACACATGGAACACCTTGTGCACGTCAGACCCCCACTTCGGTGCATAACAATTTTGGAAGAAATTATTTTTTTTTTTTTATGTACATTAAATAGATGTTTCGACGTGCAAAATTTAAACTTTCTATCTTTTCCCAGAGTCCTAAAAAAATTACTCAAAATTTTCAACATTTTTGCCTTCCACCAACTTAAATTTTTTACCAAAATTAAAAACTATATAGCTCTATAATCTGACAAATTTTTGATTATTACTCAATTTTGAGATATAATGATTTGTAGTTTTGGAAAGTGCGCCATTTTTGAAATGCTTTCCATTTCTCCCCACTACTATTATGTCCAAATTTTATATTTTTTTCATGTTTCGCTAATAAAGCTTAGTATACGTTTCAAGTTTCAATTGCATAGCTTAAGAGACAGTCGAGATATTCATTTTTAAGTGTTTTTGTTTGCACCCCCCCCTGACCCTCCCCCTTACAGTAATTAGCCTCTTTCTAAGCTGATTCTAGTAGGTCTATATGCCTCCTTAGTAGTCCCAAAATATGAATTTTTTGTAATTAGTAATTTCGAAGATATAATCATCTGAAAAAAAAATTTGCCCGACAATTTCTTTTTATCCCCCTGCCCCCCTTTTTGGACGCCAATGGATAAAAAAATTAAATTATTTTTAAAGTTTGCCCCATAATCCTCTTCATACCTCTGCTAAATTTCAGCTTCCTATCCGCATTCATGGTGGAGATATTAGCAAGTGGAGATTTTGACTCTTTCCCTCTCCCCGCTAATGGAGCTCACTTACCCAATCAAAAATCCACCCAAAAACTAATTTTCTACCTTTAACGGTCTCGGAGATATGAGTCCGTATGAACGGCGTACGGCGCGACGGATTTGTTTTTTGCATTTTTAGGCCAATTTAGTCATGAAACGCGAAAAAAAAATTTCAGGGTAGCAATTTTTTTTTCTGTGTCGATCACAATACTTTATTATTAGAAAAATAAAGTAAAATCGAAATAGTGAAAAGACAAATGTATTTAAAAAGATTTAGTCACGATTTAGAGTGTTCGAAATTAGCATCTCAAAGCAATGTAATTTAAATTTTTAATTTCGTAGACCGCATTTAGGACCAAAGAGCATCGAACTTCCAAATATAAAATCTTACACAAATCTTGCAACATTATATCAGATTTATGAATTGTATTGTGTTCGTCTTTCTAGTGTTTCGGAACGAAACCACTGAGCTTCAACTTTCTAACAAATCGAAATTAATCGGCTTTGAATTTCGGAACCAACACTACGCTATATATTTCAAGGAAATGTTCGAATCTGAAAACTTCAACTACCGCATTTTTCATTCGCCATTACAATACATCTCTCATCACAGTTCTCACAAACGACTCAATTCAATATCCAGTTCCTGCAAATCACTCAAACATGATTGCTGGGTGGATACTTTATTTTTGATATGCACCTAAATAACCATTTTATGACAAAAATGGCCGAAAATAATTACTTCTTTATTTTTCCCCCATTTTCGTTCGAGTAGAGTGGCCCATAATAAACAAGCATGGAAAATAGCTTCGAGCCCCATATAATTACTAATTAATTTGGGGTCATTATCCAGTTTAATTTATACCCGATTGTATCGTCCTACTTATCAACTACATACGAACCAAACTCAATTTAGAAATACTCGTACTCCAACCACAGTCTGCGATTTCAGTCAATTTCGGAGTTGTTCGACTTAATATGTACTCAAATACTATTCGTTTAGATGGTCAGGTCTCCTGTGGCAACCGAATTATCTCTATTTCCATGACCTGAACTTGCCATTTTTCTCGTATCATATAACAACCAATCTAGATTAAATTTTTTTTGCATCTAATCGACTTACTTGCATCCGTTTTAAAGGATACGACCAAGAGCTAAATTCCAACCATATATAATTAAAAAATAACATTACAGAAGCAACGGAATGATTCTTGGTCAAGAGTAGATATCCTGTGGGAAATCGATCTGAAAATTGAAGTAAAATATTTTCCTTGAAACAGAAGATATTTGCATTCCGAATTGAAAAGAAAACCATTCCATTCATCCATGTAGAAAGTGGTTTGTACTTGCGGTGAGAATTTTACGTCAGAGTTAAATAAACTCTGTCCGAAATTGCTCTCGGAAGAGTAGTTAAACGTTTGACAAATTTTCGAACGAAATTGTTAATAACCTAATTTCATACCTCGATGCTCTACATATACGTACAGAGCAAGAAATGTTATAAGAATAATGTCTTCTTCTTCAATGGGACTACAGCTGAAATCCGGATTTAACTTTCTGTCGTTCAGGTGCCTAAAGATTTATTTTCTAATATGGATAAGTTGTTTACCCTTTGCAGAACCTCTTATTTGCGAAAATTTTAATAATCATAGATTAAGGTTGTTGGTATTTCGCGGCGACGACTGGGATTGGAACTCACGACAATCGCATTCTAAGCCAGCACTCATTAGACAACACCCAGAAACCAAAGAATATTATACAAAAATCAATTATGACACAGCCTAATTTTTTCGAGATGAGTGTATGTTCTAGAATAATTTTAAGATACTGTTAAGCACGTTTTGGCGGTAGTACCAATGAAGAAGAATATAAGGAGCTGAAATTCGTCGAGAGGAACGAAGCAAAAATAAAATGTATTTGCCTGAAATATTTGTGTAGTAGCAGAACAGTAGAGTCATTAAAAAATGTTTTAAGTGTTTAAGGGTTACATAAAAATAAAGAATAATATTGATCTATCGATATTTGAAATATTTCACTTTTAACAAAATTTTCGCAATGTTAATGCAAAATAAATTCGTATGTAAACATAATAGGACTACGATTGGGCGTAAATCCCAATCATGCGATACTCCAGAACCTAGAGATATTTTAAGGAATTTTGTATGGGGAGTGGTAGAAGGGATGACGGCATTGAACTAATTTTTTTACATCCATCCTAGAGTTATCAATCATCATAAAAATAATATGTTAACAATTTCAGATCAATAGCTCTTATTGTTTTTAAGGAAATTCGATTATTGTCAAATTCCGAAATTGAACCATTTTGTATGGCCCGTTCACGAACTTGACTTTATAGCTGAAAAGAAAGTACAGCGATTCTTGAACTGAAGTTTTTTTTCCCACCAACTGTTTTACATACAGATGCTCACAAAATTATTTGGTCACTCTGGAATACGAGCTAAGTGCGTCATTTTAAGGCACTAAAAGGGGTGATAGTAAGGGTCGGTGGATGTTAATAGTTTTTTCATTGATTGCTTGAATCACGTCCAATATTCCTTGTATAAAATGTCAGTTTCATAGACGAAGTTGCATAGAATTTTCATAAGATTCGGAGTATTTTACATTCACGAAACCAAACATTTGTATGGGAGGGGGTAGAGGAGGTAGGGGATTCGTAAAAATTGTGACGCAAATCTATTTCCTTTCTCATGTATAGTGCTCGTACAAAATTTAAAATTCGTAGCTTTTAATTTGTTGGTTATAAGTTAATTTAATGAAATAGGTATATCGAAATGATACTTTTGTATGGGACGGGGTAGAAGGGCAAGCGCGATTGCTAAACTTTTAAAGGAATTTCATTTCAATTATTTTTTTCATGCAAAATTTTAAATGGATAGCTTTTAAGAATTAGCTGATAACTAATTTCTTAAAAATGCTCGAAAAAATAATTTTGTATGGGAGGGGGTAGAAGAGGTAGGTGAATTGCAAAATTTGTGAAACAATTTTCTTTTTCTTCTCTTGTAAGTTACTCGTAAAAAATTTCAAGTTCGTAGCTTTTAATTTGTTGGTTATTAGTTGATTTAATGAAATTGGTCGAAATCATACTTTTGTATGGGAGGGGGTAGAAGGGCAAGCGCGATTTCAAAACTTTTAAAATAATTTCATTTCAAATATTTTTATAAGTTATTATGCAAAATTTCAAATTGATAGCTTTTAATAGTTAGGTGATAATTAGTTTCTTAAAAATGGTGGAAAAAATAATTTTGTATGGGAGGGGGTAGAAGTTTTGAAGGTATTCGACCAGTTAATATTTTATACTTTTAGGGATTTTTTTTAAATGTATTTCCCAAATTTTCAAGTTTCTACCTTAAAGTTACATCCAAAAATTTTCAGTTTTCGTGTTTTTTTCGCTGCATATGAAACACCTTGTGCCCATTAGGCCGGGGTGGTCGGTTCGTAACAATTGTGGATCAAATTATTATTTTTTTTCTATGTATATCAAATAGATGTATCCACATGCCAAATTTAAAGTGTCTAACTTTGACCAGAGTCCTAAAAAAATCACTCAATATTTTCAAAATTTTTGCTTACCACCTCCCTCCCTTTACACCCCCTAACTTAAAATTTCTATCAAAATTAAATATTGTGTAGTTCTACAGTCTGACAAATTTTCGTTTTGATATCTGTACTATTTTTTGAGATATAAGGATTTGTAATTTTGAAAAGTCCGCCATATTTCAAATGCTACCCATTTCTCCCCACTACTATTATTTCAATATATTATATATTTTTTGTATTTTCTTAGTATAGCTTAATAAACATTTCAAGTTTCAATTACATAGCTTAAGAGATAGTTGAGATATTCATTTTTAAGTGTTTTTCTTTGCACCCCCCGTGACCCTCCCCCTTACAATAATTAGCCACTCACTAAGCTGATTTTGATAGAATGGCACTTTGATGCTCCCAAAATATGAACTATTTAAGATAAGTAATTTCGAGGATATAATCATTTGAAAAAACAATTTGGCCGACAATTTGTTTTTAGCCCCCCCCTTATCGGACGTCAATGGATAAAAAAATTAAATTATTTTTGAAGTTTGTCCCACAACCCTCTCTATATGTCTACTAATTTTCAACTTTCTATCTGCATTCGTGAGGGAGATATTAGCAAGTGTAGTTTTCGACTTTTTCCCTCCCCCCGCCTCCCCCTTCCCCTTAACACCCCCTAAAATTTAGAAAATAGAGCTCACTTACCCAACCAATAGTCCACCCAAAAACAAACATTCCACCTTTAACGGTCTTGGAGATATGAGTCCATATGTACGGCGTACGGCCGGACGGATTTTTACTTTATTATTCTAATAATAAAGTATTGTGATCGGCACAAGAAAAAAAAAACTTTGCTACCCTGAAATTTTTTTTTCGCGTTTCATGACTAAATTAGCCTAAAAATGCAAAAAAAAAAAAATCCGTCTGTCTGTACGCCGTCCGCCGTACGCCGACGTGTACGCTCAGCGCACATTAACTCCCAAACCCTTCAAGATAGAAAGTTCATTTTTGGAGGGATTATAGGTAGTTGCGGATCTCAGGCGGATACCCATTTTGGGGGGTGTATGAGTTCAGGGGGAGGCAGGGGGAGGCAGGGGGAGCGCTTAAACCGAAAAAGATGAGTTCAAATATCTCAACCATGGTTACAGCTAGGAAACTAAAAATCAACATACTTATAGAAGAGTTTGTAAGACAGCTTTTAAAAATAATTTAATTTTTTTATCCATTGGGGTGCGAAAAGGGGGGGCTAAAAACAAATTGTCGGCCGAACTGTTTTTTCAAATGATTATATCTTCGAAATTACTTATTGCAAAAAATTCATATTTTGAGACCATTAAGATGGCATACGGATGTGCTAGAATCAGTTTAGATAGAAGCTAAATATTGTAAGGGGAAGGGTCAGGGGGTTGCAAAGAAAAAAACTTAAAAATTAATATCTCGACTATCTCTTAAGTTATGTAATTGAAACTTGAAACGTGTACTAAGCTTTATTAGCATAATTTGAAAAAAATACAACATGTGGAGATAATAGTAGTGGGGGGAAATGGCGGGCATTTCAAAAATGGCGCACTTTCCAAAACTACAAATCACCAAAACTCAAAATTGAATACAGATATCAAATCAAAAATGTCAGATTGTAGAGCTATATAGTTTTTAATTTTGGTAAGAAATTTAAGCTGGGGGGTGTAAGGGGAGGGAGGTGGAAAGCGAAAATGTTGAAAATTTTGAGTGATTTTTTTATGGCTCTCGTAAAAGATACAAAGTTTAAATTTTGCACGTCGACATATCTATTTAATGTACACAGAAAAAAAATAATAATTTGTTCCAAAATTGTTATGCACCGAAGTGGAGGTCTAACGTGCACAAAGTGTTTCATGTGCAATGAAAAAACACATAAACTGAAAATTTTTGAATGGAATTCTTAGGTAGAAACTTGAAAATTTGGGAAATGCATTTAAAAAAAATCTATAAGAGTTTGAAATATTAGTTGGTTGAATATCTTTAAAACTTCTACCCCCTCCCATACAAAATTATTTTTTCGACCATTTTTAAGAAATCAATTATCACCTAACGATTACATACTATCAATTTAAAATTTTGCACAAAAACTTACAAAAATAGTTGAAATAAAATTACGTTAAAAGTTTTGAGATCGCACTTGCCCTTCTACCCCCTCCCATACAAAAGTATGATTTCGACCAATTTCATTAAATCAACTATTAACTAACAAATTAAAAGCTACAAACTTGAAATTTTGTACATGCAGCTTACAAAAGAAACGAAATAAAACTGCATCACAAATTTTACGATTCCCCTACCTCCTCTACCCCCTCTCATACAAATGTCTGGTTTCGTGAATTTAAAATACACCGAATCTAATGAAAATTCTATGCAACTTCGTCTAGGAAACTGACATTCTATACAAAGAATATTGGATTTGGTTCAAGCAATCACTTAAAAAACTATTTACATCCACCCACCCTTACTATCACCCTCCCCCCTCCCTTCATGAAAACTCAAACTTGTATAAATAAAGGAATGAAATATGGAGCGTTTCCGGAAAGTGTTAAATTGAGAACTGCCCTGCTCAACAAGCTCCTTTCACTTAGTCTTCCCTAACCACTCTAACCTGACTTTCTACGCATGCGCATTTTGTCCCAAAAATAATAAAGTTTCGCCCGACTTGTTGGCAGTTTATTTTTTTGTATTTTTAAGCTAACTTAGTCATAAAACGCGAAAAAAAAAATTTCAGGGTAGCAAACTTTTTTTTTTCTTGTGTCGATCACAATACTTTATTATTAGAATAATAAAGTAAAAGTAAAAACTAGAATTTGATGACGGGATATTGTAAATGTAAAAACAATACTTTTATTATTATTTTAATAATAAAGTATTGTGATCGACTTGGGGAAAAAAAAATTTGCTACCCTGAAACTTTGTTTTTTCGTGTTTTATGACTAAATTAGCCTAAAAATGCAAAAAAAAAAAAAATCTGTCTGTCTGTACGCCGTACGCCGACGTGTACGCTCAGCACACATTAACTCCCAAACCCTTTGGGGGATTGTAGATAGTCGCGGATCTCAGACGGATACCCATTTAGGGTGTAATGGTTCAGGGGGGCGGGGGGAGCGCTTAAACCGAAAAATACGAATTCAAATAACTCAACCATGGTAACAGCTAGGAAGCTGAAACTAATATACATATAGAGGGGTTTGTGGGACAACTTTTAAAAATAATTTAATTTTTTTATCCATTGGGGTGCGAAAAGGGGGGTCTAAGAACCAATTGCCAGCCGAATTTTTTTTTTCAAATGATTATATCTTCGAAATTACTTACCATAAAAAATTGCTATTTTAAGGCCTTTAAGGTGGCATATATGTAGATCCACTAGAATCAGTTTAGATAAAAGCTAATTATTGTTAGGAGGAGGGTTAGGGGGGGTGCAAGGAAAAACACTTAAAAAAACAATATCTCGGCTATTTATTAAACTATGTAATTGAATCTTAGAAGCTATATTAAGCTATACTAGAGAAATAGGAAAAAAATATAACATTTGGACAAAATAGTAGTGGGGGGAAATGGGGACCATTTCAAAAATGATGCACTTTCCAAATTCAAATTTTGTCAAACTGTAGAACTAAGTAGTTGTTAAATTTGGTAAAAATTTTACTTCGGGAGGTGTAAGGGGAGGGAGGCGGTAACCAAAAATGTCGAAAATTTTTAGTGAATTTTTAAGGGCTCTGGTGAAAGATACAAAATTTAAAATTTCCATGTGGATACATCTATTTGTTGTACATACAGAAAAAATAATAAAAATTTCACAATTGTTATGCACCGACCCCCCTGGTCTACCGTGCACAAGGTGTTTCATGTACAATGATAAAACCACATAAACTGAAAATTTTTGAATGAAATTTGAAGGTAGAAACTTGAAAATTTGCGAAATGCATTTACAAAAAAATCTTTAAAAGAATGAAATATTAACTGGTTGAATACCTTGAAAGCTTCTACTCCCTCCCATACAAAATTATTTTTTCGACCATTTTTAAGAAATTTTAAAAGCTATCAATTTGAAATTTTGCACAAAATCTTTTGAAAATAGATGAAATAGAACTGCGTCACCATTTTTGAGATCACACTTGCCTTTCTACCCCCTCCCATACAAAAGTATGATTTCGACCAATTTCAATAATATAACTGCTAACCAACAAATTAAAAGCTACGAACTTGAAATTTTGTACGAGCACCTTAAGAGAGAAAGAAAAGAAAATTGTGTCACAAATTTTGCGATTCCCCTACCTCTTCTACCCCCTCCCATACAAAATTATTTTTTCGAGCATTCTTAAGAAATCATTTATCAGCTAACTCTTAAAAGCTATCAATTTCAAATTATGCACAAAAACTTAACTTAAAAATAATTGAAATGATATTACTTCAAAAGTTTTGCAATCGCGATTGCACTCCTACCCCCTCTCATACAAAAGTATCATTTCGACCTATTTCATTGAATCAACTAATAACCAACAAATTAAAAGCTACGAACTTGAAATTTTGTACGAGCACACCACAAGAGAAAGAAAATAAAATTGCGTCACAAATTTTACGAATCCCCTACCTCCTCTACTCCTTCCCATACAAATGTTTGGTTTCGTGAATGTAAAATACACCGTATCCTATGAAAATTCTATGCAACTTCGTCTATGAAACTGACATTCTATACAGAGAATATTGGACGTAATTCAAGCAATCAATTAAAAAACTATTAACATCCACCCACTCTTACTATCACGCCTCACCCCTCCCCTCATAAAAACTCAAACTTGCATAAATAAACGAACGAAATATTGATTATATGTACTGGAGTTTTGAACGTTTCCGCAAAGTGTTAAATTGACAATTGCCCTGCCCAAGAACTCCCTTTCACTTATTCTTCCCTAACCACTCTAACCTGCATATTGACTTTCCACACATACGTAACTTGTCCCAAGAATAATAAAGTTTCGCCCGACTTGTTGGCAGTTTATTTATAATTTAAGTAGTTCAAATGAATTTATTAAATTAAAAAGAAAATAAAAGATTGAAAATTCATCTCACAAAATTACTTAGTCATTTTTACTGTCTACTGTCTTTAATCGAACGTTATAATTTTGCGGGTTAATTTCGTCTGATGTAATACTTAAACGAGTTCCCTGATGGTGTTATTTCAATCTGCAATCAGTTCAATCTCATCAAAATGGGTCGTGGTAAAGAATTGGAAAATGATTTACGGAAAACAATAATAAGTTTAGCTTTAAAGGGAAAATCTTATCGTGAAATTGCAGGAATTGTTAATAAACCGTATTCCACAAAGTTAAGTGTACTAAAACTTAACCAGAAAATGCGAGAACCTACAGGACGACAAGTAGCTGATGAAACGGTGCGCAGAATTCTTCACCGACAAGGGTATAACGGAAGATTCGCTAGAAAAAAAACCATACATATCAGCTGCAAATCGAATCGAACGAGTGGAATTCGCTAAAAACTATTTGGAGAAGGATAATTCATTCTGGGAGACTGTTATTTGCAGATCGAAATCAAAAAGTGTGGAGAAAAACAAGCAAAGCTTTCTAGAATGTAGAAACCAATCTTGTCGAAAAACACGTTTTACCGAAATAACACAAAAGCATAATTAAATCAAAGTAAACACGGAAATATTACGCGAGTGCATACATTTTCGTAATAACTAAAATTCTACAGTTTTCCGTGCGGAAATTAACCAAAGAACTCTGCACAATATGAATGACAGATTCACTTCGATGGGCGGAACCGAGATTTGATTTGGATCGCACTTTTTCAATTAAAAATCTATTGCACTGATATCAATGTGCAATAATTACTTGCTGAGCACTATTAATAAAGTACCTTGGAAAGCTGAACTATTTTTAACACTGCATTTAAGAAGAAACGCAATTCTTACGAAGCCCGCCATGTCTGCTACATTATTTATTTATGTTCGGGGAACACGTGAGAGCACTGCGGCCTTTTTGGCCTATTGTGCGATTATTGCCCCTATACCCTACCATAACTCAATAGCTTTAGCTAATTTGAGTATCTGTAAGGGAGCCATGTTGGCTAGTTCCTCGGTGGAAATGAAACCTTTCCCCAGAAGATTATACCTTTTCCTTGCCACTGCTTCACAGTGGCATAGGATATGTATTGTCGTTTCCGAGTCTTCGAGACAGAGACGGCAGATGTCGGTTTCAGCTAAGCCCATATTATTGAGGTTGTGGTTCACTCCACTGTGCCTCGTCATTAGGCCAATTAGCGTACTAATATCGCTCTTCCTGAATTTTAGGATATCTTCCACTTTGTTTTTTTTGTAGTATGATTAGTTTTTTTGAGGTTGATAAGCCTGGAAGTCTATTCCAGTAGATTTTGTGTTCTTGTTCAACCCACTTCTTAAGTGTCGAGCTTTGATGCCGTTTTGGTTTTCCGCAGAATGGCTCTGGACCAATAAAGTTTTTTTCCGCGCCATTTTTTGCAAGGCGATCAGCCTCTTCGTTTCCCTCAATTCCCATATGTCCTGGTGCCCACATTAAGGTTACGTCGTTCCTTTTCCCCAGGATGATTAGGTCTTGAAGACAGTCCCAAACTAACCTCCATCCGTGTTTATTGGATGTTAGGGCTTTGAGAACCGCCTGACTATCCGATAGGATATAAATTGATTTGTTGCGATGAGCTCTCCTTATATTCTCTTGAATACATAGCTCCATTGCAATTAATTCCGCCTGGAATATTGTGGCTTCTTTGCCGAGTGGTTTTGAAACCGAGAAGTTAGGGCCTTTGACTCCGGCTCCTGTCCCCTCAGAGGTGCGCGAACCATCTGTATATCAGATGGTTGATCCTTCTTCCATTTCAGGTAGCAAGGATTGCCAGTCCTTGCGTTCTCTGATTACAACTTTGAAGGGGGTTTCAAAGTAATATTTTGTCGGCATAGGATCCCATAGTGTGGAGGTTAGAACCTCCAATTTTGGGTTTCTTAGGATTTTGAGGTGCCCTCTAAAATCCCCTGGTTTGTACTTGTTTTCCCTCTGTATGCATAACACCCCTTTGATAGCTTCCTTTTTTATTTGTAGATGTATCGGAGGGATGTTAAGGAACATTTCCATTGCCGCTGTGGGACAGGTTTTCATAGCTCCTGTGATACCAAGACAAGCTAGCCTTTGGATTATTTGTAGCGTAAGCTGTGCTTTTCTTTGTAAAGTTTTAGTCCACCATATCGTTGATCCGTATGTGACTATTGGAAGAATGATTGTCTGCTACATACAAAAGCTAGCGAATTTGTATGGAACTGTCAGTTTTGTTATGATTTGAACATGCAAACCGACTCACCCAACCCACAAACTGAGAAATAATGGTTTGTATGGGACATGGTATGTATGGGACATGCAGCTTTTGAATGGGACATTTGAGGTGGAACATTGTACCACCTCAAATTTCAAATGAGCCCCTCATACAAACTTGGGACAGAAATTCTTGTCCTACCCAACACTACTGCTCGTCGACTGTCCCAACCGTAATCATGATGGAAAGCTGAACTATTTTTAACACTGCATTTAAGAAGAAACGCAATTCTTACGAAGCCCGCCGTGTCTGCTACAATGTACAAAAGCTAGCGAATTTGTACGGAACTGTCAGTTTTGTTATGATTCCAACACGCAAACCGACTCACCCAACCCACAAACCGAGAAAGTAGTGGCAGTAGTAGCGCAAGCATTGCATTACGCTTTGACTCTCGATGACCGCTCGGCTAACTGTTCGATGTATTAGGCCCTCGATGACGACAGCTGATGCTGATAATGTTGTTTTTTTTATTCTTACAAAATAACTAAACTAATTAATGATTGTTGCAGGTAAATGAGATTGATTTGCAATTGGAGAAGGGTGACTTTGTTTAATAACAATATAATTACATTTTCCTTCTATATAAGAAAATTAATTATTTCTTTCCAGGTGGGTTTTGTCGCTCGCCATCGAATGTAACGATTCATGATGATAGAGGGACTTTTACCATAAATAATTCATTTTAAATTCCCTCTAACTACTAGCTTCATTAAGAGTTGCTGCTTCGTTACATTTTCGATTTTATATTGGGTAATTTGGACCCAAGGCGTTTTGCCACAGAAGCTCATTTGAGGGAAATACGGGTGTTCCGAAGTAGAAAGCTGGAGCGATAATCCTATGAGTGAGTTTTCTTGACTCGTCATCGTTCGAGTGAAATTGCAACGTTACCTTGCCGTACTTGACGAGCCGCCACTGAACAGTATATTAATTATGCACCGACATCGGAAATGTATGGTCCGTACTGTCCTACTATATTATACAAATTAGCCGCCCATATAACATAGTTTTACTTGTACAGTAGCGATATGCTACGAAAGATTTCATTCAAATTGATCTAAAAATTTCTGAGATTGAGATAACATTAAGATAAACCATGAAAATGCGTAATCTGTATTTCTCTGACGCATGATAGAAAAATTATTTATGAAATATGAAATATCTGTGGCAATTGTGAATTACCAATTAAATTGTTCAACTTATATTAAATTAATATTTTTCGTGAACTTTAAAAAAAAAAATTATTACTGAAATTTGTTGCCTTTAAATCGCTCAAAACACATTTCCGCTTAAATTAATAATTTCCAACACTGTTTTCTTAGCGCAATCAAATTCCCCCGATATTTCCAACGGCTTCCTCTTCAATTTCTCAAACATACCCTCGTATATTTATTTTTCCAGCTATGATTTATATTTCATACGGATTCGAGTAAATTTAATTAGACCGATAATTGCCATGGTTCAATTTCAAGGATGATTATAGCTTCATCCAGAAAAAAAAAAATTATCAAAATACCAAAATAAAATCCATCAGCCATTTATTTTTTATTGGCAATTCGTTATTTAAATTTATTTTTTATTGCGCAGCCAGAGTAACTAAAAATAAAGAGAGAAAAAAATATGAAGCCAAAGTTTATTTTTACTGACAGGTGAGAAAATTAATTGCCCATGAGTGTAAAAGAAATAAAATATGTATGTTTGAAAACTTGTAGAGGTTTTATATGGCGCACACAGATGTAATAAACAAAATTCAAAAGGATTTACCTTTATGTAAGTAGATGAAATTGAATTAAACGAATTTTTCAGATTTGTTAAAGTTCTGTGGTTTTTCTGCTTAATTGACGCTTTCTTCTTTTGTAGCGAATGGAATTGGGGCTCAGAAAATTGCAAACGATCTTGCCAATGAAATAAACAAAGAATGAAAAATTCAAATTCAATTTAATGCGTTGTTCTTGGTCAGGGGGACAGACACCACGAGAAGGCTGTGTCTATGCCCAGCAAGCATGGCGATAAGACTGCAATATTAAATCGATATCATACAGGCAACTATCGCTGCAATATCATATTCTTATCGAATGCGATAACGCCTGCTAGAGGAAGGGTTGACACTAATTCTTATCGCATGGACTGATCCCATTCTTGCCGAAGAGACTTATCGCATTCTTATCGTATCGACAGATATCGCCAAAATGCTTACGAATACTATGCAGGGGCAATAATTGTTGCATTCACAAATTCTTGTCTTTTTATCGTCATCGCGATTCGTAGCCAGGTGACGAGAAAGATTTCGCCAAATTATCGCCCAGTTAATAAAAGATCAAGGACTTTCGTAATTTTATCGTTAGAGGCGATAATTTACTATTACCGTTTCTATCGCCATTACGATTTATCGCGAGATCGTTTGCTGGGTTAGCACTACCAACTCGTTGAAATTCAACTTTGCCAACTAAGATTTTATAACTTCGTAGCAATTTATATTAATTCCATTAAAAATCCGTTACAAAGACCGCCCATTTTGATTTTAGCCCCATTTTTTCGTGTTGGTCGTGAAGTGTGTGACAGTTGTGTCTCGTGAATATTGAGGTTTAGTGATGGAGAATTACATGGACACATAACTTTTAGAAATGGTGAAAGTCCACTATCGAAGTGCTGAAAGTTCTGCGGAGACGGTTAGAAAATGTCGTTCGGTCACCATAACGCACCTTCTCGCCGTGCAGTGGTCCGATTAATCCAGTAAATTGAGGCGAATGGGTCAGTTCAAACCGAGAAATGATCTGTCCGTGATCGTTAAGCTCGGTCTAATGAAAACATTGCAGCTGTTCGTGAGAGTGTTGACCAAAATCTTTCCACCTCGATTCGCCATCGTTCTCAGCAATTAAAATTTTCACGAAGCATGCTTACAAGATTGAGTTGACACAACAATTGAAGCCAGCAGACAATGCGTAGCGCCAAACATTCACACATTGGATCTTAGAGCAAACCAAGTGAATGGTGATTTTTCGAAGACAATCATCTTCTCTGATGAGCCGCATTTCGAACTTGGTGGCTATGTCAACATTTTGGGCTGCGCGAGTAATTGGACCGTTTTTCTTCAGAATGTGGAAGGCACTGCAGATGATAAACATCTTCCTCAGGCGTCAAATTGCTAAAATGGATCTTGAAGACATGTTCTTTCAACAGGATGGCGCAACCTGCCACACAGCGAACGAAACGATGGAATTGTTGAAGACGAATTTGACGGAAGAGTTATCTCGCACCGCGGCGATGTGAATTAGCCACCAAGTTCATGCGATTTGACGATATTGGATTTCTTTTTTTTGGGGTTTTTTGAAATCAAAAGTATAAGCTAATAGCTCAAAAACGATTTCTGAATTTAAAGTCAAGATTTGTCGCGCCATTGATGACATTAAGCCTGTACTGTGCCAAAATGTCATTTTAAATTTCGACGAGAGGATCAACGATTGCCATTAGGCACGAGGCGGCCATTTTTTGGGTATTCTGTTCCATACATAACCTCCATGTCTACACACTTTTCTAAAATAAAAACATAACACGACTATGATTGGGCGTAAAGCCTAATCGTGCGATATACTAGATGAAAGAGAATTTATTTCATTTTAAGAAATTTTTTAGAGGAAGTGGTGGAGGGACTGACAGCATTGAAATACTTTTTTCACATTACGCTAGAGTTGTCACCAAAATGTTTTATAGGAAAGTTAGAATTAAAAAATTTAGTAGGTACTGAGAAAATTAGTGTATTGGATTGAGTTAAATGGCGCAGTTTTTATGGGAGGTAGTACAAGGAGGGGCGAGCTCTTAATGACTTTTTAGAAATAACTAAAAACATCATTTTACTTTATTATTTTAATAATAAAGTATTGTGATCGACTTGGGAAAAAAAAAAAATTTGCT
This sequence comes from Chorisops tibialis, assembly GCA_963669355.1. NCBI lineage: Eukaryota > Metazoa > Arthropoda > Insecta > Diptera > Stratiomyidae > Chorisops > Chorisops tibialis. Next base: position 62,776,908 of record OY770264.1, on the reverse strand, counting down.
ACCCTGAAATTTTTTTTTTTCGCGTTTCATGACTAAATTAGCCTAAAAACGCAAAAAAAAAAACATAAAAGAATTATGATTGGGCATAAAGCCCAATCATATGATACTCTAGATGAAATGAGAAAGAGTTCAATGAACCGGAAAATATGTCACCCCCAATTCTTTTAAATAATTAATAGTGACTTTTGTATGGGAGGTGGTAGAAGAAGATGGGGAAGGTTTGTAATTTTTGGATATGACACCTAATGTGGTATGCAAAATATTTCGTGCTGAATTTAAGGTTTGTAGCTTTCATGATTTTCAATTGGACATAGTTTTCCTGAAATTGAGGCATTTGTATGGGAGGTGGCAAAGGAAGTGGAGCATTAAAGATGATTTTGAAACTGCTTATCATCATCCTTGTCACCACGCTTTGATTCAATTTCAAATTCGATAGTTCTAATATATTCGAAGGAGAAATGCTTTTCTTGAATTTATAATACAGATATTTGTATGGGAGGGGGTAGAAGGAGTAAAGAGGAGTTGATAAGTTTTTTTTAGAATTTATTGCAATTATTGAAAAACAAATTCTGGCAAAATTTGAAGTTTATACTTTTTCTAGTTTTAATGAAAATCGATATAATGCACTTAACAAAAATTATACATTTGTATGGGAGGGGGTAGAAGGAGTGTAGGGATCAAAACACATTTCTTTCCCGTTATTGATATTTCTATTTGTATACTTTATGAATAATATTAAGTTGATAGCTTTAACAGTTTCGAAGAAAACTAATTTATTTTAAACTTCAAAATTTCGTGAAATTTGTATGGGAAGGGGTAGAAGGAGTGAGGTGAAGTTGATAATTTTTTCAATTCTGATTGAAATTTTAATAAAATTAATTCTGGCAAAAATTCGTTTTTATAACTTTGCTAGTTTCAATGAAAATCGAAAAACTGCATTTTTCAAAACTATGCATTTGTATGGGAGGGGGTAGAAGGAGAGACGGGATCGGATCAATACTCCGTCATATTAATGGCATTTATATCATAATACTATGACCCAAATTTCAAATCGATAGCTTAAATAGTTTCAGAGGAAAATCAATTTCTGAAAATTTCAGAATTTCGTGAAATTTGTATGGGAGGGGGTAGAAGGAGTGGGGGGATGTGGCCCGTTCACAAACTTAAAGTTTCTTTTTTGCTAAAAATCACACACAACAAATTTCAGCACGATAGCTCAAAGCGTTCGAGAGTTATGCTGTAGACAGACGGACAGACGGACAGACAGCAACTCGGAATCGAAGTTTTTGAGCGAAAACAAATATTTCTGTACCCTTGGCGGCTCTGTGCGAGCATTATTTCTTAGCGTTACAAACGGTAAAGCAAACACAATATACTCTCAGATTTCATCTAGAGTATAAAAATCCGTCTGTCTGTACGCCGTCCGCCGTCCGCCGTACGCCGACGTGTACGCTCAGCGCACATTAACTCCCAAACCCTTCAAGACAGAAAGTTCATTTTTGGAGGGATTGTAGGTAGTTGCGGATGTCAAACGGATACTCATTTTGGAGGGTGTACGAGTTCAGGGGAGGCAGGGGGAGCACTTAAACCGAAAAATACGAATTCAAATATCTCAACCATGGTTACAGCTAGGAAACTAAAAATCAACACACATATAGAGGACTTTGTAGGACAACTTCTAAAAATAATTTAATTTTTTTATCCATTGGTGTGCGAAAAGGGGGGGCTCAGAACCAATTGTCGGCCGAATTTTTTTTTCAAATGATTATATCTTCGAAAGTACTTCCCATAAAAAATTGATATTTTGAGACCATTAAAATAGCATACGGATGTGCTAGAATCAGTTTAGATAGAAGCTAATTATTGTAAGGGAGAGGGTCAGGGGGGGGGGGTGCAAAGAAAAACACTTAAAAATTAATATCTCAACTGTCTCATAAGCTATGTAATTGAAACTTGAAATGTATACTAAGCTTTACTAGCGACATATGAAAAAAATATAATATGTGGACATTATAGTAGTGGGGGGAAATGGGGAGCATTTCAAAAATGGCAAACATTCCAAAACTACAAATCATCAAATCTCAAAATTGAGTACAGATATCAAATCAAAAAGGTGGTAAAAGATACATAGTTTAAATTTTGCACGTCGACACATCTATTTGATATAGATAAAAAAAAAATAGTAATTTGTTCCAAAATTGTTATGCTCCGAAGTGGGGGTCTAACGTGCACAAGGTGTTTCATGTGGAATGAAAAAACACATAAACTGAAAATTTTTGAATGAAATTCTTAGGTAGAAACTTGAAAATTTGGTAAATGCATTTAAAAAAAAAATCAAAAAGTTTGAAATATTAACTGGTTGAATACCTTGAAAGCTTCTATCCCCTCCCATACAAAATCATTTTTTCGACCATTTTTAAGAAATTAATTATCACCTAACCAGTAAAAGGTATCAATTTGAAAGTTTGCACAAAAACCTACAAAAATAATTGAAATAAAATTACGTTAAAAGTTTTGAAATCACACTTGCCCTTCTACCCCCTCCCATACAAAAGTATGATTTCGACCAATTTCATTAAATCAACTAATAACCAACAAATTAAAAGCTACGAAATTGAAATTTTGTACGAGCACATTTCAACAAAAAAAAACGAGAATTCTATTACAAGTTTTACTATTCCCTTACCTCCTCTACCCCCTCCCATACAAAATTATTTTTTCGAGCATTTTTAAGAAATCAGTTATCAGCTATCTCTTAAAAGCTATCAATTTCAAATTTCGCATGAAAACTTATAAAAATAATTCAAATGAAGTTGCTTTAAAAGTTTTTAAATCGCGCTTGCCGTTCTACCCCCTCCCATACAAAACTATGATTTCTACCAATTTCATTAAATCAACTAATAATCAACAAACTAAAAGCTACGAACTTGAAATTTTATACAAGCACCTTACAAGAGAAGCGAAATAAAACTACATATCAAATTTTACGATTCCCCTACCTTCTCTACCACCTCCCATAAAAATTTTCGGTTTCGTGAATGTAAAATACACCGAATTTTATGAAAATTCTGTGCAATTTCGTCTTTGAAACACATTCTATACAGAGAATATTGGACGTGATTCAAGCAATTATTAAAAAGCTGTTAACATCCACCCACCCTTACTATTACCCCTCCTCCTCCCCTCATAAAAACCCAAACTTGCAGAAACGAATGAAATATTGTTAAATTGACAACAGCCCTGCCCAAGAAATCCCTTTCACCTAGCTTTCCCTAACGACTTTAACCTGCATATTGACTATCCACTCATCCGCAACTTGTCTCAAGAATAATAAAGTTTCGCCCGACTTGATGGCAGTTTATTTTTAAAAATATTAAGTGACCTTATAAATATGAAACGGACCTTATATGGCGGAAAATCCGTTAAATTGATACACACGCGGGCAATGTGCTGGAATTATGCGTCGACCGGGATTTAATCTCACGACCTTCGCATTGTAGACCAACACGCTACCCACTAGGCTACACCATAGCTAAAGTTCAATAAGACTGTAGATAAAACTTATTTTTTAGATCATTCAATATTAGCTCAACGAAACGTTTTCAACCACACTAAGTTTGTGTCACTACACGGGACTCGTTTGGCACGAGTTTTGAAAATTACATTTTTTATCTTTATTTTAGTTACAAAGGTTACTATAATATTATTATGTGTACTTCATGTCCTTGTGGCTTTCCGTTGTTCTATTCTACGGCGTTCACTCTATTACAACATTGCTCCATTTTGTTATGTCGAAATCTATACATATAAATATAATTGTAGTGTCTGTCGGTTATTTGCTTATAAATGGCTATAAGTTAGTTTTTTGAGTTATTTTAGCACTAACTAAGCATAAAAACTCATTTTTGAAATTTTTGTCTGTCTGTCTGTCTGTACGACCGCTTTTCACGCACAAACGGCTGAACCGATTGTAATGAAACTTGCACAGTTTGTTAGGTGTCCATCGGAATGAAATCTGCTTTGGTTTTATTTCACTCTCCTCACGCCTTCTACCCCCTCCCTTACAAAGTGACTCATTTTCAAAAATATATATTAATCACATTTTCTTGAAAACTATAAAAGCTATTAATTTGAAATTTGGACTATATTATTTCTATTACAAATGCAGTCTTTTGGTATACAAATTATTTAAGGTCTGTCACTCCTTCTACCACCTCCCATACAAACTACACTTTTTCATGAACCACTTTACACCAATTTTCTCAGTACGTGTAACTTTCATCGAGCTCAATTGTTCTATTAAATCCTAAATTAACATTATTATTAATATTGAGATAAAATTAACCGATTAGCTTCACTCCTTCTACCCCCTCCCATACAATGTGACACAGTTCCACGCCTTCACAAGAATTCGATTTTCTTGAAAAGTCTGAATGTTACTGATCTGAAATTTAAAATATATCAATTGCATGATGATTATAGTTGTTTCTCAAAAAATCACCAAAAACCCCCTTCTCCTTCCACCACCTCCCATATAAACCGCACTTTTTCATAAAATACTCTAAACGAATTTTCTCAGTACATTTAAATTTCATCGAGGTAAAAATTTAAACTTAATCCTCAATTAGCATTATTACTAACAGCGGGAAGAAAATTAACCGAGTAGCTTCACTCCTTCTACCCCCTCCCATACAATGAGGCACATTACACGACTATGTAACAATTCGATTTTCTTGAAAAGTGTGAAATTTAAAGTGTATCAATTGCATGATAGTTATAGTTGTTTTTCGAAAAATCACCAAAAACCCCCCACTCCTTCTACCACCTCCCATACAAATTGCACAATTTCATTAAATTCAGTGCACTAAGTTTCTCAGTACCTACTCAATTTTTGAAGCTTAAATTTGGTACAAAACATTTTTATAGCTACTCTAGCATGATGTGAAACAAATTAGTTCAGTGCTGTCACCCCTTCTACCACTCCCCATACAAAATTTCTTAACACCGCAAAAATTTCGATTTCATTTATTAATAATATCGTATGATTTGGCTTTACGCACAATCGTAGTCCTGTTATGTTTTTATGCTTAATGTTATTTTATTTGCTTTTTTTTTTAATTAACACCAGCTACAATTATTCACATGTTCTTAACGCTCTTCAACACGTATATGATCTCGAATCACGGGTTTGATTTGATCACGAGCCTGTCCCAAAAAATGGAAGTATCATGCTTTCATTCTTAATAATTTATGGTTCTGATTCGAACAATATACAAACCATTCTCTTCAAAGAGCCATTAAAGTAAGCAGATTTTATATCCCACATAATGCATTACTAACTACACTCTCAAAAATTGCTTATTATTGCTATTTGTACGCGAACGAAGTCGCGGGGGTTTGCTAGTACAAAATATAATGTTCAAGATTTAAGGAAATTATTTTCATTAGTCTATGTTAGGATCATATCATAAAACATTTATTTTTCCTCGAAACAAGTTTCAGTCACTCCATGCAAGAAGTAGACACACTACACAGAGTCTGGCAGAAGTGTTACAATCGACACCTGTGAATTCACCTTTCCCATTCACCATTCGTGGAGTGGTGACCTAAGTGGTTTTGTTTTGCCAATTTCATCCACCATTATGTAAATTGTTCCTTCAAAATTTTCGTTTGTGCCTTTTTGGTTAAGTATTAAAAACTGCGCATAGTTCTTGATGTTAAGAACGTATCAAAAAAAAAGTCAACACTTTTTTAAATTTCGCTCTAAATATCGGGCTTCATATTTGCCAAACTATGGTAAAGCGCTTCTAATGTCCCATGGAGTAACTGTAAAACTAGTCAGAGAAAATGATCTAAATAATTTAATTTTATCGATCATTTCGATATTATGTCATATTGTTCAAGAATTATCTTTGTATATGGTATATACATAATTTATTTGCATCACAATTTTCACCAATCAAAAATCTAACAACTTAAATAAAGAATAATGTCCTTGAAAAGGGAAAAAATTACGAAAATTCTCAATATCCTACGCATTCCAAGTTAGTTATTTCTTATTTAGACAAATTTTCGTTATGATAAAACCAAAATAAAAAGAAATAGAGACATAACGCGTGCGGCTTCATACTGTTCGAATAATGATTCAATGACTATGATGGAACAGCTACTATTAATCATTGCTGGATCTATCGATTTGGAAAAATAAATTGTCGTTCACATTTTTGTTGACTTGTCTCAAATAAATGTCCTACTTTCAGACATTATGTACATAAATATTGTAATATCATAAGCAACCATCTCACATCAAATATATGTAAATTGGATAAAATTATCGCGAAATCGAGGTGAATTGTTTCGTATTTGCGTAAAAGTAGCTCTGTAAATGATCCAATGTATTATATTTCGCGTTTATCTTATTTTCATCTCACATTTTTAACGATTGTTTTTGTAATGATCTTCAAGTAATAAACCGAGTTCTACGCGTAGCTATTAACAAATTCGTTGCTGAACCGAATCACTCATCGTTTGGCTAAGTGATAAAATAATAACCATATCCATGGCACGACTTAAGGCAAAATATGTATAGTAATGGAAGAGGGATCAACTATCTGGTATTCAGATGGCTCAAAGGTCAAAGGTCCTAAATTTTCAGTTTCAAAACCGCTCGGTAAAGAAGCTAATATCTTCCAGGCCGAACTAATAGCAATGGAGCTATGCATAATAGAAAATATTAGGAGAGCTCATTATCAATCTCAAAAAAATTAATCCTACCACAGAAAAACAATGTGGAAGAAATCATTAAACTAAGTAAAAGTAATATCAGTTCACTGATCGGTCTCTTGACGGGCCACAGTCGAAAGGGTGGATGATAAACGATAAAAATTGTCTATACAGAATGTTAGTTTTATAAACAGAGTTGCTTAGAATTCCTATGAAATTCGGTGTACTTTATATGCACGAAACCAGACATTTGTATGGGAATGGGTAGTTGTTGCGGTTTAATTTCGTTTCTCTTGAAAGATGTTCGCACAAAATTTCAAGTTCGTAGCTATTAATTTCTTGGTTCTTAGTTGATTTATTGAAATTGATCGAAATCATACTTTTGTATGGGTAGGTGTAGTAGGGCAGGAGAAATTGGAAAATTTTTGATGCAAATTTATTTTAAATATTTTTGGAAGTGATAGTACAAAATATCAAGTTGATAGCTTTAAATGGTTTAATGGTAATTGATTTCATAAAAATGACAGAAGGAAAAACTTTTGTATTGGAGGGGGTAGATGTTTAAAAGGTATTCGGCGAGTTAGTATCTGAAACTTATAAATACTTTTTTTAATGAATTCAGTAAGTTTTCAAGTTTGTAGCACACAATTTCAATCAAAAATTTTGAGTTTTTGCGTTGTTTTTTTTACAGGAAACACGTTGTGCAGGTTAAGGCACCTCTTATTTTTTTCTTTATATACATTGTGACAATAAAGTATCGAGACTTTATAATTAAAATTACTCTGGGATATGATATTTCAAAATTTTGTTTGGGTAAGCAGGTAGGACAGTCCTTAATTATAATACCAAAAATAAGTGCGATCTGTTAATCAGTTTGTTTACAGCAGTTCGTTGAATCGATACACATTTGTAATACTAATCAACGGTACATAGTGGGATACACAACAGTCGAGATATTAATTTTTAAGTTATTTTCTTTGCGCTCCCTTGACCCTCCCGTTATAATTATTGGCTTCCGTCTAAGTGATTATGACGGATCTGTATGTCATCCTATAGGTCCTAAAATATTAATTTTTTATAGTAATTCCGAAGATATAATCATTTAAAAAAGTATAATAATTCGGACTACAATGCCTTTCCTCTTTTCGGACCCCAATGGATAAAAAATTTAATTATTTTTATAGTTTGTCCCACAAAACCCTCTATTCGTTTGTCAATTTGCAGCTTTCTAGCTAGAAGCATGGCTGAGATATTCGAATCAGTATTTTTCGGTTTCAGCACTCCCCGCCTTCCATTTAATCCCAGCATCCCCCAAAATTAGTGTCGTCCTGAGATAAGCACCGATCTGCGATCCACCCAAAAATGAGCTTTCTATCTTGAAGATTTTGGGAGGTTATGTGAGCTGAGCGTACACGAAGGGAGAAAGGCGTACAGACAGACGAATGTTTTCTTTAATAACCCAGAATAAAACATCTTGGGACTACACTCCACAAAAAGTACATTGGGCTAGTCCAATATTTTGTCACACAAAAGCAAGTAGTTACTGTGCATAAGGCTAATAATTTACGATATTACTTATTTACTCTTTAAGTATGTATATTCAAATTTAAAGCTAACCATTAAACAATTTTACCTATTCTTTTTATCGAATTAAACTTTCATGAGTATCCAAAAGTTTTATAAATTTGTGATTTTAACCTCTCGGCTGTTCAATGATCTGAAATTGAATATAAAAACTTTCTTTCTGTTTCTGCGAAAGGCCTTTTCATGAAAATACATCAATTTGCGACCTAAGTCAACAAAACAATACTGTGACAATAATCCCCTAAATTTAGACTATTTTAGCATATCATTGGCTAAAGTATACTCTCATTTGTCTCGTTCTTATCTACCTATAATTTTATTTATACTTATTTTGATAATATTTCATTATTTTCTTTCCCAGAATATTATCTAATAAATTGAAATTTAGATGCCTTATCCGAAGGTCCGATATATGTCAATAAAATCTTTTTAAAAATGCTTTCTACTAACATTTGAAACACTAACGAATAACCGCCCCCTCCATAAGAAATTGCTAAAGAAATTACCATGAAAATGTTGACTTATAATCGTGCAAATAGATACAAACGTTATATAAAGACATCATTATTACTAAAACGCCCTCATTTACATAATCCAATCTTATTTCAACTACTTAGATAAACTCGATATAGCCTCAATCAAGCACAGTTTATGAGAAATAAATCTTTCGACGATTTTCTTTGATAAATCATGCATATTATAATCGAATTTCTCACTTTCGAAAGCGAAATAAATTTATGATTAACTACTTCCTTTTATCTTCTTGGTGCGATATTCAAATATACTTAGCTGTATTTATGCGATTATTATTAGAAATCATTATGCAATATTTAGTAGAGAAGAAAAAAACTCTATCAGTAGGACTTCCGTAATTTTAGTGCATAAAAAAAATAAAAATCGACAGTTAAAAATAAATACGTCCATGTGTTCACTAAAATAATCATCGAGGATGTGTTTAATTGCTACTTTGATACATCGAATCCTAAACCGACATCTATAAATATCGTCGACGACTAATAGATGGGATGGCGCAAAATACTCGTGATTCCATGCCGGCAACTTAAAAGTAAATAAACGCATCGATGAGCGAAGATGAAATCTCTCGATTAAATTTAAACGAAATTGAAATTAAATGCCATGGTGCGTTTCGGTGATTTAAGATTGTCCGGTATTCATCATTGTTCTATGTAATCGATTACCGTGTGCACGTGTATTTTCGAATTTTTTTTTAACCGCGATTTATATTGCAAATATACGAATATAGCGATGAACTCCTTCCAATCCTGCAATGAGCAAGTTTACCATTTTATAACGAGAAAACTTGCAAATTTTTCCATTAAAATTCAATTCGAATATTTTCACGTTTTCAATATTGATTATGAAAGAACTTTAATCGAAACTTTACAAAACGATATTAGTGTTTTGTATAATAGAAATTAAATATTCTATTAAACGTGGAGCTATATTATTAGTGTTTATGCTATGTCTATAGATAAAATCGAAGAGAATTAATCAACAAATTCAACGTGTACAATTTCTGTCCTAAACAGATCCTTCGGCTTCGTCGTCTACAGTAACGATGCCTTCAAGGTAACAAAAATGTTGCACCCATTCGCGATCTAATGAAACTTCTACAGTTTGTTAGGTATGCTGCGTGATGTAATCTGCGTTTGGTTTTATTTCGCTACCCCCACGCCTTCTACCTTTTACTTCTACAATGGCGCTACAGCCCGAATCGAGCCTTGGCCTACTGATCTTCAGGTTCCTTAAATTTGTTCTATTATTTATTGTGCAAGGGTTGTTAGACCTTCACATAACCCTCTATCTACGAATTTTTCATTTTCGTAGATTGAGGTGACCAAGGTATACCCAAGCAGGCAGTATGCTGGAACTATGCATCGAACGGAGTTTGAACTCACGACCTTAGCATTGTAGAGCAACACGCTAACCACTAGGCTACACCCTTGATTAAAAGCCTTCTACTTCCTCCCACACAAAACGACTCATTTTCAAAAATATATAATAACCAAACCATAGGAGTGAATAATTTCAAACTTAGAATTTATTATGGATTTTTTATCGTAAATCTGATCCTTCCATCACCTCCCATACAAACTGCACTTAGCTCAGTGCCTGTGGAATTGCTGGCAATTTGTTGCTCTGGTTACGAGATTATCTGCACTATCGTACGTGTATCGTTAGCACCAAATGTTCTAAGTCGGAACCGTTTTTGGTGACATCAGGAGTTCCACAAGGTTTTCATTTAGGACCACTGCTCTTTTTGTTGTTTGTTAATGATATTTCTTTGGTGTTTCGGGATGTTAAATTTTTGTTATTTGCCGATGATCTAAAAATCTTTAAAGCAATTAAATCGACAAACGATTGCCAAACAATCCAACATAATATTGGCTTGCTTTTTGAATGGTGTAAGTACAATCAGCTCTTGCTTAATGTTACTAAATGTAATTATATCATCTTCAAAAGATCTCGCAAATGCATTTCATATGATTATCACATTGATAATGTTTGTATACCCAAGGTTTCCACTGTAAAGGACCTAGGTCTTCTCCTTGATAGCTCTTTATCATTTGTTCCACATTATAGTTCAATATTTAATTCAGCCCGTAGAATGCTTGGATTTATTACTCGGAACACTAAACACTTTTCCAGCATCCAAACCATTAGAACGCGTTATTGTTCGTTAGTTCGTCCGAACCTCGAATATCTGTTAGATATTTGGAATCCACATTATGGAATACACAGCAATAATATTGAGACTATACAACATAAATTCCTCAGATATATTGCGTATAAGATGCACATTCCGCTAGAGCAACTTGACTATGATTCTCTGCTCGTTGACCTCAATCTTGTCACCCTATCAAAGCGTCGAGATCAGTCGGAACTTATAGCTCTTTTTCGAATTCTCCACAATGAAATGGATTGACCGCAATTCCTTGAGGCTACAAACTTTCGTGTTCCAAGCCGCTCAACAAGGTCAAACGATTTATTTTATATTTGTAATCATTGTACATCATACGGACAAAATACTCCCGCAGTAAGAATGTTGAGAGCTGCTAACAGATTCGCTGATCTAATTGATATTTTCAATACTGAAATCTCTCAATTAAAAAGAGTACAGTATTTGTGATTTTTTTTTTTTTATTACTTTAATTACTTTATTATTATAATAATAAAGTATTGTGATCGACACAAGAAAAAAAAAAAAAATTTGGTACCCTGAAATTTTTAAGTGTTTTTCTTTGCACCCCGCCTGAACCTCCCCCTTACAATAATTTGCCACTTTCTGATCTGGTTCCAATGAAACTATATGCCACCTTGACGGTCTCTAAATATGATTTTTTTACGATAAGTAATTTCGAAGATATAATCATTTGAAAAAAAATTCGGCCGCCAATTGGTTCTTAGCCCCCCCTTTTCGCACCCCAATGGATAAAAAAATTAGATTATTTTTTTTTTTCCCAAGTCGATCACAGTACTTTATTATTAAAATAATAAAGTAAAATAGGAGATATGTAATTCGTTTGTCGAAATCGTTAAAATTTCCAAACTCCTTCACAAAGTTGAGGAAATTCTTGAACTTAGCAAGAGTGATATCAGATCTCTGATCATGACGGGCGACAGTGAAGTAATCCACCAGCTCAAAAACATGGGTCTAGCTAAAACCGACATCGGCCGCCTCTGTCTTTATGACGCTCAAACGATAAAACACATTCTAAGAACATAAAGACAAAACTTTCTAGGAAAGAGTTACCTTACTATTGAATTAACCAAAGCTATCAAGAACTCTTGCTTGCACAAATACGGCGAAGGTCTTGTTGTTGACGTTGCAAAAGCTTTTGACAGAGCTTGGCATGAATGTCTCTTTGTTAATGTAATGGCAATTAACTTCGATGCTACCCTCATTCGATGGTTTGACAGTTTCCTGTTCGAACGCACTGTACGAGTCGTATAAGATAGCGTTACTTCTTTCTCTCCCCAACTAATTCAGGTATCCCTCAGGGTTCTGTCCTATCGCCTACTCTGTTTTTAGTATTCATTTACGATCTTTTGTATTCTACTCTCAATCCAGTCCAAAATTTTGTAGATGACAGTACTTTAGATAACACCTTTGTATTTAACTCTGCTGCGGATTGTCATAAGCAATCTATTGCTTCCAAACGCAGGGAGTTATTTGGTATGCTGGTCTCCGACCTCGACTTAATCTTGGAATGGGGCAGGAAAATTAGAGTAGAGTTCAAAGCTGCTAAAACACAGGCCTTTCATTTTTCCCTTAAACGTTATGATCCAGCGTCGCCGTTTAATTTAGCTTTCAATGGCGTACCAATTAGCTCTTTAAATGAACTTATTGTATTACGCGTAAAGTTAAATAACCATTTCGATTGGAGTAAACATATCTTTGATGTTCCCTTGATACCTCCAAACGCCTAGGTATTCTTCACAAATGCAAAAAATATTTTACGCCTCACGACTTAGCTACAAGGCTTACATTCGACCTCCGTTAGAGTACAATTCGCATTTATGGGCTGGGGCTCCTAAAGCACACCTTGCGCTGCTCGATCGAATACAAAAACACGCGTTCCAAATAATTGGAGATGACAACATTACGATTTCTTTTGACTCCCCTGAACATCATAGGAACGTTGCAGTACTCAGCATTTACTATCGCTACTTTCCTCCACTTTAAAGTTTTCCCCGAAATACTCGTACAAACTAAACGCGAAAACTTTGAATAAATTTTATAGGACTCTGGTGTTAGATACAAAGATCAAATTCGCAAGTGCATACATAAATTTGATACACTTAAAAATAAAACATTTGGACCAGAACTGTTATGCACCGAAGCGGGGCTCAAATCTGCACAAAGTATTTCATGGGAATTAAAAAATATATATATATATATATTGAATTGTAAGCTAGAAACTAGAAAATTAATTTAAAAAACAAAGCATGCAACTTCAATATGTTAAATAATCGAAAACTTCTACCCCATCCCAAAAAAAAGGATTTTTCGACTGTTGGAAATCCATCAATCAAAATTATGAAAAGTCGAATCATAGATTTTTTTGTATCGGAATTTTCACTTTGTTTTTTTTTGTAGTCAATTGTACCAGAACTTTTTTTTTTTGTCGATTGTAGTTGACCTAGAGAACTAAGTCGTTAAACTTTTGTTTTTTTTCAGTCTTGAAATTGTCCTTGAATTAAAACATACTTGATATTGTTCTTAAATTAAAACGTACTTGATAATTTAGTTCTAATACTTGAAATTGTTTTTGATTTTGAACAGTGGAGTTCAAAAAATATATAAAACATAACAGGGCTACGATTACGCGTAAAGCGCAATCTTACGATACTCTAGATGAAATAGAATTTTTTGTGATCCCAAGAAATTTTGTATGGGGAGTGTTACAAGGGATGATAGCATTGAACTAATTTTTTCGACATCATGCTAAAGTAGCTATGAAAATGTTATACACAAAATGCTTACTCCAAAAACTGAATGGGAACTGAGAAAATTAGTGAGTTTGATTTAGTGAAAATGTGCAGTTTGTATGGGAGGTGGTAGAAAGAGTTGGGGGATTTTAATGGTTTTTTCAGAAATAACTAGGAATATTATAAAATTGGCATCCCTTAAATTTCAGACTAGTGCCATTCATACTTTTCAAGAAAATCGATTTTTTGTGAAGTTGTGAAACTGTGTCATATTGTATGGGAGGGGGTAGAAGTAGTGAAGCAAATCTAATATTTTTTTTTTCATCTTAGTAATAATATTAATTTAATATTTATTACAAAATATGAGCTCAACAAATGTTATATGTTCTGAGAAAATCGGCTTAGAGCATTTCAGGAAAAAGTGTAGTTTGTATGGGAGGGGGTGGAAGGAAAGGGAGGAAGCAAATAATTTTTGTACTGTAGATTCAAATCATTAAAAAAGTAATATATACCAAAATTGAGACCAATAGCTTTTATACTTTTTGAGTAAATCCATTTATTGTCAAATTGCGAAATTGTGTCATTTTGTATGGGAGGGGGTAGAAGGGGTGAAGCTAATCATTTAATTTTTTTTGACCTTACTAACAATTTTAAATAAATATTTGGTGCACAATTTCAGCCCGCTGAATTTTATAAGCACTGAGGAAATTGGCTTAGAGTAATTCATGATAAGTACAGTTTGTATGGGAGGTGGTAGAAGGAGGGGGACGACACGCACAATTTTTATATGATAGATTGATATTATCATAAAAGTAATATATTCTGAATTTCAGGCCAATAACTTTTATACTTTTTGAGCAAATCCGTTTATTGTCAAATTGCGTAATTGTGTCATTTTGTATGGGAGGGGGTAGAAGGGGTGGAGCGATTTGGCCCGTTCACGAACTTGACCTTACTTTTTTGTCAAAAACGACGTGTACAAAATTTGAACTTTCTAGCTCAACGCGTTCTCAAGCTAGAGAGCGCACGGACGGACGGACGGACGGACGGACGGACGGACGGACAGACGGACGGACGGACGGACGGACGGACGGACGGACGGACGGACGGACATCCGGTTTTGAGATTTTTGAGTGATAATATTAACTTTTGTATCATTCATTTTTTTCTCCGAGCCTTATTTCTTGGCGTTGCAAACCTTAGAGCGAACTTATAATACTCTCAGATTCCATCTAGAGTATAAAAATAGTATTAAACATTTGATCGTATTGAACATTTTTATTGAACATTTGATCATATTGAACATTTGGTCCGTCGAGCCGGATTACTTCTTGTGATTCAGTCAAGAAAAAGTGAATTTGAAATGGAAAACGTACCAAAGTTAGTGATGCAACAAAAACTGACGACAGAGCAGTTGCTACGGGCTCAAAGTAACTTCCGTAAGGATGCGAAATCGCGTAAAACGGTCGCATATCTCAAAAGAATCCTTGCAAGGCTTGAATCCTCGCGTGAAACCTTCACGGAAACGCACAAAGGAATTCTTGATTCGCTTAGTGGAAAAGAAATGGAGTTAAAAATACCATATTTCGCGAACGACGCGAACGGGACCTTTGAAGAGACGCTTTTAATGTTCCAAGCTGAAATCGATGACCTGATACAGATACAGGAAAATCAAGTGACAAGTGAAAATTCGGTTACAAACGTTTGTCAAGTAGCAAAAGGGGAACGCGACATAAAATTGCCTAGAATCTCACTACCCACATTTTCCGGGAATTATGAAGCGTGGATGTCGTTCCGAGATTTGTTTGTCGCTTTAGTACATGAACGGAAATCAATTTCCGATGTGGAAAAACTTCACTATTTGAAGTGCAGTTTAGAGGGTGAAGCGCTAGGGCTTATTAAACAATTCCCAACTACGGACACGAATTATAAAATTGCGTGGAAGGTTTTGAACGACAGATTCGATAATAAAAATGCGTTATTAACGTCACAGTTCAAAAAGCTGTTCGGTATTGTGAACGCAAACGAATCTTCCTCGTCAATAAAGACCCTATTAGATCAAACCGTGGAGTCAGTACAAGCTTTAGAAAACATGAAAATTCCAGATTTGTGGAATGCATGTGTAGTTTTTATGACTGCACGACGATTACCTTCAGAAACTCGGCAATTATGGGAACAACAGCAAGCAATAGATTCGGAACTAGCTTCATTTGAAAAATTGAAACTCTTTTTACAAAATAGGTTCAGAGCATTGGAAGCTGCTGGAGTAGAACGCCCGAGATTAGGAAAACCATCGACAACTACACAACATAACACTCGTAATAGCAGTACAACGAATATTCATTCTCATCACAGCGAATCGCATTCAGCGTGTCCAGTATGTAAGGAGTCACATTATTTGCGAAATTGTGAACAATTCATTGCTATGGAACATCAAGAAAGATTTGAAATTGTAAAGCGGAATGGATTGTGCTTGAATTGTCTGGGAAGAGGACATCTTGCATCCAATTGCTCCAGTAAATTTAGATGCTCAAGGTGCAAACGGGCGCATCACACTTTGCTGCATAAGGAAGAACGAAACGCGATGTCTGTAGCTGAAGGTACTATTTCACCTCAAACTTCAACTTCGCATGCAACCGCAGAATTTGTTGATATCAATTCTCTTACTGTAATGACGCAAAAAACAAGTATTGTTAGCAACTGCGTTGGTAACCGTAGAATCACCAAATGGTCGAGTCATCTTGCGAGCTTTACTAGACCAAGGTTCACAAGCTTCATTCATCACGGAATCTGCAGCGCAACAATTAGGCCTACAAAGAAAATCTGTATGTGCAAACATCATTGGAATTGGAAAAACAAACGCTACCATCGCCAAAGGATTAGTGCAACCAATGCTATTAGCTTATGATGATGAAACAATTAATTTTCAAGCCTGGATTTTAGACAAGGTGACGAATTTAATCCCAACGCAGACAGTTGTATTCTCTCAATGGGAAAAATTGAAAAATATTAAATTGGCAGATCCTCAATTTGATAAACCAGGTCGCATCGATTTATTACTAGGTGCCGATGTGTATGCTCTAGTGATCCTTGGCAATATTCGAAATTTATCAAATGGAACAATCGCACAAAATACGAAATTAGGTTGGATCATCTCTGGTGAAGTGAAGTCAGCACATACATCTAATTATCAAAGTTTCAAGGTCGAAATAGAAACCCAGCAAGACGTGAGTGATCAATTGCGGAAATTTTGGGAACTGGAAGAACTGCAAGATTCTCGAAAACTGAGCCAAGAAGAACAATTATGCGAAAATCACTTTCAAGCGAATGTTTCAAGAGAAAATAGTGGACGGTTCATGGTGAGGTTACCATTTAATGATGATAATGCTAAGAATACACTGGGATACTCCCGTACAACAGCTGTTAAAAGTTTAATCTCTATGGAAAATCGATTTTCTCGGGATGGAGAACTTGAACATGAATATAGAAAATGCATAAAAGAATATATCGACTTGGGTCAGATGAGTTTGGTCACTAACAAAACCGAAATTATTGTTGAAAACGGAAATTCAGTGTGCACCGCGCATTACTTACCACATCATGCTGTTTTGAAGGATAGTACCAGCACAAAGCTTCGAGTAGTCTTCGACGCAGCTCTGGAGTTTCGCTAAATGACACATTGATGACAGGACCCGCGATTCAAAACGACATGATTTCGGTGGTATTGAGATGGAGATTGCATAAATATGCATTTGTCGCTGATATAGAGAAAATGTATCGTCAAATAAACATGCACCCCAACGACGCTCATTTTCAACGGATAGTATGGAGACCCAAACCGTCTGAAGACATTCAGGATTATTGTATGAACACAGTCACATTCGGAACAACGTGCGCTCCATATTTAGCCATCAGGACTTTGCAACACTTAGCTGAAATCGAAAGACCGAATCATCCAGATGTATATGATACCATCATGAACGATTTCTACGTTGACGACGTATTGTCAGGAGGACTTGATCTAAACAAGACCATAGAGCATCGCAAAGCAATTTCTAAAGTATTGGAATCCGGAGGATTTAAATTGCGAAAATGGATAGCTAATGATGCAAGAATTTTAGAAGGTGTGCCTGAAGTTGATATCGAAATGAAAACTCCGTTGGAAATGGATCTCAATCAAGGTTACAAATCTTTAGGCATCGTCTGGAATCCTGCGATTGACCATTTCACCTATCGAGTAAAACTTCGAATTAACAACGCACATTTCACCAAACGACAGCTGCTTTCGGATATCGCACGTCTTTATGACCCATTAGGATGGTTGGCACCGACGATCATTATAGCTAAAATCATGCTTCAAACATTATGGTTGCATGGGCTGAAATGGGATGATCCGCTTCCAATCGAAATCCACAATCGCTGGAATAAATTTAGAAATCAATTAGTGGAATTGGAAAGAATAAGAATTCCAAGATGGATATTGATCGACGTCACTTGCAACTTTGAACTTCATGGATTTTCTGATGCATCCATGGAAGCATATGCCGCTGTAATCTATGCAGTAAGTCGCAGCAAAGATAAGACTCGTGTGCAACTTATAATGTCCAAAACGAAAGTCGCTCCTATACGACCCGTTACGATTCCTCGATTAGAATTGTGTGAAGCTGTTCTACTTTCGAAATTGATGAAAAGAGTCAAAGATTCGTTGAAAGTATCTGGTGTAAACTGTTGGCTGTGGACTGATTCGCAGATAGTGCTTTCCTGGTTACATGGTCATCCAACCCGATGGACTACGTTTGTTGCCAATCGAACGACGGAAATATTTGAACACACGGGAAATATACCATGGCGCCACGTACCTTCTCAACAAAATCCAGCCGACCTGGCATCTCGAGGTGTAGAACCTACAGAGTTGCAAGATAGCATTTTATGGTGGAACGGTCCAGAATGGTTGCAACATGGTGAAGACCATTGGCCGAAACATGAAGTTATTCCAGGTACTGAACTCGAAAAACGGAAAAATGCAATGACATGTTTGAGCAACACTATCGAAAATGACGACTTGATCAACAGGCTTATGCAGCCACATCTATAGCGATTGTGGCACAAATTTCATCGGAGCCAACAGTGAGATTCAAAAAATACAACAGGCAAACGTCGCCGTAGCTGAAAACTTGTCCAATGAAGGTATCACATGGCATTTTAATCCACCAGCAGCTCCCCATTTCGGAGGACTATGGGAGGCAGGAGTGAAATCGATTAAATTACATTTACGACGCATTTTGGGAAACGCCGCTTTGACATACGAAGAACTTGCAACTACCCTTATCCAAATAAAGCATGCTTGAATTCCAGACCATTATGTCCACTTACTGACGATCCAACAGACGACACCGCTTTGACTCCAGGCCATTTCTTGATCGGAGATATGCTATTGGCACCATCTGAAATAGATGTATCAGAAGTCAACATTAATAGACTAGATCGATGGCAGCTTACTCAACGACTTGCTCAAACATTTTGGAACAAGTGGACGAAGGAATACCTCGCACGACTACAACAAAGGCCCAAATGGCTCCAGGAAGAAAAGTCACCCAAGGTAGGAGATCTTTGTTTACTCAAGGACGAGAAACTTCCTCCGTACAAATGGCCACTTGCCAGAATCGCTGAGATACACCCAGGAAGGGACGCACTTATTAGAGTAATATCAGTAACAGCAAGAGGAAATACGTTTAAGAGACCAGTAACTAAAATAGCCTTACTACCGACTCAAGACATTGAATCACACCAACATTAAGAAAATTCCTATCCCATCATTCCTTATACATTGTCAACATCAATCAACATAACGTAAATTTAGATATCTAGAAAGAGAAAGAGGTGAACTTCCAAAATTGTTTGAAGAACTTCACCATTTCAAATTCTTGGTACGCTCAGAATAATTTGTAGTCAATCAGCATTCAGCTCAAAATTTTTTAAACTAACATAGCAGCCCTGCATCGATCTTACTGAAACTGTCGTCTCAGCGGGGGGAGAATGTTGGAAATCCATCAATCAAAATTATGAAAAGTCGAATCATAGATTTTTTTGTATCGGAATTTTCACTTTGTTTTTTTTTGTAGTCAATTGTACCAGAACTTTTTTTTTTGTCGATTGTAGTTGACCTAGAGAACTAAGTCGTTAAACTTTTGTTTTTTTTCAGTCTTGAAATTGTCCTTGAATTAAAACATACTTGATATTGTTCTTGAATTAAAACGTACTTGATAATTTAGTTTTAATACTTGAAATTGTTTTTGATTTTGAACAGTGGAGTTCAAAAAATATATAAAAAATAGTATTAAACATTTGATCGTATTGAACATTTTTATTGAATATTTGATCATATTGAACACGACACTTTTTAAAAAGTTAATTATGACCAAACCATTAAAAGCTATCAACTTGAAATCTTGTAAAAACTTTTTCAAATATATTTGAAACAAAGTTGCATCAAAAGTTTTGAAATCCCTCACGCCCTTCTACCTCGTTCCATACAAATGAATAATTTCGACCAATTTCAATAAATCAATTACTAACCAACAAATTAGAAGCTACGAACATGAAATTTTGTGCGAACACCTTTCAAGAGAAACAAAATAAAACTGCATCACAGATTTTACGATTCCCTTATAGAGCAAGAGCCATAGAACAAAAGATAACCAAGGATAGCGACAAGGATATGAAGTGCATATAATGATAGATGCAACGACGATGAGGGACGAAAAATGAATTTTCAAAACCGGTGTCAAATGAGTAATGCATTGTAGGACGAAATATTAATTTCAAGGTATAGACATAAACTTGATGTCATTGAAAAGGTCTCGCTGAGCACTTTACAAAAATATAATTTGTTGCCTTTGACCCAAAAACGTAAATAAGTATCTTAAAATTAATAAATTATTAAGTAAAGTTTTTACAAAACTGTTTGAACTTCGAGAAAAAAAGTAGAGAGAGCTCCTCAGAGCTTTCGAAAGACACCAAGTTTGTATCGATATCCTCGAATAATTTTTTTGTTCCACTACACAGGTTCTCTTTGGCACCGGATTTGGAAATTTATTTTTCATCCTTCATCTTGGTTACACTGCGTTCTATCATTATATACACTTTGTGTCGTTGTCGCTTTCCGTTGTTATTTTTTGTTCTAGGGCTCTTGGACTATTACCTGCATTGCCACCTCCTGTACAGGTGTATGGTTTCGTGAATATAAAACACACAAAATTTCAATTCGTCTATGAAACTACCATTCTATACTGAGAATCTTGAACATGATTCAAGCAATCAATAAAAACCTTACTAACATCTATCCACCACTATCTATATGCATAAATAAACGAATGAAATATTGGTTATATGCACAGGAGCTATTTATCGTAATCGCAGTTAATATTAAATAATTGACAACAGCCGTGCGCTAGATTCCCCATTCATTTAATTTTCCCTATCCACCCTAACCTACATATTGACTTCTTACACATCCTTAAAGCGTCGCAAGAATAATAAAGTTGCACCCAACTCTACTACTACAATAGCACTACAGCCCAAATTGGACCTTAGCCTCCTGACATTCAGGTTCCTTAACATTTTTCATTACTTATTGTGGAAGTGTTGTTAGCCCTTCGAACAACCCTCTTTCTACGAATTTTTCATTTTCGTAGAATGAGGTGACCAAGGTATATCCAAGCAGGCAATGTGCTAGAATTATATATTGCGTCAACCGGGATTTGAACTCACGACCTTCGCATTACAAGACCAACACGCTACCCACTAGGCTACACCCTAGCTGGCAGATATTTTTCTTCTAGTGTACAATTTCGTAAAATTGAACAATTTTTCTGGATATAAGCCATACAAAAACACAACATTCGTAAAACATCCAACACATGATTAATCGTATCGAAATATTTTCAATTTCTTTTTAAATATTTTCACTAATTGAGATAATCAAAATAAATAAAATAACTCTATTACCATATAGGCCAGCTGTTCAAGCGCTTTGAAAAAACAAAAAAATAACGATGTACAATTTTTATTTTTTTTCCTCCATCCGATTTAAAATTTGGTGAAGTGTGTGCTTTTACAAGCTCTATAAACTCTAGCGAATGCCTGATACTTCGCACGTTGAAACAGCAAATTCCGCGATGAAGTTTACGATGCGAGAAAATCCTATTTTCAGTATGTTCTAATAAAAATGTTGGTATTGCAGCGAGCAGTAGTACAGATACGCGTATGGGCAACCGATTACACAGGTAGATTTGAGAGTGATTTTTGTGATACTTGCGCGAAACTTAAGGCATGTAAACGGCATTAGACGAACGAATAGAAAGAAAATTGGCATTAAGCAAATCGGAAAATGTCTTGTCTAATTACATTTTCCAGCGATGAGCTATACATATGTAAATTGTCTTGGAATTGCTATTTTTGCGACAATATTGTCAACGTTTCACAGTCAACCATAGGCATCTTAATGATTCCGATTTAGACGTCATATTGTAAGGACCTGACTGAAATACCAATTTGTTAGATTCCATCTAAAATACGTAACAAACGCTTAACGAACAATGAACTTTTACGGAATTAAACGAAACGAAAATGAATTACTGTTGGATAAATTTATTTCGAGAGTACAGATTTCGTTTTTTCCGTCTTTTATTCGAAGAGTTCCTTCCTGTGTTTGTATTCTGTTTTCTTTGAAATCTTGATAAAAACCAAAAAGTATCAAAGTCTTCTGTTGTGAGATTGAAATTGTCTTTATGTCCTTACATGCGAGCAACAGACATCCCTGATTACAATAAGTTTGTGTCGGGAGTGGTATTTAAAGGAACAGAGAGAGATGCTGACGATGTGATATCCGTTTTAACGTTCCTAATAGCGAAACAAATTCGAATCATACCGCGTTCTAATGCCCTTAACGTGCACACGCGTCTTCAAGGTTTCTATTTTGATTTCGGAAAAGCGGTTCGCTTCGAATTGTTTGCCGACGTTCACATATACGAAACGAAAGGCATTACGTTTAATGAGTTCTGCCTAAGATTTCCTTATTTTCATGCCGCTTTTTCTTTCGACGCTTTTCATCGAAGGCACTGAACAGGATGAGCTCGTGCCATTGTTATAATGGTGGAGTAATGTTACGCGTTTTGCATGTCGGCATTTCTTCTCTTCAGTTGTCGAATACTTCAACTAAAGCATGAAAAGAAGATACATCTGGCTTGCTCGTTATGAGTTAATGAAGGTAAGGATATGTCAAAGAAAAATGTTTTCTTCGAATATTACTCAGCGATACGTACTACTTAATAGGGACGTTTAGAATGGAAGAAGTTTTATAACGTCAAAATTATTTTAAATGATATGTTCACCTATGGGTATGTGTTAAAATAAATGAAATTCATTCAGTTAAAAATAAGCAATTAGTTAGATTTATCATAGAATTTATGCATAATTTGAGCTAAATGCTTTAATTTCGTAACCAATGTGGCTATTATACTGTATACTAGCGATCCTCCGCGGCTTTTTCCAGAATGTAATTAGTAATACATTATGTGGGATATACAATCTGTTTACCTTAATGGCTCTTTGAAGACAATGGTTTGCATTTTATTAGGATCAGAACCATAAATTATAATGAATGAAACCACGATACTCGCATTTGTATGGGACAGGCTCGCAATCAAATAAATCCCGTGATTAGAGATCATATACGTATTAATGAGCGTTAAGAGCGTGAATAGTTGTAGCTTGTGTTCATTAAAAAAACAAAAACCCAAATAAAATAGCATTAAGCGTAAAAACATAACAGGGCTACGTTTGTGCGTAAAGCCTATCTATAGTATCATACGATACTATAAATTAAATCGGAATTTTTGTGATCTTAAAAAATTTTGTATTGGGAGTGGTAGAACATATGCTAGCATTGAAATAATTTGTTTCACATCCCGCTAGAGTAGATATAAAAATGTTTAGTACCAAATTCAAGCTTCAAAAATTGAATATATACTGAGAAAATTAGTACTTTGATTACAGTGAAATTGTGCAGTTTGTATGGGAGGTGGTAGAAGGAGTGGGGATTTTTTGAGAAACAACTATAATCATCTTGCAATTGATATATTTTAAATTTCAGATCAGTATCTTTCATGATTTTCAAGAAAAACGAATTTTGAAAAGATGTGATATTGAGTCATATTGTATGAGAGACAGTAAAAGGGGGGAAGCCAATCATCTTACTTTTCCCCGATATTAATTATAATACTAATTAAGGATTTATCGCAAAATTTGAGCTCGATAAATGTTATACGTACTGATCGAATTGGTTTATATTATTTAATGAAAAAGTGCAGATTATATGGGAGGTGGTGGAAGAAGTGGGGGTTTCAAATAATTTGTACACCAGAGATCACACTTATGATATAAATAATATATTCTAAATTTAAAATTATTCGCTCCTTTCGTTTTCAAGAAAATTGTATTATTACATAGTTTTGAAAATGAGTCAGAGTAGAATGCGTGGGGGTATTGAAATAAGACGAAACGCACATTGCATCTTAAAGCATACCCAATAAACTGTGGGAGTTTCATTACAATCGGTTCAGGT
Organism: Chorisops tibialis; assembly: GCA_963669355.1. Classification (NCBI taxonomy): domain Eukaryota; kingdom Metazoa; phylum Arthropoda; class Insecta; order Diptera; family Stratiomyidae; genus Chorisops; species Chorisops tibialis. The sequence goes on along the minus strand of OY770264.1, from coordinate 62,752,523 downwards.
GTTAATGAGTGAAAGCCGAACAGACAGACAGACAGAGAAGAATTTTAAAAATGTGTGTTTCTTCTTAGTCAAGGCTAAAATAAAGCAAAAACTAAGTTATAGCCATTTATAAACAAATAACAGACAGACCCTCCAATTATATTTATATGTATATATCATGATTCCGTCATTGCTTGCTGTGGAACTGTTATTTTACGTAATAAATTGATAACACATTTTTTAATAATGTTCGGAAGAATTACGGAAATTACACTACGTAAAGTGCTCTTTATACATATAAAAGCACAATATGTACAATCTAATATATGTATGTATATGCTCGGATGTAAATGGTTGATGGGAATCCCCAGACCAAACGGTAGCTCCTACAAACTTACAGTATTTTTTGTTTTTTATTTAATCGTTTCCAAAATGGAAGTATTATAAAAACTTTTCTTTTAATAAATAATTCTATATATATTAAAATATTAAAAACATTACATCGGCTGTAATTGAGAGCAATACATCGAATTCGGTGTTACATCTAAGAATAGGTGGTGATGTCTACAGTATATTATAAGTTTGCCACAAAATTTGTGCTCGAGAACGCGTTATGCTGGAAAGTTTAAATTTTATACACGTCGCTTTTGATGAAAATCTAAGGATAAGTTTGTGACCGGGCCGAATCGCTCCACCCCTTCTACCCGCTCCCATACAAAATGATACAATTTTGGAATTTGACAGTAAACAGATTTTCTCGAAAGGTATAAAAGCTATTGATCTGAATATATTATTTTTATACCAAATAAAATCTACGGTATTAAAATTATTTGAGTCCCCCCATTCCTTCCATCATCTCTCATACATACTGCACGTTTCCATGAAATACTCTAAACTAATTTACTCAGAACGTATAAAAGTTGTCGAGCTGAAGTTGTGCACCAAATATAAATGTAGAATTATTAGTACGACCGAAAAAAATTAGACGAATAGCTTCAGTCCTCCTACCTCCTCTCATACAAAATGTCACAGTTTCACAACTTTACAAAAATTCGATTTTTCTGGAAAGTATAAATGCTACTGACCTGCAATTTACTATATGCCAAATGCACGATACTTAAAGTAATTTCAAGAAAATTCCTAAAACCACCCCACCCACCACTCCTTCCACTACCTCCCATAAAAATTGCACAATTTCACTAAATCTAATACACTAATTTTCTCAGTACCTTAAATTTTCGAAGCTTAAATTTTGTAAGAAACATTCTGATAGCACCTCTGGCATGATGTGACAAAAATGGTTCAATGCCATCATCCCTTCTAACAGTCCCCATACAAGATTTCTTAAAATCAAAAAAATTGTCTTTCATCTAAAGAATCGCATGATTGAGCCTTAAACCTAATGGTAGTCCTGCTATGTTTTTACTGATGGCGATTCCGCCCAATATTGAATGGCGAAGCAGACACAATATATAAGTAAACGAGTATATAGGTTGATTAATCTAATAAAAATTTCCTTTTTAATTACAACACCAATTACATCTTTAAAACTCACAAAATTGCTGTTTGGTGTATTGCAATTTACGGTAAGTAATACGATACCTCTTAATTTACCTTTTTAATTCAATTCGTCACATTTCATTACTTTATTATTCTATTAATAAAGTGTGACACAGGAAAAAGTTGACTATCTACAAGTCGGGCGCAACTTTATTGTTCTTGGGACAAGTTGAAGATGCGTGGAATATCAATATGCAGATTAGAGTGGTTACGAAAGACTAAATGAAAGGGAATTCTTGGGCAGGGCTGATCTCAATTAACACTTAATTGCGGATACGATCAATAGTTCCAGTAAATATAATCCATATTTCATTTGTTTATTTATGCAAGTTTGGGATCTTATCAGGGGGGTTGGGAAGGGGTTATAGTAAGAATGGGTGGATGTTAATAATTTTTTAATTGATTGCTTGAATCACGTCCAATATTCTCTGTATAGAATCTGTTTCATAGAAGAAGTTGAATTGAATTTTCATAAAATTCGGTGTATTTTATATTCACGAAACCAAACATTTGTATGGGAGAGGGTAGAGAAGGTAAGGCAATTGTAAAATTTCCCTTCACCAAATGATGAGCCAAAGGATAAAATGATTTCCATCTTTTATACTTGGAATCCATTTTATGGCAATTCCTTGCATTAAGGAATCCTGATAATTATTTGTGATGCAGTTTTATTTCGTTTCTAAGGTTCGCACAAAATTTCAAGTTCGTAGCTTTTAATTTGTTGGTTATTAGTAAATTTATTGAAATTGATCGAAATAAAACTTTTGTATGGGAGGGAATAGAAGGGCAGGCGCAATCTTAAAACTTTTGACGCGATTTAATTTCAACTATTTTTAAAAGTTTTTATGCAAAATTTTAAATTGATGGCTTTAAATAGTTAGGTGATAATTTATTTCTTAGAAAACGGAAAGAAATCATTTCGTAGGGGTAGAAGTTTTGAAGACATTCGAATTAGGAATTTTTTTCAAATGTATTTCGCAAATTTTGAATTTTCTACCTTAAAATTGTATTCAAAATTTTTCAGATTTTGTATTTTTCTCATTGCACACGAAACACCTTGTGAACGTCAGACCAAGGGGTCATTGAATATCAATTGGTAAGCAAATTATGATTTTTTATCTATGTCTATCAAATAGATGTACTCACGTGCAAAATTTAAACTTTGTATCTTTCACCAAAGTCCTAAAAAATCACTCACACCCATCAACTTAAAATGTTTACCAAAATTAAAGACTACGTAGATCTACAATCTCACAAAATTTTAATCATTTAAAAACAAAAAAAATTTGCCGACAATTTATTTTTAGCCCCACCTTCCTTTTCGGACGCCAATGAATAAAAAATAAACTGCCAACAAGTCGGGCGAAACTTTATTATTCTTGGGACAAGTTGAGGATGAGTGGAAAATCAATATGCAGGTTAAAGTGGTTAGGGAAAGCTAAGTGCAAAGGGGTTTCTCGGGCAGGGCTGTTGTTAATTTAGCAATATTTCATTCGTTTCTGCAAGTTTGGGTTTTTATGAGGGGAGGAGGAGGGGTAATAGCAAGGGTGGGTGGATGTTAACAGCTTTTTAATAATTGCTTGAATCACGTCCAATATTCTCTGTATAGAATGTGTTGCATAGACGAAATTGCATAACATTTTCATAAAATTCGGTGTATTTTATTTTCACGAAACCGAAAATTTGTATGGGAAGGGGTAGAGAAGGTAGGGGAATCGTAAAATTTGATATGCAGTTTTATTTCGCTTTTCTTGTAAGGTGCTTGTATAAAATTTTAAGTTCGTAGCTTTTAGTTTGTTAGTTATTAGTTGATTTAATGAAATTGGTCGAAATCATAGTTTTGTATGGGAGGGGGAAGAACGGTAAGGGCAATTTCAAAACTTTTAAAGCAACTGCATTTGAATTGCTTTTATAAGTTTTCGTGCAAAAATTGAAATTGATAACTTTTAAGAGATAGCTGATAACTGATTTCTTAAAAATGCTCGAAAAAATAATTTTGTATGGGATGGGGTAGAGGAGGTAAGGGAATCGTAAAATTTGTGATAAAACTTTCTTTTTTTTCTGTTGTAAGGTGCTCGTACAAAATTTCAAGTTCGTAGCTTTTAATTTGTTGGTTATTAGTTGATTTAATGAAATTGGTCGAAATCATGCTTTTGTATGGGAGGGGGTAGAAGGGCAAGCATAATTTCAAAATTTTTACCGTAATTTTATTGTAACTATTTTTCTAAGTTCTTGTGCAAAATTTCAAATTGATAGCTTTTGACAGTTAGGTGATAATTGATTTCTTAAAATTGGTCGAAAAAATAATTTTGTATGGGAGGGAGTAGAAGTTTTAAAAATATTCGACCAGTTAATATTTCAAACTTTTAGAGATTTTTTTTAAATGCATTTCCCAAATTTTCAAGTCCCTACCTAAAAATTTCATTCAAAAATTTTCAGTTTATGTGTTTTTTTCATTCCACATGAAACACCTTGTGCACGTTAGACCCCCACTTCGGAGCATAACAATTTTGGAACAAATTACTATTTTTTTTCTATTTATATCAAATAGATGTGTCGACGTGCAAAATTTAAACTTTGTATCTTTTACCAGAGCCATAAAAAAATCACTCAAAATTTTCAACATTTTTGCTTTCCACCTCCCTCCCCTTACACCCCCCAACACAAATTTTTTATCAAAATTAAAAATTGTATAGCTCTACAATCTGACAAATTTTTGATTTGATATCTGTACTGAATTTTAAGATTTGATGATTTGTAGTTTTGGAAAGTGCGCCATTTTTGAAATGCTCCCCATTTCCCCCCACTACTATAATGTCCATATATTATATTTTTTGCATATGTCGCTCGTAAAGCTTAGCATACATTTTAAGTTTCAATTACATAGCATAAGAGATAGTTGAGATATTAATTTTTAAGTGTTTTTCTTTGCACCCCCCCTGACCCTCTCCCTTTCACTAATTAGCTTTTATCTAAACTGCTTCTAATAGATCTATATACTATCTTAATGGTCTCAAAATATCAATTTTTTATGGGAAGTAATTTCGAAGATATAATCATTTGAAAAAAACATTCGGCCGACAATTGGTTCTTAGCCCCCCCTTTTCGCACGCCAATGGATAAAAAAACTAAGTTATTTTTAAAAGTTGTCCTACAAACTCCTGCATATGTATGTTGATTTTTAGCTTCCTATCTGTAACCATGGTTGAGATATTTGAATTCGTATTTTTCGGTTTAAGCGCTCCCCTGCCTCCCCCTGAACTTGTACACCCCCAAAAATTGGTATCCGCCTGAGATCCGCAACTACCTACAATCCCTCCAAAAATGAGCTTTCTATCTTGAAGGGTTTGGGAGTTAATGTGCGCTGACCGTACACGTTGGCGTACGGCGTACGGCGGACGGCGTACAGACAGACGGATTTTTATACTCTAGATGGAATCTGAGAGTATTATAAGTTTGCTCTAAGGTTTGTAACGCCAAGAAATAAGGCTCGGAGAAAAAAATGAATGATACAGAAGTTATTATTATCACTCAAAAATCTCAAAACCGGATGTCGGTCCGTCCGTCCGTCCGTGCGCTCTCTAGCTTGAGAACGCGTTGAGCTAGATAGTTCAAATTTTGTACACGTCGTTTTTGACAAAAAAGTAAGGCCAAGTTCGTGAACGGGCCAAATCGCTCCACCCATTCTACCCCCTCCCATACAAAATGACACAATTGCGCAATTTGACAATGAAGAGATTTGCTCGAAAAGTATATAAGCTATTAGTCTGAAATTTGGAATATGTCATTTTTATGATAATATCAATCTACGGTATAAAAATTATGCACGTCCTCCTCCTCCTTCTACCACCTCCCATACAAACTGTACTTGTTATGAATTATTCTAAGCCAATTTACTCAGTGCGTATAAAATTTAGCGGGCTGAAATTGTGCAGCAAATATTTATTAAAAATCGTTAGTAAGGCCAGGAAAAATTAGACGATTAGCTTCACCCCTTCTACCCCCTCCCATACAAAATGATACAATTTCGCTATTTGACAATAAATGGATTTACTCAAAAAGTATGAAAGCTATTAGGCTGAATTGTGAGATAAATGACTTTCATAATAATATAAATCTACAGTAGAAAAATTATTGGCGTCCTCCCTCTCCTTCCACCCCCTCCCATACAAACATCACTTTTTCATGAAATGCTCTAAGACGATTTTCTCAGAACATATAACATTTATCGTGCTCATATTTTGTAATAAATTCTTAATTAGCATTATCACTAAGATCAGAAAAACATATTTGATTAGCTTCACTGCTTCTACCCCCTCCCATACAATATGACAGAGTTCCACAACTTCACAAAAAATCGATTTTCTTGAAAAGTATGAATGGCACTAGTCTGAAATTTAAGGGATGTTAATTTTATAATAATCCTAGTTATTTCTGAAAAAATCACTAAAATCCCATGACTCTTTCTACCACCTCCCATACAAATTTTCATTACATCTAACTCACTAATTATCTCAGTTCCCATTCAATTTTTTGGAGTAAGCATTTTGAATAAGACATTTTTATAGGTACTTTAGCATGATAGGAAAAAAATTAGTTCAATGCTATCATCCCTTCTAACACTCCACATACAAAATTTCTTGGGGTCACAAAAAAATTATATTTCATGTAGAGTATCGTAAGATTGCGCATTACGCGCAATCGTAGCCCTGTTATGTTTTTTTTTGCATTTTTAAGGCTATTTTAGTCATGAAACGCGAAAAAAAAAAATTTCAGGGTAGCAAATTTTTTTTTTTCCCAAGTCGATCACAATACTTTATTATTAAAATAATAAAGTAAAATTAAAGTATTCTTAGAGTTTGTCCCGCAACCCTCTCTATACTTATGCTGATTTTCAGCTTCCTATCTGCAATCGTAGTGGAGATATTAGCAAGTGTAGTTTTTGACTCTTTCCCTCCCTCGTTGCCCCCCTTCCACCTGACACCTCCCAAAATTTAGATAATTGAGCCCATTTACCCAGTTAAAAATCTTCCCATAAACGAACATTCTACCTTTAATGGTCTCGGAAATATGAGTCCATATGTACGTCGTACGGCGCGACGGATTTCTTTATTTTTTTGCATTTTTGGGCTAATTTAGTTAAGAAACGCAAAAAAACAAAATGTCAGTGTAGCAATTTGTTTCTGTGTCGATCACAATACTTTATTATTGGAATAATACAGTAAAATTTGCAATCCTGAAATTTTGTATTTTTTTCGTTTCATGACTTTATTAGCCTAAAATGCAACAAAAAAGAAACTGTCTGTCTGAACGCCGTACGCCGTACGTGTTAGCTCAAACGACATTCAAAGACCCATATCTCAAAAACCCTTAGAAACAGAGACAGAGAACTAATTTCTGGATGGATTGTATTATATGTCGATTAGGTGAAAGGAGGAGGTGATGGGTTAAGGTCAAAAGCGCGATTGCTAAAATTTCCACTACCAATACAGATAGAAAGATCACACTCGACCACAGTTTAATTATACGCAAACAGTTGGCAAACGGGAAAGAACTTCTCGAACTGAGCTCACCAATATGCGTGCAATCTCCACGCTCATATGCGAACAATCTACGTGTAAAATATGGCTTAGTAATCAGCTGTTTAAAGTGCGAACCAATCAAAATCGTTCATTTGGGAGGTAAGAGTTTTTTATGCGAAAAATTTTTTGATCTATGGGCAACATAGCCCGTTTTCGCACTCAGTCTTCTTTTGCTCTGCACTCGACGTTCGACAATTTATGTGTGGGGGGAAAAGTAAAATAAATGAAAAACTTTATCGAGTGGGGCACAAATAGGAAGGAGGGGGCCTAAAAACAGTTGTCGGTCGATTTTTCTTTAATTGCCCATTTCTTCGGAACTACTTAACAGAATCAGTTCATATTTTATGACCAAATAGTCAACTCGTAAGTCAATCATAATCAACTAGCCGACGGCCAATATTTTTAAGGGGGGGAGGGTCAGAGGTGTGCAAGGGAAAACACTTAAATATTAATATCTCGACATTCTCTCAAGTTATTTAATTGAAATTTGAGAAATATATGTATTGAGTTATACTAGCGAAACATGAAAATTTCAAACCGGTATACCTCAAATCATATAGAAAATTTTGTAGAACCATATAACTTATAGTTTTAGTAAAATTTTTAAATAAATACTTAATTTAACTAATTTTTTACTTTATTATTCTAATAATAAAGTATTGTGATCGACACAAGAAAAAAAAAACTTTGCTACCCTGAAATTTTTTTTTTCGCGTTTCATGACTAAATTAGCCTAAAAATGCAAAAAAAAAATCCGTCCCGCCGTACGCCGTCCGGCGTACGCCGTACATATGGACTCATATCTCCGAGACCGCTAAAGGTAGAATGTTCGTTTTTAGGTGAATTGTTGGTTGGGTAAGTGAGCTCTATTTTCTAAATTTTGGGGGGTGTTAAGTGAAAGGGAGAGGCGGGGGGAGGGAAAAAGTCGAAAACTACACTTGCTAATATCCCTCAAGAATGTAGATAGAAAGTTGAAAATCAGTAGACATATAGGAAGGGTTGTGGGACAAACTTCAAAAATAATTTAATTTTTGTATCCATTGGCGTCCGAAAAGGGGGGGCTAAAAACAAATTGTCGGCCGAACTGTTTTTTCAAATGACTATATCTTCGAAATTACTTATTGTAAAAATTCATATTTTGGGACCATTAAGGTGACATATAGTTCCATTGGAATCAACTTAGAAAATGGCTAGCTATTATAAGGGAGAGGGTCACGGGGGGTGCAAAGAAAATGAATATCTCAACTATCTCTTAAGCTGTGTAATTGAAACTTGAAATGTATATTAACCTATACTAGGGAAATACGAAAATATAAGATGTTGAAATAATAGTAGTGGGGGGAAATGGGGAGCATTTCAAAAATGGCGCACTTTTCCAAATTACAAATCCTTATATCTCAAACAATAGTTCAGATATCTAATCGAAAATTTGTCAGATTGTAGAACTACACAATAGTTAATTTTAATAAAAATTTTAAGTTAGGGGGTGTAAAAGGAGGGAGGTGGTAAGCAAAAATGACGAAAATTTTGAGTGATTTTTTTAGGACTCTGGTCAAAGATAGAAACTTTAAATTTGCATGTGGATACATCTATTCGATATACATAGAAAAAAAATAATAATTTGATCCACAATTGTTACGAACCGACCACCCCGGTCTAATGGGTACAAGGTGTTTCAAGTGCAGCGGAAAAAACACGAAAACTGAAAATTTTTGGATGTAATTTTAAAGTAGAAACTTGAAAATTTGCGAAATACCTTTAAAAAAAATCCCTAAGAGTATGAAATATTAACTAGTGGAATACTTTTAAAACTTCTACCCCCTCCCATACAAAATTATTTTTTCGATCATTTTTAAGAAATTAATTATCACCTAACTATTTAAAGCTATCAATTCGAAATTTTGCATAAGAACTTATAAAAATATTTGAAATGAAATTACATTAAAAGTTTTGAAATCGCACTTGCCCTTCTACCCCCTCCCATACAAAAGTATGATTTCGACCAATTTCATTAAATCAACTAATAACCAACAAATTAAAAGCTACGAACTTGAAATTTTTTGCGAGTACCTTACAAGAAAAGAGAAAGAAAATTGTTTCAAAAATTTTGCAATTCCCTCACCTCTTCTAACCCCTCCCATACAAAATTATTTTTTCGAGCATTTTTAAGAAGTCAGTTATCAGCTAACTCTTAAAAGCTATCCATTTCAAATTTTGCACGAAAACTTACAAAAATAATTGAAATGAAATTCCTTTAAAATTTTTCCAATCGCACTTGCCCTTCTACCCCCTCCCATACAAAAGTATCATTTTGACCTATTTCATTAAATCAACTAATAACCAACAAATTAAAAGCTACGAATTTGAAATTTTGTACGAGCACACTACATGACAAAAGAAATAGAATTGCGTCACAATTTCTACGATTCCCCTACCTCCTCTACCCCCTCCCATACAAATGTTTGGTTTCGTGAATGTAAAATACACTGAATCTCTCTTCTATGCAACTTCGTCTATGAAACTGACATTCTATACAAGGAATATGGGACGTGATTCAAGCAATCAATTAAAAAACTATTAACATCCACCGACCCTTTCTATCACCCCTCAACAAAACTCAAACTTGCATAAATAAACGAACGAAATATTGATTATACATATATACTGGAGCTTTTGAACGTTTCCACAAACTGTTAAATTGATAACTGCCCTGCCCAAGAACCCTCTTTCACTTAGTCTTCCTTACCCACTCTAACCTGCATATTGACTTTCCACGCATCCGCAACTTGTTCCAAGAATAATAAAGTTTCGCCCGACTTGTTGGCAGTTTATTTAGAGTTACGGTAAAAGATACAAAGCTTGAATTTTGCACGTACATACATCCATTTGATATTCATAAAGAAAAAAATAATAATTTGAACCATAACCGTTATCCCCCGAAGGGGGGCTTTACCGTGAACAAGGTGGTGCATGTGAAATAAAAAACAAAACTCAAAATTTTTGATTGACATTTTAACAAGAAATTTAAAAATTTAGGAAATTCATTTAAAAATGTTCATAAAAGTTAAAAATATTAACTGGTCGAATACACTTAAAACTTCTACCCTCTCCCATACAAAAGGATTTTTTCAACCAATTCTAAGAAATCACTTATCATAAAATCCCTAGAAGCTTCTACTTCTCCAATGACATTATAGCTCAAATCAGGCCTTGGCTTCCAGACCTTTAGGTTCCTTAACATTTTTCCATTATTTATTGCCGATGCGTTGTTAGACCTTCGCGCAACCTTCTACCTATGAATTTTTCATTTCCGTAGATTGATGTGACCAAGTTATACCCAAGCAGGCAGTGTTCTGGAGTTATGTGTCGACCGGGATTTGAACTCACGACCTTCGCATTGTAAACCAACACGCTACTCACTAGGTTACACCCTAGCTAGAAGCTATTAATTTGAGATTTCGTTCAAATAATTCTTAAAATATCTAAAACAAATTAGCATTAAAAGTTTTGAAATCCCCTTCGCCTTTTTACCCGCTCCCATATTAAAGTAAAATTTCAACCAATTCCAATAAATCAACTAATAGCCAACAAATCAAAAGCTATGAACTTGAAATTTTTCTACGAACACCTTCCAAGAGAAACTTAATAAAACTGCATGACACATCTTGCGACTTCCCCACCTCCTCTTATAGAAATGTCTGATTTCGTATTATAAAATACACCGAATTTCAAAGGAATTCTAAGCAACTCCGTTTATACGTAAACTAACATTCTATACAGACAACCTTTAATGTCATTCAAGCCATCATTAAAAAACTTGTCAACATCTACCAAAACTTTCAACCCCTTCCCCCAACTCTCTCTTTTCAAACCCAAACTCACATAAATAACGAATGAAATATTGATTATGTATACTGAGCCCTGCCCTAGAACCCCATTCACCTTGAGATTCCTTTCCATCCAAACCTGTATATTCCTACCTTGCCACAAGAATAATAAAGTTGCGCTCGACTTCGTGGCAGTTTATTTTAATTTAAACTTTTCACAAACTCCGTGTCACAATATCTCAATACAAAAATAAATAAAAAGAGATGTAACCTTACATGATTGCAACAAATCACATACAGCTCACCGGAGCAGAATTTCTGCAAGCATACTCAAAAAAAGAAACCTTAAGAATCGACGCTCCAATGCCATCTTGTTTGTTTAATATTTAGTTCCGCAGTGAACCGTCCAAACGAAAGAAATGAAGCTTGCATGTAAATATTTTCAAACATATTGCATCCTGTCCGAATTTAAAACCAAACCTGATGAGCCTGTTCAGTTTAAAGAGTTAAAACCCAATATGTTTATAAACCCAAAAAAATTTAGTTTGAATCATACGAGTTTGAGATTTATACATATTTAAAAAAACAAAAAAAAAAAACACAAAAAATGAAGGTGGTGTGAGCCCTATGGAGGCGTTTTCCTTAAAGGTGAGGTTATTTCGAATCAAAAAATTATTCGAATAACCCAAAATAGTTGTAGTGATAAGTTCACTGAAAAAGAGCCATTCGGTTAGCTGTATTGCCAGGATCTGACTGGAAAAAAATTTAGTGTGAAAATTCGTTGTACCTTTAAGTGATCATAAAATCTAATTCATTGCATAATTTAATTTCGGATTTTTTCCCAAGACTAAAATTCGTAGATCAGGAGGGGATGGTGATTTTTGCAGGAGGCTCAGAGTAGACTTGAGAGGCTAAATCCAGGCTTTTTTTCTTTTTTTTTCTAATTAAATTCTTGTTATATTCTAGACGATATCTGGGAGTATTATAAGTTTGCTCTAAAGTGTTTAACGCTAAGAAATAAAGCTCGGAGAAAAAATGAATAATACAGAAGTTAATAATATAACTCAAAAATCTCAAAACCGGATGTTCGTCCGTCCGTCCATTCGCTCTCTAGCTTGAGAACACGTTGAGCTAGAAAGCTCAAATTTCGCACACGTCGTTTTTGACAAAACAGTAAGGTCAAGTTCGTAAACGGGCCAAATCGCTCGACCCCTTCTACCCCCTCCCATACAAAATGACACAATTGCGCAATTTGACAAACGGATTTGCTCAAAAAGTATAAAAGCTATTGCCCTGAAATTTGGAGTATATTACTTTTATGATAATATCAATTTACCGTATAAAAATTATGCGTCTCCTCTACCACCTCTCGTACAAACTGTACTTGTCATGAATTACTCTAAGCCAATTTACTCAGTGCGTATAACATTTAGCAGGTTGAAATTGTACATTAAATATTTATTTAAAATTGTTAGTAAGTCCAAAAACATTAGACAATTAGCTTCACCCCTTCTACCCCTTCCCATACAAAATGACACAATTTCGCAATTTGACAATAAATGGATTTGATCGAAAAGTATAAAAGCTATAAGTCTGGGATATATTACTTTCATAATAATTTCAATCTAAAGCATAAAAATTATTTGCGTCCTCCCTCTCCTTCCACCCCCTCCCATACAAACTACACTTTTTCATGAAATGCTTTAAGCCGATTTTCTCAGAACATGTAACATTTATCGAGCTCACATTTTGTAATAAATACTTAATTAGCATTATCACTAAAATCGGAAAAAAATAACACATTTTCACAACTTGAAAAGTATGAATGTTACTAGTCTAACATTTAAGAGATATCAATTTTATGATATTCTTAGTTATTTCTGCAAAAATCACTAAAATCCCCCCTCTCTTTCTACCACCTCCCATACAAACTGCACATTTTCACTAAATCTAACACACTAATTTTCTCAGTTCCTATTCAATTTTTAGAGTAAGCATTTTGTATAAAACGTTTTTATAGCTACTTTAGTATGATGGCGAAAAAATTTCTTCAACGCTATCACCCCTTCTAACACTCCCCATATAAAATTTCCTGGGATCCCAAAAATTCTATTTCATCTAAAGTATCGTAAGATTGGTTTGGTGAATGTTTTCACTGTGCATTCCGAATTGAAAGGAAAGATTTCCGGATTCATTTATCAAACTCACTTTGATAAAGGTCTCAGCAGAGACCAAAACGTCACGAATAATAAAGCGTAACAGTGTAGAATCCGGAAATCTTTTCTTTCATTTCGAAATGCACTGCGAAAACATTCACCAAACCAGTTAATTTAATGTTATTACGCAAGCAAAAGATTCTTGTATCATAATTGTGTTAAGCCAAATGAATAAATAAACTAAACTAAACTCAACTAAAACTAAAACACATCAAACTTTACTGTTATGAAAAAAAAATTAAATTTACTACATAGAAATTTAGCACTTCAAAAATAAACTGGCAACAAATCGGGCGAAACTTTATTATTCTTGCGGCAAGTTGCGGATGATTGACTTTCCACAAAATGCAGGTTAGAGTGGCCAGGGAAGACTAAGTGAAAGGGAGTTCTTGGGCAGGGCTGTTGTCAATTTAACAATATTTCATTCGTTTCTGCAAGTTTGGGTTCTTATGAGGGGTAATGGCAAGGGTGGGTTGATGTTAAAAGCTTTTTAATTGATTGCATGAATTACGTCCAATACTTATTCTCTGTATAGAATATGTTTCATAGATGAAGTTGCATAGAATTTTCATAAGATTCGGTGTATTTTACATTCACGAAACCGAACATTTGTATGGGAGGGGGTAGAGAAGGTAGGGGAATCGTAAAATTTGATATGCAGTTTTATTGCGTTTCTCTTGGAAGGTGCTTGTACAAAATTTCAAGTTCGTAGGTTTTACTTTGTTGGTTATTAGTTGATTTAATGAAATTGGTCGAAATTATAGCTTTGTATGGGAGGGGGTAGAAGGGCAAGCGCGATTTCAAAACTTTTAACGTAACTTCATTTCAACTATTTTTGTAAGTTTTCATGCAAAATTTCAAATAGACAGCTTTTAATAGTTAGGTGATAATTCTTTTCTTAATAATGGTCGAATTCATACTTTTGTATGGAAGGGGGGGGGGTTAGAAGGACAAATGCGATCTCAAAACTTTTGGTGCAATTTTATTTCAACTATTTTTAAAAGTTTTTGTGCAAAATTTCAAATTGATAGCTTTTAATAGTTAGGTTATAATTGATTTCTTGAAAATGGTCGAAAAAAATTATTTTGTATGGGAGGGGGTAGAAGTTTTAAGGGTTTTCAACCAGTTAATATTTTGAATACCTAAAAATTTTTTTTAAATGCATTTCGCAAATTGTCAAGTATCTACCTTAAAATTACACTCACAAATTTTCAGTTTAAGTGTTTTTTTCAATGTACATGACACACCTTGTGCACGTTAGACCGGGCGGCTCGGTTTATAACAATTATGGATCAAGTCATTATTATTGTTCTATGTATATTAAATAGATGTATCCACATGCAAAATTTAAAATTTATATCTTTCACCAGCGCCCTAATAAAATCACTCAGAATTTTCGACATTTTTGCTTATCACCTCCCTCCCCTTACACCACCCAACTTAAAATTTTTATCAAAATTAACCACTTTGTAGTTCTACAATCTGACAAATTTTCGATTGGATATCTGTACTCTTTTTTGAGATATAAGGATTTGTAATTTTGAAAAGTGCGCCATTTTTGAAATGCTCCCCATTTCCCCCAACTACTAATATTTCAACATGTTAAATTTTTTTTATATTTGCCTTATATAGTTTAATATACGTTTTAAGTTTCAATTACATACCTTAAGAGATAGTTGAGATATTCATTTTTAAGTGTTTTTGTTCGCACCCCCCCCCCCCCCCCCCCCGTGACTCTTCTTCTTACAATAATTAGCCACTTTCTAAGCTGATTCCGATAGAGCTGTATGCCGCTTTAACGGTCTCAAAATATGAACTTTTTACGATAAGTTACTTCGAAGATATAATCATTTAAAAAACAAATCGGCCGAAAATTTGTTTTTAGCCCCCTTCCCCCCCTTTCGAACAATGGATAAAAAAAATTAAATTATTCTTAAAGTTTGTTCCACAACCCTCCTATATCTCTACTAATTTTCAACTTCTTATCTGTATTCGTGGTGGAGATATTAGTAAGTGTAGTTTTTGACTTTTTCCCTCTCCCCGCCTCCTCCTTCCACCTAACACCACCCAAAATTTAGTAAATAGAGCTTACTTACCCAACTAACAATCCTCCCAAATACGAACATTCTACCTTTAACGGTTTCGGAGATATGAGTCCATATGTACGGCGTACGGCGGGACGGATTTTTTTTTATATTTTTAGGCTAATTTAGTCATGAAAGCGAAAAAAAAACTTCAGGGTAGCAAATTTTTTTTCTTGTGTCGATCACAATACTTTATTATTAGAATAATAAAGTAATAAGCAAAAATTCTAAATAAAGCATCTTTTTTCATTTGATATATTATTAACAAAAATTATAAAAATTTAAAATATGTTCAATACTACTACTAGTTTTAAAATTTAAAATATATAAGCGAATTTGTGGTCGAATTTAATTTTCAAAATAAAATTCATTAATTTATTTCAATACAAATCCAAGTTAATTTATTTAGTATTTAAATGTGTCATTATCTTTTACAATTAATCGGGAATATTCGTTCGACAACAGGCTATTTTCAATAAAAATCGCTATTGCGACACTTAATCTTAATGTCCTGTTCTACTAAACTAAATATTTTAATTTTCAAAATAAACTTTTTTCCAGTTAAATTCAAATATTTTTAAGATAAAATATTTAGTAAGTTAAGTTTAATTAACTGCCATAAAGTTGCATATAATTAATCTTATAACTAGTTATGTTTTCATAGTTTTTTTTTAATAATTCCGTACTTAAAAGTAAACCCGTTAGATAACGTTAAGCTAATTTTTTAAATAAAACTTTAATTTATAAGCTTTAATTTACAAACACAAAAATATCTTCTAAGCCAGTAATGTTCAAATTTCATTCAATTAAGTACTACCGACAACTCTTGGCTAGGGTGTAGCCAAGTGGGTAGCGTGTTGGCTTACAATTCGAAGGTCATGAGTTCAAATCCTGGTCGACGTAATTTATAATTATTGCACACTGGCTGCTTGGATATACCTTGGTTCGTAGATAGAAGGTTATGTGAAGGGCTAAAAACCCTTCAACAAGTAATGAAAAAAATATTAAGGAGCCTGAATGTCAGGAGGCCGAAGCCCAATTTTGGCTGTATTGCCATTGCAGAAGTAGAAGAACTCTTTTATATATAAAATTGAAACTTAATTGTTTATATGTACTTACATAAACTGGGGCGATTAAAAATCTTAAAGCAAAATATAGAAAAAACTGTAAAACACTTCAGCTAAATTGTTTAAAAAATAATTTTAAACTATGAAATTTTCAACCGTGTAACTACGATCTGAAATAGCAATTTATTACATCCACAAGAACAAAAGATTCCCACCACAATACTTCCGTACTTATTCATGCCTGATTATTATTGTTAATCTGATGCTCGCCAAATATTACGAAAAGTACTAAGAAATTGATAGAAATTTAAAATTTATCGCAAAATATTCTTCTTGAAAATCTTTGTTACGTACGAATTTTCCTCTTTCAACATAAAAGGAGCAATTTGGAATTTTTTAACAGTATCGCGTCTTGTACATCAGATCTGAAACCAACCGGTACTAGTATAAAAAAATATATATACGTGTATAATATGCAATAGCACGAATATCTCCAGGATATTTTCGGATAAATTTGAATAAACTGAAAAGTTGATGCTACTGTATCGTACAATGGAGAATGCTTGGGCTGAATTTGGAACTTAACATGTGATTGCTGATAATCGTTTCTATTTATGTAAATCTTGCATCGGGTATGTATTTGCAATTTGGTATTGTAATTTAAGAAACGATACTCAGAATTTTATTATACCTTCAAAATAATGTGACGGAACAAATATGCATATACTTGTGACAAACATCTATTTGTAACATACCCTCGTATAGAGTTAAACTTCTCTTACTTGAACTTTTCTAGAAAATAAACTTTTTCAGTAGCATTTGCATTCAACAATAGGTTCTTGATAAAAAAAAAATATTTTCTGCTATTTAAACTTTGTATAAATAGGTTTAGGTTTATGTTGTAGGAGGGTGGTTTCGTAGAACCACAATGCACTTGTATCATTTAGTTGGGCCCATTGTACTTCCCTTATTTATTACAATATGGATCTTACCCCTCCTGTGCTAGCCACTTAGTTGGAATTGCGAACCGAAGCAGACCCAAATTTTCTACACCTCTGAGGTCGTCTAGTTCTGAGAAGAATCTAGAGCTTAATGAAAGGAGACGACTGTTGGAGATTCGCGGACAATGACAAAGATAATGGTTGATATATTCTTCGTTTTCCTTGCAACCTCTGCAAAGACTGTCGCTCGCGATCCGCAGAATGCGTGCAGCTATAGCAAGCAATGGCCTGTGGTCAAACGCTATAGCGACTGCGTTGCAACAGCTGTAATATTTTTATTTGGTTGTGCAGCTGTCCAGCTGCCGCCACCCTGGCAAGAAAGAATCTAAAATAGTTTGTTTGAAGCTAGTCTTCAGCACTGTTGGTTCTACATCGACTGACTTCCTAGTGGAGTAAATGTTTGCAGATCCTTGCCGCGCAAGCGTGTCTGCTGCGTCGTTTCCTAACTAGTCCCTATGATCTGGTTTCCAAATGAATAATACTTCGGAGTAGCCACTAGGCCATTCAAAGGGTTTTTAATCTAATGGCACCTAGCCCACTGTTTGTCTTATAAAAAAATCAAATGGAAGTAGTAAGAGAATTATCTCCAGGGCTGCAGTTGGTGTAGTTCTAAGAGCACCTGTTATACGCAAACATGTCATTCTTTGGATTAGCTGTATAGGAGTTGGGTTGGTATTTGGTTCCACCACACCAGCGCGCCACCAGCCGAGATAGGTGTGCTGGATATTGTCAACGTCGAAGCGTGATCAACATCGATTCCCACCTACATCGGCTTATTCGGATCTGAGGCTGCATCCGCTAATGCCATTATGGATGCGAGATCATTGAACTCTGACATGAAAGACTCAGTGAGCTAGGTATTTGCCAGTAGTATAGTACTTCTAGTATCTGTTGCGCCCTTCTAGTAGCTCCCGAACCGCCTTCGTACCCGGTAATTTTAGCATCCTTTTTTGCCGGAGCCAGTACGAGGGGACTCCTTCTCATAGTTTTTGTGCTAGTTGCCGGCATGGTTTTTACATAAGGAATATTTGCTCCTATTTTCACCTCATCATGTTCATCAATTAGGCTAACAACGAGGTGGTCGCCGAACCTACAGGTAAACTAAACTTTGTATAAGTACTTTCAGCTTTACGGGCTATATGTTTGCATTGTATTTTCCTACTGCAATTGGTGAAATATCTTCATATTGAGGAATCGACCGTTTTTGATGTTTATTTCAAGCATTTCTGACTTTGCCTTTTAGTCCTATATTTAATGCTTCTCTTAGATCTGGGATATTTCCTAGTTTATGAAAATACTCCCCTATCAGACATAACATAGAAAAATACTCCCCTATCAGACCATACTCCCCTATCAGACCATTTCTCAACAAAAGAAAAAGAGTTGATGTGTATAACTATAGCCTTATTGCTACTCTTTCTTACATTCCTAAGTTGTTCGAGGCTGTTGTTTGTGATGTAATGAATGTTCATTGTAAATCAATCATTAGCCCAGTCCAACACGGGCCTACCAAAGATAGGTGGACCTCAATAAATATAATGGGATTTTCCTGTTTCACTATTGCAGTGATTGAAGGCGGTAAGCAGGATGACTCCATATATACCGACTTCAGCAAAGCTTTGATAAAAAAATACCATGCTGTTCTTGCATACAAGCTATGTGCACTAGGATTTCCTTATAGATTGGATCAGATCTTACCCGTCTAATCGTACCCAAAAAGTAAATTTTTCGAGGAGTTCATTCCTCTGCTATACCTAACACATCTGGTGTGCCACATGGAAGCCGTCTTGAACAACTGTTATTTATTTTATTTATTATCGACGTGAGTTCAGCTATTTCCCACTCGTAATTGTTACTTTATGCTGATGACACGAAATTTTGTTTCGTGATATTTTGAATAAAAGGGTTTACGCACTGGTTCGAAGTGATTTGCAACGCTTTTTTGACAGGTGGTCATTAAAATGTATGCCTTTGAATATTAGTAAATGTGCATGCGTTTCGTTCTTTAGGAACAAATCTCCCCTATATTTCGATTATGTTCAAGAAAGTAGCATACTACAACAAACAGATAAGATACTTGATCAATTTAAGTTTATATTTTAGAACCCCATTTACGTTTAACGATCAAGTCGAATAAATAACTGTCAAAGCTTCCGTTTGTGGGTTCGCTAAGAGATGCAAGTGCATGGACTTCACTGATCCTAAAGATCTTATAGTGTGATTTTGTACGCTCTATTCTTGAGTATGCTTGTCAAGTGAGGGCTGAATATTACGAGGAACATAAGAGTAGGATCGAGTGCGTATAGCGATGGTTCGTATAATTAGGGCTGCTTTTGCATTTAAATTAATCTTAGAGAAATTAATTCCCTGTATTTGCTCGAAGTCATCACGTTTAATATTCGGCGTCGATCCTTGCGAAACTATGTGCCTCTTCACTTTTCTCATCATCGCACAAACTATAATCGATTACAATTTTTCTAGCATGCGGTGAAAGTCAGCCTTAAGCGATAAATAAATTTTAAATTGCTAATTTTTTTTTTATATTTACTGACTCATACTTCTTCTTCTTCAATGGCGCTACAACCCAAATCGGGCCTTGGCCTCCTGACCTTCAGGTTCCTTAACATTTTCATTATTTATTGCGGAAGGGTTGTTAGCCCTTCGCACAACCCTCTATCTACGTTCTTTTTTTGTTTTTATTTATTTTCGTAGATTGATGTAACCAAGGTATACTCATGCAGGTAGTGTGCTGGAATTATGCGTCGACCGGGATTTGAACTCACGACCTTCGCATTGTAGACCAATACGCTACCCACTAGGCTACACCTTAGCTGACTCATACGCTACATTACTATTCCTTGCAAGTAATCATTGTTTTGATGAAATTGAAATAAAATTATTATTATTATTAAAACTTATTCCTTTACGTATCAAAAGATTGACTTCGATAATTCTCTTTCAAAACTTACTCTTATTAATCAAAATTATCACCATCAAATGCAGTACACTTCTTTCTACAAGACAAAAGTGTATTTATAAAAGTTTCGATTAAGTGCCACTTTCTGTGCTTAGGAAATTCTGCGAAAAAAAGGCGTCTTTGACGTCAACTAATGTTTATATTGTATCAAATGTCATCTGATGAATTAAATAATTATCGGTAAGCTATTTTCGTCATTGCTTAATATTGTCATAACTTGTCGATAATCTTTAAGATGTTTCATTTTAAAAATGTATTGCAAATACCTCAACAAGATGTCGAACCAAAGTACATTGATCTTATTACAATGTAAGATTTCAATAAAGTAATTATATTAACAAAAACATATCTGGACTACGATTGAGCGTAAAGCCCAATCATGCGATACTCTAGATGAAAGGCAAATTTTTGTGATGTTAAGAAATTTGGTATGAGGAGTGATAGGAGAGGTGACAGCATTGAACTAATTTGTTTCATATCATGCTAGGTTCCTATTAAATAGTTTTATACAAAATTTAAGCTTCAAAACTTTTCTAGATACTAAGAAAATTAGTGTATTGGACTTAGCAAAATTGTCCAGTTTGTATGGGAGGTGGTAGAAGGAGTTTGGAATTCTTAATTATTATTTTTGTTTTTTCAAAAATAACTACGTACATCATGTAATTGATGTATTTTAAATTGCAGATGAGTAGTATTCAATCTTTTGAAGAAAATTTACTTAGTGTAAACTTGTCAAACAGTGTCATTTTGTATGGGAGGAGGTAGAAGGGGTGCTGCTACTCGTGTATTTGTTTGGTCTTAATAATAATTCTAACCAAATATTTAGCGAACAATTTCAGCTCAATTTTATACGTACTGAGAAAATTGGTTTATAGTATTTCTTGAAAAAGTGCCGTTTATGTGGGATGTGGTGGGTTAGAGGGGTTCTAATAATTTTTATACCGCAAAAACAAAAATAACGTAATTCAGATAAATGGCCTTAATACTTTTTGAGAAAACCAGGTTATTATAAAACTGAGAAATTATGTCATTTCGAATGGAAGGGGCAGAAGAGTGGAGCGAGTTGACCCTTTCCCGAATTTCGCCTTAATGTATTGTCAAAAACGTCGTGTGCAAAATTCGAAATTTCTAGCTCAACGTATCCTCGAGCTAGAGAGTACACGGACGGACGGACATCCGTTTTTTTTCGTGATTATATTTTCTCCAAGTCTTATTTCTTAGCGTTACAAACTTTGTGGCAAGCTTATAATGCTCTCAGATTTCCTACAGAGTATAAACGTAACAGAGAAATCATGCAATACTTTAGATGAAATGGCAAAGAGTTTAACGAACGGAAATATGTCATCTCAATTTTTTTTATAGAGTGCATAATACTTTTTTATGAGAGGTGGCATTAATAGAGCGCGGAGGTTTGTAATTGTTGTATATGGCACCGAATATGGTATGCAAAATGTTTCGTGCGAAATTTAAAGTTTGTAGCTTTCATAATTTTCAAGAAAATTGTACATTGTTTTCTGAAAATTGGGCATCTGTAGAGGTGGCAGAA
Source organism: Chorisops tibialis (assembly GCA_963669355.1). Lineage (NCBI taxonomy): Eukaryota > Metazoa > Arthropoda > Insecta > Diptera > Stratiomyidae > Chorisops > Chorisops tibialis. Next base: position 62,730,684 of record OY770264.1, on the reverse strand, counting down.
TAAGTGAAAGCTCCTGTGTGACTTTGAAACTGCTTATCAACATTCTTATCACCACGTTTTGCTCCAATTTTAAAAGTTCTCATATGAATGAGGAACGTGTTTCTTGAATTTCTAATATAGAAATTTGTATGGGAGGAGGTAGAAGGAGTTAAACCAAGTTCATATTTTTTTAGCATTTATTGCAATTACTAATGATAAATTGTGACAAAATTTAAAGTTTTTACTTTTTCTAGTTTTGATGGAAATCGTTATATTGCCGCAATTATCCATTTGAAAGTGAGGGGTAGATCAAAACCAAAATTTTTATTATTATTGTATTTGCACTATTATCCTATTGTCGAAATTTTAAGACGATAGCTTCTATGCTTTTAGTTTAATTGAAATTTTGAAATTTCGTCAAACTTGTATGGGAGAGAGTAGAAGGAGTGATGTGAAGTCGATAATTTTTTTCAAAATTGATTACAACTACAACTAATTGTGGCATTAATTCGACTATTTGGCTTTACTAGTTTCAATGAAAATCGGAAGAAATGCTTTCTTCAAAATTGTGCATTTGAATGGCTGCGAAGAAGGAGTAAGGGAATCGGATCAATATTTTGTAACATTAATGATATTCAAATCATTATACTTGACTTAGTCCGTAACTTAAAAATTTCATGAATTTCGAGAAGAGAGATGGTAGAAGGATTGTGATAATGTAGCCCGTTCACGAACTTTAAAAATTACTTAAAAAATTTTTCAGCTCAAAGCGTTCAAAAGTAATGTTTTAGATAATCGGTCAGACCAACTTACAGACAGATTCTCTCGAAATCGAGATTCTTGACCGACAACAAATATTTCTGTACCCTTCGCGGCTCTGTGTGAGCATTATTTCCTAGCGAAACAGACACAATATACTCTCAGATTTCATCTAAAACTTAAAATTCAACGATAACTTGGCACCTGCTACCTCCTTGGTGGCGTCTGCAAAATAAACAAATTTGAGAGCACCCACAAATTTCGACTAGAATTACTTACAATTTGAATTTGAGTGCGAACTGTCCAACAAAAGGAAATGTCTCAATTTATTGATCCAGTTGTTGGTACCAATGAAGCAAAATGGATTTTCATTTTCATCAAGTTGTCCATATGTCGCGTTTCACGTTTCCTCAAATACCGCCATCGGGATAATTTCTGTTTGGCTGCCGGCTGCTACTGATGTGTTAATTTAAGCATTTTAGATACGGCATAACTATGCTGGCATACTCGAATACGTTTCCGGCCTTATTTTACTTTATTATTGTAATAATAAAGTATTGTGATCGACAGAAGAAAAAAAAAAGTTTGCTACCCTGAAATTTTTTTTTTCGTGTTTCATGACTAAATTAGCCTAAAAATGCAAAAAAAAAATCCGTCCCGCCGTACGCCGTATATATGGACTCATATCTCCGAGACCGTTTAAGGTAGAATGTTTGTTTTTGGGTGGATAGTTGATTGGGTAAGTGAGCTCTATTTTCTAAATTTTGGGGGGTGATAGGCGGAAGGGGGAGGCGGGGGGAGGGAAAAAGTCGAAAACTACACTTGCTAATATCTCCACCACGAATGCAGATAAAAAGTTGAAAATCAGTGGACATATAGAGAGGGTTATGGGACAAACTCGAAAAATAATTTAATTTTTTTATCCATTGGCGTCCGAAAAGGGGGGGCTAAAAACAAATTGTCGGCCGAATTGTTTTTTCAAATGATTATATCTTCGAAATTACTTATCGTAAAAAATTCATATTTTGGGACCATTAAGGTGGCATATAGTTTCATTGGAATCAGCTTAGTGAGTGGCTAATTATTGGAAGGGGGAGGGTCACGGGGGGTGCAAAGAAAAACACTTAAAAATGAATATCTCAACTATCTTTTAAGGTATGTAATTCAAACTTAAAACTTATATTAAGCTATACTAGGAAAATACAAAAAAAATATAATATGTTGAAACAATAGTAGTGGGAGGAAATGGGGAGCATTTCAAAAATGGCGCACTTTTCAAAATTACAAATCCTTATATCTCACCTGCATAGCGCATCTCCTACATAGATTAGTCGCGGACATATGGACGCAGGAAATACTTCCTGAAGATTGGCGCTAGAGCATCATATGTCCAATTTATAAAAAAGGTGACAAACTCTGCTGCGAAAACTATCGAGGAATATCTCTGTTGTGTACGTCTTATAAGATTTTGACGAAAATTCTAGAAAAGAGAATTAAGCCCTATGCTGATAAAGTAATTGGTGAATACCAAGGCGGATTTAGAGCTGGACGCTCAACCACGGACCAGATATTCTCAGTTAAACAGGTGCTGGAAAAGTGCTGGGAATATAATATTGATGTGCACCAGATATTTGTTGACTTCAAACAAGCATACGACAGTATCGACAGGCGCGTACTGTATAAAATCATGTTGGAGTTTGGAGTCCCACCGAAACTGGTCCGACTGACAAGAATGACAATGACTGAGTCTTTGTCACAAGTCAGAGTAGAAAATGATCTGACTTCCAGTTTTAAAACAGACAACGGCCTTAAACAAGGTGACGGCCTCGCACTAATGCTTTTCAACTTAACACTCGAATATGTTGTTCGGAAACTTCCCGTTGACACCAAGGGAACACTATGCTTCAAATCCACACAACTCGTAGCATATGCCGACGACATAGATATCCTTGCAAGATCTCTGGAGAGTACTAAAGAAGTATTTGTAAACCTTGACTCGGTAGCAAGGGAAGTTGGACTACGTATTAATGAAAACAAAACAAAAATTATGACGCAAACTAGGAAAAAGACGCCAATCAGACAAAATATTACGGTAGGAGACTATAACCTAGAAAACGTAGACAACTTCATATATCTAGGGGCAAATCTATCGAAGGATGGAAGCGAACCCATCGAAATTAAAAGAAGGATAATGATGGCAAACAAGACTTATTATTCGGTACTTCCAATAATCAAAAACAAGAACGTGCATAGGAAAACAAAACTTAAGCTATACAAAACAATCATAAGACCTGTGCTATGCTATGGCAGCGAAACGTGGACATTAACTCAGGCGTCCGAAAAACTACTTAACGCCTTTGAAAGAAAGGTCCTCAGAAGAATCCTCGGACCTGTGAGGGAAGACTCGATCTGGAGAATACGATACAATAGAGAATTGTATGCCATCTTCGACAATCCAGAAGTGTCAACCCTCATAAAATTTAAAAAGTTACAATGGGCTGGTCATGTGGAGCGGATGGATGACGGAAGAATTCCGAAACGCACACTAAAAGGGAAAGTCAACGGACAAAGACCGGTCGGAAAACCACGAAAGCGCTGGGAGAATTCGATTGACGCAGACAGCAAATCACTGCTAAGATTTTCAAACTGGAGGACGCGGTCACTGAACCGAGATGGATGGAGGCAAAGCATTCAGGAGGCCAAAGTCCGATTTGGGCTGTAGCGCCATCGTAAGTAAGTCGTAAGTAAGTAAGTATATCTCAAAAAAGAGTATAGATATCAAATCGAAAATTTGTACGATTGTACAACTACACAATAGTTAATTTTTATAAAGTTTTTAAGTTAGGGGGTGTAAAGGGAGGGGGGTGGTAAGCAAAAATGTCAAAAATTTTGAGTGATTTTTTTAGGACTCTGGTCAAAGATAGAAACTTTAAATTTGGCACGTGGATACATCTATTTGATATACATAGAAAAAAAATAATAATTTGATCCACAACTGTTACGAACCGACCACCCCGATCTAATGAGCACAAGGTGTTTCATGTGCAGCGAAAAAAACACGAAAACTGAAATTTTTTGGATGTAATTTTAAGGTAGAAACTTGAAAATTTGGGAAATACATTTAAAAAAAATCCCTAAAAGTATGAAATATTAATTGGTCGAATCCTTTCAAAACTTCTACCCCCTCCCATACAAAATTATTTTTTCGACCATTTTTAAGAAATTAATTATCACCTAACTATTAAAAGCTATCAATTTGAAATTTTGCATAAGAACTTATAAAAATATTTGAAATAAGTTATTTTAAAAGTTTTGAAATCGCACTTGCCGTTCTACCCCCTCCCATACAAAAGTATGATTTCGACCAATTTCAGTAAATCAAGTAATAACCAACAAATTAAAAGCTACGAACTTGAAACTTCTTACAAGTACGCTACAAGAGAAGAAAAAGAAAATTGTTTCACAAATTTTGCAATTGCCCCACCTCTTCTACCCCCTCCCATACAAAATTATTTTTTCGAGCATTCTTAAGAAATCAGTTATCAGCTAACTCTTAAAAGCTATCCATTTCAAATTTTGCATGAAAACTTGCAAAAATAATTGAAATGAAATTCCTTTAAAAGTTCTGCAATCGCGCTTGCCCTTCTACCCCCTCCCATACAAAAGTATCATTTCGACCTATTTCATTAAATCAACTAGTAATCAACAAATTAAAAGCTACGAATTTGAAATTTTGTACGAGCACACTAAATGGGAATGGAAATAGAATTGCGTCACAATTTTTACGATTCCCCTACCTCCTCTACCCCCTCCCATACAAATGTTTGGTTTCGTGAATGTAAAATACACAGGATCTTATGAAAATTCTATGCAACTTCCTCTATGAAACTGACATTCTATACAAAGAATATTATACGTGATTCAAGCAATTAATTAAAAAACTATTAACATCCACCGACCCTAACTATCACCCCTCACACCTCCTCTCAAAACTCAAACTTGTGTAAATAAACGAACGAAATATTGATTATATATACTGGAGCATTTGAACGTTTCCACAAAGTGTTAAATTGATAACTTCCCTGCCCAAGAACCCCCTTTCACTTAGTCTTCCCTAACCACTCTAACCTGCATATTGACTTTCCACGCATCCGCAACTTGTCCCAAGAATAATAAAGTTTCGCCCGACTTGTTGGCAGTTTATTTAGTGTTATGTTACAAACGGTAGAACACACGCAATATGGTCTAAATTTTGACCTACTGTGTAATTATACTAAAAATCGAGTTCATTTGGTTTCGTACTTTCAAATTTTATAATGCTCAAGCTTAAAGTATGATCAACAATTTGACCTCACTGAAAGTGTAATACTTGTATGGATGTAGTTCAACACAAGTGATCACTACGTGACCATTATGGACTGTGATCTGAAAGGATTAAGATCGACAGCTCTAATAAAGTTATGGAGAAATATTTTTCACTAAATTACTTAAATATCCAATTCGTGTCGAAAGTGCAAGGTTCTTTTTGCCGAGTATTATCCAAATCTTGCCTCGATTATCAGAAGCATCCTCAAATGCTTAATTTTCGTCTACATGTACGAAGCATGTATTTAATAGTCAAAATACTAATGGAACCTTACTGTATTATATTAAGCTTCGTATTTATATACTAGATGAAATCTGAGAGTATTATAAGTTTGTCACAAGGCTTATAAGAGCAAGAAATACGCCTCGAATAAGAAATTAATGATAATTAATAATAAAATTCATGTTATTACTCAAAAATCTCAAAATCAGATGTCCGTCCGTCTGTCCGCCCGTGTACTCTTTAGCTCGAGAAAGCGTAGAGCTAGAAAGTTCAAGTTATGTACACGTCCTTTTTAAGAAGAAAATAAAGTCCAGCTCGTGAACGGACCAAATCGCTCCACCCTTCCTAATACCTCCCATTCAAAATGGCACAATTTCCCAATTCGACAATAAACTGATTTTCTCGAAAACTATTAAAGCTTTTGACCTAAAATTTGGAATATATTTATTTCACGATGACTTTATACGGTATAAAAATTATTCGAATCCCCGATCTTTTTACACTACATCTACAAACTAAACTTTTTAATTAAATACAATACACCAATTTACTCAGTACGCATAAGATTTATCGATCTAAAATTGTGGACTTATTACTGATTTCGAATTATGAGTGAGATTGAATTAGCTACTCTCCTTCTACCCTGTCTCATACAATATGACACAACATTACAGCAAGTCGATATTCTTGAAAAGTAGGAATGCTACTGATTTCCAATTTAAAAAATGTTCGTTGAATAATGTTTATAGTAATTTTTGAAAACCATTAAGAACTCACCACACCTTCTACCACCTCCCATAAAAACTGCACAATTTCACAAAATCCAATACACTAATGTTCTAACTACCTGTTCGATTTTTGAAGCTTAGACTCTAGATTCAAGAGTAATGCATGATCGTAGTCCTGTTATGTTTATACTCTAGATGAAATCTGAGAGAATATTGTGTTTGCCTTACCATTTGTAACGCTAAGAAATAATGATCGCACAGAGTCGTCTCGAAAGCTTTGACCTATCTTGCTGAAATTTTTTATAAATAATTTTTAGCAAAAAGTAACTTTAGGTTTGTGAACGGGCGAAATCTCCTCACTCCTTCTACCCCCTCCCATACAAATTTCATGAAATTTCGAAATTTAAGGAAATTGATTTTTCTTCGAAACCATTTCAGCTATTGGCTTCAAAATTAGGTCATAGTATAACGATGTGAATATCATTGATGTCAAAAAATATTGATCTGATCCTTTTACTCCTGCTACCACCTCCTACAAATGCATAATTTTCAAAAATGCATTTATCCGGTTTTCATTGCAACTAGTAAAGGTAAAATAAATAATTCTTGTTGTTGTTATTATTATTACAAATGCAACCGATTTTGTGAAAGCTATCAACTTCGCCTCACACTTTCTGCCCCCTCCCATACAAATTTCACGATATTTCGGAATTTAAACTAAATTATTTTTCTCCAAAACCGTCAAACTTTAAATTTTGAGAAAAGTATAAAATTACTAATATCATTAATTTCTAAAAATTTGGTTTTGATTCAAATACTCCGTCAACCCCCTAACGTACAAATGCACAATTTTTGGCAAATGCATTTAATCGATTTTCATTGAAACTACAAAAAGTACAAGCTTAAAATTTTGCCAAAATTTGTCCCTTAATAATTGCAATAAATGTTAAAAAAAAACTTCGCTTCACCACTTCTACCACCTCCCATACAAATGTTTATATTGAAAATTCAAGAAAAGTATTTCTAATTCGAACATATGAGTAACAAGGCAATGTGATTAGGATGTTGATAAGCAGACTCAAAATCATCCAAAACCTCCCACTTTCTCTTTAAATTCAGCATGAAACATTTTGTATACTACGTTCAGTGTTATATACAAAAATTATTAACATCCTCCCTCTGCTTTTACCACCTCCCTTACATTGCTATTCACTATGCGAAAGAATTTGAGATGACATATTTTCCGGTACAATAATCTCTTTCCTATTTTATCTATTTGTTGAATTTGATTTGATTGATTATAGGGAATGTTCCGTAATCGATTTTTGATGTTATTTTGTAGTTACTTCCAAGTAAAAAGATTACATATATATCTTTTATCAGCGCCAGCAATACGATACAAAAGTTTCTTTTTTTTTAACGTGCATTAATTTTAAGAGCGTCCTCCGCCACAACGATGAATACTATACTACCAGCTTGCTTCCAAAACGCACTGAGCATTATATTTCATGTCTATTTTGCTATTGTTCTCATATACATTTACTGAAAATATCATTTTGCCTTGGATAACGATGCTACGAGCAACCGTCATTAACGTCAATTTAATCAGAATCGGAATCTATTTCACTTGTTAAACGCTCACCCCAAATTATTTTTGTTATCTACTATCGAACAATAACCACAGGCTTTTATTGCTCACTACGAATTCGACTTCCTGGAATGGCTCTCAACTTTCATCTACGAACATCGAAATAGAATTGAACAGCTTTCGATATTTACAACGAAATACACATTAAAACGCCATCTGTCACATGTTTCTTGCAAACCGTTGTATCTTATGTTTGACAAAATGTTCTTTATGTACATATGTAAGACTAGGACTAGATTCCATCTCCAATCTCAGCATGGCTACCGTTCAATATTTGTTATAGCAACAACCCACTGGAAAGATTGTGTGCCACGACATAATTGCGTCCCATATTTCTCGAAACATTACCCGTTCAATTTTTATAGAAACCGACCCTCAGTCACGCAGCCTTAAATAAGTTGGCCCTCAATATCTATCTTTCTCTCTTGTCTAACTAATAGGGTTTTTCTTCTCTCTTCAACTCGTCGTTGCAAGACACAACCCCCATAATTTCCATTAAAAACAGGGACATTGTATTTTTTTGTGATGAATTTTTCTGTCCTCATATTTCTCGTCCTTTCTGCTTCTCTCATCCGTAAAGCAATAAGCTCGTATCTTGTTCCTTCCAGACAAATAAATTTAATGCGGCACCTAATCAGCTAGAGACGAAGCACTTGGCACATTATTAGCTTTTGAATAATTTCGCTGCGTTTAAAGTTTCGTCATAGTCCTTTTGCCACGATGTCACTGTAATTTGTACAAAGCTTGTCACCCAGATTGAAAATGAAATGAAATTATAAAAAACTCCGACCTTTTCGAAAAAAGACCATTTTAGCGATACGGACGGAATTGCGACAAGGAAATATCAATAGTAGAAGTCTTATTAACGACATTCATCAAAAGGGATGTCCGCAGAAACACCTTGTACACTAAGCTCAAAACTTTGCATCTAGTCACGAATGTGCTCGAACAAAAACTTCATTACCCAGATATTAATATAAAGTGCACGTCCTTCAATCATCGATAGCTAAGCTACTCAAAGACAAGTCGAGATAAGCTGGCCGAGAATGCAGGCAGCTTTCGAAATGCGTCAGACAGAGCATAATATCTGTTACCTTGTTACTCAACATATCAGAAATCGGAATGAAAGAAGCGTAGCTACAGTAGAGAGAGAGTATTCCTGTATTTCAAATAAACAGAGTCCTATCAGCGGTTATAGCGCATCTCCTACAGGTTGTATAGTTTCGCTTATTCGATACACTAAATTGTCGTGAGAAAACGAGCACCAGAAGGAACGTTCAAGCGAAAGGAAAAAGATTTTCATGAAGGACATAAAAATTCCTACATTACGGCTTGGCAAAGACTGAGAACAAGACAATTCCTAAATGGACTCTTTGGATGTTGTGGAATCTCAACTATGCTGCGAATTTCAGCTGTATGGAATTCGTTCAGTTAAAGTTCTTAAAGGGGATAATCACGGGTTGAACGAAATATTAAATTGAAAGGAAATTTGCATGTTAAAGTGGGATTGGGGTTAGTTGGGCGTTGGTATAGCAACTCTAAAACTACGGTTTCATGAGAAGGATAGCATACTACTTGTATACGAGCATAATATATCTCATCCGTTAGAGTTGTTTTAGAGCTTTGGTGATAGATTGTGCCATGCTATGAATATGCCAATGAATCATAGTAGGTGATATGCTTCGTCTCAGGATACTCATAATAACCACAGACAAAACGATTCTACTCTAGAAGCTTCTAAAAACTGACAAGAAATTATTATTTATGCAGTCCGTGCAGAGAATCTTCCAGAAATACACTCTCGAATGAATTCGTTCCCTGAACAGAGAGCTGTTATTCTTCTTCTCTTCATGGCAGAAATATGACGACAGAATAATCATAATGTAGAAAGGGTTCGTGTTGGAGGTTTCGTTAAGTGGAAAACATCAGGTATGTTATCATCATAGAACTACATATGCATTATTTTAAATTTAATCAAAAAGTTTTTTCCATGATTTTCAAGATTTTCGTTCTTGTTAAATGCAAATCTTTTCACCTCTTACGAGTTTTGATTGACTTCGAAATAATGATTCATGGGAGCGCAACTAATTAATAAAATGTGTTGGATTGAGCAAATAGATGTAAATTTTGATGTATGTATCTATACATATCAAAATTTTTCGTCAATAGCTTTGATAGGTACTGACAAAATTGGTTCATTGTACATATATCGTGAAATGGTGCTGTTTGTATGAGAGAAGGTAGAATGAATGCGAGGGTTTACAAATTTTTACTTGAAACTAAATAATATCACAAAAATGCTCCGATTTCAGAGCAATAGGTTTAATGTTTTCCATGATAATCGCCTTATAACAAATTTGTAAAATTGTGGCATTTTGTATGGTAGGTGATAGAAGGGGAGTTGCGATCAAACTAATTTGTTCTCATATCAGAATTGCTACCAAAATATAATACATCAAATTTGAGCATTATACATGTAAAGAAAATGTATTCCCTTTATTTTGTATCGAGTAGTCGCCCGTCAAGCTGCTAAATAAAACAAGGCTGTACGATAACGTTTTGGTTGGTAGGGGATCATGCTTGTCCTGTAAACTTTTTTAAAATACTAAGAATATTTAGAAGTTAGTAAGGAATTGACATATCAACAAATTAACTTGAAATGTCGTTTCTTTCTTTAAAGGTAGGACGTTTCAGATAACTATTGAAATAACATGTATAGTATCGTAATATAAATAATCTATACATATAAATATAATTGTAGTGTCTGTCTGTTATTTGCTTAAAAATGGCTATAAGTTAGTTTTTTGAGTTATTTTAGCACTAACTAAGCATAAAAACACTTTTTTGAAATTTTTGTCTGTCTGTCTGTCTGTCTGTACGACCGCTTTTCACGCACAAACGGCTGAACCGATTGTAATGAAACTTGCACAGTTTGTTAGGTGTCCATCGGAATGAAATCTGCTTTGGTTTTATTTCACTCTCCTCACGCCTTCTACCCCCTCCCATACAAAGTGACTCATTTTCAAAAATATATATTAATCAAATTTTCTATAAAACTATAAAAGCTATTAATTTGAAATTTGGACTACATTATTTCTATTATAAATGCAGTCTTTTGGTATACAAATTATTTAAGGTCTGTCACTCCTTCTACCACCTCCCATACAAACTACACTTTTTCATGAACCACTTTACACCAATTTTCTCAGTACGTGTAACTTTCATCGAGCTAAAATGTTGTATTAAATACTCAATTAACATTATTATTAATATCGAGATAAAATTTACCGATTAGCTTCACTCCTTCTACCCCCTCCCATACAATGTGACACAGTTCCACGCCTTCACAAGGATTCGATTTTCTTGAAAAGTCTGAATGTTACTGATCTGAAATTTAAAATATATCAATTGCATGATGATTATAGTTGTTTCTCAAAAAATCACCAAAAACCCCTTTCTCCTTCCACCACCTCCCATATAAACCGCACTTTTTCATAAAATACTCTAAACGAATTTTCTCAGTACATTTAAATTTCATCGAGGTAAAAATTTAAACTTAATCCTTAATTAGCATTATTATTAACAGCGGGAAGAAAATTAACCGAGTAGCTTCACTCCTTCTACCCCCTCCCATACAATGAGGCACATTACACGACTATGTAACAATTCGATTTTCTTGAAAAGTGTGAATGATGCAGATCTGAAATTTAAAGTGTATCAATTGCATGATAGTTATAGTTGTTTTTCGAAAAATCACCAAAAACCCCCCACTCCTTCTACCACCTCCCATACAAATTGCACAATTTCATTAAATTCAGTGCACTAAGTTTCTCTGTACCTACTCAATTTTTGAAGCTTAAATTTGGTACAAAATATTTTTATAGCTACTCTAGCATGATGTGAAACAAATTAGTTCAGTGCTGCCACCCCTTCTACTACTCCCCATACAAAATTTCTTAACACCGCAAAAATTTCGATTTCATCTATTAATAATATCGTATGATTTGGCTTTACGCACAATCGTAGTCCTGTTATGTTTATACTCTAGATGAAATCTGAGAGTATTATAAGTTTGCTCTAAGGTTTGTAACGCTAAGAAATAAGGCTTGGAGAAAAAAATGAATGATACAGAAGTTAATGTTATCACTCAAAAATCTCAAAACCGGATATCCGTCTGTCCGTCTGTCCGTCCGTCCGTCTGTCGTCCGTCCGTCTGTGCGCTCTCTAGCTTGAGAACGCGTTGAGCTAGATTGTTCAAATTTTTTGCACGTCGTTTTTAACAAAAAAGTAAGGTCAAGTTCGTGAACGGGCTTTACCCCTGCTACCCCCTCCCATACAAAATGACACAATTGCGCAATTTGACAATTAAAGGATTTGCTCAAAAAGTATAAAAGCTATTGGCCTGAAATTTGGACTATATAACTTTTATGATAATATCAATCTACCGTATAAAAATTATGCGTGTCCTCCTCCTCCTTCCACCACCTCCCATACAAACTGCACTTGTCATGAATTACTCTAAGCCAATTTACTCAGTGTGTATACAATTTAGCGCGCTGAAATTGTGCACCAAATATTTATTTAAAATTGTTTATAAGGCGGAAAAAAATTAGACGATTAGCTTCACCCCTTCTACCCCCTCCCATACAAAATGACACAAATTTGCAATTTAACAATAAATTAATTTACTCGAAAAGTGTAAAAGCTATTAGTCTGAGTTTTGGGATATATTACTTTCATAAGGCCTTAAATCTACAGTAGAAAAATTATTTGCGTGCTCCCTCTCTTTCCACCCCCTCCCATACAAACTACACTTTTTCCTGAAATGCTCTTAGCCGATTTTCTCAGAACATATAACATTTGTTGAGCTCATATTTTGTAATAAATATTTAATTAGTATTATCAGTAAGATCAGAAAAAAAAATATTTGATTAGCTTCACTGGTTCTACCTCCTCCCATATGAAACTGTGTCATATTGACACAGTTTCATAACTTCACAAAAAATCGATTTTCTTGAAAAGTATGAATGGCACTAGTCTGAAATTTAAGGGTTGTCAATTTTATAACATTCCTAGTTATTTCTGAAAAAATCACTAAAATCCCCCCACTCTTTCTACCACCTCCCATACAAACTGCACATTTTCACTAAATCTAACTGACTCATTTTCTCAGTCTCCATTCAATTTTTGGAGTAAGCATTTTGTATAAAACATTCTTATAGCTACTTTAGCATGATGGGGAAAAAATTATTTCAATGCTATCACCCTTCCAAAATCTCGAATCACGGGCTTGATTTGATCACGAGCCTGTTCCATAAAAATGGGAGTATCATGCTTTCATTCTTAATAATTTATGGTTCTGATTCCAACAATATACAAACCATTCTCTTCAAAGAGCCATTAAAGTAAGCAGATTTTATATCCCACATAATGCATTACTAACTACACTCTCAAAAATTGCTTATTATTGCTATTTGTACGTGAATGAAGTCGCGGGGGTTTGCTAGTAATCAATAAAATGAAACTTTGTTTACAGAGTAACCCAAGATATTTTAATTCTGTTGTCAATCCTTGAGAGCATATTATAAACATAAAATAGGTTCTGAAAACAATTGTCTATTGTATTTCGTGAAATGGTGCAGTTTGCATAGGAGGTGGTAGAAGGAGTGGGGGGACTTCAAATCTTTTTTATAGAAATAAAAAAATTTTTCATGAAAATTGTATGTTTGAAATTTAAGATCAGTAGCATTTATCTTTTATATTGACTTATAATAATGTTGTGAAATTGTGTAATTTTTTATGAGAGTAGAAGGAGTGGAGCGATTGGGCCCGTTCACGACTTGACCTTACTTTTTCAACAAGAATAACGTGCACAAAATTTGAGCTTCCTAGCTCAAGCTCAAGCTAGAAAGCGAACGGATGGACAGCGGACGGACGTCTTACTGGACGGACAGACTGGCGGATAGGCAGACGTATATATGAATGTTTTTGAGATTTTTGAGCGACAACTAATCTTTCTGCACTGTCTCAGAGCTAACGAATAACACTCTGATTCCATCCGTTTGTCTTTACGCTGTACATGTAATCTTACGTCAACTTTCACTTTGAACTACCCCCTTGCTGAAAGCGGTGATGTAAAGAGAAACACTTAATTAATATCTCGATTATCTCTCAAGATATGAAGTTGAAACTTGAAACAGGTTCAACTTTTGTACATACAGTATGTCAACTAATTCTTTGCAAAATGAAAAAAAGTCATAAAAATTCATTTGGAAGTGATAATTGATTAACAAAAACGAGTTTTCTTTCTGTTTTTCTTTCAATATATTATTAAGGTAAGAATTAGTTATTAACATGAATTACAAAAAAATTAAATTTCGACATAAAACATATAAAAAAAAAACAAAACAAAAAAGCCTCCAATATTGAACTGTCAATTAATTCTTTGCAAAATGTAAACATGTACGTGGAAAAGACACGAAACTAACTAACGGTAGATCAAATTCGAGAAAAATTAACACGTGCTGCTTTAGTATACGTTCCTTTATTGCTTTCATTGTAATTTATGCCTTGGGCAAATGCACATATCGGAAAAATCGAAGTTTCAACAATGCCCGGCAAACGAGTTGATGAAAATTTAATTTAGTTAGTTTATTACAACCACTCTAAAGGAAAAACGGCTAAAGAATTGGTGGAAATGTTTGGTATTAAATTAAGGACCGTATATAATATCATTAAGCGTGCCGAGAATGAAAATCGTCTGCACCTAAACAATTCTGGAGGCAGACCACCAAAGCTCACAAAACGCGATCATTCTAATATATTAAAAACGATTGGCGATAATCCGCACACAACACTGAGGCAGTTAGCATTGGACATGCAAAAGGATTGCGGTAAGGACGTGAGCCATGAGACGGTAAGAAAAGTTCTTAGAATACATAATTACTCAGCACATGTAGCCAGAAAGAAGCCATTGCATTCTACTATTAACATTGAAAGGCGGCTGAACTTTGCTATTGCTCACGTAAACAAGCCCGCATAGTACTGGAATGACGTTATTTTTTGTGATGAGACTAAAATAATGTTATATTGTCATGATGGACCCAGCACAGTTTGGAGACAACCAAATACAGCCTTGCTGCAGAAGAACATCATACCAACAGTAAAGTTTGGCAAGCTTTCGGTAATGGTGTGGGGTTGTATCTCATCCAAAGGCGTTGGTGAGCTGCGGATTTTCAATGAAATTATGACGAAGGAGTACTACTTAGACATTCTGAAAAATGAATTGTCACGGAGCGCGATGAATTTTGGGTTTGTTGATCCTCGCAACGCAAATAAACTAAAGTCCAAGCTGTACCAGGATAATGACCCCAAACATAAATCGTTGCTGTGCAGGACTTGGCTGCTGTACTCTTGCAGTAAAGTTTTCGATGCACCTGCCCAGAGTCCGGACCTCAATCCTATAGAGAATTTGTGGGCTTTGCTGAAGAAGAAAGTGGCTAAACGCAGACCTACCAATAAAAATGCTTTAATCAAAGCAATTCAAGAAGAATGGCAGAAAATTCCGGAATATTACGACTTAAAGGGCCTTATACAGTCAATGTCGCGTCGTCTGAAGGCAGTCATGGATGCTTATGGCCACTATACCAAATATTAATACTATTAGTATCATAGTTTTTCAGATTCAGTTATAAATCGAACATGTGTTTACATTTTGCAAAGAATTAATTGACAGTTCAATATTGGAGGCTTTTTGGTTTTGTTTTTTTTTTAAATGTTTTATGTCGAAATTTAATTTTTTTGTAATTCATGTTAATAATTAATACTTACCTTAATAATATATTGAAAGAAAAACAGAAAGAAAACTCGTTTTTGTTAATCAATTATCACTTCCAAATGAATTTTTATGACTTTTTTTCATTTTGCAAAGAATTAGTTGACATACTGTACATACATATATGAACTTTTCAAAATTTCAAACCGTTACATATCAAAATCCAATACAGATAATAACTCGAAATTTTTATCAGATTATAGAGCTATATGGTTTATAATTTTTGAAAAAAAAATATTAGTTGTAAGGTGTAAAGGAAAAGAGGTCTTCTTCCAAATCAAGTCTTAGCTTTCTGATCTACAGGTTCCTTAACATTTTCAAAACTTATTGTTGAGAGTTTGTTAGACCTTCGCACAGCCCTTCATCAACGATTCGTTCCATTTTCGTAGTTTGTGTTACCCAAGGTATGCATTTTTTTTATCATGTTGTCTGCATACCGAACAGCTGATTGCCTTTCGAAACTGTCAAAACAAAGCGTTTTAATTTGTCTTGTTATCTCTAATGGTCCTGTGAAGATTTTGGGAAAATTAAGAAAAGTTACGTATGCACTCATATAGCATACTTCATGTAAAGTTTTAAGTCCTTTTAAGTAAGATCTATCCGTTAGAATCTGTTACCGATGTTGTCAGATGATTTATTTTTTTCATGTTGTTGTACATTACAGGTCAATTTAGTTGCACCGCCGAAAAATTCGGGGCAAGAAATGTACATTTTCAGGTCAAGTTTTACCTAGTGCGCAAACCATTTTTCTAGCAGGGCAGAATTTTTTTTACAATAGAACATAGGAACTGCTTGAAAAAATGTTAAGGGCAAAAACGGGTCACATTTTTTTGCCGAATAGAAATCACTATAAGTTTCACCCTAGCTTAAGGAGATGGAGGTGGTGAGCCAAAATGTCGGCAAATTTTACATTTCAACAAATGACTAAAATTCTTGAAATTGGATCGGGGTCGCTAAATTCCGAGTAAAACAAAACCAGTTCACTTTTCAATTAACAAAACCCAAACATTACTATTTCGCTTTTGTTATGACAAAGATTCTTAGAAAATTTCTCAAATTGCTGACTGCTAAATGTTTGGTTATAAAATAGTCACAAATATTTGTGGATGCTTATCAACGTTGTTGTTATGATTTTAATTTATTATTCTAATAATAAAGTATTGTGATCAACACTGAAAAAAAAATTGCTACCCTGAAATTTAGTTTTTTCACGCTTCATGATTAAATTAGCCTAAAATTGCAAAAAAAGAAACACAAAGAATTATGATTGGACGTAAAGCCCAATCGTGTGATACTCTAGATGAAATAAGGAAAAGTTTATTGTACCAGAAAATATTCCATCTCAAATTCTTTCGAATAATGAATTGTGACTTTTGTATGGGAGGTGGTAAAAGCACAGGAGGAAGGTTTGTAATTTTCGTACGTTGCACCGAACGTAGTATAGAAAATGTTTCATGCTGAAATTGAAGTTTGTCGTTTTCTTAATTTTCGAGGAAATTGAATAATTTTTGTTTGAATTTATGGCATTTGTATGGGAAGTGGGAGAAAAAGAGGGGGGTTTTGGATGATTTTGAATATGCTTATCAACATTCTAATCACATTGCTTTGTTACTCATATGTTCGAAGGAGAAATACTTTTCTAGAATTTTCAATACAAAATTTTTTATTGGAGGTGGTAGACGGAGTGAAGCGAAGCTCATATTTTTTAAGTGTTTATTGCAATTAATAATGGACAAATTGTGGCAAAACTTGTACATTTGTATGGCAGGGGGTAGAAAGAATATTCGAATCAAAACCAAATCTTTTGATATCAATGATATTTATAATAGTATTCTTTTCTCAAAATTTAATTTTGCTAGCTTTGACGGTTTCGGAGAAAAATAATTTAGTTAAAATTCTGAAATTTCGTGAAATAGTTCTTACAAAATTAGTTACAATTGTAATAAAATTAATTACGACAAAATTGGTTCTTTTACCTTTGCTAGTTACAATGCAAACCGAATAAATAATTTTTTTGAAAATTATGCATTTGTATGTGAAGGGCGATGTATATGATTTTTAAATCATTATGCTGTGACCTAATTTTCAAGTCAATAACTGCAATGGTTTAGAAGGAAAATCAAATTCTTTAAATTTCGAAATTTCATGAAATTTGTATGTGAGGGGGTAGAAGGAGTCGGGAATGTGGTCCGTTCACGTACTTAAAGTTACTCTTAGCTAAAAATGATATATGAATAATTTCAGCGCGATAGGTTAAAGCTTTCGAAAGTTATGTTGTAGGGAGATGGACAGACAGAGAACAGCCGGACAGACAGTCTCTCTGAATCGAGGTTTTTGACCGACAACAAATATTTCTGTACCCTTGGCGACTCTGTTCGATGATTATTTCTTAGCGTTACATACGGTAAGGCAAACACAATATACTCTCAGATTTCATCTAGCGTGTAAAAACGCGTCCTGCCGTACGCCGTACAAATGGACTCATATCTCCGAGACCGTTAAAAGCAGAATGTTCGTTGTTGGGTGTATTGTTAAATGGGTAAGTGAGCTCCATTATCTAAATTTTGGGGAGTGTCAGGTGGAAGGAGGAGGCGGTGGGAGGAAAAGAATCAAAAACTACAGTTGCTAACATCTCCACCACGAATGCAGATAGGAAGCTGAAAATCAGTGTAGCTATAGAAAGGGTTGTGAGACAAACTTTAAATTTAATTTAATTTTTTTATCCATTGGCATCCGAAAGAGGGGGCTAAAAACAAAAAATTATTTTTTTTCAAATGATTATATCTACGAAATTACTTATCATAAAAAATTCATATCTTGGGACCATTAAGGTGGCACACAGATCCACCAGAGTCAGCTTAGAGAAAGGCTAATTATTGTAAGGGGGAGGGTCATGAAGTGTACAAAAAAACACTTAAAAATTAATATTTCAATTACCTCTTAAGTTATGCAGTTGAAACTTAAAACATATATTAAGCTGTACTAGCAAAATATAAGAAAAATATAAAATTTGGTCCTAGCAATAGTGGCGGGAAATAGAGAGTATTTAAAAAATGATACACTTCTTAAATTTTCAAAACATTATATCTCAATACTGAGTACAGATATCCAATCGAAAATTCGTGAGATTCAAAATTTTCAGTTGGGAGGTGTAAAGAGAGGGAGGTAGTAAGCAAAAATGTCGAAAATTTTAAGTGATTTTTGAGGGTTCTGGTGAAAGGTACAAAGTTTAAATTTCGCATATGGATACATCTATTTAATTTATAATTTTCGCAATTGTTATACACCGCCCGCAGCTTAAGGCCGATGTTCAGGATAGCGCCTAGTGGAAGAGAGTTGTTTCTGTCCTATGCCCCTATAGAGGTCTTAACAGGAATTTGATTAATTGATTAGGGGTTATACGGATGCCTAAAAGAACTAGAGGAAGATCATCGCTGCATTTGTTTGTATTTCCGCGAGCCGCGGTGACCGTGAAACGTGTATTCTGTTCGTAACCCGTTGAACTTTTACCAGACGGCGAATTAATGGGGCTCCTCTGGGTCGGGCAGCACCTGTTGCCGGCTGCTCAAGAGCGTGGGCGTAGAAATTTTGCCCAGAGGAACCGCCATCTTTGGAAGGTGCTGAGAAAAATGAAAATCTACCAAAAAAGGCGAGGACACGGACCGGCAAAGGACGGCCCCAGGGCTTCCAATCGGGTCTTTACTCGGTTAGCATGCTATTTATTGCTAAACCACCTCGAGCCTCACATAGATTTATCATAACGCATGGAATTTTAAGATAAAAAAAATATGTGCAAAATGTGTTCCAATTTTATATTGAAGAAAAAAAAACTTAAATATAACAACCAAATATGTGTATAAAAAAAAATATTTTGTTTTTTTTGGGTACATTGTTTTCTTTTTTTTTCGTTGGGGCCCGTATGATGATGAAGGAAATTATCGTCCGTATTTTTGTTGATCTGGATTTTCCGTCGATTTTCTATTTCGGCTTGATTTCTATTTCTCCGGTATTCCGGTGCCGTTGATGAAGATTCTTCACTATTTTTTTTTTCTTTTCTCGCTGCTACTTTGTGTGTCGTTCCGAGAAGCGTCCGCCGGTCCATTCGTGAGATAAAAACATAACAGAGCTACGATTGCGCATAAAGCGCAATCTTACGATACTCTAGATGAAATAGAATTTTTTGTGACCCCAAGAAATTTTGTATGTGGAGTGTTAGAAGGGATGATAGCATTGAACTACTTTTTCCCCCATCATGCTAAACTCGCTTTAAAAATGTTTTATTCAAAATGCTTACTCCAAAAATTGAATGGGGACTGAGAAAATTAGTGAGTTCGATTTAATGAAAATGTGCAGTTTGTATGGGAGGTGGTAGAAAGAGTGAGGGAATTCTAGTGATTTTTTCAGAAATAACTAGGAATATTATAAAATTGACATCCCTTAAATTTCAGACTAGTACCATTCATACTTTTCAAGAAAATCGATTTTTCGTGAAGTTGTGAAACTGTGTCATATTGTATGGGAGGGGTAGAAGCAGTGAAGCTAATCAAATATTTTTTTCTGATATTAGTGATACTACTAATTAAGTATTTATTACAAAATGTGAGCTCGATAAATGTTATATGTTCTGAGAAAATCGTCTTAGAGCATTTCATGAAAAAGTGTAGTTTGTATGGGAGGGGGTGGAAGGAGAGGGAGGACGCAAATAATTTTTCTGCTGTAGATTTAAATCACTATGAAAGTAATATATCCCAAAACTCAGACTAATAGTTTTTATACTTTTCGAGTAAATTAATTTATTGTTAAATTGCGAATTTGCGTCATTTTGTATGGGAGGGGGTAGAAGGGGTGAAGCTAATCGTCTAATTTTTTTTCGCCTTACTAACAATTTTAAATAAAAATTTGGTGCACAATTTCAGCCCGCTAAATTTTATACGCACTGAGTAAATCGGCTTAGAGTAATTCATGACAAGTACAGTTTGTATGGGAGGTGGTAGTAGGAGAGGGAGTACACGCATAATTTTTATATGATAGATTGACATTATCATAAAAGTAATATATTCCAAATTTCAGGCTAATAGCTTTTATACTTTTCGAGCAAATCCTTTAATTGTCAAATTGCTCAATTGTGTCATTTTGTATGGGAGGGGGTAGAAGGGGTGGAGGGATTTGGCTCGTTCACGAACTTGACCTTACTTTTTTGTTAAAAACGACGTATACAAAATTTGAACTTTCTAGCTCAACGCGTTCTCAAGCTAGAGAGGACACGGACGGACGGACAGACAGACAGACAGACAGACAGACAGACAGACGGACGGACGGACGGACGGACATCCGGTTTTGAGATTTTTGAGTGATTATATGAACTTCTGTATCATTCATTTTTTTCTCCCAGCCTTATTTCTTGGCGTTACAAACTTTGTGGCAAACTTATAATACTCTCAGATTTCATCTAGAGTATAAAAACAGCCACCGAACTTAAGGAGACCGCGCTCGTCGAGCACCAAAACCAGAAGGAAGCACTTGTTCCAAAAATATTTTTTTCTTTTTTTTTTTTCCAGCCGGTAGTAACGTCGGTCTTGCAGTTTTTTTTTTTTTTTTGAAGTGCATTCAATGCACTTTTATAAATTTTTGTTTTGTTACAAAACTTTGTTTATTTTTTTTTTTTATTTTTTTTTTATTTTGATTATAATTATTACGACCTCAACGCTAAGGTCGGGAACGAAGAGACTCATCGTGGAACAACTGGAGGGCATAGCCTCCACGACGAAAGTAACGACAACGGCCAGCGCCTGATTGACTTTGCATGCAGCAGAGACATAGTTATAAGTTCGACATGATTCCCACATCGACGCATCCATAAAAGAACATGGGCATCACCAGATGGCAATACCTTTAACCAAATAGACCATGTCCTTATCCAGCGGAGATGGGCCTCCAGCATCATTGACGTTCGAACATTCAGAGGAGCAAATTGTGACTCGGACCACTACTTGGTCAAATCCAAATATCGATGTCGTATGTCAAAGGCGTATCAAACAAAGACCAGCCCTCTTCGTAAGTTCGACATCGAAAAGCTCCAAACGGCGTCAGTTGCGGAAAATTACGCAGCAGCACTTGAAAGAGAGCTCACCCCGATTCTGCAGGATGACATACCTGTGAACCAAGTTTGGATGGATATAAAGACAACCATAAAGACCGTTGCGGAACAAGTGGTTGGGTATGAAGCTCGGCGCGAAAGAAATGACTGGTTCGACGACGAATGCCAGGATGCGTTAGATAAGAAAAATCAGGCGTACAGACAGTTTCTCGAAAGGAATACCAGAACGAAGAGAGAAAAATACGAAAATCTCCGACGAGTAGCAAATAAGGTCATTAGATGTAAGAAAAGAAAATATTATGACGACCAATTGAGAAATATCGATGACAATCTTGCGAGCAATAAAACAAGACAAGCCTACAAAGTAGCGAAAAGCCTAAGACGTAGATATCAGCCTAAGACAACCCTCTGTAAAGACAGAAATGTCACTATCATCGCCGAGGATAGTCAGATTAAGGAAAGATGGGCGTCATACTTTAAAGAACTCCTTAATCCCGCACACGGCTCCCGAACATCGGAGCTGATAGGTCTTCAAACCTCCGACGAATGCCCACTGGATCTTCCAACGTTGGAAGAAGTCGAATTTGCCATCAGAAGCCAGAAAAGCAATAAAGCGCCGGGCATCGACGAAATTCCAGCGGAATTAATTAAATATGGCGGAAGCTGCACCCGAAATGCCATCCATAAAGTGATTCAGTACATCTGGAATCAAGAGCAAATACCGGAGGAGTGGTGTCATTGCATTATTTGCCCTATCCACAAAAAGGGAGACAAACTGCAGTGCGAAAACTACAGAGGTATCTCACTACTTTGCACGCCATATAAGATACTGACAAAAATATTAGAAAATAAGATTAAAATTTACGCTGACAATGTGATTGGGGAGTACCAAGGCGGTTTTAGAGCTGGTCGATCAACGACTGATCAACTTTTTACGGTCAAGCAAGTGCTTGAAAAATGCTGGGAGTTCAACATCGACGTTCACCAGGTTTTTGTGGACTTTAAACAAGCATACGACATATTGATCGAAACGTACTGTACAAAATAATGCTGCATTTTGGCATCCCAGCAAAACTAGTCTGACTGACCAAAATGACGATGACATCAACAACATCACAAGTCAGAGTCAACAACCAACTAACTGATGCCTTTGACACAAATGTCGGACTAAAACAGGGTGATGGGCTGGCTCCTCTGCTTTTTAACCTAGCTTTAGAATACGTCATCAGAAAGTTACCCGTTGACACAAGAGGTACGCTGCTTTATAAATCCAGCCAGATAGTGGGTTATGCGGACGATATCAACATATTATCACGCTCTTTCACATCCGCAAAAGAAATTCTACTAAGCCTCGATCAAGCAGCAAAAGAAGTTGGCCTGAAAACCAATGAAACAAAAACGAAAATAATGACACAAACAAGGAAAAGGACCCCCAATAGACAAAACATTACAATTGACGAATATAATTTGGAAAATGTGGACGAATTCATATATTTAGGCACAAAATTGACAAAGAGTGGAAATGAATCGAACGAAATGAAAAGACGGTAGTAACGTCGGTCTTGCAGTTTTTTTTTTTTAAGTGCATTCAATGCACTTTTATAATTATTTTTGTTTTGTTACAAAATTTTGTTTATTTTTTTCTTTTTATATTTTTTTTTTATTTTGATTATAATTATTACAACCTCAACGCTAAGGTCGGGAACGAAGAGACTTATCGTGGAACAACTGGAGGGCATAGCCTCCACGACGAAAGTAACGACAACGGCCAGCGCCTGATTGACTTTGCATACATCAGAGACATAGTTATAAGTTCGACATGCTTACCACATTGACGCATCCATAAAGAACATGGGCATCACCAGATGGCAATACCTTTAACCAAATAGACCATGTCCTTATCCAGCGGAGATGGGCCTCCAGCATCATTGACGTTCGAACATTCAGAGGAGCAAATTGTGACTCGGACCACTACTTGGTCAAATCCAGCTCGCAAATAAAACGTATTATTCAGTCTTAGCTATTCTTAAGGCCAGCTGCGTACACAGGAAGACCAAACTCCAAGTCTACAAATCAATAGTAAGACCTGTGCTTTGCTACGGATGCGAAACATGGACCCTTACACAAGCATCCGCAAATATGTTGAACGCTTTCGAAAGACGGGTCCTGGGACGAATAATTGGAGCGAAACGTGATGGTGACCGATGGCGAACTAGATACAACAGTGAGCTGTATGATATATTCGACGAACCGGAGGTTTCCACTACCATCAGACTGCAGAAGCTGCAATGGGCTGGCCATGTACAAAGGATGGACGAAACTCGAATACCTAAAAAGGTATTCGAGGGAAAAACGGAGGGCCGGATGCCAGTGGGAAAACCCAGGAAACGCTGGTCCGACTCTGTTGACGAAGACTGTTCATCGCTGCTCGGATTTCAAAATTGGAGGACGCGGTCACTGGACCGAGATCGCTGGAGGCTTCGGCTACGGGAAGCCAAGGCCCGAAATGGGCTGTAGCGCTGCGACGAGACGAGATAATTATTACAAAAATTTGACTTATTTTTTTCTATGAAAGAATTTAAAGAAACCAGCCGGAGGTGGTGCGTAATTTGTAACAATCTTCTGCGCACTTCCACTCTTTCTTGCACACACAAATTGCAAAAGTTTACAAGAATCAATTTCCTTGAAAATAATAAAAGCTACAAACATCAAATTTGGTGCGAAAAACGTTCATGCCAATTGATGTTAAATATTCAAAAATTATAAATTTCCTCTAATTGGTTTTTAATTTTTAATTTGATGATTTAAGATACACTTTTCATCTATACCATCGCATGATTAGGCTTCAAACCCAATCATAACTCGGCTATGTTCTAATTTTCCTTAATAGAAATGAAAACAATTTCAAGAGATAATCTTTAAATTTCAATCAATTCTCACAATTTTCATTTTAAAGTCTTTCGAAAAACGTCTGAACTATAAAAATATCACTCGACATCAAATACAATTCCTTTAAGCTGTATCTCGTGCAGACAATAACTTTCTCAAGTATTTCACAAATAAAACTGCTTTCACGATATTTTTTTTTGTTTAACAAGTTTTCACTTTCATTTCAGGATTGAGATGACAGGACTCTGTCGAAACATAAACGAAATTGTCCATCATGGAAATGAAAGAGTTTAATCGCATAAAAAGAGAACAAATGTTATGATGCCGGGAGTCGCTATCAGCACTTTACTGAGTAGAATGAAAAGGCAGCAGTAAAGTAACTGACAGACAGATACACATATACGTCTGAAATATCAAATCCTAAAAAGGGTTCTATCTCCCATTGCTGCTTCTCCTTGCTCCTCGATATCGGGAATTTTAATTTTGCACAATACGCTTACTGCTATGAATCCAGCAAACTCTCATCGCGTGTAGATCAGACGTAGTGTCGACACGTTAGCAGACGTAAATTGGAGTCAGTGAATTGGAGCCAAGGCGAAGAGCCTTTACAGAACTTACCGTCGGATTAATAGTGTACATCAATAATTGACAAATGGACGCAACTGAACAAAATGTTTCCGAGCAGTTCACGTTGCATCAATCGGACAACATGTCCCAATACGATAATAACACTGCACTTACAGGGTATAACTACTACAGCGATTGGAACGAGACTGATATGCAGCGATACAACGACGAGGAGTATTGCATCAATAACGTCCATAATGTGTCTTATATGAATGTTTCCTGCGATACCGTTCTGGGATACAGCATACCGCTTTACGGCTATTGCACGCCGTTCTTGCTCCTCATTACAGTCACCGCCAACACAATGATAGTCCTTGTTCTCAGCAAGCGTAGTATGGCAACACCGACCAACTGCGTTTTGATGGGTAAGTGCTCTCGAGATCCTTTTAAAATAAAAAGTAAAAAAGTTGCACTAATTAAATTTCATTTCATTTTTATTTGTTCCCCAGCGATGGCACTCTGCGACATGCTAACCGTGCTGTTTCCTGCACCTGGAATCTTTTACATGTATACGTTCGGGAACCATTATAAGCCATTATCACCGATATCCGCTTGTTATGCTTACAACGCTTTCAATGAGGTAAGTCCTTTAACGGTTTGGTGTCGATGGACGCTCTTAGAATCGGAATGATGCTCTTGGCGTTAAGTTTCATTTGAGGAACTCCTTGAAAAATATTCAACTTTCCAGGCAGTTTGTTTTTATTGCAGCGTCTATTTGCCCTCAGCATTTAGCCTGCCGTAAAAACCTGGGACGACATTAAGAACAGACATCTGCATAAAAGATTTTAAGAAAAATTCAAACTTCAAGGAATCGCGAATAATTGTCTGCACATCAAAACGGAAGTACTTTAGTTGTATCAAATTGGAACTAAGCTGACCATTAAATAAATGAAGCTTTTAGTGGTTGAAACGTTAGAAAGGAAGTGCAGATAGAACATGAATATTAGGGGTTAAAGTAGTGTTTGTAAGAAGCATCAATAAATTTTTTTTTTTTTTGCACGTGCTTAAAATTCTGCCAACAAGTCGAGAGCAACTTTATTATTCTTGAGACAAGTTGAGGATACGTGGGAACAATTGTGGAATTTTTATTACTTTTTCTGTATGTATAACAAATAGATGTATCCAAATCGAAAAGTTAAACTTTGAGGCTTCCGTGGCGTAGTGGGCAGCGTGCTTGCTTTGCAGTCAATAGGTCGTGGGTTAAAAAAAAAAAAAAATCTTTCACCAGAGCCCTACAAAAATCACTCAAAATTTTCGAAATTTTTGCCTACCACCTCTTACGCCCTCCAACTTAAAATTTTTACCAAAATTAAGGACTATGTATTTCTTCAATTTGACAAAATTTAAATCTGACATCTGTACTCAGTTTTGGAATTTAACGGTTTGAAATTTTGGAAAGTTCAAAATACTTTTGTATGGAAGAGGGTAGAAGCTTTGAAGTTATTCAACAAGTTAACAGCTTAAACTAAAAGCATTTCTTTTAAATAAATTTTCAAGTTTGTACTTAAAATTTCACTTAAAAGTTTTGTGTTTTTTTTGTGTTTTTTTTCAAAACACGTGAAACATTTAGTGCAAAGGGGGCCTTTGGGTGGATAACACTTTTGATTCAAATTAATGTTTTTTCTTTATGTGTATCAAATGGATGTATGCATTTGAACTTTGTATCTTTTACCAGCGCCCTAAAATTATTAGTGAAAATGTCTTAAGTTCCAATTACAAAACTTAAGGGATAAACTTTAAAAATAATTTAATTTTCTTATCCATTCGCGTCCGAGAAGGGGGAGCTAAAAACAAATTGTCCGCCGAATTGTTTTTTCAAATGATTATATCTTTGAAATTACTCACCGTAAAAAACTCATATTTTGGGACCATTAAGGTGGCATACAGTTCCACCGGAATCAGCTCAAGGAGTAGCTAATAATTGTAAGGGGAAGGGTCAGGAGGGGTGCAAAGAAAAACACTTAAACATGAATACCTCAACTACCTCTTAAGCTATGTAATTGAAACTTGACACATATAGTAAGCTATACCAGAAAAATATCAAAAAATATAACAAATTGAAATAATAGTAGTGGGGGAATGGGGAGCATTTCAAAAATGGCGTACTTTCCAAAACTACAAATCATTATATCTCAAAATCAACTATAGATATCAAATCAGAAATTTGTCAGATTATAGAGCTATACAATTTTTAATTTTGGTAAAAAATTTAAGTTGGTGGGTGTAATGGGAGGGAGCTGGAAGGCAAAAATGTCGAAAATTTTGGGTAATTTTTTAGGACTCTGGTAAAAGATACAAAGTTCAAATTTTGCACGTCGACACATCTATTTGATGCACATAGAAAAAAATAATAATAATTTGATCAAAAATTGTTATGCACCGAAGTGGGTGTCTAACATGCACAAGGTGTTTCATGTGCAATGAAAAAAAACACATAAACTGAAAATTTTTGAATGAAATTTTTAGGTAAAAACTTGAAAATTTGTGTAATGCATTTAAAAAAAATTTCTAAATGTTTGAAATATTAACCGGTTGAATATCTTTAAAACTTCTACCCCCTCCCATACAAAATTATTTTATCGACCATTTTTAAGAAATCAATTATCACCTAACTATTAAATGCTATCAATTTGAAATTTTGCATAAAAACTTACAAAAATAATTGAAATGAAATTACGTTAACAATTTTGAAATCACGCCCTTCTGCCCCCTCCCATACGAAAGTATGATTTCGACCAATTTCATTAAATCAACTAATAACCAACAAATTAAAAGCTACGAACTTGAAATTTTGTTCAAGGACCTTACAAGAGAAAAGAAAGAAAATTGCGTCACAATTTTTAAGATTCGTTTACCTCCTCCCATACAAAATTATTTTTTCGAGGATTTTCAAGAAATCAGTTATCAGCTAACTCTTAAAAGCTATCAATTTTAAATTGTGCATAAAAAAAATTTAAATGAAGTTGCTTTAATAGTTTTGCAATCGCGCTTGCACCTCTACCCCCTCCCATACAAAACTATCATTTCGACTAATTTCATTGAATCAACTAATAACCAACAAATTGAAACCTACGAACTTGAAATTTTGTACGAGCACAATACAAGAGAAAGGAAATAAAATTGCATCACAAATTTTACGATTCCCCTACCTCCTCTACCCCCTCCCATACAAATGTTTGGTTTCGTGAATGTAAAATACACAGAATCTTATGAAAATTCTATGCAACTTCGTCTATGAAACTGTCATTCTATACAGAGAATATTGGACATGATTCAAGCAATCAATTAAAAAACTATTGACATCCACCCACTCTTACTTTCACGTTTCACCCCTCCCCTCAAAAAAATAAACGAACG
Organism: Chorisops tibialis; assembly: GCA_963669355.1. Taxonomy (NCBI): domain Eukaryota; kingdom Metazoa; phylum Arthropoda; class Insecta; order Diptera; family Stratiomyidae; genus Chorisops; species Chorisops tibialis. The sequence goes on along the minus strand of OY770264.1, from coordinate 62,702,178 downwards.
AAATATTGATTATAAGCACTGAAGCTTTTGAACGTTTCCGCAAAGTGTTAAATTGACAATTGCCCTGCCCAGGAACCTCCTTTCACTTAGTTTTCCCTAACCACTCTAACATGCGTACTGACTTTCCACGCATGCGCAACTTGTCCCAAGAATAATAAAGCTTCGCCCAACTTGTTGACAGTTTATTTTTATTCATTTTCGTCCGAAAAGAGGGGGCTAAAAACAACCCTTATATCTCAAAACTGAGTACAGATATTGTTGAGATATTTTATTGTAACAGAATGAAATATACATAAGTGTGTGTGTAGTACATGAAGTTGGTTATGATCGTCTGTAGACCGGGAATTGCCAGTCTAACACTTCCCCTCAATTTCTGGTCAAATTAGGGCTTCTTGTGAAATTGCTGATCGAGCCTCATTGAATCGATGCATTTTAAGTGTTTGATCCTTGGCAAAGCTTTGGTCAAAACGTCCGCCGTCATCTCCTATGTCGGGATGTATCTTAAATTAAGTAGTCCACCGGAAATGACATCTCGTATAAAATGATGCCGAACATCGATGTGCTTGGTCCTGCCGTGAAATATTGGATTTTCTGCTAGTTTCAGCGCTCCCTGATTGTCGCTGAATGCGGTAACCTTCGATGAGTTGTCTGGACTGAGAGATTTTAACATTCTCTCTAAAAGCATGGGTTCCTTTGCAGTCTCGGTCAAAGCCATATACTCGGCCTCGGTCGAGGATAGGGCCACGGTTCTCTGCTTTCTCGATTCCCAGGATATCGCTCCTCCGTTGAATATAAAAACATATCCAGTGTAAGATCGTCTGTCGCCCAGTCTGAATCAGTGAATCCAATGAGCGAATCTTCTCCGGATCCGTATGGGATTCCAATTTTGGATGTTCCTTTCAGGTATCTCAGAACGCGCTTTGCAGCATTCCAGTGTTCTCTATTATAGTTGTTCAGGAACTGATTTAAATATTTTGCAGCGTGAACTATGTCTGGTCTCGTTGCTGCGCTCAAGTACATTAGAGCACCCACTAATTGTCGGTATGGTAACTTCAACGTTTCATCATCCATTATGTGCTCAGGGAGTGTCAATTTAATCCCTGGACCCATCGGCGTCGCAACTGGTTTGGAGTTCGTCATGCCGAATTTGTTGAGTAGATCGTTGATATACCCTTCTTGATGTATGGTGATGTTAGTGTTACTACGAACCAAATCGATGCCAATGCAATAATCGATTTCACCGTGGTCCTTGATTTTGAATTTCATCATCAGAAATTTCTTGAATCGTTCGATTTCCTTCTTATTCGTTGAGGCTATTATGATATCATCTACATATATCGCAATGAGAATTTCCTGTTTCCCATTCTGTATCCTGTACACACAGGAATCAGCTTCTGTCGGTGTGCCTCCGTATTCTGTTATTGCCACAGTAATTTTTGTATACCAGCTCCGTGCAGCTTGGCATAGTCCATAAAAGGCCTTATTCAGAATACATACCTTGTCACCGCCTCTGATTTCAATCAGCATTTTCTTCGCCTGTAGTTTTACTGCTTGCGACGTTGACTTAGCTCGGATGACTCGTTCCAAAATTTCTTCCGAGTACATGGCATGAAAACTTCTTCTTCAATTTCTCCGTTTAGATACGCTGTTGTAACGTCGATCTGATGTAAAATCATTTGCTGTTTCGCGGCCAGTGCAGCCAATAGTCGTATTGAACATAACCGGGCTACTGGTGCGAAAGTTTCGTTGAAATCAATACCTGGTTTCTGCGAAAAACCTTTAGCGACAAGACGTGCTTTTCTCCGTACGATGTTTCCAATAGAATCGTACTTGTTTCTGAGAACAAATCTACTTCCAATGACATCTTTGTTAGTCGGTCTTGGCTGCACCTTCCAAGTGTCATTTTTTATGATAGAAATGAACTCTTCTGTCATCGTTTTATACCATTCATCTGCTTTCACATTCGCTATTGCTTGACGTTCTGGGGTCTCTACTACGAATGCATATTCAATTTGCTCCGTGCTTACATTGGCTTCTTGATACTGCTTGCGAGGTCATCCCCTTGATCTAGTCCGCAATAGTTTGGGTCTTCCACGACCTCTTCCGGTAGCTTTAGATGAATTCCCTTCTTCATCAGAACTTGATGATTCGTTTAACAGTTGTTTGAACTCAGTCGAGTCGCCTGGTTGAGTTCTATCGAGTTTTAGTTCCGCTTCTGTCGATGATTGTGAATCTGTCGGATCGTCTACTAGTTGCCAACTTCAATTGGTCTGCATTCAACATCCACTAGTGTGTCGAAGTTCTCACGTTGTTTTAACTGCTGTTGAGCTTTATCTCCTCGAATCGGAGTCACTTTTTGCCATTGCGTAAACTTTACTTCTCTCGAAATTTCAACTTTTCTCTCATTTGGTATCCAGATTCTATAAGCTTTCAAAAAACCTGCGTATCCCACAAATATACCTTTCTTCGGTCCAAAATATATACTTTTTCACCGAAGTCCCTGAGATGCTGGACGTTGGGCTTATTTCCTCTCCATTTTTCGTATGGAGTCTTTCCATTTAAGCTCCTTGTAGGACAACGATTTTGCACATACATATGTAGTTAGCGGCACAGATAGTTTCCGCCCAAAAAGACGTTGGGAGGCTAGATTGCGTAAGAAAACACCTTACTGTTTCTACTAATGTGCGATTTTTCCTCTCTGCTGTTCCGTTTTGTTCGGGATTATAAGGCACGGTGAGTCTTCTCTGAATTCCGTTAATTTTTAAGAAATTGTCGAACTCCGTGCTTAAGTATTCCGTTCCGTTATCGGATTGCAAAAACTTAATCCACTTTCCAGTTGAGTTTTCCGCGAATGCCTTATATTCAACAAACAATTGAAAACTTCGCTTTTTTTACGAATTGTTCGCACGTAACATCATTTAGAGTAGTCGTCGATAAAGGTTACGAAATATTTCGCGGAACCATTCGATTCCACACGCATCGGTCCGCACACGTCAGAGTGTATCAATTCTAATAGGTCCGATTCTCTATTTGTGTTCTTTGGAAAAGGGAGTCGCGTCATTTTTGCTTCGGTGCAAATTTCACAATTGAATTTTTCGTTTATTTTTCCGATTTTCAATCCACGTATATTTTAATCACGATCACATTTTATCAAGTCTTTGACATTTAAATATCCGAGCCTACGATGCCACTTAGTTATTTCCGTGTTACTCGAATGTTTCATTTCACTTTGTCCAAAATTACAAACCGAACGCGCATTGCCTTTAATATAATACAAACCGTCGGTCCTTTCGGCTTTCACTATGGTTTTCCCGAATTTGTCTATTATTGAAGCGGCGTCTTTATTAAAAATCACTTTATATCCGTTTTCAGTTATTTTCGCGATGGATATCATGTACGTAATTCTGGCACTAGTAGGGTGTCTTTTAAAGTGACAGTCATGTCGCGGCCGTTTGTTTTTGTTTTGATGATGACGTTGCTCTTTGCGTTGATCTCCGTCGACGCGTTGTTTGCCAGATTCAGACGTTCCGTGTCTCGATTATAAATTTGACTGAATTCGTTCTCGTTCTTACAAACGTGTGACGTACAGCCGCTGTCCAAGCACCAAAATTGATCTTGGTCTCTTTTCCGCTTGTTGATTCCGCCATACGCTTGTTCGTAGAAGTGTGTGGATCCGACTAGCAGGTCAGTCGACCGAGATGTGTTGGTTAAAAGTTCAAAGCTTCGGTGCATTTTCGTCGTAGCGATAAATCCAGCGTTTTCCGTATGTTTCGCGCACTTCTTATTTCCGTCGCGTACATGACAATCTGATGCCTTATGCCCGATCTTTCCGCAATTATAGCACTTAAACTTTTTCTTTGAACTATACTGCATTTTTCGCTTGCTACCACGATTCCTGGCCATCATGGCGCCTTGTATGGTTGTCCCTTCGTCACTCCGCCTATCGTCGCTCTCCTCTATTATTTTAATTCGAAGAGCTTCTGGTGTAGGTAGTGAATCTCTAGATTCAATGGCGCATCTAAAATTTTCGAATCGCTCGGGTAAGCTATACAACAACAATATAGCGAGAAGGTCAGAATTGATGACGACTTCCATTTCCTGCAGTTTGTCAACTGCATCGAAAAACTTTCTGATGTGTTCGCGCACGTCGTCGCCATCCACCATTTTGTGCAATGCGAGGCGCTTCAGTAAAGCCGCATTCCAGCAGGTCCCTCGGATTGATAGATCGCTTCCAATTTTTGCCAAGTTTCTCGCGATGATTTGCAACCTTTGATTTGCTTGAGCTTGGGTGAATCGCCAATATAATGTCCGACATGGCTTTCTGATCTTTATCATGCCATTTATCGTGAGCATTTTGCGACTCTTGATTGCCCGCGATTATCTCTGGCTTCGTGGATCCGATAACATGCTGCCATGCGTTATTTTTAATTAGAATGGCCTGCATCTGCATCTTCCATGTATCGTAGTTGTCCTGTTGTAAAGGCTCCATGTGCTTCGCGACACCGGCACTCATTTTTACTTTTTTTTTTTTTTTTAACAACGAACTGGAAACGAGTTATCACTTTTTATTGCGCGCCGCGTTCTACTGGGCCCATAACCTGTTGAGATATTTTATTGTAACAGAATGAAATATACATAAGTGTGTGTGTAGTACATGAAGTTGGTTATGATCGTCTGTAGACCGGGAATTGCCAGTCTAACAGATATCAATAAACTGCCAACAAGTCGGGCGAAACTTTATTATTTTTGGGACAAAATGCGCATGCGTAGAAAGTCAATATGCAGGTTAGAGTGGTTAGGGAAGACTAAGTGAAAGGAGCTTCTTGGGCAAGGCAGTTCTCAATTTAACACTTTGCGGAAACGTTCAAAAGATCCATATTTCATTCGTTTATTTATGAAAGTTTGAGTTTTCATGAAGGGACGAGGGAGGGTGATAGTAAGGATGGGTGGATGTTAATCGTTTTTTAATTGATTGCTTGAACCAGATCCAATATTCTTTCCATAGAATGTCAGTTTCATGGACGAAGTTGCATAGAATTTTCATTGGATTCGGTGTATTTTAAATTCACGAAACCAAACATTTGTATGGGAGGGGGTAGAGGAGGTAGGGGAATCATAAAATTTGTGATGCAGTTTTATTTTTTTTTTCTCTTGTAAGGTGCTTGTATAAAATTTCAAGTTTGTAGCTTTTAATTTGTTGGTTATAAGTTGATTTAATGAAATTGGTCGAAATCATACTTTTGTGTGGGAGGGGGTAGAAGGGCAAGTGCGATCTCAAAACTTTTAACTTAATTTTATTTCAACTATTTTTGTAAGTTCTTGTGCAACATTTCAAATTGATAGCTCTTAATAGTTAGGTGAAAATTTATTTCTTAAAAATGGTCGAAGAAATAATTTTATATGGGAGGGGGTAGAAATTTTGAAAATATTCGACCAGCTAATATTTCAAACTTTTAGAGATTTTTTTTTAAATGCATTTCCCAAATTTTCAAGTTTCCTAAAAATTTCATTCAAAAATTTTCAGTTTATGTGTTTTTTTCATTGCACATGAAACACCTTGTGCACGTTAGACCCCCACGTCGGTGCATAACAATATTTATTTTTTTTCTATGTACATTAAATAGATGTTTCGACGTGCAAAATTTAAACTTTGTATCATTTACCAGAACCATAAAAAAATCACTCAAAATCTTCAATATTTTCGCTTTCCACCTCCCTCCTCTTAGACCCCCCAAACTTAAATTTTTTATCAAAATTAAAAACTATATAGCTCCACAATCTGACAAATTTTTGGTTTGATATCATCGATATTTGAGTAATTTACCTTCAAAAAGGAAAGCAAAACTCTCATTATATCGAATGCCTTAAATTATATAACACTTCTAACTTATAACTCAATGAAATCACTTCAAATTGACGCCCATAAAAGTTATATAATCAATTCCTAAGATATATTATCCTTAATTATTTCTGTTCGTTGATTATTTGGCCCTTTAATATAGAAAACACAAAAAATCCTAAATTAAAGCGAAATGGTGAACAATCCCGTCTGTATTACTATCCGACATTCAATCTCCTTTTTTCAATGAGTTCAACAATTAATCTACGACAGTAATGATTTCATTAAGCTGGAAATCGTATTTTCTCTACCCTTTTTCTCAATTTTCTATAAATTAGATTCGCCTTCATTTCTTTCGTAGTGCAATTAATGAGTGATTGATTCGAAAACTAGCAGTATCCGTTAATACAACTTTATTTTACGCTTTAACTTTAACGTTTGTAATCGTTCAATCTGTTTCTCTGTTTTTGTAACCGGCTTTGTTATTCCAGAATTTTAGAAACTTATTCAAGAGAAGAATCTTTAAATTTAAATTTAATCTAGATTTCAAAGAATTATTGAAAAAATTGGGATTCTCTCGAAAAGTTATTTTTTGAGAAGATGGAAGTAATATTTTCAAAAGTTCTTAACTGAACGGAAATTCTTTGTAAATAGCTTCAGGATTCTAATCATACTGTATACATTGAAAGCTTTTGTATAGAACTTTATTCGACAAAATCAATGTTAATAATTGTTACAAACTTCTTATTCATCGGATTCAAAATTTAAATTATTCTTACACAAATTCTTTCTTAAGAAAATTCTAACTCTACATTTCATTCTCTTGTTAGATAAACAAACAGTATAGTCTCCCATTTTTTCAACGCTGTGTTTTTCTTTCTCTCAAGTCTATATTTTTCAAATCGTCTTTTCAATGCTTTGTTTATGGATCGATTCTCCTTGATATGCCCCTTGATATCAATTGGAGCAGTTTATATCGAACAAGAACAAACGATTTTTCAAAACGAACTTTGCCGAATAATTTTACTTTATTATTTTAATAATAAAGTATTGTGATCGACTTGGGAAAAAAAAAAATTTGCTACCCTCAAATTTTTTTTTTTCGCGTTTCATGACTAAAATAGCCTAAAAATGCAAAAAAAAAATCCGTCTGTCTGTACGCCGTCCGCCGTACGCCGACGTGTACGCTCAGCGCACATTAACTCCCAAACCCTTCAAGATAGAAAGTCCAAAGGCGAGATTGTAGGTAGTTGCGGATCTCAGGCGGATGCCAATTTTGGGGGGTCTACGAGTTCAGGGGGAGGCAGGGGGAACGCTTAAACCGAAAAATACGAATTCAAATATCTCAACCATGGTTACAGCTAGGAAGCTAAAAATCAACATACATATACAAGAATTTGTGGGACAACTTTTAAAAATAGTTTAATTTTTTTATCCATTGGCGTGCGAAAAGGGGGGGCTAAGAACCAATTGTCGGCCGAATTTTTTTTTCAAATGATTATATCTTCGAAACTACTTCCTAAAAAAAATTGATATTTTGAAACCATTAAGATGGCATATAGATCTACTATAAACAGTTTAGATAGAAGCTAATTAAAGAAAGGGGGAGGGTCAGAGGGGGTGCAAAGAAAAATACTTAAAAATTAATATCTCGACTGTTTCTTACGCTATGTAATTGAAACTTCAAATGTATACTAAACTTTACTAGCGACATATGAAAAAAATATAATATGTGGACATTATAGTAGTGGGGGAAATGGGGAGCATTTCAAAAATGGCGCACTTTCCAAAACTACAAATCATCAAATCTCAAAATTGAGTACAGATATCAAATCAAAAATTTGTCAGATTGTAGAGCTATATAATTTTTAGTTTTGGTAAAAAATTTAAGTTGGGGGGTGTAAGGGGAGCGAGGTGGAAAGCGAAAATGTTGGAAATTTTGAGGGATTTTTTTATGGGTCTGGTAAAAGATACAAAGTTTAAATTTTGCATGTCGATACATCTATTTGATATAGATAGAAAAAAAGTAGTTATTTGTTCCAAAATTGTTATGTTCCGGAGTGGGGGTCTAACGTGCACAAGGTTTTTCATGTGGAATGAAAAAAACACATAAACTGAAAATTTTTGAATGAAATTTTTAGGTAGAAACTTGAAAATTTGGGAAATGCATTTAAAAAAAATTTTTAAAAGTTTGAAATATTAACTGGTTGAATATTTTCAAAACTTCTACTCCCTCCCATACAAAATTATTTTTTCGACGATTTTTAAGAAATCAATTATCACCTAACTATCAAAAGCTATCATTTCGAAAGTTTGCACAAAAATAAAAAAAATAGTTGAAATAAAATTACGTTAAAAGTTTTGAAATCACACTTTCCCTTCTACCCCCTCCCATACAAAAGTATAATTTCGACTAATTTCATTAAATCATCTAATAACCAACAAATCAAAAGCTACGAACTTGAAATTTTGTACGAGCACATTACAACAGAAAAGAAAGAAAATTCCATTACAAGTTTTACGATTCCCCAACCTCCTCTACCCCTTCCCATACAAAATTATTTTTTCGAGCATTTTTAAGAAATCAGTTATCAGCTATCTCTTAAAAGCTATCAATTTCAAATTTTACATGAAAACTTATAAAAATAATTCAAAAGAAGTTGCTTTAAAAGTTTTGAAATCGCGGTTGCCGTTCTACCCCCTCCCATACAAAAGTATGATTTCGACCAATTTCATCAAATCAACTAATAACTAACAAACTAAAAACTACGAATTTGAAATTTTATACAAGCACCTTACAAGAGAAGCGAAATAAAACTACATATCAAATTTTACGATTCCCTTACCTTCTCTACCCCCTACCATACAAATTTTCGGTTTCGTGAATGTAAAATACACCGAATTTTCTGAAAATTCTATGCAATTTCGTATATGAAACACATTCTATGCAGAGAATATTGGACGTGATTCAAGCAATTATTAAAAAGCTGTTAACATCCACCCACCCTTACTATTACCCCTCCTCCTCCCCTCATAAAAACCCAAACTTGCAGAAACGAATGAAATATTGTTAAATTGACAACAGCCCTGCCCAAGAAATCCCTTTAACTTAGCTTTCTCTAACCACTTTAACCTGCATATTGACTTTCCACTCATGCGCAACTTGTCTCAAGAATAATAAAGTTTCGCCCGACTTGTTGGCAGTTTATTTTCATTAAGTTTATATTTGTTTTCTAAACAAATTTACTTCAGCAAGTGCCAATTAAAAACATAACTGGACTACGATTGGGCGTAAAGCCCAACCGTGCGATACTCTAGATGAAAAATAAATTTTTTGATTTCAAGAAATTTTGTAGGGGAAGTGGTACAGCGGTTGACATCATTGAACCATTTCTTTCTCATCACGCTAAAGTTTGTATCAAAATGTCTTATAAAAAATTTAGGATTCAAGAATGTAATAGATACTGAGAAAATTAGTGTATTAGATTTAGTGATATTGTGCATTTTGTATGGGAGGTGGTACAAGGAGGGGCGAGTTCTTAAAGACTTTTTCAGAAATAACTATAAACATTATGTTTCTGACATGTTTGAAATTATAAATCAGTGGCACTCAGGGAAATCAACTTTTTGTAAAGTTGTGAAATTGATTCAGATTGTATTCAAGGTGGTAGAAGGGGTAAGGCTGATCGCTTAATTTTTTTAGTCTTACTAATAATTCTAAATGAATATTTAGTGCACAATTACAGCTCGCTAAACTTTATAATAATATGAGTAAATTGGCTTAGAGTATTTCATGAAAAATTGCAGTTTGTATAGGAGTTGGTGGAAGGAGTGGGAAGATACAAACAATTTTTATACGGTCGATAAAATTTATTACAAAAGTAATATATTCCATATATTATAGACTAATAGCTTTTATACTTTTTGAGCAAATCCGTTTACTGTCGAATTGCGAAATTGCGTCATTTTGTATGGGAGGGGGTGGAAGGGGGTGAAGCTAATCAGTTTTTCTGGTCTCACTAATAATTCTAAATAAATATTTTTCGCACAATTTCAGTTATCGACTGTCGGAGATTTGAGGACAGTGACATAGATAATATTGTCTTCCTCTCAACTTCTGCAAAGGCTGTCCCTCACGATCCGCAGCCTAAATGCGTACAGCTTTAGCAAGCAATGACCTGTAGTTAGATCGACAATAGCTCAGATACAATAGCCATTACGTTGTAACAGCTGAGCTGTGATATTTTAATTCGGTTCTTCCCAAAAGGATTTGGTCGTTCAAAAGCTATCCAACCGCCGCCATCACTTCAAGAAGAATCCAAAATGGTTTATTTGAGGCTAGTCTTCAGCACTGTTGGTGCTACATCGACTGACTTCCTAAGGGTTTTAATGTTTGCAGATATCCTCGCCGAGGAAGCGTGTCTCTTGCATCGTTACCTAACAGGTCGCTATGACCTGGCATTCAAATTAAGAATACTTCAGTTATAGCTGCTAAGCGATGCAAATTAGATCTAGGATAAGATGGAGATGAACACTAGTTTGAAGGTGTTCGTGTAGGACGGCTGCCAGAAGTGCAGTCCTACTGTCCGAGAAAATATAACGATTTTCCAGACAGTTCTGCATATTTAAAACATTTTTTTTGCACTCGTTAATGGCTAACACTTCAGCTGGGAACACAGTTCCGTGTTTTGTAAGGTGAAGTGTGGATGTCGTGGTCGTGGGAATAGATCCCTGCACCTATCGCCTGGCTAGTTTTAGATTCATCCGTACAGATATGAAGACCTGCATAGGCGTATCAACCCCTATTCGTGCCATTCGTTTCACCCAGGAAACTTAATGTGAAACTTCCGTTTCTCAACATGTGGTTGGTTCATGCAATCACACTCGCAGTCTTGAGAACTTGCGCGTCTAATGATGTTTAAAAATTTTGGCATGACCAATTCGTTGTGCTGACCACGAACTAAAAATTTTTAATCTAATGGCAGCCAGGCTTAATGTTTGTTTTATAAAAAGATCAAGTGGATGTATTGAGAGGATTACCTCCAGGAGTGCAGTTGGTGTAGTTCAAAGAGCACCTGTTATACACAAACATGAAATCCGTTGGTTTTGCTGCAAAGGTGCTAGCTTGGTTTTAGTACAACCACTGGCCACCACACCAGTGCACTATAGCAAATAATTGGTCTGACAATACTGGTATACATCCACTGGATAAGGTGCAGCTTAAGGCTCCATCTCAATCCAAATGTCTTTTGCAAGCAAAGAAGGTTAGGGTAGCCTTTTCTGCTTGTTCTTAAATGTTGGCCTTCCAGAATAATTTACTATCAAGAATAGGACCTAAGTATTTAACTTGGTTCCAGACGACCATAGTGATACCCCGAATGTTGATGGATTGCAAACATGTGGTCTTGTTCTTCTGGATAACAAGACTAAATCTGTTTTTTGAGCGTTGATGGTAAGTCCTTTATCTAGTGCCCAACTGGCTAACAGTTGTAAAGTGGACTGCATAAAGCTACCTACAACTTGCCCAAACTTACCAGTTAATATGATGACCAGATCGTCTGTATATGCTATTGTGGAGTAGCATATGTTATTGTGGAGCTCATTCACGGTTACGACTCACAAGAGAGGCCATATTATGCCGCCCTTTGGCGTTCCTTTGTGGACAGAGCCTTTTCTTGTCTCACCCATCCGTGTTATAATTTTTCGTGACCGAAGAAGCTATCCATGCAGCCAGAAGAGTTTCCACACTATTGCTGCGCAAGACATCAAGTGTGGCATAATTTTTCACATTGCTAAATTCGCCTTCCACGTATAGAAAGGCACCGAGTGCAAACTCTTCATAATGGAAAGTTTTCCTTATGGCGGCTGCCATCACATGTAAGGCGATATCAGTGGACCTGGTCAACTGTAGTAAATTTCTAGCAACACATTGGCGTTGCTGCCTGCAACGTATTCCTAGCGTCGTCGCTATAGCTAGCCGATGTCAACGGTTTCTTTTTAAGGAATTAGAATGGTCTCAATACCAATGCCAACAGAGATATGTCATCATCAATGCGCACGACAGCTCAAATCGGGCCCTGGCCTCCTGAGATCGTCGCCTCCAATCATCTCGATCCAAAGACCACGTCCTCCAGCTGTTAATTTTATTCTAGATGAAATCTGAGAGTATAGTGTGTTTACCTTACCGTTTGTAACGCTAAGAAATAACGCTCGCACCGAGCCGCCAAGGGTACAGAAATAATTGTTGTCGCTCAAAAACCTCGATTCCGAGTGACCGTCTGTCCGTCTGTGCGTCTGTCTACAGCATAACTCTCGAAATCTTTGAACTAATGTGCTAAATATTTTTGTGTGTCATTTTTAGCAAAAAAGTAACTTTAAGTTCGTGAATGGGCTACATCCCCCCACTCCTTCTAACCCCTCCCATACAAATTTCGAAATATTAAGAAATTGGATTTTCTTTGAAACTATTCAAGCTATCGACTTCAAATTTGGGTAAAAGTATTATGATATGGGTGTCATTAAAATGACGGAATATTGATCCGATCCCTTAACTCCTTCTACCCCCTCCCATACAAATGGACAATTTTGAAAAATACATATTTTCGATTTTCATTGAAACTAGTAAAGCTGAAAAAACGAAATTTTGTTAAAATTAATTCTACTATAATTGCAATTAGTTTTAAACTTATCAACTTCACTTCACTCCTTCTACACCCTCCCAAACAAATTTCACGAAATTTTGAAATTTAAATTAAATTATTTATCTTCGAAACTGTTAAAGCTATCAACTTGATATTTTGTATGAAGTAAAAAAATAGAAATATCAACAACACAAAAAAAATTCCCATACAAATGTATAATTTTTGTTAAATACATTATAACGATTTCCATTAAAACTAGAAAAAGTACAAACTTAAAATTTTGCCACAATTTGTTTTTTAATAACTACAATAAATTTAAAAAAAAATTGTCAGCTCCGATTCACTCCTTCTACCCCCTCCCATGTAAATATCTGTATTATAAATTTAAGAAAAGCATTTCTCCTTCAAGTATATGAGAGCTATCGACTTTGAAATTGAATCAAAGCATGGTGATAAGGATGAAATTTCAGGAAAACTATTACCAATTTCTTTAAAAATAACGAAAAACTAAGAACTTTAAATTCAGCAAAAAACATTTTGCATGCCATGTTCGGTGTACTTCTACCACCTCCCATGCAAAAGTCTCTATTCACTATTCGAAAGAATTTGACATGACATATTTTCCGGTATATTAAAGTCATTTCCATCTCATCTAGAGTGTCACATGATTGGGCTTTAAGCTCAATCATAATTCTGTTATGTTTCTATTTTAGATTTAGATTTAGCATAATCGCCCGATACTCACAAACTGTTCGAAAGCCCTTCGATTGGGTGGTGCTAGATGAGAAATTGATATAGGTCAGAAAATTACATTTGCTAAATCTGAAAAATTCATATAAAGATAGTTTGGTTTAAATTTTGTTATTATTACTTATCGCAAATAAAATTCAGTTTTGTGCAGTACTGTTTGATTTCCTTTGAAATAACCAGATTTATAGCTAAAAATTTTCATGGCAAATGACAAGAAGGTCACGTATAAATCACGGCAATTTCTTGCCGAACGGAGTCTCCAATGTTCAGAAATAGTAAAACATAAAACGAAAAATTCCTTCGCCTTCTTTTTTTTCTCCAACCTCCCTGTTTTATTATCCTAAGCACTATTACTTGAAACGATTGAGATTTTTGAGATCATAGATATGTATATTGTAATCGGGTCCGGTGTGGGAGGTGCTAAAAAGGGCTGGGAATTAAATTCATTTTTAATCTGATAATGCCATTATTGCTAAGACATCACATACGAAATTTTTGGTCAGTAACTTTGACATAGTCCAAGAAAATTGACAAAAAAATAAAATAACATATTTAATGTGAGAAATGGAAGAAGAAGGAAGATCATTTAAATAATCTTGCTCTATTTTACTGCAACCAAATCAGAACACTACAATTTCATTTTACAACAAAAAAAAATCAGAAATAGTTTTCACATGGTGAAGCTGTGACATTTGTATGGGAGGTGGTAGAAGGCGTGGAAGAATATTGATTATTCTCGCTGAAATTACTGTAAACATTAACAAAACTCATTTTCGTTAAAAAAGCTAATCGAGAGTACCTCGACTAACGTCATGACGTAAATCGGGGTAGTTTCAAAGTTTGAGATACTAAAATCAAACCAAATGCAGATTACGTCTCCAAGCATACATAAAAAATTGTGAAAGTTTTATAGCAATCGGTTCAGCCGTTTTTGAGTTAAATCCGAACAGACAGACGGACAAAAATTTCAAAAACCGGTATTTATGTGTAGTTATTGTTTAAATAAAGCAAAACACCACCTTGTAGACATTTAGAAACAACCAGACAGACACTACAATTATATTTATATGTACAGATTGTGAAAGTGTTGTTAGCCCTTCGCACAATCCTCTATCTACGCATTTTCATTTTCGCAGATTGAGGTGGCCAAGATATACCCACGCAAGTATGCGTCGAAATTATGTTTCGACCGGGATTTGTGCTTCTGACTTTTGCATTTTAGATTAGACTACCTCTGGCTAGCACGCTAGATTTAATTTTGTTACTTATAACAAATTAAACTCAGTTCAATAATGAATGGTTTGATTTTTTTTTGGAATAACCGATTTTCATGAAAAATGCAAGGAGATCGTTCATTTCACATAAATCACAGAAATTCAACACTGAATGGAAACTTGATTGTTCGCAAATGGTAAAAACACACAACAATACACAATTTATTTTACTATCTTTAATGATGATTTTGTGAGACAAATGTCGTATTTGGAAACTATCTCGTGGTTTGGTTCACAGCATGTCGAATTGTTAACGATCGATTTTCCGTGCTTTTGGTTCTTTCGTTCGCCATGCCGAATTAAGAACGAGCCATTTCATGCATTTCTTTAAATTATTCTATTTCTCTGGTGTTGAAATTATGAAATAATTAGTGTAAAAAGTTCCTGGTCGACTGTCGAAAATAGAAATTAAAATTACCACGACTATTTTGTGTCTAATAATCTAATTGACATTTTCAGTTCATTGTCGAATTATAGCTAATAAATTTAGGTTTCCTGAAGTGACGTATTTCAATTACTGCTTAGGTATTGACATTAAATATTGGTTATCAGTATAAATAATCGCTCGTTATTATTGGAAAACGTGCACATAATGAGAAAACCGAGTCCAATTATCTTTCATTTGTCAGTGGTATTAGATTCAAATAATTCTACGATATACAATAAAGAATATTGCTATAGCTCTATGGATAACCTTCACATGCTCTCCACTTTTCGATACGAATAGAAATATTAGTGGTATAAAAAAATATAAAAAACCAGAATATATTGTACATAAGATTGCTCGCCTTATTCATCCTTTTTTTTCCTCCTTCCAGATAGTGCCTGCCATGTTTCACACCGCTTCCATATGGCTCACTTTGGCTTTAGCAGTGCAAAGGTAAATCCTTGAACAAAATTGCCTCGCTCGGAACATATTTCTTAGAAAATTTTCCTTATGCTTTTCTTTCGTTTTCAGATACATTTACGTGTGTCATGCTCCAGTAGCCAGGACATGGTGCACTATGCCACGTGTCAAGCGTTGCATCCTCTATATAAGCATTGCGGCAATCCTTCACCAAAGCACGAGATTCTTCGACCGTTCGTACTCTCCGCTCGCTATCAACTGGCACGGAACACGAACCGAAGTTTGCCATATCACGACGGCAGCCTGGGTGGACATTTATATCGGCGAGGACATTTACTACGTGGTCTACTTTCTGTTTCGTGTACTATTCGTGCATTTATTGCCATGTGCATCGCTCGTCACGCTCAACATTCTCCTGTTCAAGGCCATGAAACAAGCCCAGGAGAAACGTGAAAAACTCTTCCGGGAGAATCGCAAGAAAGAATCGAAGAAATTACGCGATGCAAATTGCACTACGCTCATGCTAATCGTTGTCGTGACCGTTTTCCTTATCGTCGAAATTCCCATCGCTGTTATTACAGCCCTTCATATCATCTCATCCGCGGTCAGCGAATTCCTTAACTATCGTGTCGCCAATTTATTCATACTTTTCGCCAATTTCTTTCTAATCGTTAGCTATCCAATTAATTTCGCTATTTATTGCGGCATGTCACGGCAATTTAGGGAAACTTTCAAGGAAATTTTTATCAAACGATCGACAGTCGGGAAGGATGGATCATCGAAATATTCCTTGGTCAATGGACCACGGACATGCACGAATGAAACTGTTCTCTAGGCCGAGATTGAGAACATTTTTTGTTTTTAAACAATTTAGGGGAAGAATCTATATTAAAAATGTTTTTGTAATTATGAAAAAAAAATCTGTACATAGCGAAATTGTAAATAATTATTTTTAAATAACGTAATGAATCTGTTTTGTAAGTTATTAAAAGAAAAAAAAAACAAATCTGTTGTAATATGGCCGTGTTAAATATATAAATAAAAAGAAATTTTTTTTACTAATTTTTACTAATCATTTAAATTGGTAACAAAGAGCCCTAACTTGCCGATTTAAATGAGTGTTAAATTCTAATCAAAGTTATTTTACTTTTATGATAAGAGGTTTAGTTTAAGAACATCATCTAGTTAAGAAATTTGTTATTGAAAACGTAAATGGAATAAAATACCCCATAAAAAATCCCAATCATATGATACTCTAGATGAAATATGTAAGTCTTAAAGTTTAAAATCTTTCGTAATACTTATAAAATATTTGTTTGTCCTAAGTTTTTAATTTATTAATTATTATACATTAATTCTAAATAAGATAACGTAATTTTTTTTTTTTTTTTTATTTAAGAAATTTTTATGGAAGTTCCTATAAGAAACTATAGTTAATTTGTTAGTAGATAATTCTAGTATAATTAATATTTTAAGTAATATTTTACAATATTTTTTAAACAACCACACAATTTTTTTATGTTCTGAGTACACTAAGCTCCCCATAGTCTCTTTAGTGTAGTTGCATACTTTTAACTAATATATAAACTCGCCCTTAAAGTTCTCTAATTTACATCATCTGCCCTTATTTCGCATTTAGCTACAACATTTAGTTCTAATTTAGTGTTAAACTTTAAGAAGACTAATACATAACAGATTTCATCTAGAGTATAAAATTGTACAGATATAACGAATCTGATATTTTAATTTTCTATTAAGTAAAATATTGAATGCAATTCTTTATTTCATTAGCAATCAACTCACTCGAAATAGATCTATAAATTTATATTTTATTTTCCGTCACTACTATAATATGAAATAATAGAAATATAAACATAGTTTTTATTAGAATTAATTTATTGTTCATAAGGAATTCTGAAAAGAATAAAAATTAAATCGATTTTCGTTTTTAATTGCTGATAGTACTTTATGTATAATAATAAAATTGTTGAAATTGAAAAGGAAAAAGAAAAAAATGTATTCTATTAAAAATAATCACAAGAATAAAAACTAAACTTCTATAACTGGGAAAAATTAAGATCTATGAAGTTTGCGTTTGGATTTTAATTTTCACTTTAGCCTCGTTACTTTCACCCTTCGATACATTTAATTCTATAGGAGTGTTGTTAGCCCTCTCGCCTAATAGTTTCAGTAAATGAACGTGCTAAATTCTCTATATACTGTGTTAAAAGCGAAACGCGAAACTAATTGGATTAGAAGTTAAAGCCCAGTTAACACTATTCTAGTTGACTAGCGCTAGACCACATCCACTTAATTTTCTACTCATCACCATTTTGAATATCATGCTAGCGTGCGTCAATTAGAAGAAAGTGGACCTGCTTTCAACATTGTTACGCAAGTAGCACAAGTACAAACGAATGTTCTAATATCACTTGCACTGAACTTTTGTGTTACATAGATGATACTTAGCTGCCGCAGCGCAGTACCAACGTTAAAGTTTCGCTTCCAATTAGTAGTAAGTCAGTCACGATGATGAAATTGTTGTGACCCACCCAGTCAGTTTAAAGATAAATACATGAGAAAAATTTCAGTCGTCTAAGAAGAAGAGCTCGCATTTTACATAAAGGAGAGCTGACCGCGAGTATTCCTTTGAGAACCGGTGACTGACAAGGCACCATATTATCAGTAGTCCTGATTATAGTAGTAATAAAGGACATCTTGAAAGCTGCACTAGAACACGATTGAAGTAAATGTCTTCATTGAAGACTGTTTAAAACCGTAATACCTCTAAATAATACGAACGACGTGTGTTTTTTACTTGCCCATAACCATTCGAACTTAAAGTCAAATGTCCGCTCTTTTCATTCTATGTTCATCGATTGTAAACCATAAAATATGGCTTGAAGGTCTAAATGAAATAAGCATAAAAAGAAAGGTTAAGGATATAATAGACAATTTTCTGATGACACAAACTTAAATAATAAAAACCTGGACACGTTCATCAACCCAAAACCAATCAATATCGGAATTCCGCAAGGTTCAATTCTTGACCCTATTCTTTACCTACTTTATAAACGAAACAGTGCGAATGATTTTTGTTTATTTATGTATTTTCTCTTTAACTATTGAATAGCAGAAAACTGAAATAATTTTAATAAATACGTCGCTCAGTTTTTATACAGCGGCATTCCACACATTCGCTAAACGATGTACTAAAAATTCACTAGCAAGTCGCTGTTGCTGGAGTCATGAAAAAAAACATCTGACACATTCGGCGGAACTTCATAAGCCCACGACAAACTAAACCTGCAGCAAACTTTAAACCTGGAGCGAAAAAATTTAAAGTACTTATTCTTTACTAGCAAACGCCCGCGACTTCGTCCGCATAAAAATCGCATTAACAAGCAATTTTTGACAATGTAGTTAGTAATACATTATATGGGATATATAATCCGCTTACTTTAATGGCTGTTTGAACACAATGTTTTGTATTTTGTTGGAGTCAGAACCATAAATTATTAAGAATGATAGCATGATACTCGCATTTGAATGGGAGAGGCTCGTGATCAAATCAAACCCGTGATTCGAGATCATATGTATACGTGTTAAGGACATGTGAATAGTTGTAGCTTGTGTTAATTGAAAAAAAAAAAACCAAATAAAATGACATTAAGCTTAAAAACATAACAGGACTTCGATTTTGCGTAAAGCCCCAATATATGATACTACCGATGAAATCGAAATTTTCGTAATCTTAAGAATTTTTGTGTGTACTAAATTAATTTTTTTCACACCATGCTAGAGTAGTTATAAAAATATTTTGCACCAAATTTAAGCTTGAAAAACTGAATAGGTAACTGGAGAAACTTAGTGCATTGGATTTAGTGAAAATTGTGCAATTTGTATGGGAGGTGGTAGAAGGAGAGGGGGTTTTTGGTAATTTTTCTAGATACAACTATCATCAACATGCAATTGATATCTTTTAAATTTCAGATCAGTTATATTCACACTTTTCAAGAAAATCGAGTTTTTGCAAAGTCGTGAAATTGTGTCATGTTATAAGGGAGGGGGTAGAAGGAGTGGAGCTAATCGATAAATTTTTTCCCGAAAATAATAATAATACTAATTAGGGATTCATCAGAAAACTTTAGCTCGATCAAAGTTATACGTACTGAGAAAATTGGTTTAGAGTATTTCATGAAAAGGTGCAGTTTGTATGGGAGGTGGTAGAAGGAGTAAAGGGTTTTTGGTAATTTTTCTAGAAACAACTATAATCACCATGCAATTGATGTGTTTTAAATTTTGTATCAGTTAGATTCACACTTTTCACGAAAATCGAGTTTTTGCAAAGTCGTGGAATTGTGCCACATTGTATGGGAGGGGGTAGAAGGAGGAAAGATAATCGGTTAATTTTTCCCGATAATAATAATTATTCTAATTAAAGATTTAGTACAAAATTTTAGCTTGAGCAAAGCTATACGTACTGAGAAAAAAGGTTTAGAATATTTCATGAAAAAGTGCAGTTTGTATAGGAGGTGGTGCAAGGAGTGGAGGGTTTTTAGCTATTTTTTGAGAAGCAACTACAATTATCATTGAATTGATATATTTTATGTTTCAAAACAGTAACATTCACAGTTTTCAAGAAAATCGAATTTTCGCAAAGTCATGGATTTGTATCAGATTGTATGGGAGGGGGTAGAAGGAGTAAACCTAATTGGTTAGTTTCTCTTGACATTAATAACAATGCTAATTAAGGATTTAATACAAAATCTTAGCTCGATCAAAGTTATACGTACTGAGAAAATTGGAGTATAGTATTTCATGAAAAAGTTTAGTTTGTATGGGAGGTGGTGGAAGGAGTTGGAGGATTCAAACTATTTATATATTTAAAGATTGCATTTATAACAGAAATAATATATTTTAAATTTAAAATTAATAGCTTTCATAGTTTCCATGAAAATTTGATTACTATAAGTTTTTGAAAATGAGTCACTTAGTATGGGACGGGGTAGAAGGCGTGAGGGGAGAAAAATAAAACCTAAAGCAGATTACTCCCCAAGGCAGACCTAGTAATCTGTGAAAGTTTCATTGCAATCGGTACAGCCGTTTTTGCGTGAAAGCCGGAAAGATAGGCAGACAGACAGACAGAGAAATTTTTTAAAAACGTTTGATTCTGCTTAGTTATTGCTAAAATGAAGCAAAAAACTTATTTATAGCCATTTATAAGCAAATAACAGACAGACACTACAATTATATTTATATAAATTCCATATCTATGCATAAACGACTACGATTGGGTCCAATCCTGTGATACTTTACATGAAAAAATTTTTTTGATTTTAAGAAATTTTATTGGGGAAGTGGTAGGAAAGTAAAGATATTGAACTAATTTTTTCACATCACGCTAGAGTTGCAATCAAAATGTCTTATACAAAATTTAGGATTCAAAAATTTAATAGGTACTGAGAAAATTAGTGTATTGGATTTAATAAAATTGTGCAGATTGTATGGGACATGTTTTAAATTGCAGATCAATGGCATACTCTTAGGAAAATCGACTTTTTGTAAAGTTGTGAAATTGTGTCACATTGTAAGGGAGAGGATAGAAGGAGTGAAGCTAATCGTCTATTTTTTTTTTTTTGTATAACTAATAATTCTAAATAAATATTTATTGAACAATTTCCGCTCGATAAATTTTATACGTACTGAGTATATTTGTTTAGAGTATTTCGTGAAAAGGTGCAGTTTGTATGGGAGGTGGTGGAAAGAAGAGGAGGACACAAATTATTTTTACACGGTAGATTTAAATCATCGTAAAAGTATTATATTCGAAATTTGAGATCAATAGCATTTGGAAAGCTTGTAATGTCGAATCTTTTAAATCGGCCACATCAGCTGGCGTCAAAGATTACTTTCTTGCTAGCCTTTTAGGAAGCTACAATTGCCATCGGATTTGAAGGTAATGGTAGCAGGGTAATGAGGACACTGGGAATATAATTATAATAATTAGTCGTTTAATTTAATATTACTGAGTATTTTCTTTATTGATTAATACTTAAATACAAAAATAAAAAGGGCAATGCTTCTTAAAAATAATGTGCAATGTAAACATTGAAAAGGTTAACATAATTTTTTTACTTGCTAAAATGTAAGTTGAACGATCGAGCATAAGAATGATAATACATTCATAGCTGGTACCAAGTATCTCTTTTTTTTGTATATTTTTTTTTTCTCCAATCGAATTAAATGGAAAAGAATAATGCTTCGAGTTTTTTGCTTTAGTTTTCCTCACTTGTAGTTTCTTTTCATTGGTTGCTATTCTACTTCCTTGTTTTTTTATATTTTTACACAATATTTATTAAATAAACGCATTCGTACCTGAAATGGTGCTTTTTTTCTCTCCTTTAAATATTTAATGGAAAATTTAATTGAATTAATTTAAAAAAAATAGGAATATATTGTGAATAGTCCCCAAACCAATAACGATTAAATCTTTCAAACGACTACCACACCGCGTGTGAAAAGTCTGCGAGCAAAAAAAGAGAAAAAGTGGGCTTTGCGTCAAAAATCGTGATGATAAAGAGCGGCTCCACAACTGGACAGGGGGTTTTTTATTGGTGGTCGGGCGAGAAAAAGATAAAGACGGTAAAAGGCGCTCTATGAAAAGTTAATCGAATTGAAAAGAAAAAAAATTGCTAACTCGAATCGAAAAGAAAAAGTGCTTAAGAATATTGTTAAAGATCTGGCAACCCCGCAACTCGATCTCTCTCGAATAGCCAAGAATTATGTAGAACAGCTTACTCCAAAATGTACGCAATTAAAGATCTAGAACTTTCCAGTATAGTCTAGACATACACCCGACGGCACCTCGACGGAAGCTTCGAGAATAGTAGGAGAAATATGTAAAAGCACGGTAGCTCTCAGCGGAAAGGCAGTTATTCAGCGACATTTATAGAAGACGCGAACCGATGCAGGAAGCGATAAACAGTACACGGCGGTAGTGCCATATAGTGCGAATTAAGTTAAAGTGTGAATTAAGTTAAAGTGCGAATAAATAAATTATCACTTATTTTTAAACGAATTGGGTTTTACTTGAAATCTCGGCGAACCCCTAACTCGCAACAATATGAAACAAAAAAATAAAATAAAATAAAAACTGTAAAAAAAAATAAGTGTAAACTCAGTGGGTGCTTCGAAACCAAATTAATTAGCAAAAACATCAACAAAATAAACGATATAGTCAACCAGGAAATTCAGCGGCAAGACGGAGTTAACGATTTTAATCAAATTTTGAGGATGGCGAAGGACTCATGATCCCCAAAGAGTACAGGTACCAAAATTAAAAATGAGTTTTTTTCTGTATTAGGGAACATTTCCTTTTAATAAAAAGAAAATGAACTGAATTAGTTAATTGTAAATTTTTTTCTTTCTTTTTTATCCATTTTATTTTTCTTTCTGTACAGCAAGTTTTGGGGGCGAATTAGTCTTT
Source organism: Chorisops tibialis (assembly GCA_963669355.1). Lineage (NCBI taxonomy): Eukaryota > Metazoa > Arthropoda > Insecta > Diptera > Stratiomyidae > Chorisops > Chorisops tibialis. The sequence continues at coordinate 62,679,338 of OY770264.1, read as the reverse complement.
GTCATCTTCATCTTTATTTCTTAGTAAGTGGAGTGACACAAAATAAAGTGATAAAGTGATTAGTAGAGGGACTTCGCGTCCCATCATGTGCGGAGGAACTCCCGCGACTCCCTGTGACATAGTTCGCTAAAACGCTAGAGAACACACCTGACGCACCTTCAAGGATGAGCGCTCCAGGTCGAATTCCCCACACCTATGCAGCCGACAGGAAGGGCTGTCCAGACTTGAAGAGACCTCATTAATTTTCTGCATGCAGAATGGGTCCCAAGAGACTCATTTCGTATCAAACTGTTTGACATTTTAAAAGAGCCAATTGCGAGGCGCTGAAAGAGTTCTTTGTTGCCTTCAGTTGGAAATTGTACTTCGATTTTAATGACTGCGATGAAGCCTATAAACTTGTCACCGAGACCATCCTGAAAGGTACCATAAGGCGTAGAGAATCCTGCCGTCGAAGGACTCTTAGTTCACAAATGAATGTCTCACGGCAATCCAGGCTAAGAAACAATCGTTTCAAAATTTTCAAAATTTTCTAACTCCGGCTAACAGGGAGCTTCATATGCATCAATAAATACCTGCAAATCCATCCTTAAACGTGTTAAATTTGATCACGACCAAAGATCTTTCAGAGTCCAAAAAGCTCAAAATCTTTCTGGTCTTTCGACAAAACGGTCAACAATAATTTCATTTCTTCATTATCACCACCACTCGTTGATGGCGACCATAACGCTATTGATCCGGTTGAGAAAGCTAACCTACATATTGGCAGTAAGTTCGCCAGAAACTTCACGCTACCACCTTTAAACCAAACCTTTTCAATTGTAACATCATCAGGTTTTCCGCTGCCTCCGCTACATCTCTACATGCGTCTCATATTCAGGATCCTGTAAAAGATCAATGTTCACAAGTCCGCTGGCTCTGATGGCATTCTCCCCATTACCCTTTAAATGTGCTCCTCTTGTCTGGCTAAACCCCTTCACAATCTTTTTCATCTATCTTACTCTTCTGGGTGCTTTCCACGATTGTGGAAAGTCGCGAATGCACAGCCAATTCCCAAGAAAGGAAGCAAAGCGAACCCCGCTAACTACCGCCCGATAGCCATCACTTCAGTGCTCTCGAAAGTGATGGAAACTGCTGTCAAACCCATTCACTATCTCGAAGGCAAATAGCTTATCCACGATCGCCAATACGGTTTCCGTTGTGGAAGGTCGACGGGAGACTTCTTGGTCTACTTGATGGAACTATGGAGCTCTTGCTTGCACAAATACGGCGAAGGTCAAGTTCTTGCTCTTGATATCGCAAGAGCTTTTAAAGGAGTTTGGTATAAATGTCACCTTGTTAGGCTGGCCTCAATGCTACCCTCATTCTATGGATGGAGAGTTTCCTGTCCGAACGCACAATACGAGTCGTATTAAATGGCGTTACTTCTTCATCTTTCCCAACTAGTTCTGGTGTCCCTCAGGGTTCTGTCCTATCGCCTACTCTGTTCTTAGTATTCATTAATGACCCTCAATCCAATCCATAGTTTTGCAGATGGCAGTACTTTAGATAAAAACCTTCGAATTTGACTATGCTGCGGATTCTCACAAGCAATCTATTGCTTCCAAAGGCAGGGAGCTCTTCGGTTCGCTGAGCCCTGACCTCGACTTAATCCTGGAATAGGGCAGGTAAAATAGAGTAGAGTTCAACGCTGTTAAAACACAGGCCTGTCATCTTTCCCTTAAGCGTGATGCTCTAGCGTCATGGTCCAATTTAGCCTTTAATGGCGTACCAATTTGCTCTTTAGAGGAATTTATCGTATTAGGAGTAAAGTTAAGAAACCATCTTGATTGGAGCAAACATATCTTTGATGTTGCCCTTGATACCTCTAAAGGTCTAGCTGTTCATCGCAAATGCAAAAAATATTTCACGCCTCCTGACTCACCTACCATCTACAAGGCTTACATTCGACCTCGTTTAGAATACAGTCCGCATTTATGGGCTGCGACACCCATAACACACGTTGTATTAATCGATCCAATCCAAAAACACGCGTTCCGACTAATTGGAGATGAAACCATTACGATTTCTGTTGTCCCTCGAACAACGTGTCCTACGTTGCAGTACTCAGCATTTACTCTCGCTACTTTCATTCCTCTACTTTACAGTTTGCATTAATGGGACATTCGCAGATTATAGATATAGTATCTATAACTATAAACCATACTGCATAAGAACTATTTTCAAATTCATATAAATCTAGAGCATCACCAGGTTCTAAAGACAATTCGATTACGATTTCGATTATAGAACAGACCGACCGAACAAAAGCTTAGAGTCGTCATCAAAGAGTTTCATCAATTCTTGAAAATCTCGAAATATGGAAAACGCCATTGGCGTAGAAACACCTTAGAAAGGATGACGTGTATTGTTTCGCATGTCGATATTTTTAAACCAAAGATAGATTGGAAATCATGTAAAAGTCTTATGATAATGAATTTCTCTTGAATTTCAAATTCTAATCTATACAGTTTTTACTTTGTCGGATTTGAGTTATGATTTCTGTTTCAAGGAAGCAAACAATGAATTTGATATAAAAGTAAGTCGCTTCGAAGACAACTAATCAAATTCTATAATGTTGTGTTGATGGTGTGATCGATTAAATTATTCTATAAATGAACTACTGTTCTGCATTTAAGTGATTCAATTGTTGATTGCTAGGGTGTAGCCTAGTTGGTAGCGTGCTGGTCTTATAATGCGAAGGTCGTGAGTTCAAATCCCGGTCGACGGAATGTATAATTCCAGCACATTGCCTGTTTGGATATTCCTTGGTCACCTCAATCTACGAAAATGAAAAATTCGTAGAAAGAGGGTTGTGCGAAGGGCTAACAACCCTTCTACAATAAGTAATGAAAAATGTGAAGGAGACTGAATGTCAGGAGGCCAAGGTCCGATCTGGGCTGTAGCGCCATTGTAGAAGTAAAATTTTTGTTTGTTGATTTCTTATTTTTTTAAGTGCCGCGGTCGAAAATGAGCCTATAGATGGGAATTGCATGTGTTACGCCGAATTCATGAAATTACCTGTTGCGTGAATCAGGCAAAATATTGTCTAAATCACGTACTCGGTAAGCCTCTTGCTGAATTCATAAATTAGGCAAAAATAATGCCTAATTCATGCCATAGGCGAAATTATTTTGCCTATTTCATGACCTCAGCATTTTAACAATCTTGTTGGTGCTGTGATGGAAATAAATCCTGGAAACTACCAAATTAAAAGAATAAAGATTTTAAATTAATCAAGCTCTCTCAGTTTTGCAGCGAGTACCAAACGGTTGTAGTTTGGAAAAGGGTAGTAATACCACCACCATCGGATCTATGCCGGCATCTAGTACGCGGAACTGAACCGATTTTATCTGATTCTGACTTGTGATGCCAATACGCATTATTCCTTATGGGGAAGCCCAGATACAAATAAAAGAGGTGAGAGTCACATGTTGAATCTCTAGCAGGGACAAATATGATGGTATTGAATAGAGGTACACCTTCGTTACCAAAGCCCGGACAGTGGCTCTCGACATTACTGTGGTATCTCTGTCGTCGTCCTTTGGAGTGAAAGATTGGATGATTTCTCGAGAATTATAACTATCCGATCACAAATGGATAACTTGAACAATAGACCGTGATGCAAGGAACCATCATCTCGTATAGGAGTCCTATAGCCACAAGTGGCAGGCTTTTGGAATCCTCTTAAAAAATTTGCTGTGTCGCTCACCTTCATTTGCAACACAAGAGACTGATGTCATTGAAGAAAATGTTAACGTCTTAACAACTACGGTTATGAGTAGTAATGATATGGCTTGCCACATGAAAAAAGATTTAAAACGAAAAACGGAGTAAACTCCTAGTGGAACGGTAAGCTCCATGCAGTACGCCGTAAAGCTAGAAAACTTCAAAATAAATCACAAAATAATAAGCAAGAAACTGACTGGGAAGCCTATAAATCCAAGCTGAATGAACTTAAGTATATACTTTGTACGAACCGCAAAGAGGCAATCTTGGCGGCAGTTCTGCGCAACAATTGATTCAGCGAATGAAACAGCTAGACCTAAAAAAATTTTGTCAAAAGGCCCTTCCATTGTCGAGTTTCTGCAAAGGAGCGATTGTATATGGACCACCTTTTCAACAGAAACGCTAGTACTGCTTCTGGATAGACACTTCCCAGGGTGTGGAAATCTGCAATAAATCTAACGTGGCGGAATTGCTTTGATTATAACCGGGAAATAGATAGTGACAATTTAGCCGCTCCTCGCATAATGGATAAAATTATAACTAAAGAAAAAATAAACTGCCAACAAGTCGGGCGAAACTTTATTATTCTTGGGACAAGTTGCGGATGTGTGGAAAGTCAATATGCAGGTTAGAGTGGTTAGGGAAGACTAAGTGAAAGGGGATTCTTGGGCAGGGCAATTGTCAATTTAACACTTTGCGGAAACGTTCAAAAGCTCCAGTACATATAATCAATATTTCGTTCGTTTATTTATGCAAAATTGAGTTTTAATGAGGGGAGAAGTGAAGGGTGATAGTAAGAGTGGGTGGATGCTAACAGTTTTTTTAATTGATTGCTTGAATCACGTCCAATATTCTCTGTATAGAATGTCAGTTTCATAAACGAAGTTGCATAGAATTTTCATGTTATTCGGTGTATTTTAAATTCACGAAACCAAACATTTGATTGGGAGGGGGTAGAGGAGGTAGGGACTTTTAATTTGTTGGTTATTAGTTGATTCAGTGAAATAGGTCGAAATGATACTTTTGTATGGGAGGGGGTAGAAGCGCAAGCGTGATTGCAAAACTTTTAAAATAATATCATTTCAATTATTTTGATAAGTTTTTGTGCAAAATTTGAAATTTATAGCTTTTAGGGGTTACCGAAAAAATAATTTTGTATGGAAGGGGGTAGAAGAGGTAGGGTAATCGCAAACTTTGTGACGGAATTTGCCTTTCTTTCTCTTTTAAGGTGCTTGTACAAAATTTCAAGTTCGTATGTTTGATTTCTTAAAAATGGTCGAAAAAATAATTTTGTATGGGAGGGGGTAGAAGAGGTAGGGTAATCGCAAACTTTGTGACGGAATTTTCCTTTCTTTCTCTTTTAAGGTGCTTGTAAAAAATTTCAAGTTCGTATGTTTTAATTTGTTGGTTAGCAGTTGTTTTATTGAAATTGGTCGAAATCTAAATTTTGTATGGGAGGGGGGTAGAGCGCCAAGTCTGATCTCAAAAAATTTGACGCAGTTCCATTTCAACTATTTTCAAATGATTTTGTGCAAAATTTTAAATTTATAGCTTTTACTAATTAGGTAATAATTAATTTCTTACAAATGGTCGAAAAAATCATTTTGTATGGGAGGGAGTAGAAGCTTTCAAGGTATTCGACCAGTTAATATTTCATTCTTTTAAAAAAAAAATTTTAAATGCATTTCGCAAATTTTCAACTTTCTACCTTCAAATTTCATTCAAAAATTTTCAGTTTATGTGGTTTTTTCATTGCACAAGAAACACCTTGTGCACGGTAGACCAGGGGGGTTGGTGCATAACAATTGTGGAATTTTTATTATTTTTTCTGTATGAACAACAAATAGATGTATCCACATGGAAAATTTAAATTTTGTATCTTTCACCAAAGCCCTTTAAAAATCACTCAAAATTTTCGACATTTTTGGTTACCACCTACCTCCCGGACGTAAAATTTTTACCAAATTTAAAAACTTCCTAGTTCTACAATTTGACAAAATTTGAATTTGATATCTGCACTCAATTTTGAATTATAACGGTTTGAAATTTTGGAAAGTGCATTATTTTTGAAATGCTCCCCATTTCCCCTCACTACTATTTCGTCCAAATATTATATTTTGCTCGTATTTCCCTAGTATAGCTTAATGTAGGTTTTAAGATTCAATCACATAGCTTAATAAATAGCCGAGATATTGATTTTAAAGTGTTTTTCTTTGCACCCCCCCCTGACCCTCCCCCTTACAATAATAAGCTTTTATCTAAACTGATTCTGGTGGTCCTATATGCCACCTTAATGGTCTCAAAATAACAATTTTTATTGTAACTAATTTCGAAGATATAATTATTTGAAAAAAAAATTCGACTGGCAATTGGTTCTTAGCCCCCCCTTTTCGCACCCCAATGGATAAAAAAGTTAAATTATTTTTAAAAATTGTCCCACAAACTTCTCTATATGTGTGTTGAGTTTTAGCTTCCCAGCTGTTACCATGGTTAAGAGATTTGAATTCGTATTTTTCGGTTTAAGCGCTCCCTCCGCCTCCCCCTGAACCCGTACACCCCTCAAAATGGGTATCCGCCTGAGATTCGCAACTATCTACAATGCCCCCAAAACGGAACTTTCTATCTTGAAGGGTTTGGGAGTTAATGTGCGCTGAGCGTACACACCGGCGGACGGCCTACAGACAGACGGATTTTTTGTTTTGCATTTTTATTCTAATTTAGTCATGAAACGCGAAAAAACAAAATTTCAGGGTAGCAAATTTTTTTTTTCTAATTCGATCACAATACTTTATTATTAAAATAATAAAGTAAAATAAACTGCTCGCAAGACGAGCGCAACTTTATTATTCTTGGCACAAGCTTAGGATGCATGCAAAGTCAATATGCAGTTTAGAGTGGTTAAACAAGACTGAATGCAACCCCCTTTAGTGCAGGGCTGCTATCAATTTCGCACTTAATTTCGAATACGACTAATAGCTGCAGTACATACATATAATCAAAGTTTCATTCATTTATTTCTTCAAGTTTGGGTTTTTATGATGGTAGGGAGGAGGGATGATAGTAAGGGTGGGTGGATGTTAATAATTTTTTAATTGATTGCTTGAATCAAATCTAATATTCTCTTTAAACAAAATTTAAAATAATGAAGTAAAAACGCGGGTAATAAACGTCTTCAAGCCTTTTAAGTCGACAGGAGTAGATGGAATAAGCTCTGCAATGCTACAACATAGTCTGAACAGCATCGGTGTAAGGTTGGTTAACATTTTCAATGCCTGTCCTCTTCTAAGATATGTTCCTTTGAAGTCGAAGGAGGTGAAGGTAGTGAAAGGTCTATGGAAAGCAAGGAGTACTATTTGAGTGCCCATATGTCCTGGTACCCACATTAAGGCTACATCATTCCTTTTCCCCAAGATAATTAGGTTTTGAAGGCAGTTCCATACTATATTCGATCCATGTTTATTAGATGCTAGGGCTTTGAGAACCGCCTGACTACTCAATAGGATATAAATAGTTTTGTTGCGATGAGCTCTCCTTATATTCTATTGGATGCATAGCTCCATTGCAATTAGTTCGGCCTGGAAGATAGTGGCTTCTTTGCCGAGTGGTTTTGAAACCGAGAAGTTAAGACCTTTGACTCCGGCTCTTGACCCCTCAGAGGTGCGCGAGCCATCTGTATAGCAGATGGTTGATCTCTCTACCATTTCAGATAGCATGGATTGCCAGTGCTTACGATCTCTGATTATAACTTTGAATGAAGTTTCAAAGTTGAATTTTGTCGTCATAGCGTCCTACAGTGTGAAAGTTAAAATCTCTATTTTTGGGTCTATTAGGATTTTGAGGTGACGTCTAAAATCTTCTGATCTGTGATTATTTTTCTCCTGTATGCGTAGCCTCATTTTTTATTCACGAACCTAACTTAACCTATCAGATTATAACTAGAACTGTAATAATCTGTTCAAAAAATATATCATCGTTCGCTTAAAATTATCGAATGTCATACGTTTTTTTATTAATTGCCATCTTTTTTCTTTTTTTTTTTTTTGTAACATTGATCTGGTTAAAAAAATCATTCAAAGTTCAAATTTAAATTTTTCGCAGATAACCTCTAGTCTTGAATCTCTAAAAAAAATTACAACGAGAAGAAACTTCCATGAATAAGGACCGATTTTGAGAAAAACCCATTAAAAGTTTAAATTTTCTTAACCACGAGATCACCAGCTTACATTTTGAAAGCATATAACTTTATAACATAGCTTATGGCCAGACCAACCTAAAACTTTCAAGACAAATTCACAACATTATATTCTCAAATAAAACAGAAAACATGTAAATCGAAAAATTTAAACTTCTGAAAGAGCAAGACAACTTAAACCCCTTGCAATTTGGTTTTGAAATAGGCAATATTTTTCCTATTTTATATAAAAGGCAATTTCACCGATTCGACGTAACACATGCATGGATAACGACAATGAATATATTTAAATTATTGATAAAATACGAATGGTGAAAAGAAATATTTGCATTATTTTAAATAAACCAAACATTTATATTTTCTTCTCAAAGATTTATTTCACAATAATTAAAGAAATTATCAAATTCAACCCACTCCGCCCACCTCCTCTCATAGAAATTTCTCATATTAAGAAAATTTAAAGAATGCATTTGCTGTCGAAAATGTAAGAGCTACCGACTTGAAAATTCAGCAAGGTAATTGCTTCATGCATTTCTTCTTTTTAAATGGCACTACTGTCCAAAACGGGCCTTGGCCTTCAGATTCCCTAACATTTTTATTTGTTTTTGTGGAATGGGTAGTTAACCCTTCGCACAATCCTCTATCTACGAATTTTCATGCCCACAGATTGAGGTAACTCGGCTGTATCCACGTAAGCAGCGTGGTAAAATTATACGTCGACCGGGATTTAAACTCACGTTCTTAGAATTGTAGACCAACACGATACGAACTAGTCTACACCCAGGCTTACTACATTCATTTAATACTTTTAAAGTCACATATATCCTTCAACTCAACTTCAAAAAACTCCCTCCAAAGAAATTGAGACAAAATATTTTATGTTTACTTTATCAAGAGTATCGCATGGTTGGGCTTTACGCTCAGTAATTATTCTGTTATTTTCTTTTGAAGTTATATTGAATTAAGAACGTGAAGTGTTAAGGTCGAAAGGAATGGCATCGGCGTCATGGTCGGTTGAATCCGCTTCTTTACCGTCGTTAGTCGTATAGTTTTTGAGACAACCCTTGCGAAGCCCATCCTGGACGAGTTGCAATAAATTCTACTTCCGGAATAAGGACCTTCGTGAATTTTGAATGAGTGCTTGCGAAAGGAGTAACGACTTTTACTTTCAATATGTTTTACGTAAAATTTGAGCTAAAACCAATTGATACGTACCGAGAAAATAGACACATTTCTATATGGAAGGGTGGTGCTCAATAATTAAAAAGTAGCTACCAAAATATTTCTGGATTTGAGAGATTTTTACAGAAATAAATTTCGGGTTTTTGTGTAACAACATGAACTTCGTAATCAATTATTTTATCATATCTTATTTCTGACGCTATAAATTGAAGAACAAACTTAAATTTAATCTAGAGTATATCGCTGATGTTGTGTCAAGTATCAAGCGAACAAATATTTGATGTAAAAACAATTTATGGCTGTGCCCAAATATTTAACAGAAAGTGTTACTGTAAGTAAATTACTGAAAAAGAGGATTTTACTCTTAATTCAACAGAATAGTTAAAAGCATGCATTTTTATAATGAAATACTTTTAAAAAAAAAACTTTAAGTTTTTGAACGGACTTTATCCCTTAATTCATCTACCTCCTCCCATACAAATTTCAGGAAATTTCGAAATATTAAGAAATTGATTTATCTTCGAAACTAGTCAAGATATTGGCTTGAAATTTTGGTCAAAGTAAATTAATGTATATAACATTAACATAAGATATTGATCCGATCCCCTAAATCTTTCTAACTAAATCAGTTTTTTCCATTTTCTTTGAAAATAGCAAAGCTGAGAAGACGAATTATTGCCATAATTAATTTGATTACAACTGCAATAATTTTTAGAAAAAACCTATTAACTTCACCTTACTCTTTCTCCCATAAAAATTTCACGAAATTTCGGAATTTTAATTAAATTATTTTTCTTCAAAAACGTCAAAGCTATCAACTTTAAATTTTTTGAAAAGTATACTATAACAAATATCATTAATGTCGAACAATTTTGTTTTGATTCGAATACTCCGTCTACCCCAAGGAGGATATATAAAATGGAGTACCTGATAGGCTGTCTCATGTGGGAATACTTTTTGATTCCGAAATTTTCGAAAATTGTGTCCAAGGCTAACATGGCTTCAAACTTTTACAAAAAAAAATACCATAATTTGTATTCTCTCTTGGTTGCTAATGTTCAGTCAGCAATAAAATAATTTTCAGTAGAATGTAGTTTGCTGTTTTATTTCAGAAATCTTTTTTTTTTAATTTTTATTAGTTTTTGGTTCATGCCTAAGCTAAGCACTTTAGCAACGGACAATTTAACGCGGGACAGAGATAGTTACTTTGGGTTTAAGTATGCCAAACAAGGATAGCGAAACAATTCTTTCGAAAATTTGACAATTGTTTCGAACAATTTAACGTGGGAAAGAGTTAGTTGCAATATTTTTAAGTGTGCCAGACAAAGATAGCGAACCGTTTATTTCGAAAAATTTCGAGCATTTCACCAGTAAGGGAGGGAAATACTTTCATTCCCATTTTCTTACGCGGCAAAGCATGTTCATAGTCACTCCTTATTATATATCCTCCTTGGTCTACCCCGTAACTTTGGAAAAGTATTATATCGATTTCCATTAAAACTAGAAAAGTACAAACTTCAAATTTTGCCAGAATTTGTCTCTTAATATTTGCAAGAAATGCTAAAAAAATATCAACTTCGCTTCACTGTTTCTACCACCTCCCATACAAATTTTTGTATTGAGAATTCAATAAAAGTACTTCTCCTTCGAACATATGAAAGCTATCGACTTTAAAATTGAAACAAAGCAATGTGATTAGGAAGTTGATAAGCACTTTCAAAATCTTGCAAAACTTTCCACTTGCTCTACCACCTCCCTGACGAATCCCTCGATTCCAAAAGAACACTATCCAATTTCCGTGAAAATAACGACAGACGCATATTTTAAATTCAGCACGAAACATTTTGCTTACTCTACTCGGTATCATATACTATAATTACAAACCTCCCCTCTCTGCTTCTACCATCTCCCATACAAAAGTCACTATTCACTATTCGAAAGAATTTGAGATGACAATATTTTCGAGTACAAAGTATCACATCATTGGGCTTTACGTCCAATCATAATTCTGTTATGTTTATACTCTAGATAAAATCTGAGAGTACTATATGTTTGCTCTAAAGTTTGTAACGCTAAGAAATAAGGCTCGGAGAAAAAAAGGAATAATACAGAAGTTAATATTATCACTCAAAAATCCCAAAACCGGATGTCCGTCCGTCCGTTTGTTCGCTCTCTAGCTTGAGAACACATTGAGCTAGAACATTAAAATTTTGTACACGTTATTTTTGAAAAAAAAATTTAGGTTTTGTTCTACCCCCTCCCATACAAAATGGCGCATTTTCGAGATTTAGCAGTAAACCGATTTTCTAGAAAATTATAAAAGCTATTAATCTGAAATTTAGAATATGTATATTATTTTTATACCAATTTTATAAATTTTCATTAAAACATTCTTATAGCAACTCCAGCATGATGTAAAAAACTTTGCTCAATGCCGTTACTCCTTCTACAACTCTCCATACAAAATTTCTTAAAATCAAAAATGTCTCCTCATCTAGAGTATCGCATAATTGGGCCTTATGCCCAATCGTAGTCCTGTTATGTTTTTTTTTTTAATTTAAGCTGGAAATTTTTGGAAATAATAGAAAAAATATATATTTAAAACATAATACGAGGGCGGATTGATAATGTCGTGTAAAAATGAAGAAGGGGGGGGTAGGTAAGGAATTTAGTATTTTTTTTTACCTTCTTCATCCTTAAATAGATTACCTACAAAGGCTTAACCTGATACCTTTTTTAGTTTTTGTGAAACTGCTTAGACAGCAGTTAACTTTTAATAAATTTCAAAAATGGATAAAAACGAATTTCGTGTGTTGATTAAACATAACTTTTTAAAAGGGAAAACAGCTAAAGTAACCAAAGAAAAATTAGATAAACATTACAGGGACTCTGGACCATCGATTGCAATGATTTACAAGTGGTTTTCAGAATTCAAGCATGGTCGTACGAGCACAGAGACCATACAAAGTCCAGGTCGTCCAAATGAGGTTACTATGCCAGAAATGATCGACAAAATCCATGATCTCGTGCCAAGAGATCGTCGAGTAAAAGTGCGTGAGATAGCTAAGGCAGTAAGTATCTCACATGAATGTGCTTGGAATATTTTGAAAAATCATTTTGACATGCGGAAGCTATCCGAAGATGGCTGCCGCGTTTGCTAACAATCGAACAAAAACGCAATCGTGTGACAACTTCATAGCACAACTTGCAACTGTTTCAGCATGATCCAAATGAATTTCTTCGTCGATTCATCAATCAAATTCCTGTTAAGACTCCCTATAGGGGCATAGGACAGAAACAACTCTCTTCCACAAGGCGCGATCCTGAGCATCGGCTTTAAGCTGTTGCCAGGACTTGTTTATTCCTCTGGCCTCCTGCTCAACTGCTCGCTTCCATGTGTTACATGGTCGACCAACTGGACGTCTTCCTTGAGGGTTATAATCCAGAGCCTGTTTTGTGATGTTTCGCTCTGGTTTCCTCAAAGTATGACCGATCCACTGCCACTTTCGCCGTTGAATCTCAATACCTATTTTAGTCTGGCGAGTTGTACTCCAAAGTTCGTCGTTGGAGATTACTTCTGGCCAGAATATTCCTAAAATGCGCCGGAGGCATTGATTTACGAAAGTCTGTAGTTTCTTGGTAAGTCGAACGGTCACTTTCCACGTAGTACAACCATATAACAACACGGATTTGACGCATGCGTCAAAAACTCGCAGCTTCGTGCGAAGGGAGATCTCTCTTAACCTCCAGAAAGGGGAAAGAATACCGAAGGCCTGACGGGCTTTATTTAGCCGAGCCTCAACATCCTTTTCGGCTCCGCCGTCCATGCTGACAATGCTTCCGAGATAGCAAAAATCTTGCACCTCTTCCACATCCTGTCCATTAAGAACAATCGGTGTGCTTGCGTTCGAACCCATGTGCATGTACTTGGTTTTACGCACATTTATTTTCAGTCCCGCCTCTTTGCATTTAGAATGCAACGAGCGAACATTTGACTCTAAGTCCGAACGGGTATGTGCAAGCAAACACACGTCATCAGCATAATCAAGGTGACTTAAGATGTTAAATAGTCTCCATTGAAGACCTTTACCTTCCCCACCTTCCAGTGCAGCTTTTAAGATGTCATTTATTACCACCAGAAACAGGGCTGGTGATAATATGCAGCCTTGTCTGACACCCGTTCGCACAGGAAAGCTCTCGGACAGCTCTCCTCTATGCAAGACGCGACACCTTGCATCTTCGTAGGATTCTTTAATCATAGCTATGACCTTATCTGGAATACCTCTCCTACGCAAAGCATTCCATATGTAATCTCGCTTAACGCTGTCGAAAGCCTTCTCGAAGTCCACAAACATGAGATGTAGTGGCGAACCCATTTTGGCTGACTGCTCTAATATTATCCGTAGGGTATTTGTGTGGTCGGTACAAGACGACCCTTTACGGAATCCAGCCTGATAAACTTCGAGAGTGCTCTCGACGACATCACTAATCCTATTGAGAATTACCTTAGCCATAATTTTTGATACGGCAGTAAGTAGACATATACCACGCCAATTGCCACAATCCCGAAGGTCGCCCTTCTTCGGAATTTTCACAATGACGCCCTCCTTCTATTCAGTCGGATATCTTCCCTCATTCCACACCTTAGTGAAGAGTGGGAGGAGTATATCGGCTGTTATTTCCGGGTCCGCTTTGAGGAGTTCGGTTGGTAGTCCGTCTATACCTGGAGCTTTCCTTCCCGCCATTGACCGAATGGCGGAAACTATCTCTTCCTTATCTGGGGGATCGTCCCTAATAGAGGATTGTTGCGGTTAGTTGTTTGGAAGTTGTTCTGTTTCCGGAATATCTTCATCTGACAAGATGTTTAAAATATCAGAGAAGTATTCCTTCCATCGTCGCAACTGGTGTTCACTCATATTAAGGAGAGTTCCGTTGACATCTCTCACCAGGTGGTTGGCGGTGAAATTCCTGTTCGTCAACTGTTTCATGATTTTGAAAAGTGAACCCATATCCCCAAGGTAAGCCGCAGATTCTGCCTTGTTTGCCAGATCTTCAATGGCCTTTCTCTTGTCGCGTGTAACAGCCTTTTTAAGCTGTATATGAGCATCGCGGTAGTTCAGCCTCAAGTCGGGCGTTCGTTGGTTGACATCGGGTTGAGAGATGATTGCCAATTTGGCTTTTTTCCGATTGCCAACCTTGTCCCATGTGTCTTGTGACATCCAGGGTTTCTCACCGCTTTGCGCATATCCCACAGATTCTTCAGCACTAGTTAGAAAAGTGTTTCTGGTTGCCTCCCAATTGGCGTCCAGTGTGCGCATTTCGTGTTCACCCAATGTGGATGACTTTTCGCGTAGAATGGTGGTGTATTCGCGTTTTTTGTTGGGATCTCTGAGTTTATCCACATTAAGCTTGCGCTTCATTTGAAGAATTTGTGGTCGTCGGATAGCTGCTGTACACAATCTCAAGCAGGCAACCATCAAGTGGTGATCGCTCCCCACGTCAGCTCCACGTTTCGCTCGCACATCGAGGAGACATCTTCTCCATCGGCGACTTATAGCCAAATGGTCGATCTGGTTCTGAGTAACACGATTCATAACTGTTGATAAAATGTGGTTCCACTACTACACTGCAGAAACCAAACAACAGTCAAAATAATGGATGGAAGCCGGTTCAATTGCACCGAGGTTATGGCGACAGTTTTTTGGAATTCCAAAGAAATAATTTTCACCGACTACTTAGAGAAAGGAAAAACAATAACGAGAGCATATTATACTCAGCTATTGGATCGACTGAATGCTACAATCAAGGAAAAATGGCCGCATTTGACGAAGAAAAAAATGTTATTTCATCACGACAACGCTCCAGCTCATACGTCTGCTATTGCAGTGGCAAAACTGGTGAAATTACGCTACGAATTGCTTCCTCACCCACCGTATTCTCCAGGTTTGGCCCTGTGTGACTTTTTCTTGTTTCCAGACTTGAAAAAATAGCGTGCTGGAAAGAGATTCGCCACGAATAGTGACGTCATCAATGAAACCAACGCATATTTTTAAGGGCTAGAGAAATCTTATTATTTGGAAGGGATACAAAAATTGGAAAAACGCTGGACTAAGTGTATCGAGCTAAAAGGGGACTATGTTGAAAAAGAAAATAAATTTTTGCGGAAGAAATTTTGTTTTCTTCATTTTTACACGTCATTATCGATCCGCCCTCGTAGAATTGTGATACAAAACTAAATGAATTTCACTTTACTTTTCCCCTCCAAGTTGAACAAAAATTGATAGTTTAGTCTTCAAGTTATTACACAACAGTTAGAAGTACTAGTTATTATATCAAAAAAAATCTTAAAAACAATTGATATTTTATAATATTGTTTTTTTTTTCAACTAGTTATAGCTCTAGTTACATTCCATTTATTATTTCAAACTATTTAGTGTCCATGTGCCGTGTCGTTTCTGCCTCTTTGAGATAGAGGCGGCAGATGTCGGTTCCAGCTAGACCAATATTTTTTAGATGATGCCTTACTCCGCTCCCGTCATAAGACCAATCAGAGTACTACTATCACTCTCGCTGAATTTTAGAATATCTTCCCCTTTGATTTTTTTTATTTTGTGGTAGGATAAATTTTTTTGAGATTAATAAACTTAAAAGTCTATTCCTGTAGATTCTGTGCTCTTGCACAATCCACTTTCTAAGTACAAGTTTTGAGTGTCCTTTTGGTTTTCCAGTTTGTTCCAAAGTTTGTAACGCTAAGAAATAAGGCTCGGAGAAAAAAAATGAGTGATAAACAAGTTCATATAATCACTCAAAAATCTCGAAACCGGATGTCCGTCCATCCATCCGTCCGTCTGTCCGTCCGTCCGTCCGTGTCTCTTTAGCTTGAGAACGCGTTGATCTAGAAAGTTCAAATTTTGTACACGTCGCTTTTGACAAAAAGTAAGGACAAGTTCGTGAATGGGCCAAATCGCTCCACCCCTTCTACCCCCTCCCATACAAAATGACTCTATTACGCAATTTGACAATAAACGGATTTGCTTAAAAAATATAGAAGCTAGTTTTATAATGATTTCAATCTACCTAGCCTTCTAGCCCCTCCCACACAAAATGGCGCCATTTTTCAATTCGACACTAAACGGATTTGCTCAAAAAGCATAGATGATATTGATCTGAAATTTGGAATATATTACTTTTATGATGATTTCAGTCGACTATATAAAAATTATTTTAGTCCTACCCTTCCTTCCACCTTCCACCAAATGTACTTTTTCATGAAATACTCTAAACCAATTTACTCAGTGTGTATAAAATTTACCGAGCTGAAATTGTGCACTAAATATTTATTTAGAATTATTAGTAAGGCCAAAGAAATTAGACTATTAGCTTTATCCCTTCCACCCCCTCCATACAATCTGACAAAATTTCATAACTTTACAAAAAGTGGATTTTCCTGAAAAGTATGAATGCTACTGATCTACAATTTAAATCACATTAAAAGCATATTGTTTATAGTTATTTCTGCAAAAGTCTTTATGAATTCGTCCCTTCTTCTACCGCCTTCCATGCAAACTGCACAATTTCACTAAATCCAATACACTAATTTTCTCAGAACCTATAAAATTTTTGAATTGTAATTTTTGTATACTACATTTTTATAGCAACTTTATCATGATGTGAAAAAATTAGTTCAATGTCGTCAACCCCTGTACTACTTCCCGCACAAAATTTTTTCAAATCAAAAAATTTCAATATCATATAGAGTATCGCACGATTTTGCTTTACGCCCAATCGTTGTCCTGTTATGTTTTATTTAGAGATGTATAGGAGGGATGTGGAGATAGTACCCTCCTTGAGGACAGTCTTTAAAGCTCTGTGCAGCCAATGGGCTATCACCTACATTCGTGGTTGTCTTTTGGTCCTTTAACATGGCGTGTATCCATTTTATCGTGGTGTCGTGAGGAGTGTTTTCGAATGCCCCTTCTATATCTAGGAAAGCGAATTAATTTTTAGTCTTTTCTATTTGTCTTACTAGACACCCCGCACGAGGGTTAGTTGCATGAGAAGGACTTTCCGAATCATTGAGTATCTTTGGAGACTTTAGAGCCTCCACGGACTCGATCGCAGGGAAGAAAGTGCTGGTCCAGAAAGCTGCAACGATTCCAGTAAATACTCTTGGAGCATGGCGACTCCACGAACCTGAGCTGTTCGATCAGTAACAGAGTCTTGTGTGAACTTAGATTGAAGTAAGGTTGTCCTTATCAAAGACTTTAAACTTGGTACTACTGGAGGAAGTTTTGGCAAGCCCGTACCAGGTTGTATCGATGATGTATCAATCGGAGGATGTAGAAGATGTAACAACTGAAGGATGGTGGCTTAACAATACGTATAATAAATAGCAAACTGAAGGATGCGAAAAGGAGGTGTTCGGTATAGCCGAGACGACCTAGTAGTAAACAAAACGATGCGAAAATTGATGCAAGAACAATGAGCATAAAGTTGCAAACTGAAGGAGGCGGGAGGCAGGGGCTCGGTACGGAACGGAAGGATATAATAATGTAATTGATGTAAAATGGGTGACAAAGTTGCAAACGGAAGGATGCGAGAGGCAGGGGCTCAGTGTAGCCGAGACGGTCCAGTAGCAGACGGAAGGGTGTAATGATGTAATTGCTGTAAATCCAATGGGTGATAATAGTCACAAACTGAAGGATGCGAGAAGCAGGGTTCGGCATAGCCGGGATGGGTTAGTAGCAAACGGAAGGATGTGAAATTAGCTGATGTTGGTAAGGTGACAAGAACTGTTGATAATTATTCTGACTGAAGTGGGCGCAAGAGGTTCGGCTAGTAAGTTAATTTGAAGCAAGAAGACACGAGCTATTAGATGAATTGATGGTTAATGGTCAATAAGCGAAGAAATAGAAAATAAGATATGAATTAAACAGCTGAAGATCGTACGTAGAGAGAACAGGAATTGAGACTTATCGAGGCGACGTGGTGCGAGCAAACCAATACATCCAAGGATGAGGTCCCTTCAGAGTACAAGTAGTGGTTGCTGGCTTACCACCTACATCGCGGGTGGGGCGTTATCCGTTTTGCTGTACTTGTACAGTATTTCGGTGTTCTTGCAATGCCTGGTGCAAACTTTGTGCTCGACGTAGAAATGCGTATCAACCGGGTCCCATGATCCAAAGATTGGGAAATGTTTTAGATAAGCCTTGCACTTACCAGTGTGAATGCTGAGCACACAACGAAGCATATACTGGTATCATCTGTTGTGATATGTGGTCGTTCTTATGATTATCGTTAAGCACAATGAATGTAGAAGTTAGTTATTGTCGTCACAATATCAATCCGTGTTGCTAAAGACCACCGTTTACTTGCGGCTGTACACGTAAAGTGATCAAGATATGGTTATATGTTTTACTAGACCGTAAAGAGTAGACGCTGTTGATTCATGTCATGTTGGTGCTTATTAAGACAGATCTCGTTAGGACCTATTCTTATGTGAAGATCCACAATTTCCCCATTGTTTTGACGAAGAAGGAGGTGAAACTTAAAGGGCGATATGACAGGCTGATCGACTGGACGGTTTCCTGTCTTTGGTACAAAGACCACCCTGCTGTCCCCCAAACTATTGAAATATATTCCCATGCATTAGCATTAGGATCTCTAACTCCATCTGCAGTAAATAAGAGAGTATTTTGTTTACTCCAGGCTGGTATTGATCGGCCATACTATCTTTACCGGAGTGAAAATTTTACCTGTACCATCGCTGAATGGAGTTTGACGGCCTGGTTAGAAGTACTAGTTATAATACTTAGAAATATTTTGAAGTTTTAGTTTTTTTTTCAACTAAGTAGTTACAACTCTAGATAAATTTAACTGAATTATTTCTTACTGTTTAGTATCCACGCTTGGCCACTCGTACGGAAATTTCAAATATATAATATCTACGACTTACATTTCCTGTCTGTGGGAATTAAACAAATTGTTTAACCCAAACACTAATAACGAGCACGCCTACATACTCTCGAGGAAAGCCATGTCAGAACCACAGAACCAATAGTTCTGTACACGGAAACCTCCGTAAAATTTTATGTACATACTATTTCGGTCTCTCTAGGGCGTTTTAGTTATAGAATAAAGGTTGTTGTTCGTACATGCACGGCAGTCACAGACCCACATTTAATGCCAATTTATTGAAGCATGCAATGAATCTAATTAACCTGTTTTGCGGGGATACATTGACAAATTCAGTTGCAAAACGGATTTAAGCTTATAGCTGGTCGATACATTTATTTAGAGAAGCGAGAGATACATTTGATCTTTAAAACTTACTTAAATATTTTCTTTAATGGTATTTTAAATGGACTCTACCATATAATCCGATACCAAAAAGGGTTGAATAGGGTTGACAGAATAAAATACAGTAACAAAAGTTGTTTACATTAATTGAAACAGATCGTCTAAAAACTTTATGATGTATCAACATAAAAAATAATTGGAATGTAAGAAATTCGATGTAGACAACAAACGTGGGCCCAGGTTTTATTAAAGTTCTGGCTAATTTGGATAAATGTGAAAATATTTTAAGCAGTTTAATGTGTTGCTCCATTCGTTTGTCATTCTGTGAACTTCAAGAACGCATTCAGCTATACAGTTTCAAGTTTCGTTACTTCAACGAAAAAGTTGGATTAAGTTCGTAAACGAGCCAAATCGCTAAACCACTTCTACTTCATCTCATTCAAAACCAGTCAATTTCAAAACTTTGAAGTTAGTTGATTTACAGATCTAAACTATGAAAAATATGATTGCTATGCTGATCTTTGTTACCTTTGTGAAAATCATTAAGAGCACATTACTCCTTCCACCTTATAAATAAATCGATTGCAACACATTTAACTTATTTCAATTTTTTGTAGTCAGATGTGAAAGAGACCGTTAAAGGTGGAATGTTCGTTTTTGGGGGGATTGTTGATTGGATGAGTGAGCTCCATTATATAAATTTTGCGGAGTATCAAATGGAAGGGGGAGGCGGAGGGAGGGAAAGAGTCAAAAACTTCACTTGCTAATATCTTCACCGTGAATACAGATAGGAAGCTAAAAATAAGCAGAGGTATGAAGAGGATTGGGGGACAAACTCTAAGAATAATTTAATTTTGTTATCCATTGGCGTCCAAAAAAGGGGGGCTAAAAACAAATTGTCGGCCAATTTTTTTTTTCAAATGATTATATCTTCGAAATCACTAATCACGAAAAATTCATATTTTGGGACCATTTAGGTGGCACAAAGATCCACCAGAATCACCTTAGAGAAAGGCTAATTATTGTAAGGGAGAGAGTCAGGGGAGGTGCAAAGAAAAACACTTAAGAACTAATATCTCGACTGTCTCTTAAACTATGTAATTGAAAACTGAACCGTATACTAAGCTTTATTAGCGAAATATGAAAAAATAAAAAATGTGGACATAATAGTGGGCGGAAATGGGAAGCATTTCAAAAATGGCGCACTTTCCAAAACTACTAATCATTATATCTCAAAATTGAGTAAAGACATCAAATCAAAAATTTGTTAGGTTATAGAGCTATATAGTTTTTAATTTTGGTAAAAAATTTAAGTTGGGGGGTGTTAGGGGAGCGAGCTGGAAGGCAAAAATGTTAACAAATTTCAGTAATTTTTTTAAGACTCTGGTAAAAGATAGAAAGTTTAAATTTTGTGCGTCGATAGATCTATTTAATATACATAGAAAAAAAAATAGTAATTTGTTCCAAAATTGTTATGCACCGATTTGGAGGTCTAACGTGCGCAAGGTGTTTCATGTGCATTGAGAAAAACACATAAACTGAAAATTTTTTAATGAAATTTTAAGGTAGAAACTTGAAAATTTTTTAAATGCATTCAAAAAACATAAAAGGGATACGATTGCGCGTAAAACGCAATCTTAAGATACTCTAGATGAAATAGAATTTTTAGCGATTCCAAGAAATTTTTTATGGGAACTGTTAGAAGGGGTGATAGCATTGATCTAATTTTTCCCAATCATGCTAAAGAGCTATACAAATATTTTGTACAAAATGCTTACACCAAAAATTGAATAGGAGCTGAGAAAATTAGTGTGTTAGATTTAATGAAAATGTGCAGTTTGTATGGGAGGTGGTAGAAAGGGTAGGAGGATTTTAGTGATTTTTTCAGAAATAACTAAGAATATCATAAAATTGACATCTCTTAAATTTTAGACCAGTAACATTCATACTTTTCAAGAAAATAGATTTTTTGTGAAGTTGTGAAACTGTGTCATATTGTATGGGAGGGGGTAGAAGCAGTGAAGGTAATCAAATATTTTTTTCTGATCTTTTTGATAATGCTAAATAAGTATTTATTACAAAATGTGAGCTCGATAAATGTTATATGTTCTGAGAAAATCGGCTTTGAGCATTTCACGAAAAAGTGTAGTTTGTATGGGAGGGGGTGGAAGGAGAGGGAGGACGCAAATAAGTTTGATATTGTAGATTGAAATCATTATGAAAGTAATATATCCCGAAATTCAGACTAATACATATTATACTTTTCGAGCAAATCCATTTATTGTCGAATTGCAAAATTGTGTCATTTTGTATGGGAGGGGGTAGAAGGGGTGAAGCTAATCGTCTAATTTTTTTTGACCTTACTAACAATTTAAAATAAATAATCGACGCAAAATTTCAGCGCACTAAATTTCATACGCACTGAGTAAATTGGCTTAGAGTAATTCATGCCAAGTACAGTTTGTATGGGAGGTGGTAGAAGGAGGGGGAGGACATGCATAATTTTTATACGGTAGATTTATATTGCCATAAAAGTAATATATTCCAAATTTCAAGACAAAAACTTCTATACTTTTTGAGCAAATTCGTTTATTGTCAAATTGCGCAATTGTGTCATTTTGTATGGGAGGGGGTAGAAGGGGTGGAGCGATTTGGCCCGTTCACGAACTTGACCTTACTTTTTTGTCAAAAACGACGTGTACGAAATTTGAGCTTTCTAGCTCAACGCGTTCTCAAGCTAGAGAGCGAACAGACGGACGGACAGACGGACGGACGGACAGACGGACGGACGGACAGACGGACGGACGGACATCCGGTTTTGAGATTTTTGAGTGATAATATTAACTTCTGTATCATTCATTTTTTTCTCCGAGCCTTATTTCTTGGCGTTACAAACCTTAGAGCAAACTTATAATACTCTCAGATTCCATCTAGAGTATAAAAATTCCTAAAAGCTTTAAATATATCCTTATATATATATCCTTAAAACTTCTACCCCTCCCATACAAAATTATTTTTTCGATTTGAAATTTTGCATAAAAACTTTCAAAAATAATTGAAATGAAATTACGTTAAAAGTTTTGAAATCGCGCTTGCCCTTCTACCCCCTCTCATACATAAGTGTGACTTCGACCAATTTCATTAAATCAACTAATAACCAACAAATTAAAAGCTACGAACTTGAAATTTTGTACGAACACCTTACAAGAAAAAAGAAAGAAAATTGCGTCACAAATTTTACGATTCCCCTACCCTCTCCCATACAAAATTATTTTTTCGAGCATTTTTCAGAGTCAGTTAACTCTTAAAAGCTATCAATTTCATATTTTGCATAAAAACTTATAAAAATAATTCAAATGAAATTCCTTTAAAAGTTTTACAATCGCGCTTGCCCTTCTACCCCCTCCCATACAAAAGTATCATTTCGACCAATTTCATTGAATCAACTAATAACCAACAAATTAAAAGCTAAGAACTTGAAATTTTACAAACACACTACATGAGAAAGGAAATAAAATTGCGTCCCAATTTTTACGATTCCCTACCTCTTCTACCCCCTCTCAAACAAATGTTTGGTTTCGTGTATGTAAAATACACAGAATCTTATGAAAATTCTATGCAACTTCGTCTATGAAACTGACATTCTATATAGAGAATATTGGACGTGATTCAAGCAATCAATTAAAAAACTATTAACATCCACCCACTCTTACTATTACGCTCCACCCCTCACCTCTTAAAAAATCAAACTTGCATAAATAAACGAACGAAATATTGATTATAAGTACTGGAGCTTTTGAATGTTTCCGCAAAGTGTTAGATTGACAATTGCCCTGCCCTAGAACTCCCCTTCACTTAGTCTTTCCTAACCACTCTAACATGCATATTGACTTTCCACGCATCCGCAACTTGTCCCAAGAATAATAAAGTTTCGCCCGACTTGTTGGCAGTTTATTTGTAATGTCGTCACTACTTCTACTAACCCCCACACAAGATATAATTATTTCTTTAAGTCACAAAAATCTCTTCTTCATCTTATGTACCACTTGATTGTGTTTTACTCAAAATCCTATATCTACTAATGGCTGCCTATTTTCAAATTTGAAAAAAATGCAGCATTTATTTGAAAAGTTCCAATGGTTTTATTTTAGTCAGGAGTGTAGACATGGACGTTATTTATGAAATGGAATATCCGACAAACACTTTACGATCGACTCCTGCTAAGAAAAAATGTAAAGGTAGTGATAGATTCGGATCAACTTGAATCACAGATTTTCGTAATTTCAGAAAGTGTCTCGTCTCTTTTAAAGTGATACAGTATTATCGTAGCACTAAATAAGAAACATTTTTTTTTCATGGCAGCGAGATACAAAAGTGGCTTCGATTTGCCTTCTTAAAAATTTTTTAGGTACTCACAATCTTATGTCCTTCATCCAAGTTTAATTTTTAAATTATATATCTACCAGTAAATAAATTTTCAATTTCATACACTTTTATAAATTAAAAAACGCCCTTTTCCTATTTGCACTCAATCTTTTCGCAGTTAATTTCCATTACGTCATCATTTTAATCACTGACATAATTAAATATACTGTGCCTTATAACAACATTATCCCGGCTGAGAAAAAAAAACGAAATTTCTCACTTTAATCATCATAGGAATAAGGTAGACGTTGCTTTTGTCTTCAGTGAAGTTGCAGCAATTTATCACCTGGTGTAGTTGGTTTTTCGGCTCTTTGATGGCTAGTGGCGTCCTGTAGTGCCTTTTGTCGACTCCTTTGGGAAACATGTGGTTAGCTTAGTTTATCCGTATGTTAAGAGGAGAGCAGGATCATCTCGGCTATAGGTAATGGAAATAAATTGCTGACTTTTTAAAACTTCGTTACGAAATGTCCAAAAATAAATTAACTGAGTGGACAGTCGAATTGGTAAACTTTTTTTCCCGACAGGTTCATTGCATTAGAAAAGTGGATTTACCTGAGAAAAGGAAAACATCTCAATTTGGATTAATAAGAAAACAAAACACGTTAAATAATGATCAATACTTACTCACTTACGATGGCGCTACAGCCTAAACCAGGCCTTGGCTTCCTGAATACTTTGCCTCCATCCATCTCCAGCGCTTTCGTGGTTTTCCGACTGGTCCTTGTCCATTGACTTTCCCTTTTTGTGTGCGTTTGGGAGTTCTTCCGTTATCCATACGTTCCACATGTCCAGCCCATTGCAACTTCTTAAGTTTTATGATGGTGGACACTTCTGGTCTGGATCGTCGAAGATGACATACAATTTTTTTTTTTTTTTACAGAATGACCTGTGTTATAGGCAATTTCGGCCTTTATGTGCAATGCACAAACACAATCATGGAGGGAAGAAATGGGATTGGGAAGGTTGGGGAAGGGGGGTGAGAACGACCGTAGCGAGTGGAGAAGCTGGTATATTGCTCAGTTGTACTGGCTGCTTACTGACAAATACTTGCAGATGTTATGGGGACTGAATGATAGAAAGCGAACAGAAACCATCTACTGAGTATCTAGGCCTTCTTGAAGTGGAACTGTTTCACTTTTACACCGTTTCCCCATTTTATTGCGAATAATTTTTTAGTAGCAACTGAAAAATTTGCGCTTAAAAAAATCCCGTCTGGAGTGGGAATCGAACCCACGACCTATTGGCTGAGAAGCAAGCACGCTGCCCACTACGCCACAGAAGCCTGTCTATTGTATCGTATTCTCCAGATCGAGTCTTCCCTCACAGATACAAGGTTTCTTCTGACAATCTTTCTTTCAAAAGAGCTTAGAAATTTTTTGGACGCCGGAATTAATTTCCACGTTTCTCTGCCGTAGCATAACACAGGTCTAATAATTGTTTTATATATTTTTATACTCTACATAAAATCTAAGAGTATTATAAATTTGCTCTAAATTATGAAAGGCCAAGAAATATTGCTCGCACAGAGTCGCCAAGGGTTCAGAAAAATTTGTTGTCGCCCAAAAATCTCGAAACCGGTTGACCGTCTGCTCGTCGGTCTGTCCGTCCGTCCATCAGTTCGCTTGAGAACGCGTTGAGCTAGGAAGCTCAAATTTCGTATACGTCATTTTTGCTGAAAAAATAAGGGCCAAACCGCTCCATCCGTTAGAATGGATCCCATAATGAATCAATTTTCGCGAAAAGTATGAAAGCAATTGATCTGTAGTTTGAAACATATTATTTTTGTGATGATTTCAATCTACCCCCCCCCCCCCCCCCCCAATACATAGGCATAATTTGTGGAATCGATTTTATTTTACTTAGGTAATTAGATGAAATGAAAAATTTTATTTCGAATTAATTTTGATTTCATCGGAAGTTACTTTTGTTAAAAAGAAATAAATATAAGTAAACAGACAGCTTGATAGTGAAAGATGTCATCGGATGATAAACTGTCCCGAATTATCATCTCATTAAAAAAATAATAATATTTAGTCACAATAATTGTTTCTCATTATCGACAGCTTCAATAGCAAAAATATCAAAATGCGCATAACAATTTTAGAGGAAAAGATGAAATGTATAACTTTTGTCATAGTGATACACTCAAATTATCTTAAATTTATGCACGGATAGCTAGCTAGGTATCTTCGCTTATTTCAAGTTCCATTGTGTAGGTTCAGCGAATTTCATAAAAACAAATTGAATTCTATATAAAAACCTCTGTAATTGGTAGAATCATTATAACAGATGCCCATCTCAGTGGACTGAATAAGACAACTCGTAGAAAGGCAGACGAGTTTAAGAGAAAAAATTCCTTATTTTAATTTACATAAATTAAAAATTAGTTCAAGGTTGAGTGATCCGACAAAAGCCACCTTTAATTGATATTTTTTAAAGAAAATGATATTAGAGTCCAGTAGCTGCTGGTTTAACAGTCGGCTAACATTTTGGGTTGAAATGTTGCAATCTTGATGGTTGTTTTTTTACGTCTCTTAAAATTGCCGAAATTCTAGATCTTTTTTCTAGAGCTTTGCTTCGGTGAATATTTTCACAATGCAAATCGAATTTAAGGTAAAGATTTCCGAATTTTACACCGTTTGCTTTAATATTTGTAACGTTCCGGTCTCTGTTGAGATCTAGGACCTAAAGGTCCGAAATATCTCAAATAATAAAACAAACAGAGCGAAATCCGGAAATCTTTAGTTTCAAAATCAGCTTAATTAAAATTAAAACGATGAGAAATATCTGTCTTGAACTTTTTAAAATTTTCGAAATCAGTATTTGAAAAAGAAACTAACAGATTTATGATTGGGTGTAAAGCCTAATCATTCTGCAGTGCGCTCAGAATCGCTGGATTTCAAGCAAAAATAGAATTATGTTTGTTCAATTAAAATTTAATAACCGTAGAATTTTTTAGTCGCCTTTCAAAAATCATTTTAACACTTTTCGATCACAATATGTCGCTTTAATATTCGTACTATTCGCGCTGCCAATCACACAACTTAATCTCTTTCTAAATCTTAGCTGTGTCCCTTTCAGGAACGCTCGTCCTTTTTATACCACAGTACAATCTGTCTAGAAGATTCTCTGCTGCTTCCGTAGCGTGTTTTTTAACGCGTAAATGGGGGAGGTTTTTAATTTTTAAATGTGACACTGAACGTGAAATATTTGTAGATTTCATAATTTTGAAGAAAATGCAAAGATTATCTTTTTAAAATCATGACATTTGTGTGGAAGATGGTAGAAATTTTGTGTCTCTACTTTTTCTACGGTAAAATGCTTTTTTCAAAATTATGAATTTGCGTGAGAGGGGGTATAAGGGTTGAGCGTATCGTAGCAAACTTTTCAGCAATCATGTACGTTACTGATATTTAAAGCATTAAATTTTGACAAATTTTTTCTACGTTAAAATGCTTTTTTCAAAATCATGAATTTGCGTGAGAGGGGGTATAAGGGTTGAGCGTATCGTAGCAAACTTTTCAGCAATCATGTACGTTACTGATATTTAAAGCATTAAATTTTGACAAATTTTCAAGTTGATAGCTTTAATAATTTCTTAATGAACGCTTATACCCGCCAACACGAAATTTGAAGCTAGGAGGGGAGCTCGTTGGCTCGAGAAAGGAAGGCGGCTGGAAAAGAAGGAGTCGGTGGTGTGAGAAATAAGGAAGAGAAAAAACGAGAGAAAATGGATCAGTACCCGAATAAAATCCAGTGAAAATTGGATTAATGAGCATCCATCAGGATTGCCGGTGGCCGTATTTGGACTATCCAACTGGTAATCTTCAAGTTTTTGGATTTTACTTTTTACAGAATGACTTGTGTTATAGGCAATTTCGATCGCTATGTGTAATGGACTATCACAGGAAGGAAGGGGAAGGGAATTGACATCGACCATAAAGAGTGGTCAAGCTATATATATTTTTTGGTTGCTACAGGAAAATATTTGCAGATCTTACGCAGGACTGAATGATAGAAAGCGAACAGGAAACATTTGCTGAGTATATGTATATACCTATTAGATGTGAAACTGGTTATCACTTTTACATCGTTTGTCCATTTTATTTTGAATAATTTTCATTCCCAACAGCAACTGAAAATTCGCACTTAAATAAATTATGCTGCCTAGAGTAGGAATCAAGCCCATGACCTATTAGCTGTGTAGTAAGCAAGTTTTTGTGTGCTGCGACCAGAACTCCTGTGACATCCCCATTTGCTAATTAGTGTGAATGACAAACTATAAGGAATATTTTTTAGAACGTATCATTGCGCTGCAACTAAACGTACGGTAGTTCTATTTAGTACGACTTGGAGTTTAATCTCTGTCACAGAAATATGTTCACTGAAAGCTAGCACAACTTTTTGAACATACATAGCCTATGATAAGATGGAAACACTCTCTGGCCATCAGTAACCACTTTCGCGTGGCTAGTGCATTTCGAGTCTATATAATGTTTGTTTTTTGTTCAACTGCCTGCCACCACAAAGAAAATCACCAGATTTATTTTTTTCTGAAGATTCTACCATTTTTCTTATCAAAGTTGCTTCGTTTCTGTAACCCAAAAAACGATTTGCTACTTCAGCAGCTTGAGTAAGTCTTCAGCCCCTGTTTTTTTTGGTTTTAAAAAACGAGTATTCAAAGTTACTTTGCGCCCACTTTAGAGCCGACCTTAGAGCCGACTTTCTCCAGATAATGAAAAAGCACAATGATGATGCATACTTATGTTAAATTCTTTATCTGCGCCCTGTAGCCAACTTTTATTATACTCTAGATGAAATCTGAGAGTATTATAAGTTTGCTCTAAAGTTTTTAACATCAAGAAATAATGCTCGCACAGATTCGAGAAATAGAAATATTTGTTGTCGCTCAAAAATCTCAAAACCGGATGCCCGTCCGTCTGTCCGTTCGCTCTTTAGCTTGAGAGCGCGCCGAGCTAGAAAGTTCAAATTCCATACACGTCGTTTTTGGCGAAAAAGTAAGGTCAAGTTCGTGAACTGGTTAAATCGTTCCACCCCTTCTAACTCCTCCCATACAAAATTAATCATTTTCAACCATTTACATTAATCAAATTTTCTTAGAATTTCTTTTATTTCTATCATACATGTGATGTATGGTATAAAAATTATTTGAATTCCCCCCCCCCCTCCTCCTTCCATCACCTCCCATACAAACTGCACTTTTTTATGAAATAGTCTTAGCCAATTTACTCAATGCGTATAAAATTTATCGAGCTGAAATTGTGGACTGAATATTTATTTAGAATTATTAATATGTCTGAAAGTAATTAAACGATTAGCTTTACCATTCTAGACTCTCCCATACAAAATGACATATTTTTGCATTTGAGGCTCCGAGGCGTAGTGGGCAGCGTGCTTGTTTCTCAGTCAATAGGTCGTGGGTTCAATTCCCACTCCAACCAGGGGATTTTTTTAAGCGCAAATTTTTCAGTTGCTGCTGGTGATAAAAAATTATTCGCAATAAAATGGGAAAACGGTGTAAAAGTGAAACAGTTCCACTTCAAGAAGGCCTAGATACTCAGTAGATGGTTTCTGTTCGCTTTCTATCATTCAGTCCCCCATAACATCTGCAAATATTTGTCAGTAAGCAGCCAGTACAACTGAGCAATATACCAGCTTCTCCACTCGCTACGGTCGTTCTCACTCCCCTTCCCCAACCTTCCCAATGTCATTCCTTCCCTCCATGACTGTGTTTGTGCATTGCACATAAAGGCCGAAATTGCCTATAACACAGGTCATTCTGTAAAAAAAAAAAAAAAACTTTCAACAACAAACGGATTTGTTCGAAAAGCATCTGAAGATCTGAAATTTTAAACATATTACTTTTCTGATGATTTGAATCTACTACATAAAAATTATACGAGCCTGCCCCTTTTTTCCACCACCTCCCATACAAACTGCACTTTTTCATGAAATACTCTAAACAAATTAACTAAGTACGTATAAAATTTATCAAGCTGAAATTGTGCACTAAATATTTATTTAGAAATATCAGTAAAACAAAAACAAATTGGACGATTAGTTTCACTCCTTCTACCCCCTTCCATACAAACTGACACTTTTTCACAACTTCACAAAAAGTAGATTTTCCTGAAAAGTATGTATGCTACTTATCTGCAATTGAAAACATATCAAACTATGTTGTTTATAGATATTTCTGAAAAAGTCACTTAGAACTCACCCCTCCTTCTACCACCCCCATACAAAGCATGTTGTGTATAGTTATTTCTGAAAAAGTCACTTAGAATTCACCCCTCCTTCTACCATCCCCATACAAACTACACAATTTCACTAAATCCAATACACTAATTTTCTCAGTACCTATTAAATTTTTGAATATTAAATTTTGTACAGCGTGATGTGAAAAAAATTAGTTCAATGGCGTTACCCCCTCTACCACTTCCCGTACAAAATTTCTTAAAATCCAAAAATTTCTCTTTCATCTAGATTATCACATGATTGGGCTTTATGGCCAATCGTAATCCTATCATGTTTTTTTTTAACAAAACGGTCGACCATCATATTGGCTGCAAGTAGTAGGGATATGCGGGTTCTGGCGCGGAAGTGAAATCGATACTTATCGATTATCGATTATCTATCGGTATATTGGTTTTTTTTACCTGTCGATATTGGTTTTTTTACCTCTTTACCTGCCGATATTGGTTTTCCCCTTACCTATCGATATTGGTTATTGGTTATAGGTGAGTATAGGTATTGGTTATAGGTGAGTATAGATAAGAGATTATTGGTTATAGGTGAGTATAGGTATTGGTTATAGGTGATTATAGATATTGGGTAATGGAAGAGAGAGAGAGAGAGATAGTGGATTATTGGTTTAGATGGGGATGTAGATAGTGGATTATTGGCTTAGATGGGGATGTAGATAGGGATTATTGGTTCAGATGGGTATGTAGATAAGAGATTATTGGTTTAGATGAGGATGTTAGATAAGAGATTATTGGGATGATATAGATTGTATGTGTGTATGTGTGTGTGTGTGGAGATTGTTATTATTATAAATAGCGTGGGATTATTTCATGACGTCATCAATTTGGGGGCTTAGAGTATTCGACCGATAAGAGATAAGAGTTTTAAGTATTATGATTCATATGTATATGATGATTGGTATTGTGGGTGTTTTTGTTTTTTGTTATCTATTATTAGTTTGAATTAAATTAGTTTGGAGTTTAGAGTATTCGACCGATAAAAGATAAGAGTTTTAAGTATTATGATTCATATATGATGATTGGTATTGTGGGTGTTTTTTTTTTTTGGAGATTGTTATTGTTATTTATAGCGTGGTCTTATGACGTCATCATCGATTAAATTATATATGTTTTAGGAATAATTGTTTTGGATTGTTTGCGTCTAAGAGTGTTCTTATCTTCTTTACTAATAAGATTTTTGTTATGGGTAGGTTTGTTTGTTTTCATTTCTCACGTTAAAGATAAGAGAATGTATTAAGAATTAGGTTTCATTTCTTTATAGATAAGAGATTTAGGAATTATGATTCATATATGATGAAATTGATGGGAGGTTTTCTTTTGATAAAAGTTTGAATTAAAATAATTTGTGTGTTAGAGTATTCGTAGATAATAGTTGTTTTTGAATTAGATAATTAGGTTTCATATATGATGATTGGTATTGTGCGAATTAAAATAATTTTTGGCTCACGAAGCGATGACGTAATCATCAATCGAGCTATAAGTACACTTTTTATTTTTTTTTTATTTTTTTTATTGTATTAAGGCGAATATAGAGCCAAGGTCGAGGATAGACATTACCGTTGATTTCTTACCTGTGTTGAAACTGGTATAGTTATTTATTACCGGATGTTGAGGTAGGTATTACTTGATGGGGAAATCTCGGAATAAAACAAATTTTGGTATACAAGTTTTTATTAAATATTCAAGTATTATAAGAGCTTAAATTTATTTTGATTACATAATTGAATTTTCTGAAGTAAAATAGGTCTTAGTAATTGCTCCAATTTTAAAATCCTTCGTTGAAACCTTAGTCGGTCTAACACACAGCTCTGCCAATTACCCTTTCTACTAGTTCTATATGCATACTCCCAGACAATTATGTATTTAACGGAAACATGATCAGAAAATCTAACATGTCTAAGATCTGCAGATGACATCGTATAGGTTGACGAACTCGATTGTCATAAAAAATAAATCAGTTCTGGTTGATAATTGAATGTGGTTTGTATCGAAAGGATTATAAACACTTATATGACACAATGTGATGAAATGCTGGTTCTAGATCTATTTAGAAAACGAAATAAGAAAAATAGGTTTTATTAAAAAAATTATAAAGCAGATAGACATAATCATCAATTTACCAAAGTAGAAATAGTAGTCAAAACAAATATTATCATACACATAATTGACATAAGAGAAATTTTAGACGTAATAAACGAATTTTCAACCAACTTGAAACCAACTAATACCAGCTTGTAACCAACTAATACCAGCTTGCAACCAACTTGAAACCAACTAATACCAGCTTGTAACCAACTAATACCAGCTTGCAACCAACTTGAAACCAACTTGAAACCAACTAATACCAGCTTGTAACCAACTTGAAACCAACTTGAAACCAACTAATAACAGCTTGTAACCAACTAATACCAGCTTGCAACCAACTTGAAACCAACTTGAAACCAACTAATACCAGCTTGAAACCAACTAATAACAGCTTGAAACCAACTAAAAACAGCTTGTAACCAACTTGAAACCAACTAATACCAGCTTGTAACCAACTTGAAACCAACTAATACCAGCTTGTAGCCAACTTGAAACCAACTAATACCAACTTGAAACCAACTAATACCAACTTGAAACCAACTTGAAACCTACTTGAAACCAACTAAAAACAGCTTGCAACCAGCTTGAAGCCAACTAATACCAGCTTGTAACCAACTAATACCAGCTTGCAACCAACTTGAAACCAACTTGAAACCAACTAAAAACAGCTTGTAACCAACTAATACCAGCTTGCAACCAACTTGAAGCCAACTTGAAACCAACTAATACCAGCTTGTAACCAACTTGAAACCAACTTGAAACCAACTAATACCAGCTTGTAACCAACTAATAACAGCTTGCAACTAACTTGAAACCAACTAATACCACCTTGAAACCAACTTGAAACCAACTAATACCACCTTGAAACCAACTAATACCAACTTGAAACCAACTTGAAACCAACTAAAAACAGCTTGAAACCAACTAAAAACAGCTTGCAACCAACTTGAACCAACTAATACCAGCTTGCAACCAACTTGAAACCAACTAATACCAACTTGCAACCAGCTATACAGCTATACAACCATCTATACAACTATACAAACCAACTATACAACTAACCTGCTATCATATTACTGTTTTATGTTTTAATGAATGCATCGAAACCTTTTCTATAGCGCCCAGAATCAATTGGACAATCTTTACTAATAACCAAAAATCCATACTTTTCCTTCCAACACTCAGCAGCCATATTTCTAAATTTATCGAACGTCAAGTCTGTATTCACATGATCACTGTATACATGTTTTAAATTCTGATCATCCTGTTTAAATAGTATTATAAAATTTGCATTATCTCGAATCAAGTGTTTGGGTATATGTGTATACGTTTGACACAAGTAGAAGCTGTCAATGCTTTTGTGTCGCCCCATGCAAAAATACGATCTCATGTTATTCTGCTTTTCACAAGCAACGTCATCAAATATGAAAACTGAATTTTTTTTAGCATCGCTTGGATCTATGACATCATTATTTTCAGTGAATGTGTGGTAGCCGAGTCCCTTGATGGGTGATACAATACGTTTTAAATATTCATATTTTGGTTGATACAACGACTTTGAATATAGATATATATTTTCGAATTTCAACCCGTTCGGGTGTAAGAGTAGGCTCAGCATTATATTGGTTTTGCCTGAATTCGATGGTCCGACAATTATCGCTCTGATATCATTTGGTAAAAGTACGCTATGTTTTGTTCTCGTTCCTTGATGATTATTTCCAAAATCAAAATTTTCTATACTCAGTTTTGCATGTTGATTGATCAACTTCATTTTGTATACTATTATATAAATATACATAAATACATTGTTTTATAAGATTTTCAATCTGTTTACAGCAAAAGTTCGATGTGAAAGGTTATATATATATATATATAATGATTGATTATGATCGAAAATCTATTATTAATCAACGAAACCCCACTGGAGGAGGTCTATTAAATACACTCATCAATAAGCTACCATTCGAGTTACATATACCTGGTTATAATTTTTGTGGTCCAGGTACAAAACTTCAAAAACGTCTAGATAGAGGCGATCGCGGTGTAAATCCACTTGATGAGGCGTGCAGAGAACACGACATTGCCTACTCCAAACATAAGGATACGTATAATAGAAACATCGCAGATAGAATTTTAGCGGAAAAGGCGTGGAGCAGAACAATTTCAAAAAACGCTACCTTGGGAGAGAAAACCAACGCTTGGTTGATTACAAACACTATGAAAGCTAAAGCGAAACTTGGAATGGGGTGTGCTATTAAGAAAATAGGAGTGAAGAGAAAACCGAGAAAACCAAACAAAAAAAATTTATTCAAATCGGCTCTTAAAAACGTAAATATTGCATTGAAGAAAAAAAAGCCGGAAAGCATATCGAGTACCATCAAATTGGCTATGAAAACTGCAAAGGATGTTATTGGAGCAAATAGATCTCTGATTGAAACGCCACGGATAATACCAATTCCAAAAGTTGGTGGTTTCTTACCCCTCATACCGATATTTGCTGGACTTTCGGCACTTGGAGCATTAGCTGGTGGAGCATCACAAATCGCAAAAGCTGTTAAAGATGTAAAAAATGCAAAAGACGAACTAGCAGAAAGTGTTCGACATAATAGACAAATGGAGGCTGTTGCACTTGGAAAGGGGTTTTATCTGAAACCATACAGGAAAGGACTAGGACTGTACTTGACCGACCATCAAAAAACTTCTAAGGCAGCTACCCAATAGAGCGTTAACTGAAATCGATATAATCAAATTGGTTAAAGACATTCCCTACTTTCGTGGTATATTTATGCGCGATGAGCTGCCAGAACATCCCTGGTATACGGAGTGTGGAGTAATAAATTTGGATATTTCATCGGGTCTCGGCACCCATTGGGTAGCATACTACAAACATCAGGATTGCATAGAATATTTCGATAGTTTCGGAAATTTACAACCGCCAAAAGAAGTCATCTCCTATCTTGGCTCCAATATCAAATACAACTATAATCAATATCAAGAATTTGATTCGGTAATATGTGGACACTTATGTTTAAAATTTCTATTTGATTGTATAAAATTCTATGAAAAATAAAAAAAAAAAATAATAAATGAAAGATATACGAGTTTTTTTTTGTTAGTCACAATCAGCATGTCTATGACCTTGATCTTGGATGGGAAAGAAAAAAAATTTTTTTTACTATAAATATACAAGATAAACGAATTTTTTGTTTAGTCATATCATAATCATCGTCATGTCTATGACCTTGATCTTGAATGGAAACACTTCCATATTAACCGCAGAATATTTTCCTCCATTAGAATTGCCTGGCGCTTATGTTTGCGGTTTGGCTGACTTTCAAACATACAACTCAATTCCGAATGTTGATAACGAGAATAATCTTTTTCATATTGCAAATGAAGAAATTGAGATACCTATTGGATCATATGAAGTTGACGATATTGCTCTTTACATAGAAAAAGAGTTGGAAAAAAGGGGCAAAAGGTATGCGTTTAAGATAAAAGCAAACAACAACACTCTCAAGACAGAAATAAAAAGTAGTGAGATAATATACTTTAATCGGAAGCGTACGGTTGGAAAGCTATTAGGTTTTACGGATGTGATTCTAAACCCTACTAAAACACACACTTCAACACTACCCGTTAACATTATAAAGGTGAATGCAATCCGAATAGAGTGTAATTTAATCACTGGCTCGTATATCAACAACACCTAAGCACACACCCTGCATGAATTTTCACCTGACGTTGGTCCAGGCTATAAAATAATTGAAGTTCCGAAAAGTGTTATCTATTTACCGCTAAACACTCGTGAAGTAAGGTTCTTGGAGATAAAAATCTTAGATCAAGACGGACAACTAGTTAATTTCCGCGGTGAAACCATTACCGTTCGGCTTCATCTTAAATCAATATAAAAAAAAAAAAATGTTATTATATAACCAATATGTTGGTATTATTCCAACCAGTACACAATCAGCGTCTACTTCGACAACAACAACAACAACAACAACAACAACATCAACAACACCAAAGAAAAGGTTATTGAAAGCATCTTTAACAGAAGACAACAAATTGTTTCTACAATCGATAGGAATTCAAGTTCCACTTAATTAGAAAAGATGACAGCTTTACTCAACATTACCAATCAGCCTGCGTTCAGTGAAGATATTATAAAGAAGGAGTATCACTCATATACACCATTTCAAACGGCATACAAAAACAGTGATGAAATCAGAATTTCTATACAACATCAAGACTTGTATCTACTACCATCCGAAAGTTTTCTATATATTGAAGGCGCAATTACTGGAACAGATGGAACAAAATTAGATGTCGATAACTCTATTGTTAATAATAATTGCATATCTTTCCTCTTCGAAGAAATACGATACGAATTGAATGGAATTGAAATTGATCGTACCAGAAATTTGGGGATCACAACCGCGATGAAAAATTATATTTCTCTAAGCAAAAATGAAAGTGAAATGCTATACAATGCAGGTTGGTCACCGGAAAATCACATCAAAGTTCCAGATTCGTTTTTCAATTGTTGTGTTCCGCTGAAAATGCTGCTTGGATTCATAGAAGATTACAAAAGGGTTGTTGTTAACGCACGCCATGATTTGATTTTAATTCGATTTAGGATCGATAATAATGCTGTCAAGACTTCAAAAAGTTATGATCTATCCATTCATAAGTTACTATGGCGAATACCACACATAACCGTATCCGACGTTGAAAGACTAAATTTTCTCAACATTATAAATGCCGGACAACCAATACAAATGAGCTTTAGAAGTTGGGATATGTATGAATATCCCCTATTACCAACAGGATCCAGTCATCATATTTGGACCGTAAAAACATCTTCACAACTTGAAAAACCTCGATTCATAATTTTCGCATTACAAACTGATAAGAATAACTTAAAGGACAAGGATGCATCAACATTTGATCACTGCGACCTAACAGACATCAAAGCACATTTGAATTCTGAAACCTATCCGTACGAGGATCTTAATCTTAAATTCGATCGAAACCGATACGCGTTATTATATGACATGTATACCAAATTCAGACGATCATACTATAATCAGGATGCTCCTCCGCTATTAGATTGTGAAAAATTCAAAAGTTCAGCTCCAATAGTTGTTATTGATTGCTCGTTTCAAAATGAAGCCTTAAAAACTGGACCAGTTGATGTAAAGATAGAATTTAAAACATCGAAAGCGTTTCCCGCAAAGACATCAGCCTTTTGTCTACTACTTCACGATAGGATTGTAGAATACAACCCGTTAACCAGCGAAGTTAGAAAATTAATGTAGAATATATAAGAAATTGATTGTTATTGTAAAAAAAAAAAAAAATATGTAAAGATTTCCAATTACGATTGAAATAAAAGCTGTTGTATATCCGAAAAACAATGATTTTATTATTTTTAACTTTAAATACCATAATATCCTCAAGCATATATATACAAACGTTATTTTCGTTATTAGTCTCCCATCATTAAAGTATAAAACAGTAATGCATGTCTTGTATCCACTCATTATCGATAAACACGTTGATGGAACACGCATCTTCACGTTGGTTACGAATTGGTCGCAGACTATTTGCATGTTGGTTTCAAGTTGATTGTAAGGTGGTTGTAGGTTGTTTACAAGGTGGTCGCAGGTTGGTTGTCAGTTGCACAAGGTGGTTGCGAATTCGTTGCAAGGTGGAAACTCATAATGGACACAAAACTACTTAAAAACATTATAAAATCAACGAATGATATACGAACAAAATATAAAGCATTGAAAACCGGAAAAACCGAACGA
This sequence comes from Chorisops tibialis, assembly GCA_963669355.1. Lineage (NCBI taxonomy): Eukaryota > Metazoa > Arthropoda > Insecta > Diptera > Stratiomyidae > Chorisops > Chorisops tibialis. Next base: position 62,641,287 of record OY770264.1, on the reverse strand, counting down.
GCATTAATGTTGGAAGAAACATTTAAGCCTATTATTGAACCGTTGAAAGAAATGAAAGACAAGTCAAACGAGGAACTTGATAAAAAGATTAAAACCAAAATGAAGAAGGAACTGACCTTAATCAAAGCTTATGATGATGATAATGATGATGATGATGATGATAATGATGATAATGAGAATAACGATGATGGTGATGATGATTCATTTAAAACACCAAATTACCCGTTGAAACGATTGCAGACACCACTTCCGTATAGCACACCCTTAAAAACTATGAAAACGTCTCTACCAACCCTGAATGTAAGCGAATCGTTGAACAGATCAAGATCTTTATCTACACATTATATCAACGAATATACAAATAATGGTCGAAATCTTGATAAAACCTATGGACCTAAATTCAATGAACGCATCAACAAGTTTCAAATGGGTCGTTTAGATATGGAATTCAAAGAACATGTAATTGATATTGGTAATATTGAGTATCATGCAACTCGAGGGCTATTCGAATTGATTTTCATGAAAAATCCGAGTAATTACAACACAAACGATTTAGAAAACTATAAAGATATATTACAAAAATCAAATGTTTACCGCACTGCTATCGATGATGTAAATAGTAGAATCAAAGGTAACGGAGGAGAAAAGTATAGAAAAATCATAAGCAAGCTCATCGCAGTAAAAGAGGGAAGTGGACTTATGCTTTTGAATAATCAAAAAACCAATTATGTATATTGGGATGATCCAAATGAATTGGTTAATAGACTGCG